>JARHVA010003725.1:957500-1632500 GCA_037957365.1 Torreya grandis | reverse complement strand
CTTCGTGATGAAGTGAGAACCATTGATAGTGATCTATGAGCTTAAACATGATTGGTCCAAGGGGATATGTGTGGAATTATGTCAGGTTTTCCTCATGACATATAATTAAAAGGCTATGAGGAAGTTTGAACCATTAGATCATCTAATTTTTATGCTTTTTAATTCTACATAAGGGCCTTTCTCACTCTATCTGATCGAATGCCATAATAAATCAAGTATCATTGGATCTACGAGATGCAAGGAAGTTGAGTTAGGACCCATAATGATATAAAATACTTAGGATAAGGTTTTAAGGCTAAAGTCTCATTTTTATTAATAACTAAAATGGGGCCTTAGGATTAAATCATTAAGCTAAGGTATATTTCAAAGGGATTGAGCTAGGAAATTTTAAAAGGACCTTGTAAAACAAAAATTATTTAGGCACGCAAGGAAATTAAAAGGGGAAATAATAAAGTGGACCAAACATTTTTAAGCTAATTTTGAGTTATGTTTAAAAACATGACTAAGCTTAAAACATGAATTTTATACTTTAGGTCCAACATGGATTTTTAAAAGGTTCCCACTGATTCAGTTCTTGCCAATATTCAAATTTGAACTAAGGGTTTTGCCAGGGTTTTGGAACATGAACTTCTCAAAAAAATACACCATGGAACCTACAACTAAAATCCATGAAAACCATTTATTATCAATGTTAGACAAACTTAAAGTAAAACATAGCTAATTAATCTTACTTTTGATAAAGTGGATGATCTTAAAATTCTAAAAATGATCTTAACATCCCATTTTTTCATGCTTATTCTCTAAGGTTTCTCAAGGGTCCCAATTTTCAAAAATGGGAGGTATGTTGGCCTCAATAAATGGTAAATCATGGTGGAAACATAGCAATATGTTAGAACCTAGAGACTCTAATTTAGACAAATAACTAGGTCATCCACTCTACTTGATCAATATCATTATCCAAATTAGATGATGGTTGAAATAAACCTTACACTTGTAGAATTAGGGACAAATATCAAGATGTATCCATACTATGTGTGTGATTTTATTCTACTTACTATTTACCATGGGGTTTAAGAAACAACTTCCAGGTTTCATGTCCTTAATCACTACCACTGACTTGTAGCATGTTAAGATGTTCATTAAGAACCATGATTTTAACTCAGGGAAGGCTTAGGTATTACTCTGCTACCAACTATGTGTCCATATCCCCAATAAAGATACCTTTGGCTCCACTCAAGGCCTTGTTTCACTACCAGCCAAGTGTCCATAGCCCCAGTGGAGATTACCAAAATCACCTATGTTCATAAAGATTTTTATTTTTCATTGAATTCTTCTTTTTTATATTTTATTTAGATCTTTGTGCTTTTAGCAAGGTTAAGAACTAGAATAGCCAAGTTTTAGGATTTGGTCAAGTGTTTGATTTATAGAGAATCACTTATGGTTACAACCATTATCCTAAGCAAGGATGTTGATTAAGTGCTAGTGAGGATATATAATGATAGTTTGAGATTTCACTCTAGAAGTGCAAATCTTCTTAAAACCAATGTAAGGTCCAGATACTATTTAAGTTCTTATGGAATGATTGGTTTCTTCTATTTGTCTTTACCAATTTATTCAAATCACAACATTGGTCTTGTATTTCAGAACCATAGCCATCATATGTATGAGGTACACACCTACATTTCTAAGTTTTGGGCATTTTCAAGCAAACTACCTATCTTTGAGCTCATGATTGTCCAAAAGGACTTATTTGAATCAAGGAACAAAACAACAAAATCAAACAAATAATAGAAATTAGGAAAGAAAAAAAAAAGGGAAGCAAATAAATATATACATGCTTATATACAAACAAGGGACAAGAAGGAAAGAACTTGAAATAAACTAGCTAGCCTACCTACACTAAATCTAATCATCTTATAGTTTACTCTGTAAAGACCTTATGAGGAACAACATATAAGTAGTGCTTGAGGTACTACACATTGGTGGGCAGCATGAACTCTGCTCCTTGTAGATCTTTGAGCTTGAAGGTGTTATTCCCTAGTGTTTTTGTAACTTGATAGGGGCCAATCCATAAGGGTGTGAATTTTCCATGTTTTCCCTTAGGCTCAAATGCTTTGTCCCAAAGAAGAACTAGGTCTCCTTGTTTGAACACCTTAATCTTTAATATTTTATCAAACCATATTTTCACCAGGGTTTGATGTCTATTAAAATCATGAAAGGCTTTCTCCCTTACATCTTCCATCTAAATTATGTCCAATAATCTTGAGTTTGTTAATTTCTAACTCTCTTCCATATATTCTTACATGAATCTATATGTGGTAAACTTAAGAGTGATAGAGAATATTTGTTCCTATCCATACAAAAATAAAAAAGGTGATGCCTTCAAGGCTTGTTTAATCTTGATCCTATATGCCCATAATACATACTTGAGCAACTTGTGCCAAGTCCTAGGTTTTTCTTCAATAGATTTCTTGATTGATTTCATCAAATTTTTATTAGTAGACCTAGAAACTCCATTCCCTTAGGGATAATGGTTAGATGAAAACTTCAGATAGATGCCATTATCATCAGACCATTCAGTCATCTCTATGGATGAAAATGAAAACCCATTGTCACACACTAGAGAGACTGGAGTTCCAAATCTAGTAAAATTGTTTTCCTCTATGAAGTTGATCACTTCCTCCATTCTACATTATTTAGTGGCTACCGCTTCAGCCCACCTTGTATAGTAATCTATGGCAGTCAAGATGAACTTTTTACCTTTAGATGAATTTAGGTTGATTACCCCTATAAATTCCAATGCCCATTATGTAAATGGTTTGTCAACTATGACTGGTTATAGAGGCATTTCTGCCCTAGGCTCTTTAGTGCTAAAAATTTGGCAAGAGTGGCATTCTCTCACATGCTTGTGAGAATCCTTAAAGATAGTTGGCCAATAATAGCTAGATCTAATAATCTTATGTGTAGTAGTCTTCCCTAATGGGTGTCCATTGCCAAACTTCTCATGGAAGGTACTCATGATTTGAGAAGCTTCCACTTTTGAAACACACTTGAGATAAACTCCCTCAAAATATTTTCTATATAAGACTCCATCCTTAATCATATAATGAGTATATTTGATCCTTAGAGCCCTCTTTACTCCCTTATGAGTCCTGCAAGATAGGTACCATTAATTATTAAATGAATAATAAAATTATACCATTCATTAGCTTAAAAGTTTTACTAATCAACTTGCATAATAATTAGCTTAAGGCTAATATTAGCGATCATTTGGATCAAACCTTGGCACCTTACCAATTTTATTGTTTTCATTTCTATGGCATTCTCCTACAAAACTAATGTACACTTACCTCTATGTTCTCCAAACTCAATCTAGATTAACATAAGCTTTGTGGTAGGGTCAGGTAGAATAGCATGCACCTTATTTCTAAAGATGTAATGCTTGAATTTCTTTACAGCCTTTACTAATGCATATGCCTAATTATCAATCAATGAATATTTTAACTCATCATTCTTAAAATTAGTGCTCCTAAAGACTATTAGGTGATCACACCCTTCAATTCTCTGATTCAATATAGCAACCATCATATGATCAAAGGCAAATAAATAGAGGTAGAAGTCCTTTAAAAATTCAAGACTTATTAGGATTGGAGCCTGGATAATGGCCTCCTTAATGTCATTGAATGCCTTTCTATATTCTTTATTCCATGATACCTTGGCATCTTTCTTCAGCATGTCATTTAATGGTTTGACAATTTTTGTAAATCTAAAAATGAATTTCTTTACAAAGTTTATCTTACCAAAAAATGACTTTATCTCTTTCCTACTATTTGGGGGTTCTATTTTGTATATAGCCTCTACCTTTTCAAGCTCTATAGAGATCCCATCCTTACTTATGACATGTCCTAATAACTTACCTTTAGTAACATAGAAAATACTTTTCTTAGGGTTTAAAGAAATCCCATACATTCTACATCTTTCAAACACTTGCTACAAATGCATGAAGTGATCTTCCCTATTTTTAGAAAAAATAATTAGATCATCCATATAAATATGGATGCATTTACCTATCAGGCCCTGAAAGGCATGGTCCATAACTCTTTGAAAAGTAGATCATGTATTGATTATCCTAAAATACATTCTCTTGTAAGCAAAAGCTCCCCACGTGGTTGTGAAGGCTATTTTTATCATGTCTTCTTTGTCAACTAATACTTGGTTATAACCTAAAAATCCATCAATAAAAGACATTATGGTTGAGCTTGAAACAACTTATATAACCTAGTCAAGAGAAGGGAGATGATAATTATCCTTTTATGATGCTTTTTTTAAATTCCTAAAATCAATACAAAGCCTAATCTCACCATTATTCTTCTTGATTGGTACCAAATTAGACACCCAGCTAGAATGTCTAATGGGGAAGACTATCCTAGCATATAGAAGTCTCTTAACCTCTTTAAAAATCATTGGCTCTAAGATAGGATTGACAAGCCTCTATTTCTTCCTGAATGGTTTGTATCTTTCTTTAAGGGGTATATTATGGGTATTGACCCTTGGATCAAAGATCTTCAAATCATGATAAGACCATGCTATGACATCCTTGTATTGGGTAATAATCTCTTTAGCTTTTTTGTTCTCAATGTTTGTGCAGGCTTTTCCAATGTTTACTACTTGGGTTTAATCTTGGAAGCCAAGATTAATAACATTATAGTCCTTCCCACTCACCTTGATAATGTTAGAAACCTTAGCCAGTTTGTCTTGATCAAATAGTCTCTCTAAAGTAATTAGCACTTTAGGGATCTTGTTTTCATTCAACTAAATGACTTTACCATTGAACTTGTCCTCCTTAGATGCGTTCTCACTAGTCTCATCAATAATATAAGCATCAAATGCTCTAACATTGATCATGAAATCCAATATCTATTTATCATCACTAAAAACCTAAAAATGGTTAAAATTATCAAGTACTAAAGGATAAGGAATCAGCTCAATGCTGAAATTGGGTGAATCTTGGTTGGGTATGAGGTTGGTTGTAGCAGATACCAACTCATCAGTAGCTTAGTTTTCTTCTCTTGGGATAGAGGTAATAATAAAATCATCAAAGGACTCAATCAAGTCCCAAACCCTAAACTTATACCTCTTAAGATATGAGAGCTTATATTGGTATTTGTTTCTTACTTTTTAATCACTAATTCTGAATCCCCATAAACTAGCAATTCTTTAACCTTATTCTTTATAGAAAATTATAAACCTAGGATAAGGGATTCATATTCATCAAGGTTGTTAGTACAAGGGAATTAGATTCTATATGAAGCATGGTATTTCTCACCAATGGGGTTAGTAAGGATGATACTTACTCTAGACCTAGCCTTGCACCTAGTACCATCAAAATGCAATTTCCATAATCTAAGAACAATATGAGCACTCTTGGGATCACATACCTTATCATTTCTAGGTTGAAAAATCCTAAGTCTAAGTCAATTATGTTTACACTCTCATTCATATAATTATACTTCATTATCATGTGTTTCATCCTTGCTTCCCTCTCAACCTTGATTTGATAAGGAACTCCCTTCCAAGGTAGACATAAATGTGAGCAATTTGTGGACATGTAACCATTCAGGGCCTTGGTCCACTCCTTGCTCAATAAGAATCCATAAACATCATGTATATCAACAACTTGAATATCAATTAACTTTTGCACTCTAGGTTTAAAAGTTAGTTACATGTGAACATTTAAAAGTTCCCCAATAAATTTAACTCTAGATTTGTGTAATTGGGTGACAACCCTATCAGACTTTATAGGTGTTAAACTAAGTTGTTTGCATATACCTACTAGAATAATGTTGGTAGATGCATTTGAATCTAGTAATCAATTATGTAATTTCTTACCAAACATATTTACAATAAGCAAGAAAGGAGGAGATTCAACTTTGGCTTTGTGCATAGTCACATTGGCATGGTCAGCCTTGGGTGGCTTGTTGGAAGTATTTGACAATGACTCCAATAAGAGGTCCCTTTACTCTATAATTTATGTAATTTCATGTAATGTAATATTAGATTTTATCTTCTTCATATCCTCAATAATGTTATATCTATTTTTAGAAGAACTAGGAATATCAATGTTAGGTTTAGAATTACTCCCTTTAGGTGGCTCAGGATTGTTGCTTGAAGAAGTGTATCAAGGAGTTCCAAAAAATTTTGGAGGTTTTGAGGTAGTCAAGGGCTGCCTCTACTCTCTATTCCTCAAGGGGTAGGTCTTCTTCAAAAAATATTGAAAGGTTTGGATCTCTTCAGGGATCTCATCAGGTTCATTCTCTTCTTGAAAAGTGAAATCAAAAGTATCCACCGTGAAGGCTTGATCAGATGACTTGGATCTAGAAGCACTTACACCACTCTCCTTGTTAGGGACTACCTCATATGTATCTAATTCTCCCTATAAAGCCTCAAAATCTTTGAAAAATTCAATGTAGTTAATTTCACCATGATTGGCTATGTAATGTACTCTAAAATAATCAGGTAATGTAATATCAGTAAGGTTGATATCCATGGTCTTATTTTGAGAAGATGGCTCATTATTCCTATTATTATGAAAACTATCATTCTAAAATCTATTATTTGGTCTATTATACCTTTGAAATGAGAAGTTCCTACTAGAGCTTTTAGTAGTGTTTCCAACTTGTTTTTGCATCTAAAGAAAATTAGTGCTCAACTTTTGGATCATTTTTAAGATAGATTCATTCCCACTTTTAGGGGTTTCAAAATTGTGTACCTAGTTATTATTAGTAGATGGTATTAAATCCTTTTGATAATTTTTATTGAAGCCATTATTAGGATGATTTAAGAATCCTAAGTTTTGATTGTGAGCAACATGACTCAATGGAAATTGATTTAAGTTTGGGAGTTGATTTAAGGATGAAATATTTTGGTTGTTGTCAGGGAATAAGTTTAGCATGGGAATTTGTGGTTTGATGTTTGGAATAGAATATGTCATTTACCCCTGGGGATGCATCTTATCATTGATGGTTATTACCTCAGAATAGGCCCTGACTAATGAAGTTATAATTGACATGGATTTCTTTAAGAATATAGAGGTTTTGGGATCTACTTTATCCTTATAGATTTAAATATCATTAGGCTTATAGGGTTCTATGGTCTTGATATACATTTTCTAAAATATAGCATTAAAGGACCTAATAAGCTCACTTTCATCCCTTCTAATGGTGGTAAATTGATGGTAAATAACATAAGGACTAAAAATCTTACCAAATTGATCTATAAAAACATTGGTGAAACCATCCCAATTAGTGATGTAATTATCAAGAATGTTCAAGAACCATTCACAGGAAACATCTTTAAAGGTAAAGGGGAACAACCTAAAAATCACATCCTCATACACAACATTTAATAACCTTAAGATAAATTTAAAATACTTAATGTGCTCTTCGTCAGTTGTAATACCAGTTGGACTAAGTGTAGCAAATATTTCTCAAGGTTACATGGGATATCATATACCACACCTAGCATATTGATTGAATATTCTCCCAACCAAGCCATACCTAGACAAAGGTTGAAAGAAAAGGTACCTTGAAGGGGTGAAGTTGGCAAAGATTTGGATTTCTTGCATCTACCTTTGTCATGCCTAGATTTTCTATGAACCTCAAGTTCAAGCAAAGGCTCCCTTGTCTCTAAGTGTGATCTAGTTCAAATCTTTGGCAATTATAGCTTGAAAGTTGAAGATACTATTTGAAATATGATGTATCAGGATAATCTTTATAAGGAACAAGGACTAAACCTATACATTAAGCTCATTTTGTAAAGATTATGTAAAGAACAATAAAGGATGTTGATCTTTACTTAAAATAACTCAAAGATGTATCCAATTATGCTAATATGATCTATCTTTATAAGTTTAAGCTCTAATAAACTTAGATGTATGAAAGATATGCCAATCTTTGATCAAAATAAGCCATCTAAATACTATATATTTTCAAATCTTAATCTAAATTTATCAAAAATGAGCACCAAACCTTAAAGAACCTAGATATTTTCCTAAAAAAGCATAAAGATATGCCACAAACTACAAAGATCAATGAGATTTATACTTTTAATCAAATAATGTACTTAAAAACATAAAGATACACTAATCTTTTATCAAAACATGCTAAGACTAACAAAGATTTGAAGAATTCACAAAGATGGCCTTCCTAGCACCATCAAAAATGTTTTTTTATGTCTCTAAATGCACCACAAAGGTTCTTAGTGTTCAAAGAACACTTCTCATTCTATAATCCCAAGAATTGAGAGCATGATCATGCAAGTTATGGTAACTTGATGTCACATGTGGTGAAATAGTAGTAGAGATATATATGAATGTTCCACAAAATAAAAAGTGATGGTTGGGAGCCATCATGGTCCATTCTTTGTGAATTGTAGAGGATATATGTTAACTTAGTGAATTATGATCCAAAATTAAATTACAAATTAATCTAGATGATATTAATAATGAAATTTAAGCTGCAGTGATATGGTATAAAAAAAGAAGCAAAGAGAAGGGTAAGGTAGAAAATAGAGTGAGTGATTGCTTATCTTAGTCTCAAATATTATGATGAAGCATCCATTGAAATTGAGTATGCATTCAAACCAATATATAACTCAAAATAACCTAAGCTCATATTTTACTATATACTAGGCAAACTTCAAAGGATAATGTAAAGAACCATAAGCAAGAACCAGTTTTACTTTAAAGATTTACTACTGTAATCAAATAGCATTTGAACATCTGAATACAGATCAAAGTAAAGTGAAGCAAATCTAAGATCCTTTAACTAATCTAGCATATGCATAAATTATAAACTTTGTGATTGGAAAATGCATCCCATAATCAAAGAAGTTATTCAAATTCAAGACATAAAACTAGCAATTGAGAGAAAATCTATGTTAGTAATTTTCATATCAAATATGGACAATCTTTGTAGAAATCCTTGATTATATTATTTGCTCCAAGTTTACAAAATTTGCTCAGAATTCTCTTTCTTTATAATATGGTGATGCTTGCCTTTATAGAAAGATTAGGTAGTATATCAGTTAGTTACAATATATAGGTGTACAAAAAGATGGGGATAGTTGTCCCTCAAAAAAATTTGAATTATACTTGTCTTTCATAATTAGACTGTCCTAAGGGCAATATGCTAATAGAATAGCATATGCCTTAAATAATAATATTCCTATTTTATATATTACAAATGTTTTTACAAAAGTAATATTATCTACTAGGTGAGCCCATTGCCTTGGGACTCCCCTGTTGATCCCGCATCAGTTCCACAACCTTTTGATGTTGATCTTTGATGAGATCTAGGTCCATAGTTGGCTCCATGAGGCAGACTTCTTCTTGGTTAGCTAGGTCATCTAGATCTTTGTCATTCCTAGCCATAACCTCTTTTATACTCCTAGCTTCTATAATATTTTCTTCAGCATTGAAGATCATGCCCAGAATCTTACCATTATCACTACTTGATCTTCCCTAGATCTTACTTTTTAATACATTCATCACTAAAGTGACTCTATGCTTGTATTATACATCAACAATGATCCAAAAGGCTATAGTTTTGGTAGGATTAACCAACATGGTACCTAAGAGCTGCTCAATCCTAGTGATCAATTCTTTGTCATCCACTACGAGTCTATTTAGATTCTTTGTCCATACATTTAAACTCTAAGTTTTTTTTACCATTATTCCTAATATGGCATTCAGGTGGGCCAGGCTAGTGATTTTGAACATAGGGATTCTATCCCTGATCAAGATACTAATAAGGTCTCTTATTTTAGTCTCACCCCTTCCATTATGTTATTAATTCCTTGGACACCTCACCTTGTTGGCTTAAGGCATCCTGCCTCAACTTTATTATCTTCAAAGAATCATACATATCAAAAAATGAAGCCTCAAACATGTCAATGATGATGCTAGGCACTGATAAAATGGATTGGGTCTCTAAGTTCTACTTTTCCTTCTCCAAATTGTGGATTCTCTATTTCATCCCCTAGATCTCAACCTTTGTTTAAGATGACTTAGCCTTAATTAAGCTCTCAACATCCTCCTCATGAATAGGATGTTATCCTAGTTACTACCCTTCAAATGGGGTTAGGACTACAAAAGGTTCCACATTTTGAAAGGTGAACTCCTCAGTTCCCACCATAGCCTTGTTGGTGGTGACTCTTTCTAATCTAGTTGTCTTTGGATTAAATTTGATAGTGGTGACCAAATCTATGTATTTAGGAAGTTTTGAGACCTCAATTCCTATGCTACTAGATGCTCCAAAAGCATCCATTTTCTTACTTTTTGGCCCCCTAGTGGCCACTATCCTTATTTTTTATTCTTTTCTCATCACAACCTTAATCCATGGCTTGATTTCATCATGCACTTCTATGTCACCAACCTTTATCAGTGCCCATGAGTGGGAGAGAGGGGATATTCTAAAATTTTCCATAGATGAACCAATTAGGTATTGTTGGTCTATGGATGGGGAACTCATCATTGAATAGATTGACTTCACTGGGTGAGTGAGGGTCAATCTTGGATTTTTCCTTGGTCTAATAGGGACCAATGTCATTTTTTCTTTCCTCTTCTCTTGGGGTACCACTAGGACTATGTCAAGAGAAAACTCTTTTCTTTTCTTTTCCTTAGGCCCTTTAGCATGGACTTAGGCCTCCTCAATCTATCCTCTTCCCCATCATTTCCATATCCTTTTGCAAGTTCCTTAAGGGCACCCTCAAGTGTCTCATCTAGCCTCTCATCTAGCCCTAAGGCAATCATGTCAAAATACTCAATTGGTGAAGGTGGTCTTTAGGGTAGTGTTGAAGATGACGGCCCCTCTCCAAGTCTCTCTTACAAATTTTCCTTTCCATTCCCTTATTTAATTAGATTTTGAGGCTATGGATACTCCACTTAATACTACTCTTGATGTGGTCTAGAAGATGAGGGCATAAAATGATACTAGAGAGGATGTATTTTCCATGCATCTCATGTTGGTTTGTCTTCAGTTATCAACTTATGCTCCAGCTTAATGTTATGACCTTTGATACTAGCCAACACCTATTCATAGTTCTTTGCCCTGATGTAAATGGTGTCATGAACATTGATATGATGCATATATATAGGTTTGGGTAGCTTATATTATTTCAAATGATCACTCACTACATTCTTTGGATCCCACATTTTGAGCTCATCTAATTGGAATCCAAATGAGTCCCTATGCTTGGACATGGTTTAAACCTACTTCCAATCTAGCAGTACGGTCCTTCCATTGATTAGAGGGAAGGGGTGGAAAAGACCCTTCCTCTTTTTCTTACAAATTCTATCAACTTTTTTGATGAGTTAGGAGGTAATCTCTTATTCAGCTAGCTTGCTAAGAACATATAGAGGCAATCTGTAGGTTTGGGCAAGACTCCCTCAATCTAGATAGAACCAGATGTCACCCATAATCTCTACATATTTATTGATTAGTGGATGGACTATGGGAATGGGAAAACCTATAATGACCTCGACTATGGTTGGGTAGACATAATCAGAGATATATTGCATGTGGTTCATCTACTTAAATATGTGCAATTTAGATTAATTATGGGAGATGGTGTTTTCCCTTTAGGGGACCAATTTTTAATGCTATGGAAGCTTATGGAGGCAAGAAAGGAATCTAGTAAGTATGAAATCATATATAAATGCTTGGTTATTTTCCTTTTGATGGTAATGAACTACCTAGTTAAGAAGACACTGATCAAATCTCCAATTGGAGGGGTGAGCTTCTCTTCAACCATGAAATACACATAGGGGACCTAGATTTTGTTTACATAGGTGGTTGAAGGGGATCCTAATTCTCATTTTAATAGGGTCATGATCACCTTGATGCCCTTCCTAAACTAAAATATTGAGATCTTACCCTTAAAGTCTCTAGAGACATAGGTTCCTTGGTGCAACCAAGGTCTCAAGACAGTGTCCAATTCATGTTTGGAGGTCTACTCCTTGATTTTGGGCAAGTCAAACTGGGGGATTGGGAACTTATAGTATTTTTTTAAGGCCATAAGGGAAATATAGGCTACCTTCTTATAACTTCCCTCATGAATGATCTATTCATTATCTATCCTACAGTCTAAAAAGATAGGAGCAATTATATTAATACAATAAAGTACCTCAGGCTTGGTAGTGGCACAATGAAATCTGGCCATCTAGACTATAACCAGGTCATAGTATTTGTTTCTCACTATGGAAATTATCTACTCTTCCTTGGTGATGGGTTTTAGCTCCTACATGGTGAAGAAGAGCTCAGACCAATTCTTAATGTCTAGGGAGTTCAGGGCTACCATGTCAAATTTAGTGTCTTTGAAGGTCCTTCCTTCACTATTTATTGATAGGTAGAATTCAATCTCCTCTTTCAAATATTTCCTATGAGCTACCATGGTACCTACTTCAGCAATTTATTCACACTAGATTGTAATGATCTCTATGAAATCTCTTTCATTCTTAAAAATTAAAGTAAGCTTCTCTCGGATTGAATTGTGATCAAATGAATCCAATTAGGATCTCCTTATGTTGGGTTTAGGGTTTTTATAGATTTTAATGGTAGGATATATCCATACTCTAGCTTATACATGCCTTGGATTTGATTTAGACCTTTGCCTTTATACTTTTTCATTTTTGAGCCCATAATATTTCTTACTATATCCTTTTATACTTGCATGGTACTCATGTGGCAAAAATCTAGACCTTTCATAACATTTTTCATAAATTCCTTTTAAACACTAGCTGTTAGGATCTTGCAAGTGATCATGAACCATTAATCATGATTTGGGTCCTTATTTTTGATTGGCTCCTTTTTTTACCAAGCCTTGTGGTTATGCCACTTGGCATCTTCATGTGCCTTCCTATGTTCCATATCCTATATTAGTCATTTATTGAATGAACATTGGCCACATAGTGATCTTGTAGGCCTTTGAAAAGTCTTTGATGCTTTCATGATGTTAGATCATGGAATGTGATGAAGCACAAACCATTGGATCATCTATCAACCCTGCTTCAAATGTGCTTTTGCCATGTGTTTATCCCATGGGTTCTTGTGATTCTATTGAAAATTATATGGGGTCCTCATGACATTAGATCATCTTCCCATGATGAAACGTGAACCATTGATCTGCAATGATGCCCAAACTTTAAGTTAGCATGTTATTAAGGTGGGACTTAGGCTTAAATTACTTAGGCTAAGGTTTATTTTTTGTGTATTAAACATGAAATAAACCTTAATATAATAAATTTATTTCTAAGTTTTTCGAATTCATATAAAGGGGACCATGGCTAAATGTTTTTTTAGGCCAAAGTTTACATTGTGTTTAATAAACACAATGTATACTATGGGCTAAAATTATTTATGTCGAGCGTATAAAATATGCTCAAAAGTGGGGTGGTCAAAATGATACAATGGTCTAATGTTAGATAGAGTTTTATTGCATTAAAAAACACGCTAAAACCTCTAGTTAGACATACTTGTTCTAAGTTGTACGTAATAAAGACTCTTTTAAAATAAGACTTTAGTATAAGTCTATAGTTTAAGGTTCATGGTGATTGAAAAAAACGCAATGAGGACCTTAAATTATAGACTTAGAATAAGTTTATTTTTCATACACTTATACCATAAGACCATTTGCATATTTTTAGATTGAATATTTCTAGTGTTCGATCATCTTTCAAGGGTTTTCACTGGTTTGCATGGCAATTCACATGTTTTCTAGTAACATTTTGGAGTGTATTTTGGTCCTGAGTAGGATAATTCATTAACTTAAATTTAATGGTCTTGTGGATATCAAATACGTCCTTCTAGATGTCGAATGATGGTCACAGAAACATCAATTTTAAGCTAGTGAAGCTTTTTATTTAATGGGCTTAAATTTTATGGTTACATAGGCATCAAATACATATTCATGAATGTCAAATGATGGTTGTGAGAGATTTAAATTTAAGCCCATCAAATTCTTATGACCCAATTTGAGAGTGTCACTTGGCCCCTATATAAGGCTTTCTAAGATCTTGGACTTAATACACTCCATCAGATGAGGATCTATGAGTAAGCAAGAGTTGTAGGATCATGATCCAAGAGTTTGCTTGTGATAGGTTATTTATATCAAAAGGGCCCCTTTGATTTAATCTTTAGATATAAGGGTGCAACATTTTGAACCTATAGGCCTTCCATAATCCTTTGATTTTTCAATTATGCCTTGCTCCATCTGATTAGGTCTTCATGATGAAGTGAGAACCGTTGATAGTGATCTGAGAGCTTGAACATGATTGGTCTAAGGGGATATGTGTAAGATTATGTTGATTTTTCCTCACACCATATAATGTAAAGGCCATGAGGAAAGACAAATTGTTATATCATCTAATTTGTATTACTTTTAAGTTTATGATTAGGAATTTCTCACTCTATCCAATCAAATGTCATGATAAAGTGAGGATCGTCAGATCTTCAAGATGCAAGGAAGTTGAGTTAGGACCTACATTGATACAAAAGACTTAGGCTAAGGTGTTAAGGCTAAGGTCTCATTTTAATTAATAAATACAATGGGGCCTTAGGATTAAAATGTTAGGCTAAGGTATATTTCAAAGGTACTGAGCTATGAAATACTAAAAATGACCCTGTAAAATGAAAATTAGTTAGGCACACAAGGAAATTAAAATGGGAATAATAAAAGGGGCCAAGAATTTTTAGTCTAAGTTTGAGTTGTGTTTAAACACATGACTAAGCTTAAAACATGAATTTTATACTTTAGTTCCAACATGGATTTTTAAAAGGTTCCCACCAATTCAGTTCTCGCCAATATTCAAATTTGAACTGAGGGTTTTGCCAAGGTTTTAGAACATGAAATTATCAAGAAAATACACCATGGAACTTACAACTAAAATACATGAAGACCATTTATTAGCAATGTAATATAAACTTAAATAAAAACATAGCTAAGTAAGCTTGCTTTTGATAAAGTGGATGATCTTAACATCCCATGTTTTCATGTTTATTCTATAGGGTTTCTCAAGGGTCCTAATTTTTAGAAATGGGGGGTATGTTAGCCTCAACAACCACATAAACAAGGATACCATGAGGAGGCAATGATATTGATTTTATTCCAAACCCCAAAGAATCATATTAAAATCATGGTACAATGTGCAACCTAACCAAACCAATATCTTTTAAATACACACCAAGAGAAATAATGGAATACACACACACACACACACACACACACACACACACACATGATAATACAAGACAATATCCATTATGGATTGTATGGATTACATTGGAATAGAATTTGATACTCCCCAAAATCATTCAATTCAATCTCTTACATTATATTACTTAAGCAATATAAATTCAAAATGATTTACATTTATGGAATTTTAATGACAGCCACCAGGGATCAATGCCAAGCTAATACCATACATGTTCTAATATAAATTTTGAATACATCTTATTACATTTTCAAATAAAAATAATAGCATATAATTTTTTGAGAGTATAAGTTAACCCAACAAGGAATGGAATGGCTACTATCAATGATTGAATGGCCAATTAAATTTATTTAAGTTATCAAATTTCCTCAATCCACCATCAGGAGTATTGCTACATCCATTAAATAAAGAAAGATATCCATAATAAAATGATGTTTTTATAGTTCAATTATGTGTTTTTAAATACCAATGCAAGCCTAGAGCAAAGAAGGATCACTATAATTATATGGACCAAAGGAAAAATCTAACAACCAAGTATAAAAGATCTCTTAGTTGTACATAGCCTCTTATTGACACAAACATAAATAAAATAGCCTTAATAACTTGTTGATCACACTCAATAACAACCATTACTTCCAAAATGTGATTTAAACATTCTTTGTATCATTCATAAATATAATGGAAGCTTTTAAATGAAAGGATAATATTTCAAACATTGTTTAAAATAACAACTTCCAACTAAACCTAATACCTTTAAATCATTTTCCAAATCTTATTATTCAAGCCTAAGTAATTTTCTCATTCACATATCACTTTAATACATTTTATTTCTTATGCAATATGTGCTCAAGGTAAAATATTAATGTTGTAATACCCATTAAGGAAGAAGTTAACACTCAACATTAGACACCCAAACCCTTCTAATATCAAATTTTGGTATTTACTAAAACATAATCAACAAGAGAATCAAATCATAAAATCACACTAAATTAATAAGGATGAACCCAAATTACCATAATCCAACATATACTTGCAACCAAATTGGTGTCAACATAGAGTAAATCTATATCACAAGAAGTATGCATCAATATAAGCCCAAATTAATAAGATACTAAGCATAATTAATATACTTTCATTAGTAGCAATAAATATGATTTTCTCAACTCGATAAATATGGAACTAATGCTTCACTTACTGCTATAAATGGCTGTGTGGTTTTATATGCATCCATGTACATACTTATGTCAAACTAAAATTTACAAGACTATGCAAATAGTGCCATATCCAGGTAATGTAAAACATATCTAACATTAAATAAGGCTTCAAATATCAAAACCATACACTTGCATGCTAAAATTGAAAAGATATAAGATTCTATAATAGAAATCAAGAGTAATAATAATCAACACAACACTATTGTTACTTATCTAGGTTTGTTAAACATTACATAAGCATCAATTACATTCATGAAAACTAGTAAGGACAACTCCAAAACATTAGCAAGTATTACATATATATTGGATACCATGGAACCAATCAAGATGTAAGTACTAAGTCCAACTAGTAAGAAAAGAAGTGATAAGTCTACATAAGCTTAAATTGAAGGTCCATCTTGATGATCCCAACCATTAGTGGCCTTGGCCACCCCAACCATTAGCTAGAGGGTGGAATCAGGTATTTAGGTTTTACTAGGTAGAAATGAGCATATTAGTGAAATTAAGCCATGGTCCAACTCCACAATAGTTAATCAATCAAAGGATAAACATAAAAGAGATCGATAATAATAAAAAGGTTTAAACATAACCAACACCCATAAGGGTAACTAGATTTTAGCACAAAGTTCATAAAAGGTAGTACGCCAATTAAATTCCACATGCATGGTCAACTAGTAAGGAAGAACCCAAAAATAATCATACAACACCACAAAAACATCCAACCATCAAAAGGAGAAACTACAGGGTCATAAACATAATATAATCAACATCCAAATCCATAATAGTTTGATTCATTTAGGGGTTGACATTTGCATGAATCAAGTTAAGTTGGGCAGCCCATTGGCTAACTCATCAAAATTCATGGATAACCATTTAATGCCAAATCAGAACCCATCAATCCTAGATTTACATTAAATGAAATCAATCATCAAAATCATCATCTTGGCTAATGAACTACCAACCAATTAGGGGGTGCTTTACAAATAGAAACCACTCAACCAATGGGCTATGAAGTATTTCAACACTTTAAGTCATTTGGTGGAATTTAAACTAATAGTACATTGTTTTTTCATATAGCTATATTAATTTCCATAGGCTTTTAAAATCAAAATAACACTTAAGTAAAATTTTAAGATTGCATACCAATGAGTTCGAGATCAAGCTCAAGGTTATACGAGAGTATATATTCTTATATATAAGGTATTCCACCCATCCATGATAAAAAATTACCTATAGTCATATGACTATGGACAATAAAATGTAGTCTAAGAAGGCCTATTCTGGTTGTATATAATTTTCCTTTCCCATACAAGGTCAAAATGATCAAACAAGGATTTTAGATCAAAAATATAAAATATTCATAAAAGGAAAAGAATAATAATATCTAGAATGGATTTCATTTAAAATTCATTCATTGAGGATGATTTTTGTTAACCTAGCTAAATAGATTTTAATTATAATAATTACCAATTAACACCTAGAAAGGGATGTAAGCACAACCCAATATGGGTGTATCAGTTTTATGGCTTTATGGGTTCATAATTCCATAAAAATTATGTCTCAATTATTCCAAAAATATGAAAAAATAACTCATTAGATCTCCCCTTTTAAATGGGATTTTATATCTAAAATGTGGTAGGGTATTATGAGGTTGAGCCTATTATTTAATTTCTTATTTTAAACCTACTAAAAAAATCGACTAGCTGGTTGAACTCACATTCCATCCCATAAATGAAGAAGGGAATATATTGATTATGTTTGCCATAATTTTAATAGGGTAAAATGGTAATAATAATAAAACTCCAAAATACCCCTAACTTAATCGATGGAGTCTAATAGACTGTAATAAATTTATAAGCATACAAGGGTTTATTTTATCATTCACCATCATAAATTATAAATTAAAAATAAAACTTCAAGCATAAAATAAAATCTAAGACACCACCTACTTGCAAAGGAGGTAGAGAGCATTATGTGGCCAGTCACATGGGTTTCCCATCCTTTCTAGTTCATCATCATCTCTCCCCAAAATGCCATGGGTTTTTCATACACTTCCATCTGACTCTTAAGAGTATTATTCCATTTTATTATCTAGGAGGCACAGATTAGGGTTTATTATAGGTAGGAGGAAATTTTGACATCCATACCTATTTCTAAATAATGAATGTATCCCCATATCTATACCTCCTTTCTACTGCAAAAGACTATCCAAAAGTATTCATAGGAGCATTTGGAGTTCGATGTTGCCCCCTACTCTTTTCCCAAAATAGAATACATATAAAATATACCTCCCCCAAAATTGATCCCCCTCCAAAAGAATATATATTGTGATACCTTGGAAGGAGCCTCAATCCTCCTCTCTCTCCCATTGACTTCTAGGCATGCAAAATTTTATGCAACTACGAGCTTCTTTAGGAAGAATGAATAAAAAAAATTGAAGTGTTATTGGGAAAAACAAGACCTCCAACCATAAAAAAAAACTAAAATGAATATCTTAAGATGCATCCAGGAGAGCCTCCACATCCAACATAAAATAATAATAAAACTTCCCCAATATATTTTTTATGTAAATGGAGAACCAATCCACATCAAATTAAAAAAATAATAACACTAACCCCAATTCCTAAAAATAATAATGAAAAAATAAGACTTTTTACCAAGAATTTACCATGGGGAAAATTTTGACCCAATCATGATCATAATATTAAATGCCACTCCCTGAATCAATCGACCCCTCAACACAACCTAGATCAAGATATTTATGATCCAAGTCATGGCCCGTGTAGGCATGATGCACATGGGTTATTTAGAACCAAAGCATGGAATCCAAACCAATAATAAAAATAGGGTCTAAGGCACAAGGCTTGACATAAATCGTAATGAAAATTAAGTCCAATCCAAGACTATAACACCCAACTCAAGAAATAAATCAAGAAAAAAGACAAATTGAATAAGAGAAACAATAGTCTTAAGAGTCCACTAACCCAATCAAGGAATAAAATAATGATTGATGCATATGCATACAATCAACAACATAGACCAAAATCCACACAACACAAAATTAATTAAATAAAGACAAACCAAAATAAGCCAGAGGCCCCAAGATGAACCATGGATTTAAACTTTGTGTCACCTTATAATTTACCTATCGATATCAACCTGACTACTCAAAAACCCTACCCGTTATTATCCCAAATGTTAAAGTTCACCTTGAGCCTAACTCACATGACCTATTTTTACAACCACTAATCAGGACATCAATACCATCTACTCAAGAAATACATGAAAATAATAATGAACTTTGTTATGTATAGAATATGAAACATGTCAATAGTGAATTTAAGCATACGCATCCATGATAATAGTGTACCAGTCAAAACCAATAATCAAGATAATTAATCAGTTATATCAATAAGTAGAATATCAACCCAATCTAGGCTAAACCTATTGAACCAATGTGTTTATGAGTAAAATGTACCACATAGTGGGGTCATAACATCACCCCACTTTTAGAGATGAGTTGTTCTAGTGACTATTTTAAACAACCAAGGATCATGATTCTTGAAATAGATTTTATCACACTTTTAACCAAATATTCCATAACATAGAACACCAACAATGCTAATTTAGAAATGAAGCATCCACTTGATAAATATTTTAATAGTTATTTAATCAAAAAGGAGTTATAATAACCACATATTTATGTATTTCAGCAATAAAACCCAATGAAAATATAGTCAACTTACCTCTTGGTAATACATGAGGATATAACATACCTCCAACATGGAACATTCAACCTTACTTGTTAGCATTTCAAAAATTATCATAAGGACTTTCACGTCCCTCCATAGAAATGTCTTAATAGTTAACATGCCAACTTGTGACACCATGGTGGACAAATAGGGAGCTACATATTTTATAGCACTAGATTTATGCATGCATCCAGACTTGGAATCAAAATTTATGCCCTCATTATGACACACAAATAACCATTTGTTAAAAATCAAAAACAAATTACCACTTTTTAATAGGGATACAACCTCAAAACTACTCTTTCCATAGCAGAATTCATTGGTAAGCTACTATTTTTAAATGCAATTATCCTAAAATTATGAATTTTCCAACCACATATGTGGGTGTAACTTTAATCCATTTGGGAAAAAATTAAAACTTATGGTCACAGTGATCAACTTCACCTTAATGCTCATTCAACATGAGAGTTTTCAATATTTTCAAAATAGATGTTACATCTGATAACTCACATAAGTTATAGATATTAATAAAAAATTTAGTTTAAAAGTTATAAATGTAGATCAATAGCTAGATAATAACAAATTTTGGGTTAACCATTTATTTATTGCAGTAAGAGATCACCATAGAAATCTACCCTTTTTATGATAATAGTGGTATTAATCCAATCCAACTGAATTCCAACATAATCCCAAAATCCATAAAATAGTGTTTCCTAACACACACAGGTATGTATACACATAACCTCATCATAAAATGATAGTAGAAGATAGTAACTCATACTACTTGGTTACTTTATTCCATCAAATATCATTCATGGGTTAGTGCAGCATCCCACACTGACCACACTGAACATCAGAGAAGCCATCCCAAGCATTCACATGTAACCACCATGGCTTATAGTATGCTCTCCACAAAATTTGTGAGCTCACATGATGGTTATGTTGATTACAATCCCACCATATTATTTCACTTACTTCTTGGTAGCATTATAAAGTACATAAACTTTAGAAATATACCTAATCAAGACTTTACATTTCTCCTTTCAAGCATAAAATCATAAAACATACCATTCATGCTTAAAAAAATAATAAATATTCATCCCAAAATATATCTATCAGTTATAAACAAAAATAATACCTCATCCATAGCATAGTTGCACTTATAATCAACACATACATGTATTTCAGCAAGTACCACCTTACTAATTTTACATAAATGTCCAAATAGCAGGACTAGTTAGTACTTCTCAAGGATATAACAATAAAATTTCACAAGGGTTGTTTTTTGTAAAACAAGCTCCAAGAGGTATTTAAATTAAAATTAAATCCGTAATGTGACCATTATACACTAAGATCCCATGACCAACTTATGGCATTCATGATGCACACCCTAAATGAATCAGGTGGTTGCTTGTGTAAAGAGGAAAAATGGATTTTCAGCCTACAAGAGGCTCCAATTCCTATCCTATACCCAGTCTAAATCATTATAGATATATTTATTCTCTACATTCAACCTCATACTTGTACCCATGCTCAATACTAGAGTAGTGACGTGCGATTATACCACACAATATAACATCATACCCTAAAAACTTCCAAATGATAGAGGTTGATTTTAAGAGGGAAAAGTTACATCACATAGGTAGTTTATGATCATGTTACCACACCAACATGCTAACAACACATGGTCATAATCATTTCGTGGCATGTACATGAAATACTTATACAACAATCTCATAAATATGGAGCAAAATAATATCCACATGGTTAATTTCAAAAAATGGAAGATTTCATACACAAATGTTTTACCATCAATTACATGTTCCATGATTAACAACATATAATCGGGTATATAAAATGATCATACAACAATGTTAAAAGATGGAGTAAATAAAGAAGTCCACATAGTTGACTACATTGTATTATGGTATAGAGAGTTACAAGATTACATGATTTAATATAATCAAAAAAAATGAAGGGGATTTACATGAGATTAAACAACTTTAAAAGCAAAGAAGGAACCACATGAATTATGATATGCATACATGACTCAAGGGTTTGATAATTTATGCAAAGGTATTTTCAAATCACAATAATTAATCACACATGACGGTGAAGCACAAGGGTCTAGTATTTCCATTGGTCTACCTAATGTCAAGATGCCATCCTAATGACATCACATATCCATTATATAGTACAACATGATTAGTACCAAGGATCTAAAGTATATGATCACCTTCTTTCAAGGAAGGTTATGTCCTAACAAAGTCCATAAAATCTATCTCCATGAGTTTCATAAATTTACCAATAATTTTTACCTTTCATGGATATATAGATCATGATACTCAATGACATTAAGAAATCCCCAAAACTCCTTAACTTACCCAAGCAAGTCCATCACACTCACCCTACCAGGCCCTCCAGGCTTAAGCCACATCCTTGAACCTCCCAAGATAGTATACCTTAGCATCATCGAATGGATCACTCATGTAAGCTATCAATGCCCACCAAGGCATTGTCTCATGATTCTAAAAACAATCTCATATCACTATTCTTCCAACTGACTTGATCCAATAATTTAAAGGTTAAATGGTGATGCTTGATTTGATGTAACATCACTTTGGGAAAGTGTGAGCTTAGGCAAGGCACAAAGTGAATGCTATAATACTACCATGGAAATTATAATTTCCCATAATCAAGTTCAATTTAAATTCACAATAAACATCCTAATGGATGTAATACATATCCAATATCACAAAAAACATCCTCATGGGTGTCAAAACATAGCCAATTTATAATTAAGCATCTTCATGGATGCATAACTCAGCCATAATCAAATCAATCATCCCCATGGACATAAAACATATCCATAGTTATCATAATGTCCTCATTAAATCAAACATATCCATGATTAAAATAAACATCATAGATGTAAAACATATCTATGATCAAAATAAACATTCCACACACTTATTAACTTTCAACCTTTTGGAGTTATAAAGCCACATGCTTCTCTAATTTTAATCAAAAAATGCCAAATGCATAAGAAAGATCAATCTCTAATTTAGTTAAACATACTCCATCACAAGTGGAGATCCCAAACCTTAGTGATTTACCTAGGTAAATCAGATACTCTTACCCCATTCAACCCTCTAGGTTTAAGCCTAACCATTAGTTTTCCTAAGGTCATAATGTTCTAAGCATCTACTGATGACTTGTCCATACAAGTCAACAATAAATACCAAACATCATTTCCTCAATTTTAAGGGTGAAGTGGTTATCACCAGTCTCCCATTGACTTGCTCATATAAGTTAATAGTTAATAGGTGATGCTTACCCTAATGTAACTCAATTTGAGAAGGGTTGACCCAACCAAGGCTATGGGTAAGCATCATAAGGTTTTTCTAGAAATTTACCAATTTTTGCACATACATTATATTCAAGAATGTAATAATTTCTAGCACCTTAGTATTATATAACAAGGCATTATCTTAAAAAATTTAAGAGAACAATTTCCCTTGCAAGAAAACCGCATAGTTCAACTCAATGTAATAGTTATTAGTTTCTTAATAACAATGATTTCATGTCCCAAATTTCCCTAGAGAAGCAACACTACTCTGATACTAGATGAAATAACCCCCAAAAATAATTTTTAGGAGTTGATAAATTATAGAGTATGCAATAGAACTATGTGTATGGATCCACACATAATCAAGGTCAAGAGTCAACATACTAATTGTTTTCATACTCACGTAATTTTAATCAACATCCTATTAGGTGGTAGTAGACACATAAGTAGGGTTACCACATCATCAAAGGGTTCTATAAGAGAGCTCTTCATAAAAAGGGAAGATATAGTTTAGGTTGTATTGGTGTGTGTGTGTGTGTGTACACCAATATATGCCAAACTTTATACTCATAATAAGGACCCCTCACAGGATCATTTAATAGTCTGATAAAACTACTTAAGCATCTCAGTCTCCTAAGAGAATCCATTTGAATTTTCATGGGATAAAACCATTCCTTCATGAATCCACCAAAATGGTACATAGAGTAGCTAGGAAAACTTGTGTATATTGCCCCAGCGTCGAACTTAAGATAAACCTTAACATAAAAGAGGATGGCAACAAGATCACCTAGGAGAACATCAACTCACTAAGATATAACCAACCATGACATATAGGCACACTTTGGAGCACATCATGTATCAGAATAGCCATTACATAGGAAGACAAATCCCAGACATAACCATATCATAATGATACACATTGGTTTTCCTTTGAGATAATAACCAGGGCCTTTGGTGAACAACCTAACGGTTCATCCATAACATCATTGGTGGCATTATTCAATGATCCATACTTGGCTTACCTCTATATAACTAAGGTTTTTCAATACAACATTATTCACATTTAGTGTCATCTCATTAAGAATAATTTCTGTTTCATATGATTGACAAAGGGGAAATAATATATCCATCCATATCATGCTAACCACATGAACAAGGCTGCCATGAGGAGGTAACAATAGGGCTTTTGTTCCAAACCCCAAAGCATCATATTAAAATCATGATACAATATGCAACCTAACTAAACTAATATTTTTTAAATATGCACCAAGGGTAATAATGGAATTTTATTTTATATATATATATATATATATATGATTACACAAGGCAATATCTTTTATGGATTTCATGGCTTCCATTGGACTATAATTTGATACTCCCCAAAATCATTTAATTCAATCTCTTCTATTTCATTGTTTAATCAATAGAAATTCAAAATGATTTACAACTATGGCATTTTAATGGCAATCACCAGGTATCAATGCCAAGCCAATACCATACATGGCCTAATACAACTTTTGAAGACATATTATTACATTATCAAATAATAATAATAATAATAATAATAGCATATACTTTTTCAAGAATATACGTTAACCCAAAAATGATTGAATGGGCAATTAAAGTTATTTAAGTTATCAAATTTCTTCAAGCCACCACTAGAAGTATTGCTATAACTATTAAATAAATAAATACATCCATAATAGAATGACATTTTTATAGTTCAAGCATGTGTTTTTAAATACCAATTCAAGCCTAGAGAAAAGAAGGATCATTAATTAAATATACCAAAGGAATAAGCTAACAACCAAGTATAAAATATCTCTTAGATGTGCATAGCCTCTTATTACACAAACATAAATAAAATGGCCTCAATAACTTCTTGTTCATACTCAATAACAGCCATTGCTTCCACAACATGATTTAAACATTCTTCATGTCATCCATAAATATAATGGAATCTTATAAATTAAAGGATAATATTGTAACCATTGTTTAAAATAATAACTTCCAGCTAAAGTTAATACCTTTAAATCATTTTCCAAATCCTATCATTCAAGCCTAAGAAATTGTATCATTTGAATATCACTTTAATGCACTTGATTTTTTATGAAATAATATGTGATCAAGTTAAAAAAAATATGTTGTAATAACCATTAAGGAGGAAGACAACACTCAACATTAGATACCCAAAACCTTCCAATATCAAATTGAAGTTGTACTGAATCATAATCAACGGAGCATTGAACCATAATGTTACACTAAATTAATAAGGATGAACCAGAATTAACTTAATCCAACATATAATTTCAACCAAATTGGTGCCAGCATAGCATAAAGCGATATCATAATAAGTACACATCAATATAAGCCCAACTCACAAGACACTAAACATAATTACTATACTTTCATTAGTAGTAATAAATATGGTTTTCTCAACTAGATCGATATTAAACTAATGGTTCACTTACTATTGTAAATGACTATGTGGTTTTATATGCAGCCATGTACATACTTATGTCAAACTAAAATTTACAAGACTATGCAAGTAGTGCCATATCCAGGTAATGTAAAACATATCCAACATTAAATAAGTCTTTAAACATCAAAACCATATACTTATATGCCAACATTGAAAGGCTATAACCTTATGTGATATAAATCAAGAGTAATAATAATAAACACAACACTATTTTTACTTATCTAAGTTTTTTAAACATTACATAATCATTAATTACATTCATGAAAAATGTTAAAGATGACTCCAAAACATCAACAAGTATTCCATATACTAGACACCATAGAACCAATCAAGCTACAAGCATTAATTCCAATCAGTATGAAAAGAAGTGATAAGTCTGAATAAGTTCAACCTAAAGGTCTATCCTGATCAGCCCAACCATCAGTGGTCCTGACCACCCTAATCATCATCTAGATGGTAGAATCAGGCATCCAGATTTTACTAGGTATAAATGAGCATATTAGTGACACTAAACCATGGTCCAACTCCACAACACTTAATCAACCAAAGGACAAGCACATAAGAGATCAAAAATAATAAAAAAGGATCAAACACAACCAATACCCATAAGGGTAACTAGCTTTCAACACAAAGTTCATAAAATGTAGCATGCCAATTAATTTCTACATGCATGACCAACTAGTAAGGGAGAACCTAAAAACAATCATACAACACCACATAAAGATCCAACCATCAAAATGAATAGTTGTAAGGTCATACACATAATATAATCAACATCCAAATCTAAAATTAGTTTCATTCGTTTAGGGGTTTACATTCTCATGGAGCAAGGTAAGTTGGTCAGCCTATTGGCTAACTCATCAAATTTCATGGACAATGATTTAATGCCAAATCAGAACCTATCAATCTTGGATTTACATTAAATGAAATGAATCATCAAAATCATCAGCTTGACCAATGAACTACCAACCAATTAAGGGGTGCTTTATGAATGGAAACCACTCAACCAATGGGCTATGAATCATTTCAACAACTAAGTCATATGGTGGAGTTTAAACCAGTAGTACATTGTTTCCTCATATATTCATATTAATGCCCATAAGATTTTAAAATCATAACAACACTTAAGTAAAAAGTTAAGATTGCATACCAATGAGTCCAAATCAAGAACAAGGTTATACAAGAGTATATATTCTTAGATATAAGTTATTCCACCAATCCATGATAAATAATTACCTATAGTCATATGACTATGGATAAAAAAATGCAGTCCAAGGAGGTCTAATTCTGGATGTATACAATTTTCCTTATCTCATATAGGGTTAAAATGACCAAACAAGGGTTTTGGATCAAAAATAGAAAATATTCATAAAAGGAAAAGAATACTAATATATGGAACAAATTTTGTTTAAAATCAATTCATTGAAGATGATTTTTGTTAGCCTAACTAAACAGATTTTAATCACACTTTTTAATAAAAATCATACATCTAAGTCATAATAATCATCTATTTCAATAAGTGGAATATCAACCAAATCTAGGATAAACCTTATGAACCAATGGGTCTACAAAAAGTACAATGTACTACATGGTGGGGTCATAACACATGGGTTTTTAATAATCTTTATTTTACTTTTTTTTGGATGATTATATGAGTTTTTCATGATTTTCTATGCCTACCTAGTATATACCTAGCCTAGGAAAGTCTTTTATTTTTATATTAAATTTTTTTATAAATATATAAGGTTATTGCTTCATTTCTACCAAAGACCTACCTTATTATTTTCATGTTGGCCTATGTTTTGAAATATATCAAAAATCATCACCAGGTTATTGTTGGGAGGTTATATAAACCGGAAGCACACAATTTAATTACCAAACCAAGCAACTAAATATGCGGAAATTAACCAGATTCACCAAGTAACTAGAATTCAGAATAACACATGATATGAGAGACAATACACAACTTGTATTAACACTTTATACAGAAAAGAATACAATAAAGAAGATGCCACTTCTTCTCCACCACCTTACAGAGGTTTCCCACACCTCAAGTGAACAGTAATTCTCTTCCCCAAAGCTCTCCCTCTCACAGGTCCCAACACCCAACTCAAATACAGAGTTGGTGTTCACCTCCCGTGCTCCACGCACACCACAAGTGCTCCACGCACTCCACAAGCACTCCACGTGCTCCACAAGTACTCAAGGTACTTCAAGTAGATCTCCCATGAATCTGCAACAACCTGCAATTCAACAGACCATACTTATGGAAGGAACTCCCTTGCCTTCCTCTTGCTCTATCCGAGTACACACCTGTACTCCAAGTAGATCATGCCTGATACTGCTCCCTGTTGTGTTGCTGTCTATATGACCTTGCACACCTGCAAATCAAACAATGGTTCTGCTCACCTGTGAACCTCGACCTTGCACACACATACACCTGCAGATCAATGATCTTACTTACCATGTAGATCTCCTATATAGGCCATGCAACTGTGACCAAGATCCTACACTCTTGAAGAACCCAGCTGGCTCTCCAATCCAGCACCAACACACCTGGTACTGTGGCACTAGGAGGAACGCACCATTGCTCTACCTCACACACAGAAGGAGCTTATAATTATGCTCTCTTACTCCCTAGCACACTTTTCCAATACAACCATGAGTCTATTATATAGATCTCATCCAAACAATGATTAGACATCTAATTACCATAATTAGATCCACAGCTATGAGTCTAAAATTAGCACTCATCATGCAAACTCTTGGTTCGTTAGCTAACTGCCCGTAAATAGCTCGCAGTCGAACCACACAGGCGACCGACGTCGGTCCCTGTCTGCCTGGGGTCGCCGACGCCGGCCGATATATGACCGACGTCGGTTGCCTTCCTGTCTTACCCTGCCGACGCTGGTTGGCCAGACCAACGCCAAACACTTCTGACACTTAGCAACTCATTCTGCAACCTCCTCCATGTCTACATCAGTGAAGCTTTTAGCTCCACAATCCTAACAATCTCCCACTTGGAGATAAACAGCTGCACTGTACCTGTACCTGTACTCTGTCTAATCTGTTTCCTGGTTTGTATCCCTCTTCAAGCTCCCACCTGAAGACAACCCACCACACATCCCATGGTGTACCACCTGTCATCCGAGTAACCTGCCACATTCGAACCTATAATACCTGTAGTGAAGTCCTGACCTTGCATAGCAATGCCTGCTACTGGTCCCTCTCAGAAAACTTGAGAATCCACTTCCCCGAATTGGCTCCTAACTCTCTGACAGCTCCCACTGCATGGGAATACTCAGGTCTATACCAGACCTCATGTGATTTCAGACACTGTACCTGTCCAGCCCTTAGTGTGCTCTGGCTCTGCATCCCGAACCTCACCAACACCTGATTCACATCAGCTCCCACTCGAGACAAAATCAACCTGTGATCTCCATGTCTCCCATGTCAAAGAATTCCGCTACTCCAAACTCCTCCTGACATGCCACTGAACTAATCTTACCCTTAGCTCAGTAAAACCCTGTATGTACAAAACTGCTATAGAAAAACATACCATCCACATACAGCACAGAATGATGTCATGACTCATCATCCACCTGGTAAGGCAAACCACAGTAGTTACACTGACATTGACTGAAGCCATGCTCCGTCCTCCACTTGTCAAAACCTGTACCACTGTCCTGCAGCTCCACAAGACCATATACCTAATCTTCCGTCTCACGTATCCGTTCTCTCCATTCTTCTACTAAGGTATCCGTTCGTCTCTGTGCTTTCATACCTGCTGGCATCTCTACCAAAACACACCTGTCTGGTTCTCCTCCAAGGAATCACATCCTCATCCATGCCAAGCTCACACCTGTTTCCTGGATCCTTCCTGCTATAAAATCAGCAACAAGTATGAAGAAGAGGAACAACGAATTTGAGGGCCTACTTACACCTTCAGTCCTCCGTATGGGTGTTTGAGACTCCTTGACAACATGTTGTCCACCCAAAATTTGTTACAATGACCGACCTCGGTCACTCCATAGTCTGCATCCGACCGACGTCAGTTCCATGCGTCTGTACCTGACTACCAACCTGCTTGCACTGGTGTCCCTGCTGCCGACGTCGGTCCTCCTAACCGACATCGGTCTTACATACTACCGACGTCGGTCTCCTGACCGACGTCGGTCTTACCCTGCCCGACATCGCCGGCTTCGGTCTGCACATGACCGACATCGGCACCTGTCTGTTCGATGCCGGTTCCTCCTGACCGACATCAGTACCTGTGTTTGCCTGTGAGTGATGACTTTTTACCCGCGAGCTTCTTTGAATCAAAACCCATGTCCAAATTGCCCTGCTCAAAAGTATCCAGCCACATCCACTGGGTTCTGTCTGCCATCTCCTCCATAAACACCAAAGCTTTCCAGTTCTTAAGCCTGTCAAATATATCTGTCTTCCGCTTAAGAACATGCATCTCCTTCCTGCTCATGTGACCAAGCCTACGAAGCCACGTCTCCGCAACAAAAGAAGAATCAGTAATATAAACAAGTAGATAAAGGATACCTATTTTATTACCACCAGCTAATTCAAGTGCATCCGCTGTGAGAGTTCTTGTGCATCTCTCATCACCCAATCTTTCTGAAGAAATTAGCCATATCTCCAAACCTGGGACCTGCATGACCTTCATCAACACCTGTGTGTTGGCCGCCTGCAATTTCAGCTTCACTTCCCCTTTGCCAATTCTTTGGCAAGGCTCACCAGCTCCTCTACCTGGAACTGCATGGAAAGAGGCAACCGAATCTTTTATCCAAGATTCAACTTTATCCAAGAAACCTCCAAGAACATCCTGTGCAATAACACCTGCAACATCTGCTTCTTCAGTTTCTTCATGCTGATCTGCTACCAACCAGCAATAATCTTTTACCTGCTCTTTCTTTCCATAGGACCGTGAGTAACCATCTGTGCTTTTCAACTCCTCCATTATTAGCTTACTTTGATCTGCTGTTGCTCTACTCCCACTCGATCAGAAACCCCTGAGAGTGCCCTGTAACCAAACACAAAACCTGCTTCCTCCAACCTTAGCTCTGATACCACCTGTTGGTATCAAGCTCAAGAACCTACAACCAAGGCTCTGATACCACTTGTTGGGAGGGTATATAAACCGGAAGCACACAATTTAATTACCAAACCAAGCAACTAAATATGCGGAAATTAACCAGATTCACCAAGTAACTAGAATTCAGAATAACACATGATATGAGAGACAATACACAACTTGTATTAACACTTTATACAGAAAAGAATACAATAAAGAAGATGCCACTTCTTCTCCACCACCTTACAGAGGTTTCCCACACCTCAAGTGAACAGTAATTCTCTTCCCCAAAGCTCTCCCTCTCACAGGTCCCAACACCCAACTCAAATACAGAGTTGGTGTTCACCTCCCGTGCTCCACGCACACCACAAGTGCTCCACGCACTCCACAAGCACTCCACGTGCTCCACAAGTACTCAAGGTACTTCAAGTAGATCTCCCATGAATCTGCAACAACCTGCAATTCAACAGACCATACTTATGGAAGGAACTCCCTTGCCTTCCTCTTGCTCTATCTGAGTACACACCTGTACTCCAAGTAGATCATGCCTGATACTGCTCCCTGTTGTGTTGCTGTCTGTATGACCTTACACACCTGCAAATCAAATAATGGTTCTGCTCACCTGTGAACCTCGACCTTGCACACACATACACCTGCAGATCAACGATCTTACTTACCATGTAGATCTCCTATATAGGCCATGCAACTGTGACCAAGATCCTACACTCTTGAAGAACCCAGCTGGCTCTCCAATCCAGCACCAACACACCTGGTACTGTGGCACTAGGAGGAACGCACCATTGCTCTACCTCACACACAGAAGGAGCTTATAATTATGCTCTCTTACTCCCTAGCACACTTTTCCAATACAACCATGAGTCTATTATATAGATCTCATCCAAACAATGATTAGACATCTAATTACCATAATTAGATCCGCAGCTATGAGTCTAAAATTAGCACTCATCATGCAAACTCTTGGTTCGTTAGCTAACTGCCCGTAAATAGCTCGCAGTTGAACCACACAGGCGACCGACGTCGGTCCCTGTCTGCCTGGGGTCGCCGACGCCGGCCGGTATATGACCGACGTCGGTTGCCTTCCTGTCTTACCCTGCCGACGCCGGTTGGCCAGACCAACGCCAAACACTTCTGACACTTAGCAACTCATTCTGCAACCTCCTCCATGTCTGCATCAGTGAAGCTTTTAGCTCCACAATCCTAACAGTTATTCTGTTTAATTTTAATAATTCAAGTGAACAAAATTCATGCATTAGCCTTTTCATTCTAGCAAATCCATTTTTAAGATATTTTTCAATAATTTTTTTGTGTCCATAAATATGTGGATGCATGGAAAATCAAATTTATCTTAGAGTTCCTATCATTAGTATTGGTTAATAACACATTAAACAAGCCTTTGTATCCTTCAACATACCTTAGTAATGTAAATATTTTTAAAATAGAATTAGTGTCGATAAAAAAATACTTCTATTATTAATTATATTTATTGATCAATCTTATTTTTTGTATTGTTAAAGACTCTAAATAACTTTATAGTATTAAATTCAAGGATTCTAAGGTTTCGATATTCAAAGAAGGGAATATTATTGAATGTATTTGTTTATATTATTACATTCAAAATACTCTATATTTTTATTATTTATAAAAAAAATTGTGCACTTTTAATTCTAATGCATTTCAGCACAGTTTAAATATATTATTACATTCATTTAACTACTTTAATTTCAGTTAGTATATTATGACTTATATGCTAAACATTTTTTAATCAAACAAAAAAATATGGGAAAAATGTTGAATACATAGTTACCAAGAGATGTCAGGATAGGGGTACTAATACGTGAATGTGTGTACACTAAAATTAATTATGAATTACAATTAACTCTAATTGTAAATGTAAACTATTGAAACTTGATCTAGGAAGTTAAAGAAGATAGAATGTGGTAAATACAAATATTTATAGAGTTTGTTGAATTTTTAAATTACTAAAAATATAAAATAGGGCTAAGGTTAATGAATTATCTTCATAAACAGATTAATTCAAATTGTGTTAACTTATTATGAGATGTGACTGCTTTAAATAACCTAAAAATGAAGATGCATCAAAAAATTATACTCAATATTATATACTAGGACAATTCCATAGAAGGAAAACAATGTTGCATTGCACTATTTTATGTTATTATGGTCTTATCTAGATAAAATGTGCATTGGATCTGAAAACCTAAGCTTGTTCACCTTTATCTGTATATGACCTATTTTATTGTGGAGCTAGATTTGTCACAAATTTCTTGAAAAACTTATGTAGTATTCTTTCACAAACATAAAAAATAGATAAAATGTAAAAAGTGGGAAAATAGGGGATGTTGGAATGGTCAAGCTATCCTAAAAAAACCCCTTATTGACTAAGTGGTGCCTACATATCCTGAAGGCCTCAAGTCAGTGTATTTATCCCTTTAGGGAGCAATGTTTTGATTAGAATTATTGATAAATTATTCCATTAACCTAAAATAATACAATGTTATATTGTCCAAGTACTATGGTGTTACATAAAAATTTCAATAATAGTCTGTACTCATAAGATAGATAATTTTGAAATCATAATATATATGCTTTTGTCAATGTGAACTAGTTAGGTTCAAGTGTGACCTTCGATGTGCTTTTATAGGAGAATATTTTGAATATATATGATAAATGACCTATTGGTTTGTTTAGGAAATCCATCATGAAGTGTGTCATTTTAAAAATATGACAATTAGAGCATTATAGACAAGGTCGAAATGTGCCCTTATTTATCTAGTGCACTCTTGTCCAATAAGAATATGGTCTTCTAAAACCAAAGTGATAGTGAATTATATGTTGAATAAAGATGAATAGAGATAAAATAGGGAAGTATAGGAGACATACATATTAATTGAAATAATTTGAAGGATTTATTAGAGATTATGGTTTATTAGAATGGTAGATTTACAAAGCAAGGTAAAGATGTTAAGAAAAAGTATTGTCAAGAATTTATTAATTAAATTTTGTGTCTACATTTTCCAACCCAAATTGCCACGCCTCGCCCCCACCCCACCCCCCGCTTATTTTATTGATGCATAAAATTACTAGACTAAAATAAATATGATACCTTACTATGTATACATACTTTAGATTTGTCATTAAGATGTGCATGTCCTCTTGTCAAGGAATGAAAAGAAGTGTTGAACTTGTGGGAAATTGAGAGTGATCAAGTCTTAATTTTAAGAATTAGTGAAGATTTTTGAATTATAAATATTATGTTCTCAAACCCTCATAGATTACTTTCTAATGATTTGGAATATGTGGGAACCAAAAAATTGATTCCCTAAAGTGCAACCAAGATGTGGAACATCAATAATTTCAATCATGGATCACTCATAGAAAAAATGATTTAGAACATCACTAAACTCAAACATTATCTAATTGTAAAGGACAAATCACACTGTTCTAGATAGATCTAGATTTGAACTGTAAATTCTTGAATCTTTGATATTTGAAAATGATAATCTCAATTTTATAAATTAATAGATTGGATATGAATAATATAATTCCCCTTATACCATATAGAGTGATATTTTGACCTTTTGAAAACTATTTGAAACATTTCAACTATCTTATCACAAGTGTATATGTGTTCAAGTAGTTATTAGAGTGGAGTGCATAAAAAAGCAAAATGCCTCCATAATCTAAAAATTATGATTTGTAAATATTTTAAACTGTCAAATATGAAATGTATTGATTGTAAAATCTTGGATAAATTCCCATTATAATACCCCATTTTTAGATGAATTAATTTTCCTACAAATAATTTATCTCAAAATAAAAAGTGGGAGAATTTGTGAAATATGTAATCAAGTAATAGAATTTGAATATTTGAATTGAATTAGAATCTTAGAAATGTAACATTTGAATCATATGAAAAGTTTGGATATTACATTACATCATTGTAATTTAATATGGCATTGAATTAGTGTATTATACATGTAAATAATTTTCAACTATTGTATATGTGTTGCAAACATTGTATTTGGATAGATAAAACATTGAAGCACATAAATAGTATGTGCATGATATGTATTTTGGAACCATATATTTATGTAATAGATACATATTAGTGTATGATAGGCATCATGGCACCATAGTATCAAGTAATGGATATTTAAGTAAATTCACACAATGTCACAAAAGAAAGCACAAATGCCACATACAAGGGACATGTAATATGTTACATAGAGTTAAAAAAAGCATGCATAAATGTCATACATAATGACCAAAGTGTGAATATAATGGACATGTGAATTTTAGAGAAACATAGAAGGAAATGAGCCACACACACAAGGCATGACGATGCCATACAAGTAAGAGTGTGTATGTTAAACATACAAAAGGCCAAGGGATGCATCCAAGAAGAAAACAAGTTGAAGCACGTTATGTAATGAAAAAACAATATGAAATAATCATATAAAAACTAAAATTAGCACATTTTGACCATATGTGTCTATGTATAGTGTTTATGAAATAGAATATTCATTACTATATATGTAAAATATGAGTGAAAAAGATACATTATGTTTTTCATTATATCCCAATCATGGAAAAAAAGGTTTTGGATAAATAAAACATGTGAGAGTGTTCATATAGAAAAATGGGATTCCCCCAAATGAGAAAGGTTGTTGGGTATAAGGCTAACCCAACATTCAAACCATGAAAAGGCATGCATTAAGCTAAAATATGACTGATATCTAAGTATATTCGATGTTTTATGATGAAAAATTATAGAATAAGTTTCTATTACTGCATTTTAGTTGAAATCAAATATTTAAAACTCATATGGACAAGACTATAGTTGAGGATAGGGGTGCATTGCACTGTTATTCGATTGGTACAATTCTATCTTGTTTGAGTCAATGCAAGATTTTTTAATTAGGCCAACTTTTTTATATGAATAGTTTTTATTTCTATGGAAATGGGTCATTTTACTCACTCATATACCTTGTGAGAAACATTATATATTGAAAATGTGATGAAATATCTTATATACTTAATAGAAAAAAATAGATGGCATATGAAAATATGTGATTAAACCATATGAAAGTATGCCTATAAGTCCTCATTTTAATTTTTTTTCAAATATTTTGATATTTTTTACTTTTTATAATATATTTATGTTTTTATGTTTTTTCCATATTTTAAAATTTAAATATTGCATAAGTTTAATGTGAAATAACTATTTATATGAAATAATGACATAGATGCATAATATTCATGCGATTTATGACAATATTTCCATCAAGTGTAGCTAGAGGATTAATTCTAAGACCAATCTTTTTGGTGACTACAAATGGTCCCAGCCAATTTGGCTTTAATTTTCCTTTGTTTTCTTTATCATCATTTTTATTATTTTGATTTTATTTGAATATAAGGTCACTGATATGAAATTCTCTATAATGAATTTTCTTGTCATATTCTCTTGTTACATCCTTGATAAAATTTTGGATTTTCAATAGCTTTTATGCATTTTTTTATCAAGAATTTATAAATTGTGTAGGAACTTTTCTTGATATTCAATATCTTTTATAATGTCCTTCAATGATACATGTAAGGATGGTATTTCAAATTTAATGGGAAACACTACTTCTATACCATAAACAAGAGAGTAGGGCATCGATTTTGTTGGTATATGAAAACTTATGTGATATGCCCAAAGAGCGTAAATAATTTGATTAGGCCAAGTCTCCCCATGCTTTATAATCATTTTTCTTAACTTCTTATCAATTATTTTGTTAGTTACCTCAGCGTGTCCATTTCCTTATGGGAAATAAGGGATAGATAAAGATGTTGAATTTTAAATTAAAAATGAAATATTTTCATTATTTTATTCTTAAAAGAGGATCCATTCTCTGTGATGATTGTATAAATCAACCCAAATCAAGAAATTATATAAGGATACAGTTATAAATATCTTAATTGATAGTGAAATACAAAGGGATAATTTCAACCCATCTTTAAAAATATTTAGTGGCTATAATGATAGATTTATGTCCTTCAAAGGATTCCAAATTTACTTTTCCAATCAGATCAATTACCTAAAGATAATAAGGCCATGGAGATACTATGAGTTGTATGCCTTAGATGGCACATGATTAATATTACTATGTTTTTGACATTGAGATCATAATTTGGCATGTTCATGGAATTCATTCTCCATTGTGGGCCAATAGTATCCTTGGCATAGGAGCTTATAAGACATGGATTTTCCACTAAAATGACCACCACATTTAATATCATGTACATTATGTATCTTTTTAGATTTACTATGATTCAAACATCATAAGAGTTGTCAATAAAAAGAGCATTTGAAAATAGATCGACCAATGAGTGCATAATGTATTGCTTGACATTGTAAGTGATTTTTATCCTCATGCATAGCATTTTATAAGAAAGTATATTTATAAAGATAATTATATATCTATATACCACTAAATATTATCCACATTTCAAGTCATGGTAAGTAATTATAATGCACTAATGATATGCATATATACCAAAGGTTTATGTAGTTGTTATATGGTAAACATTTCATGATCATAATTAATATCAATTGGAATTAAATAAGAAACAGTTGCCATTACATCATCATGGTGATTATCATTCCAAGGAGTATTTTCAATGGAAAAAGGAGAGAATGATGTTATTAGTCATTGGACCATATCTTTATAAGGAATAATCTTGTCTTATTTTGTTTGATAAATATTTAATAATTAATTAATGACAAGATAAAAATATACATGTAAATATTTGATATTCAAATTTTGTGTTGTTAATAAACCAAGAATGAGAGATTAATATTTAATAATATTGTTGGTGAACACAAATCCTTAGTGAAAGGTGAAGGGAATAGGTGAACATTTAGGAGTAATAAATACAATTCCCTCTCTAGCCCTTATTGATCATTTGGACACATAAAAATGCATGATCCAGTATCATTGTTAATATTATAAGAGGTGAATTCTTCTTGAAATCTGGCATTGATTAGAATTAAATTTTGTAATGGAGAAACAACTAATCAACAATAGCTTGTACTTTAATATATTTTTGGGAAATGAAATTTAATTTTAAATAAGTAAAATGCATAACCCATTTTTTTATGTCATAACAGATGGGGGTTTCCCATAAGATATTGAAGTGGATCCAATTTAGTAATAACATGAGTCTCATTGTGAATTAAATAGTGTTATAATTTTTAGGTAGAAAAAACAAGTGCTAAACAATGTTTTTAAATGGCATTATATTTTTATCATAATCAAGAAGTGTTTGAGTGATATAATAGATGGCACATTTATGATTATTATCATCATGTTGTTAAAGTAAATCACCCAAGGAATTATAAGTATTTGAAATATATAATAAAAGAGGCTTATTTAGAATGAGGGGCATAAAGACTAGTGGATTTATAAGATATTTTTTAAGTATATCAAAACTTTTTTGGCAAGTTTTACCACATTCAAATTTAGTATCTTTCTTAAGTAAATGTGTAAAAGTTATTTTTTTATTTTCCAACATAGTATGTCATATAGCTTGAATGCATCCTTTTAAACATTGAAGTTGCTTAATAATAATTGGTGGTGGCATAACAAAAATAGATTTGGCTATTTCAATTTCATTTTATATACCCCTTTGGGAGATAATAAAACCCAATAATTTTCCTTTTGTAAATCCAAAAATGCACTTTTTGGATTTAAATGCATATTATATTTCTTCATTATTTCAAATATTTATCATAAATATATAGCATGGTCTTATAGATGTTTGGATTTTTATAAAACATCATCTATGTAATTTTAAATTGTTTTAGGATTATAATCATGAAAAATAAGAGTCATGGCTAATCGTTAAGTTTATCCTACAATTTTTAATGAAAATAACATGATAGTGTAACTAAACTTTCCCCAATGTGTGATATATTATGTCTTATCTTGACCAACAAGATTAATCTTGATTTGGTTATATCCATATAAATTGTCTATAAATAAACACATCTCATACACTATTGTGGAATCCACAATCATTTATATGTTTGAAAATGGAAACTCATATTTGGGATAAGATTTTTTGAGATCTCGATAATCTGTAAAACATCAAGTGTCACCATTAGAATTTGGTGTCAGGATAATATTAGAACCCCATTAAGGATAATCAATAATACAAATAAATACAACATTTAAGAGTTATTCAACTTCACTTTTGATTAATAGATAAAATTTTTGATGCATTTTTATTAATTTTTTTCTTGATTGGTTTGGCATTAGGATAGAAGAAAATGTTATGCATATCTAGCTTACGATGAATACCAAGACTATTTTTATATTCCCATGTAAATAATTTATGTCAATCATGTAACTTTTGCTAAACAAATTTGAATTCATCATCATTTAGCATGGTTACCAATAGTACTTGTCATGGGTCCTTTTTAGTGCCAAAGTGGAATTTAACTATTTATTCATTAAGTAATGTTGATCTATCTTCTATAAATTGAGTAGTAGGACCATATAATTGTGTTTTTTGTATATATTCATCACTTTATACAAAATAAGTGTGTGCATTGGTTTGACAAGGAAATTATTTCTTGTGATGGAAAGAAGGGAGATATTCATATGTGCCAAGGTATTCTAAAAGAGATTTATCATTTTAAAATTCATCCAATGTTAAAATTCTAGGTGAAATTTTATAATTAATGATTTCAAGTTATACTAATGATAATTATGATACATGGTTGATTTGAGTATGAATCTCAAAACACTATGTAGTAGAAGATATAAACGTGGTGATTGTTTAGCAAGACGATGTCTATGAGGAGTAGAGACATTCATACACCCAAGGCCCTCTTTTCCTTACATAAGGATAGGAAAAATAGGATCAACTATGCCTTGAGCATGCTTACCTAGTCCTTATCCTATATTATATTGATATTTTTGGAATATTTAATTACAAAACTACTTTCATTAAAATGAAAATAAGATTCAATTGAATTTGGTGTAGGTAAATGAGTCTCAATGATTGGAGTAAATGATGGTATATCTAAAGAGGAAAGCTGCACATATGTGATATAAGTATCAGTAGGATACACTAGGGCATAATACTTGGAATGATATTGATCTATAGGGCATGTGCACGTGCACGCACGCACACGCACACACACACACACACACACACACACACACACACACACACACACACACACACACACACACACACACACACACACACACACACACACACACACACACACACACACACACACACACACACACACACACACACACACACACACAAAATAACTAAATCAATACATGCATGAAATGTAGAATGAATAAAATTCATGTCATGAATCCAAGATCATCCTAATATTAAGTTAGAATTAATATCATTAGGCATAACTTGACAAACTATAGCAAGGGTACATGGGCCTAAGGTGATATTTAATGTGATATATAAAAGTAATTGATGTGGGATATTTTCAAATCCATGAATAATAATTTATGAATTGATGAGTTCATTTGCCATTATGCTTAATAAATTTAAGAAGGATGTATTACAAATATTCAAGCTAGATCCATTATCAACATGGACACATTTTACCACTTTATTTTGTATAAAACCTTGAATATACAATGGTAAATAGTGGTTGAAAATATGATGTGGGAGAAGATCTTACTTTTTAAAGTAAATGGTTTCCTCAGTTCATCAAATGGTATTAATGGCAAAAGCTACATAGGGAGGTTCAACATTATATGGAAAAAGAGTAGTGCATAAAACTTCGTATAAATATCCTTATACATTGGTGTCTTTTACAACCTAAATATGGTTATTTTTGCATTAGTACATTTTATTTACTATAAAATATCAAATACTTTTGGTTGATTACCTTTCCCAAGTAAGGGAAGAGGTATATGTATATTTATACATTATCTAAGATTAACAACATGAACACAAGGAGGTATATGTATTGAAAATAGAAGGGAATTAGACTGAACATTATAATAATAAGCACTAATGTATGATGGAAAATATTTTAATAATCCTAAAAACACCATTTTATGGAAATAAATAATGTACATATTGGATTGTATCATGAAATGTAAAAGAGATTTTTTCAAGAAATTAAACAATGATATATAAAAATGAAAGAAATATTTTGCTAATGAACCCATTAGCGGTATAGTTAAAAGTAATATTATTTATTCTAATTTTATATAGTGAATGAATAGAATTATGACTATGTATACAAGATGAATCAAGAAAATATACCGTATAAGAAGATAATCCAAGAAAAAATTAAGTATGAAAGGTTATTTAGGCAAGGGATTGAATGATTTTTAGGCTCTCAGATATAATTTCTCATTCATTAATTAATGTTGGCTTAATGTTTCATAAAATTAACTATAAAGGTATAAACATTTATGTATCCCAATAACCCCAGTTTTGAAGTTAAGTTAAGATTAAATTCCTTAGGCAATACACTCATATCGGGTGCACCATAATTAGGTAGGTAAAAGAGGCTAAAAATTGGTGTAAACAAGGGATCCTATGTGTTTCCAATATACTATGAGTCATATGGAGACTAAAGTCCATGTTTAGATCTATATTACAGTTTTGAGTAGTGGATTAAAACCCCTCATGCCATGATGTCTATAAACATAACAACGCATAACCTTCATGATAATAGATAAGTAGTTTTAAAAATACCACAACACAATTTATAAAATAAGAAAAAATAAAGGGAAAATAAAAGAGAAATATTTTTTAATAAGAAAACACAAAAATTGAAATTGGTATATAAATAAAGAGCCTTTGTGTCAGTATTTATCTAAAGTGACAAGATAAACTTTTTCAGTGTCATATTACTCCAAGGTCAAAAAATTTGAATCATTATGTTACAAATAATATCCAAGTTTGAGTATATTCTTTCAATGTCAGGAATTTATAGAATTAAACTGAAACCCTAAACCAAAAAGCAACAAGTAACAAATAATGTTCAAAATAAAATGTGGGTTCATCACAATGTTTATACCATAATTAATTATGAATTAAAATTAAATATAATTTAAAATATATATTATTTAAATATTATATAAGAATTTAAATAAGACATAATGGAGTAAAAACAAAGATCTATAGGATTCACAAAAGTTGTAAAGTACTAAAAATATAAACTAGGGCTAGGGTTAGATAATTATCCTCACCAATAGATTAATGCATATTGTATTAACCTTCCATGAGTTTTGAATGATTTAAATAAATTGTAAACACATATGCATTAGAAAATAGTACTTCAGTGTATATTGGGACAAGATTGTAGATGGAAAACAAGGACTTAGTCTATTGTTTTTTATTATTGCAATCTTATCTAGATAGACTATATGTTGGATCTAAAAAATTAAGATTTTACACCTATTTATATATATGACCTATTTTTTGTGGAGCTCAATTTTTTTTGTAGAAGACCTAAAAACATTATTCCATATTCTTGTACCAACACATGGGGGGGCGGGGTGGTTGGGGGATGTGGGAATGACCAAGCTATCTTTATAAAACCCCTTTTTGATGGAGTGTTTCCTATATAACCTTAAGGCCTTACTCTAATGTAGTTATCCCTTTAGGGAATATCATGTTAATGTAACTATCAATGTTTTGATTAGAATGATTGACAAATGATGCCTTTAATCTATAATTAAATAATGTTAGACTTGGATAAGGATTGTGGTATTTTATTATAATTGTAATATTAGTCTTTACTCAAAAGATAAATTCTTTTGAAATCATAAATGATATACTTTTTGTCAGTGAGAGCTAGCTAGGTTCAAGAGTGACCCTTTAAGTGCTTTTCTATGAGAATATTGCAAATATTTCCAACAAATGACTTATTTTTTACATGGGAAACACATTATGAGGCATGTCATTTTAAAAATGTGACCATTAGAGCACTATGGAGAAGGTCAGACTACTAGATAACGTCGTCATGTTCCCTTGTTTACCTAGTGCACTCTTTTCCAATAGGAATATAGGTTTATAAAACTAATGTGACCATGAAGTGTATGTTGAATTGGGATAAATATAAATAAAATAGGGAACTCTAGAAGATATGCATAATAATTTGATACTTTTAATCCTTTCTTAAAAATTATGGGTTATTGTAATGGAAAATTACCCAAGAAAGGTAAATATGTTAATAACAAGCATTGTCAAGCATATATTGATTAAATTTCAATGTCTACAAGATGAATATGCCATTCAAATTAGGGTATGTGAGTAAATGAACAAGGGTAAAATTATATCTTATATACATATTTTTATAAAGAAAATGTGGCTATGAAAATAGGTCCATGGTCCTTGTCTCTATATTAGAATTTCCTATTAACTATGGATTAATGATGTTTTATCCTAATTTTGATTATTAACCCTAATAAGATATAATTGATTACAATAATTAATTATTGTGGATTTGTATAATATATAAAAATATACATGCTAAATATAGTAATGAATGTACAAAAAGAGGTAAGAAGGTCATTAGTTTATTTTCCACATTGATCTGAGTTTTGATTATCTAAATTATGCATCTCAAGACTATGTCATTACTCTATATATAATTTGTTTCCACCTATTTTATTCTAGTTAGTTTTAACATATTTGGTTAGTATCAATAATAAATAATGATTGTAGTGGTAAAAACTAACATTATACACAATGAGTGATTATTTTATTCTAAGGTGATGATATTGTGAGTCTAATGTCTATTTATTCCTTTATATACTTTCATAATTGCACATGGACGCCTCTACGTTTAAACCCTAGTATTTTCATAAGTAATTTGATATCAAATGAGAAGTGTCAGGTGAAAGGGTTGATTTAGACTAATCTTGGTTGATCTCCATTGATAAACCAAGTATTACAATACATTACCAATAATCTAAAGAGAGCTCAAAATTGAATGTAGTTCTCCCATTAATGTGTATGTGTGTAATTTTGTATGCAAGACTATATGTTATTTCTCTTATCTTCTCTTTGGTAAAAGCATGCATAAATGAATTGACCATTGTAAAAAAAAGTATTCATAATTTAAAATATTATAAGTGCAATATATAATATTCTCTAGTTCTTGATAATGCAATGTGCTTGTCCCAAAATACCTTACTATATATTTGTATATATAGGAGTCTCTAACTCTAAATTTAGTACCTAGTGGCATGCAAAAGAGAAAAGAAGAAGTTAAAACATGACCAAAAAAGGTCACAAATAGAAACATTCCTAAAATAAATTAAAAGGGGACTTGGCTCAATTCATCTATCTTTAGTCAATACCGATAGCCAATACTGATTGTAAATGGAAGAACTGAATCATGGCTTAAAAATACTCCAAGGTGATAGGAATGTCCAAAGATATTTTTAATATGACATGTGAAGCTTATCATGATATGATAAGGGTGTAACATATCAAATTATAATTATTAAGATAATAAAAATATCAAGATAGATGCAACATTAAATACTTAGTTCATGGTTTGAGGTATATACATGAAAATTTACCTAAAATTATTATTAAACAAGATTTTTACCAAAATGTGGGTATCTACATTTATTAACCCTATAATTTATCATTTTATTGGGGCTATAAATTTTTAGATAAAATGGAAAATATAATTTAAACTTATGTTTGTGATCAAGAATACAGACTCATTGTTTGTTTCAATTTTTCCAAATGTTCTTACAAGATATGATGGATGGGATTAGATAAATTTTTCCTCAAATAAATAAATAAATATAGTTGCAATGAAAAATAGATTCAAATAATAACTACACCTATATGTATTATTTATGGTGTTTATCATGGAGTGGACAGTGGAAATATATAGGATCAACATTTAACCCATTTACTGTGGAGAATGAGAGGGAACTTATAATCTTTTCCACTACCTAGATGAGGAAATAAAAAAGATTCCATTTGGTTATTTGAAAATTATTTCCAAGAAGAAAATGAAAGATCTATGTTGGGTTAAGGAGTGATTTTTTAAGCATGACTGAACCTTATCACATTATTGAAAGTGAATAAACCATTACAAATGATTTATAGATTCATTTTGTGTAGTTTTTCCCTAGTTCACTCTATACGTGATTGAAAGGAAATGAATAGTTTTCATGCCCCCATCATGACCAAAAGTTTTTTTTTGTAAAATTTCACTCAACTTCACTCAATATATAAATAATTCATGATCTAAAGATAATGGATGATATTTTTGGCTTCAACATGACCCAAAATTTTATAAATATGAAGTTAAATGACAACCATTTACCATATAACTTTAAATTATGTTGTTTTGAATGAAAATGCATGGTCAAAAGAGAATGTAAAATATCCATGCCCCATCATAACCAAAAATATGATAAACATGAAGTGGAATTATAATAATTTGACATTAAACATAAAATTGTGTTGTGTATGAGCATGAACCATTATCATGTCTATTAGGCCCCATTTTGTGCTAAGTAATGGATTTGTGGCAACTCAACAAACACATAGGCATGAAGAAACCTTAGTATATGGTTATTGTTTTATATTTTAGTGGTGTCAATTGGCTGGTGGCTAATAACTCCAATCACCATCTAAAATTGAGTGCATAAGATAGTGATCGACCATTAAAGATAAGTGGATCCTTTTGAATCACATAACATTGAGAAGCAGGTGCACAGGACAATAACTACACATTAAAGACAGCATAGTGGAGGTGGTGGGATGTGTACCTCCAACACTAGCTCAATAGTCAGTGTACCCCATTCCCCTTGAACCTAGGATTCTTTGAAGCCAATAAAAGGAAGACAAATTTAGCTGAAGAGAAGAGGTGAACTAGAGTAGTGAAGCCTGAATGAATTATTGCTAGATAATTGTATTAGCATAGAAATTAGTCAAGATGTTATTTGACACTCCCCTTTGTAACTCCTGAGCTCACCTATGAGCTTTAGCCATATCAATTTATGTTGAGCACTTGCTTAATTTACATGGACTATGCATGTATTATTTTTTAACATATTTAATGGAGAGTGATTTGTGAAAATAGTTAAATAGACTAAATATGTTAAGTCTTTTAATGTTTATTGATTGTGAACTTTACTCTACCAAATGTATGGACAAGTTATTATAGGTTTCTAACTTGGCTCATTCATGGTGGACCTGTAACTAGAAATCAACCTTGCACTCATAATATGAAATGCATTAAGTATGGTTAAGACCCTGCACCCTAAATGAAACCCATGCCAATATACAAGACCATGCCTAAGTCCCTTGACCTAACACCCAATTTGCCCTTAAGCACCTGAATGCCATTAAGCCTATGAAACTCAAGGTTTGTACCCATGAATACCCAATTATCATTACACCAACCTAAGCCCCTAAATAATAGACGTACACCATGGCATAACGAGCCCAACATAGACCTCGATCCCTTCTATGTTATGCTTCAAGTGAGAACATAAGGATTACACCTTATGTATATTGATGCCAGCACAATCAAAGGCTAAATATTAAGTGCCATAGGAATCATCAAGGCCTACACCCCATTAGACTAAGCCTAAACCTGACTTGGATAGATAGGTATGCACGTGACTAGGCCCATGACTAATAAGATCTACCTTTTCTACAACATTTTGGTTTTATTACCAAGATCCTTACAATCTTTGATGGGTAATATATATCACCCCTTATAATAACTCAATATTTTTGCCACTCACTTCACCTCTCAACCTCACCCATCATCTCATGGATGTCCTTTCCAACATCTGGGAGCCTAGTTATCCTTCCAATGAGGTGAATCAATATTCTCATACTCCTCCCTGCAAAGTATATGCAGTTACCATGGAAGCATGAAAAAAGGAATTAAATGAGCTCCTCTAGCTTCTAAAAGTATGGCAACTCATAAACTGACTTACACTAGAGTCTATCAATTTGTCTTAAATGAAGACATAAAATAATGTTGCACCCTACTTTGTCTTGTTCCATGTATCCACCATCTAATATGATGATAGGTCTTATGCATGGCTAGAAGTATGATGGTTGTACTCCTTCAGTTGGTAGGTGTGTGTAAATAAATTCCAATTTTCCCCCACTAAGACTTTTGGGGGAAATTGCATTACTTAATAATACATCTTGGTAAGCTCCTTAGTGTTGAATTGTGTGACACTAACCCCTTCTACTACCGGTGTCACTATTTTTATAGGGACCACTTCTACCGCTATGTGCACTCATTTTGGACTTTGTAGTTATGAACTTGTTCCCTTCTATTTCTTACCCATCCTAAACCTACTGGTCTTGAAGTGTAGTAGGTTAAGTAAGATAAAATCTTGAGTGGTTCTTTGTGCTTCACATTCATGAGACTTATGATTGTACTTTTAGCTCTGAGCTTTTTAGGTCATTAATGGTGTCTTTGGTGGCAACCAACATTTCTACCAACTAGTTCTTACAAAAATCTCTTCTTATACCTCTCTACACTAATCTCAACATGAGTGCAATTTCTATAGCTTCACAATCATTCATTATAAGTACTTAGGGGTGCTCAAATTCTTGCTCTAGTAGGGTTTATGTACTTCAGCTCTTTGGTTTATTAGTTCACTATGGTTTGCTTGATGTCTCAAGTTTGCATAAAGTTTATAATAAAAATTAGTCAACCATGTGACATTTTATACCCTAGTTCTATATATCATCTTTAATGCAAGTGCATTAATGGTGTGGTGGCATTTACTCTTCTTGAACTCTATGAAATTCCATGAAATATATAAAAATCCTTTGCTACCAACTTCATTTAATATATATCTTTGTGATTTCATCATCACCACATTTAATGTTCCTAATGGTATTTCAGTGAAGTGGCCTATGGTTCAAATGATCACTTCCTGGTCCAATCTAGGTTGATTCTAGCTATCTATGATGATTCCCCTTCTGCACTTTATTCTCTTGGCATGACCTTCACCTTTAATATGGTAACTTTGGTGCAACACCTCACATGCACATGATCAACCTCTTTGGTTCCATATTCTCCTCTTGTTGTGCTTCTATTTCAAGCGTGCTTACCTATATCGATTGGTTTCTTATGCTTCATATTGCCTTGGCATATCCTACCCCTTATAAATCCCTTAAGCTAGTCCTCCAATGCTTTATTTTATTTTTTTTATCCTCTCATGCATGATCATATTTTACATTTTCACTTTTTCTCTTGCACATGATCATGTTGTGTATCTTCACTTGGTTCCTATTTATTCTAATTTTGACAACCTCCTTGTACCCAAAAACTTGGTGTCTGGCCCTAGGTGCTTAGAAATCAAATGGGTTTGACTCACCCAACTGACATCATGTGTGGAAGTGCTAGATTAGTTCTTCCTTGGACCTCAAAAGGTTGTATAATCTATCTCTTGTGCACATAGATTTTGTGCATTTTTTTCTTGATTCTAGTGAGTTTTTTACACCCACCAATTAGATGTCTAGCCTGAGGCACTTTATAAAGTGCAAGGTCTTAACTCACCTGGTTAGATTTATGCATGAAATTTTAGATGAACTTCTACTTAGGGATTGAAAACACCCTGCCTCTAGGATTTAATGCATGGTGGTCTGGTGTTCTTCCCTTCTCTGATGTTGGTAATCCTCATGCACCCAAAACTTAGGTGTCTAGCCTCAGGTTCTTAGAAAGTGCAAGTGATCAACTCACCCAACTAGAAATATGAGTGAGGTGTCAATAGATTGTCTCAATGGTCTTTAAAGTGCCACTTATTCACTCTTTACACTACTTCCTAGAAGAACAAAATAAAATAAAACTATTTATCTTATGCCAAATGTTAATTTGGTCATCTCAAATCAAACTAACAAGTGACCAAGAAGTTAGTGTTCTTATGGCACAAGCACCATCTTATTGTTGATATGGCTTCAACCTATTGCCATTGAAATTCCAAAGAAGCATTTCATTGATTAACATGATTAACTTACATGCACCTGTCTCTACTATGTGGTGGATGATATAGGGACCCATATACCTTATCTATAATTTTCTTAGGTGCTTGAAATACTTGGAGTCATAAAACAATATAAATGCTCATTCTATTAGCACCTTGTTATTTATATGCTTATCATACCAAAGTTTTTGACACACTTTTTCTATTTATTAGCTCTACTTTGCTTGGGTCTGCATCTCATCTAAGCACTCCAAGTCCTCTAGCCTTGCATTTATTGATTCTTGGTCATCTAATCAACCAATGCACATGATGCATAATGATGGTACCAAGAACTCCATTATTATAATTACCTCAGTGCCAAACACTAGTTGAAATGGTGTATCCTTGTTCAAGTGCTTGTAGGTTGTACAATATGCCCATAGCATTGTCGACACTCAATCATCCCAATCCTTACAACCAATGTCACATATCTTTGTGAGGCATGTTTCTAGCATTTTGTTAAATGGCTCAGCTATGTCATTTGATTATAAATGATAGGGAGTCATTTTATGGTTTACCACCATATACTCAACCAACAAGATGCACACCATTTCATTGATAAAGTGAGTGCCCCTGTTAACATTCAAACTGAGTGGGCACCCATATCAGCTTATTATGTTTTTCCAAATAAAATGCATATTTGTGGTGGCTATGTAGTCTTTTGTTGATGAATCCTCAACCCACTTGGTAAAATAATATATGGCCACCAAAATATACCTTACACCTATTATTCAAGTTGTAAGAGTTATCAACCCAATAAAATCAATGGCCCATTTATCAAATGGTGCCTAGGCAAGAATGGGGATGAGGAGCATCTCATCTCAATGGTTAGGATTCCTTGTGTGATGGAATAGATCACATGATTTGCCATAATTATTTACATATTTTAGTAAGCTTGGCCACCATAGGCCTGACTACAGCACTTTTCATGTCATTGCATCTCTAGTGCAATGTCCTCCTACTATGCCTTCATTCACCTCTTGTAAAAAGGAATCTCTTTCATGCCCCAAGACACATTGACATAACACTTAATCTCTAATTAGCTTATATAATTCTTTGATGATGAGTTGAAATGGGGTAGCATGAACTACTATTTATTTCTTTTCCTTACTCATCATAGTCTAGGGTGTAACTCTAGATGTTAAAAAGGTGGCAATTTCCACCAAATCTTTAGGGATGCACTAGACTCTGTATTATTATGTATCCAACATGTCATCCTCAATAGGGGCCTTCACATTTCTAAAAATAATTTGGGACAAATGTTCTATCCCCATGTTCTACTTTCTAATCTTAAATACAATGGAGAACTAGAAATCTTGGAATATATCTATCCATCTGCATATGCACCCATGTAAAATAAGCTTGTTCATGAGGTAATTGAGCACCTCATAATTAGTGAAAAAGATGAATAGCATTGCTAAAAAATATTATCTAAATTTTTATAAGGTATAAACCATGGTGAGTGCCTCATGCTCTATCATTATGTAATTCTACTCTACTGTGGTCAACTTTCTACTAGCGAAGGAGATGGGATGATCCATTTTGCCTTCTCTAGGATACACTAAGATTGTGCTAATCATAGAGCCAGAAGCATCGACATGGACATGAAAAGGTGTTATCCAGTTAGGGAATTATAAGATAGGCATGCTAACTAATCTGAGCTTTAAGGTCTCTAAGGCATCCTCTAGCGCTTCACCCAATATAATGGTCCATCCTTATGCAAAAGCTCTTCTAGTAGTGCCACAATCTTTACATAATTCCTTATAATTTTTTTGTAATATCTAGAGTGGCTAATAAATTTGTGAACATCTTTCTGTGTGGGAGGAGTTTGTAATTAAATGATGATGGTGATCTTTTTTGGATCGATGAATAAACCATCCTTACAAATGATGTGATTGAGTAGGGTTCTAAATGGTGTTATGAAGATACACTTTTTTAGGTTTAGGGATATATAAAATTTCCTTCACATCTCAAATATTAGGCATAAATTGTCACAATTTTCCTTGATGGTGCCATACACCATCCAATCATCTAGACAAACTTGGAGGAACCTATAGATGAAATCTTTTAATGTGATGATCATGACTCGAGAGAACATGACTGGTGCATTCTTAAGTACAAATGGCATCACATTATAATAAAAATAACCCCATTTACTCATAAAGGTTTTTTTAGGCTTGTCCTCCTCAATATAAACATGGTGGTAGCTAGAGAACTTATCCATGAAGGTGTAGAATTTATAGTTGATGATGCCTTCTAGGACTTCATCAATGAACAAAGTTGGGAAGGGGTCATTCATGTAGGTGGCATTCAACATTCCATAATAAATTTAGATGTGAATTCACCTATCCTTATTAATGTGTATTACATTTGGGTTCACCCATTCAAACTCTTGTATAGGGTAAATAACCCCTATGGCTAGCATAACATCAATCTCTATTTTCACCTTGGTTTGGAGGTTGGGATTCATATGATAGGTGAAATTTTTGACTGATCTTGCATCATTGATTAACTTTATGATCATCTTCCTTAATGCATGGGTGCATGACCTTTATATCCTAGTAAGTTCTAGGGAACAAATACTAGAATTATTTTAAGAGGTCTATGATGCACACTAGCTCTACATCAGACCAATAAGTACCTAGAGTAGCCATATTTGGCTCTCCTTTTACACTAAGATCCACCTTGATGGTCTTAAATGGGGAATGGTATGACTCATTATTCTCTTGGAGAGAATCTTTGACCTACCAGGTTCACTCTGTTATCTCAGCATGAAGATAAGTGGGGTCTTCTTCACTAGGGATGCTATCATATACTTAGTGCATGAGCTTTCTTTTGGTAGTCAAAATTTTCCAATAGTGATCCTTCCAAGTTTCATCATATTCCTTACTAGAGTCATTTTTTAGCATTTCTCCTTGAATAAGGTCAGGAGTGATAACCCCTTTTTTCTAAATATGTCTGTCAAGCACTCCTTAAAGATGGTAGTGTCTTCAAATACTACCCTTAGAATTACTTGCAATGGATTGACCAATTATAACTTCTATGAGGAAAAGGAGAAGGTATGCACAATATTTTCTTTAAGGGCCTCCCAATTGGTTATCTCTTGGTGCATCTCATTGACCATGTACTATGCCCATGCCCATATCTTCAGAGTCCTATAAAATGTACGTACCCATAAGTTCTTTGGGGTCATTATGTGGCATTTAATCCATGTCTCTTCTCATGGGTACACATGCACCATGGGGTCAAAGTTGCTAGATTATGCTAAGATATCTAATTTCTCATTACTCCTCTTAAATCTAGTGCAAATAGTTGCTTTTACCTTTGATCAGGTTGGCAAGTTAGACCATTACACTACCCACTAATGCATGTTAGTGTTCCTCAAGGTGTACACAAGTTCACCCATTCTATTTGTCTCCTTGGGGATGCATGCTTCAAGTTCATGGATGTACCTTTCCACTTGGTTATTTCCTTCAAATTTTGGGAGTGTTACAAGTTTGCCTTTGCTTAATAAAATTACCTTCTTTTCTTTCTTCTCCTAGTATGGGACTCATTATTTTAGAGCATAATCAATTTGGACCCAACTAATATTTATGGGTTTTAGTGCCTTTGCATACACCAAGAGGCATCTATGTCTAGTGGTCTCATATGCCTCTTCAACCCATCAATCACAAATGATGTTGGTGGTATTTGAGGCTGACTACCCATCTTCCAAAGAGATCACTCATTGATTAGAAGGGTTGATATTCTTAGAATCTTATCTTGTGATGTTATAGATATGCCTCATCTCATCTTATAAATCAACACTCTCCACATAAGGGGTCTTTTGTCACTTGAAAGGGGGATCACTACCCTTTCCTTTCCATTTTTGAAGGTCATGTATTGATTCTTAAAGTGCATATCTACATTGTTGACATAACACCAAGGCCTTCCTAGAAGTGTTGGGTAGTTATCCTGCTTAGCCAACTCAATAACCTCAAAGTTAGAATGAAATTTAGTGCCCATAATATCTACAATGGCACCCTATAAAATTTTGATTAGCTGTGCTCAGGTCTTGTTGGCCATGAAGAGTACATGGGGAGAAGGTCTTAGGGATAGCCTACCCATCTTTTCCCATGCATTCATGGTCAAGATACTGACCTCTATGATAGTATCAATCAACACCTCATAGATGAACCAAACATTGATGGTGGCATTCACTACCAACTCTTGGTCATACTCTATGTTTTGAGTATACCTTAATTCATGTGCCCACTCTATATGCAATGCAGTAACTTCAATTGTGTGGGGATCAATGAATTCATTTGGATTCTTCCCTATGTTTTCTAGGAGAAATTTTTTCAATAAGGGAAGCATCCTATCCATTTTTATGAGGTACAATATTTCTATTAGTTCTTGTACTTCAACCTCTTGGCTATCTTGTTTTCTACATGAGGTGGTAACCTGTGATTCTAGGTCTCTAACTAGTTGGATTTCTCCCTAAAAATTTTGTATTATGCTCATGGCTTATGGTAGGATGTAATTTTGACATGATGGGTTAAGTTAGGGCATAGATTTTGGCTCAAGCCATGTTATATGCTCAGTGTGACTTGGTTTGCCATAATCTAGGTGTAGCTCTTTTTTGGCATAGTTAGTGGTTGAGTGGTGAACCCATTCTATGTGGTTTCTTACACTTTGATTGGCTCTATACATGTTAGTTACACCTTTGGATCCCATTTTGTATCTTTAGGTTCCTACCTTATCATCCTTGTGCCCTTATTATCACCCATTTTACCTTGGGTCATCTTCTTGTACAAGTCAAGGCACTCTTTGACCACATGTGGTCCTCGACAATACCCACACATTGGATTCATCAAGTAATTGTAATGATAGTTCTAAATTGACCCACTCTTGTAGAAGGATCATGGTGGGAATCTTCCTCCACCACATCCTCCACCTCAACCTCTTATACCTCTTTAGTTCCCATAGCTAGCATTTTATTGGCCATAACCCTCATTTTTTCCCTCTAATGATTGTTGTTGCCTATCATGCACCTCTCTCCATGTTCTAGTGTACTTCATCAATTACTCAATAGTCAGATGTATTGAGTGTAGGTGTCACACAACTTGAAATAGATGGTTGTGCTGACCTAATTGGCACATTTCAACAAGGGGTAGTTTCAAACATCATGTGCTTCATGACAAACTTTAGAGATGAGAAGCAGTGCATGTACATTCTACTAAGGGAAGTTATTTCTATTATGATCCTTGATCTCATAGTTAGTACACCACAACTCACTTCAAACATATTTTGATTAAATAATGGTCATATTTTATATTTGGGAGGCCATAGATGCAATATACACCTCCATAAATGGGTTAAACACTGTATCATCACTCCTAACTACCTTAGCTCTAAGTTCAATGTCAAGCACTTCCCAAAGGGTCTATGAATGTCTTCATGGATAGAACCCTTCTAAAAAGCACTAATAGTCCTCCAATGAACCATTACACATTCTAGGAAGGGTGAATGTCATAAGGGAGTTTAGAGAGGAGGGTCTTGAATATAATGTTGTATAAGCACACACTCTCTAATAATCCTTGGTTGATTTATTTAAGCATGATGATGTTCTACTATTCAAACTTAGGTATATCAAACTCCTTCAAAAATGTTCCCTTCAAGGTGTCATAATCAACCATAGCTTGGTTAGGATCAAACTTCCTATACCAATTATAGGCATGATCAAGCAAGGTTATCATGAATTGGGTTGCCTTATACTTAGACTAGGTTACTCCCCAAGCACACCATTATAACTCATAATTGAGCACATATTCTATGATGTTCTTCATGCCTTGGTTCTCTAAAAAGTGCATGGACATCTCATAATAGATCTGGGGCTAAGGAGAAACTGATGCCTGAGGTACTTGTCCTCTTTGTGCTTATCCTAGAGTTAGTCCTCCAATGCCTCTAGCCACTAGGCCAAGTGTTGGTTTGATGGTTATTTTTGGCACTGTAGAAGATGATGGTTCCATTCTACCAACTAGTGGTATAGGGCCACTTCTTATAAGCTATTTCCTAGGCTATGTTACTAACATTGGTTGAACTAGGGTGCTTCTATTCACATTCTATCTAATCATGATAGTGCCTCGAAGTATAAATGTATATTCACTTACCTCCTCATATAGGATAACTTGTTCAATCACAAAGTTCTAGTCTAAATTCATAAAATGATCAAAGTCTACATTGAAAACAAGGTCAATTGTCATTCTTCTATTTTCCTTTGGGGAATCTAATGCATGAGCTCACATTGTAGGTTTAAAGGGGTAGGTGCATATGGTGCATCTCTAATGGTCAATTTATAAAGGGACCTTGAGCATTCACCTGACAATTATGGAGCTTGTTCTAAGGATTTAAGGGATCCTTATTTTAGGTGTAGATTTCATTCATGAGATCCTTCCCTATGCCCTTCTTACTTACTATAGGTCTTCTTGGCACTTCTAAGTTCTATATCTTCTATTAGTTTGTGCCTCCTCTTGTTGTAATCCTATCACCTAAACTCCTAGTTGTTAATATGTTCATCTCCTTCCATTTCACCTCACCTACACATCCCCTTCTACCCTATTATGCTACTCATACAAGAGAGGACTTTAGCCTTTCATCCTCACTATTTTGAATCTGTAATCTACCATTAACTTCTTGAGTTTGGTGTCAAGTAATTTCACAAATGTATCTATAATCTTATGTAATAACTGGTACTCTACTTATTTAGGTTAGGATTACATTGATACCATGAACTCAAACATGTATATGTTCAACATCCCTTGCTACATTTTTTTATTGCTCTAGTCCAAGTGGTGTCTAGGTTTTAAATCCTCTCTAAGCATTATATTTTCCACTTGACATGTTTTCCATAGCTTTAGCTTCTATGGGTCACATAAGCATCCATAAAATGGTACACTTACTCTAGTTTATCATAAAATAAAACCTCATATAAGGCATCATACAAATGGTTCTATACCTAATTCTTTGGGTTTTTCCCTCTATAAATTAGATGCCTCAACACAAAGCTATCTTCCACTCTTTTCAGCTAGTACTCAATGTTATTGAGGGAGAGTCAGAGAATTGTCTTGATACACCATTGTAACAATAAAATTTAGTGATCTCAAAACTTTTCCCCTACGGTCGATGGGCTGATGTTACAAAAGCTTACCTCTATGTTGCTTACCATATAGGGTAGGGTGTAAAATTTAACATTACCAAATTTATTATTGATAATTTTGTGAAGAACATACTAGAGTGCCACACGATGAAGGGGACCTTTAGGTGGGGGTCAATTCTCATCCTAATATTCATGAATAAAATCAGCATATTGAATGGAGATGAGGATAATATCTAGGTTTTTCTAGATCACAATGACTCCTTAACATATAAATACAAGGACTTCAGTTGCCCCATTTACTTCAATACAAAATATAAAGAGCACATGATGAGATGGTGTGAGAAATATATAGAGGAATTCAAGATCAAGTGGTGCATCCCCCAAGAGCTCCCCAAGATCATGTATGGGATAAAAACATTTATCATTATGTAACATTTTTGCATAGTCCACTTGGCACTAGTCGATGGTAATAAGTCTGGCTAGTTAAAGATCCCATACACTTTTTTAGCCAAGTATTTTAGGGATGCACTCAGAAGGATACCCAATGTGCAATAATTAGATATCTTGATGAGGGAGATAGACATGGAAAGAAATAAGTTATGGGGCTAGTTTATATACCTAGATGGAAAAGTGACAAGGGATGAAGACGATTAGTTATATTACATAGAAATCCACCCTCTTCAAGAATTAACTATACTCAGGTACATCCATAAGATTTAATATGAGATGAATCCAAGGAGAAAGGGCCCATCACTGAGTAGACTGATGACCCTCCCATCAAGATTGGTGATGAAGGAATGATGGTACTAGCTGAAATAAAGAAGTCTCCAAATAAGAAGAAAGGGGAGACACTAGAAGAAATAGAGGAGTGCATAAAGTTTAAAATCACCTTAGGTGATGAAGCCTTTTTGTTAGCCCCAACAAATAAGCATGTGAAGTTCATGTTGAAGACTTCTCCTATCTCAAAGGAGAATCAAAAGAAGCCAAAGTTCCCATCTATGATTCCCACTATCACCTTGATAGATATAGAGGCATGGGAAGAATTAGATAAAGAGGTATATTTGGGGAAGGGGGTTTAAATTATGCCCAAATATGACTCCTCATCTAGAGAGGAAACTTCCCTGCCACCCCAAAGTAAAGTGGTAAGGTAGGTACAAGCTTCGAATAAGCTTGGCCTCAGTGACGTAGACACTCAAAAGGTGTGGGAACTATAGAAGAGGAAAGAAGAAATAAATAATGCCAGAATGATGGAGGAAGGAAGGGAGTTGAGGTTGAATAAAATCACATGGTGAAAGGATAAATAGGACCATCAAGTGCACTAACTAAAGAAGCTACAACATAACCTCTACAAGATGAAGAGGAGTTGAGGTGTAAATGGGAGAAGATGGGCCTTGCTCAAGATAACATTGAATTAGCACTAGAGTTACATCATAAGAGAGAGGCCATGAAGGCCAAGGGCATGACCCAAGTATAAATTGACAAAGTAGAGGCAGAAGAGATAAGGGTTGAGGAGGAGATAATTGTTGTGATCATTAAGAAGAAGGTGGAAATAAAGAAGGACCAAAATGAGAAGGACATGAAGTAAAAAGAAGAGAAGAGGGTTTTTATAGGTATGGAACTCATTTAAACCAAAATAATAGAGGTGCCTAGTACCCACACTAGTCTAGTAAAGGAAGCAGTAGAATAGGTGAACCCTAGTACTGAAGGGCTACCTAGAGACAAAGAAGTTAATGCTAGCACCTTAAAGGAACAAATAGACAAAGAAGGGAAAAAAGAGGCTATCATAGAGAAGGAACCTATGGAGGTTCACACCAAGGAGACACAGGAAGAAGAAGCATATGAAGGGGAAAATTCTAAAGAAGAAAAATCCATATAAGAAGGAGAAGAAGAAGGCACTAAAGAGGGCAACAATGCAAGTGAAGAGGAATAGGAGAAGATAGAGATAGCCATTGAGAAAGATGAATTTGAGCCAAGATATTGAGAAAAGGTGTAGAAGGGGTATATCATAGAGAAATACTTATACATGTTAAAGTATGTGCCTTCCAAAGCTTCCACAACATTGATGTGCTATCAAGTATCCTTTACACTTGACTGTTACATGGATGAGCCTCATTTTGAGATACCAACCAAAGTAATACAAAGCATTGAGAAACCAAAAAAGGGGCAAGACTAAAAATTGGTCAACCCCTAAGATATGAACCCATGAGGTTGGTTAATGCCCTCCTAAAGATGGCCTCTGAGGTAGCATGAAAGAACATCATTAACGATGTTTTCACCACCAAGTGAAAAGATATAACACTTAAGGTAGAGGAATAACTAAATACCATGAATCTCAAGCTCAAGTAGCTGGTTGAGCATGTTGAGGAAGCAAATCCATCATTTTTGGATGATACTGACACTTCTAAATTGGCCAAAGTTGATAAGGTATGCACACTGGTCAAATAGATTCTCCCTCAAATGAATTCAATGCAAGAAGAGGAAGAAGACCCTTGTGAAGCCATAAATAAAGATCTTTAAAAAAATATTGATGAGGTAGGGGACCTATTCAAAGGGATGGAGGAGCACATAGATGATGTTGATGTCATCTTTTACAAATTTTCCACCCATGTTTTAGTCATCAATGCATGCCTCCAAAAAGTAAAGGGGAGAAGGATGAATTAATGAAGCAAGCATTTACTATCAGCAAAGCCAAGTGCACATAAATCATGGTGTAGGTTAACACTTTGAGCACCCAGCTGAAGACCTAGGAGTAAGACCTAAAAGATTTTTTTCATGCCTTCTAGACAAAGGCAAGTGATCAAGGAACCATCCTAGATGGTCATGTCTAAAAAGCTAGGGAAAGGCTAGAGGACTTCCACAAGGAACTATACAACATTGATGTGCTCACACTTGAGGTTATCTCTATTGAGATTGATACTGCCATCAAAGAAATCAAGCTCATGATCTAGGGCTTCAAAGACTTCAAGGTAGAATTGTAGTAGAGTGCACTTGAATTTTGCATAACCAAGGTGCTAAAAGGATAGTCTGTGGGTAGACTAACTTTTTTATATGGGGTAATGTTGGACCCCATTTAATGCTAAGTAATGGATCATTACCAACTTGACAAATACTTAGGCATGAGGCAAACTTAGTGGGTGGTTGTTTTTTTTTCTTCTAGAGATGCTAGTTAGAGGTGGCTAATAATTGCAATCAACATTGGGAAGCAGGCACATGAGATAATAACCAGCGATTAAAGATAAGTAGCTCCTTTTGAATCACGTAGCATTAGGAGGTAGGAACATAAGATAAAAAATACACATTAAATACAAATCATAGTGGAGGTGGTGGGATTTGTACCTCCAATGTCAGCTTAGCAATCGGTGTGCCCCATTCCCCATGAACCTAGGATGCTCCAAAGCCTATAAAAGGAATCTAAGTTTAGCTAAAGAGAAGAGGTGAATTGGATTAACAAATCCTTGGTGAATTGTTATTGGATAGTTGCATTAGCATATAACTTAGTTGGGATGTTGTTTAACATTCCCCTTTATAATGCCCAAGCTCACCTATGAGCTTGGGCCATATCAATTTATGTTGAGCACTTGATCAATTTATATGGACTATGCATGTATTGTCATTTAACATATTTAATGGATATTATTTTGTGTAAATAGTTAAATGGACTAAATATGTTAAATTTTTTAACCTTTATTGATTTCAATATTTACTCTATTGAATATATGGATAAGTTCTCATAGGTTTCTAACTTGGATCACTCATGGTAGACTTGTGACTAGAAATAAACCTTGTGCCCATAATATGAAATGCATTAAGAATGGTTAAGACCATGTGTCCTAAATGAAACCCATGCCAACATGCAAGACCATGCCTAAGTCCCTTGACTTGACACCAAGTTGTCCCTTAAGTGCCTGAATGCCATTGACCCTATGAAACCCAAGGCTTGCACCTATGAATTCCCAATCATCATTACAGCTACCCAAGCTCCTAAACATTAGATTTAAACCATGGCACAACTATCCCAACACAGACACCAATCCATTCTCCATTTCACTTTAGGTGAGAACATAAGTCTTGTGACTTATGTATATTGATGTTAGTATAGTCGAGTGCTAAATGTTTAGCACCATATGAATCATCAGGGCATGTGCCCCCTTAGAACAAGCCTAAATCTAACTTGGATAGCTAGGTATTTTCATGACTAGGCCCATGATTGATAATACCTAACTTTTCTACAATAGTGTCTTATAAATCTAAGTCTTTATATGTGCACATAAATCAATATCCTACCCCATGAATCTAAAAGTGTGTATGTGCATGAATCAGTATCATGCCTCTTGAATCTATACCAACTAGTATATAATGTTATGGATCTATATGTTGAATTTGAGAGCTTATATCTCATTTTTTATTTATGTAAAAACCTGTAATTCTTATTCTTGTAAATTTTGAGGATAAGTACCCAAGTGTGTATGAATCTATGCTCAAATATTTATGAATTTAATGGATATGCATGGAATATGACCTTATAATCTATACTAATGTGTGAATATATGTCATATAATTTAATCATCTGATATCTAAACCATTTTGGATCATATGTATTGTGAAAACTATGATAATATGAATCATAAGAGTAATAGTATTTCCATTGTCCATGTAGAGTGTAGTGAATGTTTCTAGATAAATCATTTGAGTGTATTGTATCAACATTTTGGATCACACTCTGTGAACCCTCATCAAGATGAGAATGAGAATATAATGATTGAAAATTGTAAATTTAGGTATATTTATTCATTAGATATTAGAATGGGAGGGGGAAACATGACACAAAACTAAGTTACTAATAGTAAAATAATGTAAAGAACTAGAATTAATAAAATATATAAATAATAATAAAAGATGTGTGTGTGTGTGTGTGTGTGTGTGTGTGTGTGTGTGTGTGTGTGTGTGTGTGTGTGTGTGTGTGTGTGTGTGTGTGTGTACTAAAAGATAAAACACTAAAACCCCAAATAAAATAATAAAAAAGTATAGAAATATAAATAACATAGTAAAATAATAAAATTAGGATAATAAATCACATAATGGTGTAATCATGAGAGTAGGAGATGGCATGCTCAAAGAGTGGTTAAATAAGAAAACCCTTTTAGTGGGTTAGAGTTTCTATGGGAGGAAGGATTGGGTCAAAGATGTGGAGGATTAAATTCACATGACTCAATAATGGTTGGGTTTCAATGTTGAAGTTGTGTTGCTTGAAGTAGGAGCTGAGAGAGAAGAAAAGGCATGGGAGGATTAGGAATAAAGTCTCAAAGGTGGGGTGTCCACTTCTCCCAAGAAAGTGGCAAGTGATACTATGCACTTTCTATCAAAAGGGATTGAAAGTGGGAAGAAAGTTAGGATGCAACCTCTATTCAGGTCCAAGAGGTGCTACCTACATGGTGATTTAAAGTTTATGGATTGGGGAGCCAGTGGATCTGGAATGGGAATCAAAGTCTTTATCTAATAATTGTTACATTCTATTAGATCATGCCAAAATATGAAAATGTGTTGTAAAATGGCCAATAATAAGTGAATTAGAAGATTGGGTTACAAAAAATGGGGGTAGGATTCTAAGGCTAGTTTCTTTCCTAGAGTTTTTTTTATGGTCATTTGTGATTCTCAGGAGGCTTGAGAACTAGTTTTAAATTCTCTATTTTAGTCTCTAACTAGGGTGGGTATATGGTTGTAGAGACTATGCCCTAATTTTTATCAAAAATTAGCCTAAAATGGGATGTTTTTAGTTTAGGTATGTTTCTATGGCCTTCCTATGGAATACTAGGGTAAGGATTATTTAACTACTTTGGGTAGTTCATTGGAGCCTTTCATTGAGATTTATCTAGTTTTAAAAGAAGGTATTATGGAATCCTATGCATGGGTTAGGGTTCAATTAGATCTAGGTAAATAAATCTTAGAAACAATCATAATTAAATATTAGGTGAGAGTTTGGAAGCAGTTTATGGATTTTGAAAAATCCCCTTTTGATGTTTTCTTTATCAATGCTTGGGTTATGTGAAACATTTTTGAGATTTTAGATGAAAGGACCCTTAGCCTAAAAAAAGTTTGTAAAACTTATATGGAATAAAAATTTTGAATAGCTAGGTTTGGCTTCAAATGTTGCCAAGAAAGGTTTGAGTGGGTTGAGAAGGATAAAGTGGTAGAATTATTGAGTCAAAGGATGAAAATGGAGATGACCCAAGCCATGCTATAGACGTTAGACAAAGCAAGGGAGATCTCCCCTACCTCTATGAAAAAATCATGTAATATTATTAAACAAGAGTCTTAGATGATTAAAACCTTATTGCAACATCCTCAAGTTGATCAGGAAAAGGGGTCAATAAGTAAGGAGATACATGTTTCTCTACAAATAGTTTTAGAAGGTGAGGATGAAGTGAACACCTCAGATAATTAGAATGATGAAGATTTATAAAAAGAGTTAAATTCCATATAAACCTTGTCTATTTTTCAAGTGCAGTATTTCCTATTTTATCCCAATTGGGGGCCTAAAAATAAGAGGAGGAAATCAAGTAAAGAAAAGGTAGCCAGAGAAGTCATGTGTGGTAGGTAAGGTACTCTGAATCAATTCATGGAGTCTATAAAGTAGGGGTGGAAATCCCCTATCTAGATCAATGAAGTTAATTTACTAGAATGTTAGGGGCATGAATGCCTCTAATGCAAAACATTTAGTTAAACATATCTTGTTTACATAAATGCTTGAGGTGATACATTTTTAAGAAATTATGTTGAGTATTCTTGAAGTGTCTAACCTAATGCAAAAAATATGGTCAAGATGGAATTGTCTTTTTATACAGGCATTAGGTGCATCTAGTGGATTGGTAGGAATTTGGTTTCCTCTAGTGGCTAATGTTGAATCCATGGCTTCAATACCATTTTGGAAAATGTGTAGATTTTCTAGTTTTTATTCTGATAAAAAAATATTTTAATTAATGTTTATGGTCTGAATGAAGTTGAATTGAAAATTTAGTTGTGGAAAAAGATCTTATATGCTATTAGAAGATTCCTGGAGGAAAACATTCTAATGATTGGTAATTTTAAATCCATTCTCCAGCCTTAGGGCATACTACATGGTGTGTCAGGCACTTTGCCTTCTTAGGTGCATTTTAGTAGTTTTGTATCAGATAATGAATTGCTATATGTGGTTTCTAAATTAGGTTGGTTCACCTAGAACAATATAAGAGTAGGTTTCGATAATATTTTAGAGTGATGGGATAAATTTTTGATTAATTCCAATTAGTTGGTGAGTAATTATAATGTGGAAAACTCAGTTCTTGTAGATTCAGGTTCTGATCATTTTATGATTGCCTTCAAGGTTGAAAGGGACAGTCTTCTTGAGTGCTTCCCTTTTAAGTTTGAACTGTGTAGCTCAAATATCCTTATTTTTTATAGGTGGATTAATGGTCCATCATCATCAAGATCTTGTAGACATGTAAATTTGGCCACCAATGGATTTACATCAAACTATTAGACCAATTCTTACCAATCATCAAATATTTAACCTAAGAATTTCTATTGGTATAGAATTTGGCTTTATAACCTTGAATTAAATTAATTTGTCTTATTAAATCAATTAAACAAGGCAAATACACACATTGAATTAACCAAAATCAAAAAAATGACCGAATGCCTAAAAATAACTAATTAACTTGCACATCCTAATCAAAATCAACTAGCAAGTTAAATCACTTCAAAAACATAATTGAGTTCACCCATGAGCTAATAAATCAATTACTAAAAAGGAATATCAAGAGCATATTAGAAAATTTTAGAAACTATTCATTACCTTTGTGAGTTGTCTCAAATGGAAAATATCCAAAAGAATATTTTAGGAATATGCCAAACTCAACCATTACCTTTGTGAGTTGTCTCAAATGGAAAATATCCAAAAGAATATCTTAGGAATATGCCAAACTCAACCATGGTTAGATTTAACCCATTCCAAAAGATTTAAAAGCCTAGATATCTTCATTTAGAGATCTCAATAAAAATAGAGTTATAATGCAGGAATAGATTCATAGAGCTAAAAGCCTAGTGTTATAATGTTGAGATTGAGCCAAAGCCATCAAGCCATGGAATCAATCAAGCCATCAATCAAGCCAAACATTCAAAAATGGTGCATAGAGGAGATGATATTAGCCATATGTCATTAATTAATACTTATTATGCATAAACTAAGTAAGCCAATTGAATTACCATTTGGAGCTATCAAGGATTTGGTAAGGAATTTGTGTTTTTATGTTTATATTTCTCATTTCCTTCCATATTTTGTTGAGTTCTCATTTGGTTTATTCATTATGCTCCTCCCATGTTCAGGCCGAACGTATGTTATATTTTTAGTGAGTTCATTTTTAATTATTTTTTTAGACTAAAAATATACTGACCTCCTCCTTTGAGTAAAAATCCTAGATAACAAATGGCACGTCCGGTGGGACACGATTGCATACCCCACATCTTTGAACAAAAATGGATGATAAATAGCTCTTATTTTTAATATTTTTATTTTTTTTCTAATTTTTTTATATTATATTCTTACTGGTTTAGTTTTAATTATATAATAATTTCATTAAAATATTATTTGTATCTTAGAACTTATGGCTCTTTTAGTGACTATCATTTTTTATTTTCCTATTTTCTAGTAAAAATGGCTAGTACAGAGATAATAACTTTTTTTGATTCACTATTTTGACTTGAATTTTTGTATATATGTGTGCCCTATACCTATAAATAACCTCAAAACATTTTTTTACAAATGGATGTATATTTGAAAATTTATGGTTAAAATACCAATTTCAAGTTTTTATGATTTGTGTTCGGTTTTCTTTTTTTTAACCTTCTAATTTATTGTTTGCATGTCTCATAGGTTTATTTTATTTTTTGATATTTATTGAGATTTTTTATAATATTTTTATAACCTAACACATTTTATTTCTTGAGGTTTTGCCTTTGGGTCGACAAATCTTATCCTTCAAAGTTGCTTGTCTCATTTCATAAAAAAGCTTCAAGGCTAAACAAAGTGTTGACCTTTTTCTTGCAGGGCCTATTTGAAAAATCCTCAAAACAAGCTTAATTATTTATTTCACACTTTTTGGGGGATGTTTTAAAATGAATTAGGCATTTCACTTTGGGTTTAAAAATAAATTTTTGCATGTTTGTGTTAAATGTTTTGATTGTTCTTTCAAAGTTCACAACTTAAAGACAAGGAGCTAAAAGAACACCACCACATATTTCATTTAGTTATATAAAATTGAATACACTTCAAAGATTTTTAAATTTTTCTTCATTATTTATCTATTCTAAACTTATTTGAGTAAATAAGGATTTGTACGTGTATGTTCTCCCATCCATTCCCTTAAGGGAACTTTTAAGATCAAAAACGTCAACTTCTTTTTGGGTGGTTTGCAATTATTTTCATTTATGAATCTTATACCCAAGAAGATATTAATGAATCTAATAAAAAAATTTCAATTTGGTGCAATTAAATTAACCTCACTATAGTTATTTGCAAACTTACTTGTTGTTTATATGTTTTAGTAAAAAAATATGTGCATGTATGCTCTCCCATTTGTCCCCTTTAGGGAAATTTTGGGATCAAAAGCACCATCTCATCACACTTTGTACATAACCCAAGGCATAAAAATAATGTCATTTAAATCACTCCACAAAAACTCATAATATTATTAGGTGATCTTGAGGTGACCATAAAGTCTTTTTATTTTGTCATTTATTTCATGCATCTTGGCTTGTGAGGGGGACTTCATTACCTCCCACAATTTATTTAGGGAAGATTTGACCTAGGGTTTCATCTCTCAACATAATATTTAACCCCTCTCCATGGGGGGTATATAAATTGGGATCCCCTCACTTAGATGATGGTTTGAGTAGTTAAACCACCTCTATTAGTAAAGGCTAAGCACGGGATGTTTGAGCATGTTGGACATCACACTACACTAAACAAGCAATGGATGTAGGGGTTGTAAAAAGGGAAAGACATTTTTACAACAAGACATATTATTCAAACCCAAATGACCTGCTTATTGTCTTATTTTTTGATGTGAAAGTCAGTAGACATGGGATCTATCTAGAATGATAGAAAACTAATTAGTTTTAGTCAACCCCAATTTACCACATCCTTGATAGGATTTAGGATGATTATACTTAGTTGTATTTTGGTCATTTATTTATTTATTGCTTGATTTTTTGAGACTAAAACTTATGTGTTTGTTTATAACCATGTCAAAAACAATTTTGTTTATACACCACTCCCTTATCAAAGAGGTGGTATGATGGTCATTTTACACCACACTTGTGCCTTGCAATTTTTGATAAATATGTTTGTGTGTGTGTTACTTATTTGAGATGGGTACCATTATTATTCCCACATCATTATCAATTTTAAGCCTTGGAGTCTTTGAAACATAGCATTGATCACATCATTAGAGCATGTTTACGTCGTTAGGCTATTCATTTTATTTCAAGACTTGTTTGACCTTATATCAAAAACTATTGTTTGAAACCAACCAAACCATGTCACATATGCCATTTGGACCTTATTCATGCATCATCATGCTGTCCAATCTTGTATATCTTGTTTATTCCAATCATAGTTTTCAACCATTAAGTTTTCTATTAACCTTTCCAAGTTCAAATTCAAACATTGATTGATTTTTGTTTAGGCCTCACTTCGTAGGGACCAATACATATATATATTTTTGTTTTGGGTTGTATAACTTAGGTTAATAGATTTCCAAAATTTGAAAAATATCATTTTTTTATTCATTTAGCCTATCCTCATCATTTTTTGTGCCTTTATTTGGGAAAACATAATTTTTTCCCAAGTGCCTTTTCCTTATGCCTTATACCAATTGATCATGTTTATATTTGATTCCATGTGTCAAGTCTATGTCAAAGTTGTTCCAACCTTATTAGATTAAATCAACTCACATCAACCTTTGTTTCAAAGTCTAAATTTTGACATCATTTGGCCAAAATTCTTATTAAATCATGTTTGTTTGTTCCTAGCTTTTGACTCTGTGTTTGGATGAAAGCCCTAACAACTCAAATTTTTCATTTCTTAGTTTAGACATTGTTTGGAACATCTTCACCTAGACTTTGACATATAAATTTTATTTAGATGCTTGACCTTTTATATGTATGAAATTTGATATTAGAAATTTTAATTTAGACTATTTTATGTCAAGTTCTAGTATAAACCATTTTGGAGATACATATCCATTCTTAGACCACATTGGAGATACAACTCTGACCAAGTTAAACCAAGTTTGAACCTTTTATCCTTTGGACATTACTTTTTATAGTTTCTAGAACTCTAAGCCTTTTTATTTTTAGAGATTTCATCATTTATGTAGATATGGCTAGTTACACTTATGTTGGAGTCATGTATAATCCAAGTTATGATAGAATGGTTGCACAAATTGACTATAACCAAATGCCTGCTTACAATACAACTCTAGACCTTGATTGGTATAGAGAGGCTTTTGAGGAGGACTTTTTTGAAAACCCAACTATAGATAATGTTTTTTTGAAGATGAATCTATACCCTCTTTATAATAATGAATGCATAGAACATAGTCAAAAACCAACTTATAATCCAGCTCAAGACTTTGATTGGGATGATATGGTTTATGAGGAGGACTTAGATGATTTGGGTTGGGTGAGTAGTCACCCTCCACAATGTCCTATTTTTCTCTGACCCTTGGCTACCCCTAACCCTCCTTTTAATTATATGAGTTACCAAGATCTATAATATCCAAGGAATACCATTACTATTTTAGAACCTCATCCTTTGGCTTGTGATAGAAACCAAGCTTTGTAATGCCCTATCCATTCCATTCAAGGACTTCATCCTTTGGATTGTGTGATAAATCAAGCTCCATAATGCCCCATCATTATCTAATCCAAACCTTAGCCAATCCAATCACAACTTCAACCAACCATTCATCCAATCCAATCACAACCTTAGCCACCCATTCAGCCAATTCAATCACAACCCCAACCAGTCTAATCATTACCTATCCAATCGAGCTAATCATTCAAAGACCAATCTATGTTCAAAATTGGTATTTTATAATTGATTATAAAAAAGGGCCAAGAGAACCTACAAAGAAATAATGTTTTTATTTAATCAACCATTTATGACGAGTTAATCTATGATGAATCAACTCTTGATACTATACCTATTGTCAATGAGTCTCACTCTAATGAGAAAATATTTTTTGAGTCACTTCTTAATGATTATAATCACCTTTGGGAAAAGCATTACCTTGACCATATGCCTATTTTTCAATATCCTTCCTTTGATAAGCTAGTCTTTAAGGAGTTGTCTCTTGACCTTTTTCCCACTATTGCAGAGTATCACTTTGACAAACCAATCTCTATGGAGCCCATTATACCATCATAGGTTGTTATTTTTCAAATAACAAGCATTCAACAAGACATAATTTTAATAGAGTACCCATCAGATGAAGAATCAAAATTAGAGTTAGGTTCTATTATTGGACCAACATTAGATTTAGCATCAGAATCAAATTTAGAAACAAAATAGATTCATGATTATTAAAATATTGGTTATGCATGCCTAGTAGATCAATACAAATACATTTTTGATCCTTCTATAGTTTTTGAGGATGAGTACTTTAGCATCGACACAAGTTTTATTATTTTTTAAAAGGATTGTGCTACCAACCCCTATTCTATTACCATTACCACTAAACATCATAGCCATATTATTAACATTCCATCTCCCACAAGTGTTGATTGAGACTAAAAAAATCATACCTTATTGAACTGCATCCATGGTGACATAATATTTAAAGAGCAAGGAGTCTAAGACCACATTCATGCAGAAGAACACTCTCTTAGTGAAACCTTTTCAAAGGTGTTATGGGGTAATCAAATTTCAAACTTAGCATCTTTTAGTGAAACCTTTTCAAAGTCACTAGAAAATAATCAAAGTCAAAATTCAAAACTCCTTAGTGAAACCTTCTTGGAGGCGCTTTGGGACAATCAAGACAACTTCATTGGTAAAAACCTCTTCAAGGTGCGAATGGTTGAGCACAAAAGTTGTTTACTACTTAATGAACACATTATCAAAGATCAAATAAAAATAGTTTATAATATACAACATAATCAAATGGTATCTACTCTCAAGACTAAATAAGATAAAAATATGGTGGTCCTATCAAGAGCATATTCAAAATTATTCAGCCCCACCACATCTAAAGTTATGTCAAATCTAGAATCAGCAACATTGTGTGTGCCTAACAATCTCAATCTTCATTTATTTTCCCATCATTATTCATTCCATTATCCTCCATCATTACATTTTCCAATCAAACCTACCATCCAAAATTTATCCATCTTTACCATGCATGATCACACTTTCCTTTTCAGAGGTTAAAAAGATACCTTGTCTCAAAGTTTAAAGGAAACAACATCAATGACTGATAAAGATCACAACAACATCATTTACATCCAAATCTGAAACCTGTTATTGATATAGAATCTATTCAAATGAGGTGTGATCTAGAAATTTACATGACTATTTATTCTAGTTATCTCATTTGCTAATTAGGGCATGTATCTTCACTTCATCAGGAATAATAGAATCATTTATCATACCCAAGCTAGAACCAAACATGTACCATATAATATCAAGTTATCAATTCTTTTATCATTGTTTCATATCCTAACCATTCAGCATATCACTTGGGGGTAACCCTATTACCATTTTATCTAATTTACCAAACTAATCATTATCCTAATCAATAATTATTTTATCATTTCCCATTCTACCATATCATTCCTATCTAAACCAAAGCCTATTTTTAGTCATCCTATCCAAACCTATTTTGATCTTGGTTACTTTGGCTCTTCCCACAATTTTGACAAGGAGATTCCAATCAAATTTCAATAATTAATCAAATTCATATTTACAATGGCAGTCTATGAAAGTAGTGTGACAATTAATCTAGCAAGATATCTTTCATTTTCCATCATATATCAATTTTGTTTATGTAAACCTGATTATATCACCTATTAAAGCAAATCAATGTTCATTAGTCTTGCTACTAATTATAATTGCCTATGAGCAAATTAGTATCATTGATCTAATCCATTGTAACCTAGTTATAATCACCTATGGTAAAACTAGGGGAAACATTTGTTTATCATACATTGCCACATCACCTTGACATTATTGTTTTCATTTGACTGGCCATTTGTCGAATATGAGAACTTATTGGGACCTAATTGGTTTTTCCCTGGCTTTTGTGTGGATGGAATTACTATGACTTGAGGTCATTTTGGGACTATGTAGGCTATGTTTAATTCATTTTGTGGTCACCTTAGTCCCCCTTTGTCATACGCTCTCATCATTTTGTGAGTAACCTAAGATAATGCTCTCACCATTTTTTGATTAGGTATATTGTCATTCTCTAACAAGTTAAGATACCTCAAAATGACAAAAACATTTTAAATATTTTAAAAATTCAAAAACATTTATCCTTTCTAAGCCTAGTTAGTTATCCTTGATTCACCCTATTAGGATATGGTCATTATTAGGATGCTTTCTTTTGCTTTTGTTTTCAAGATTTTTGTTTGCTTATTTATTTCAATTTATTTGTTTATCTATGTGTTTTCTATTTGTTTGTTTGTTTTTTCATTTTCTTATTTGTTTGTTTTCAACACTATGGCCTTGATTCAGTTTATATGTGTTCATTGGGTGATTCCTTGCACATTATTCTTGAATCTATCCATATTTAAATGTCTACATTATCATCATAGTTTTTATCATCAGTGTAATTATTTTACATTGAGTATCAAATATCAGGAGTCAATCCTTATGCATATTTTGGCCAAGTCCCCATGGTGTTCTATCATGAGGCCTACCATCAATTGTTATAGCAAAAATCAAATTTGAGAGGTCTACAACATCAATGTAGCATCACCATCTCCTTAGCACCAGCATCAACATAAATCCCAATCATATCCCAAAAAGATTAATTAAGTAACAAGATAATTTAAACCTTTGTTAGTTCAGACGAGCATCTCCCTACTAGTAGGTTATCACAATTCATCTTTATCCTATGTATTAAGTTATCAATCATCAATCATGTTTTTCATATTGAAGGTATACTACATCATCATTATACACCATCCCACATGCATTCTTAATTATTATATCACTTGCTATGTCAAATCATTGTGTTATCACCAATTTCCCTTTCTTATCTATTTGTCCTAGCTAGGTAAGCTCCATCTTCTCAATGATTATATCGCCTAGTAGGGTAAATCATTATGTTAGCATACCATGTTGCCACTATTAGGGTACAATGTTTATAATCACCTATGGTTAAACCATTATACACCATCCCACTTACATTTCTCAGTGATTTTGCCTAACTTTAGGTGAATCTTTATGTTATCACCCCATCATCTTCATTTGTTTGGTCCCCTCATTTTGCTTCTTTCTTTTGAGGGATCATTTGCTGACCCATTTTCTAACTGCTCCCTCAAGGGGGTAGCTACAGATCAATCATTACCATTATAGTCATAAGCATAAAGAACCAATTTATTCTTTGAAAATATTTTACTATGCTTATAGATTATAACATCTTCCCAAATAGGGGCAAATTATAGACATGTAAATTTGGCCACCAATGGATTTGCATCAGACTATTAGATCAATTCTTACCAGTCATTAAACATTTAACCTAATAATTTCTATTAGCCTAAAATTTGGCTTTATAACCTTGCATTAAATTAATTTATCTTATGAAATCAATTAAACAATGCAAATACACACATTGAATTAATCAAAATCAAATAAATGACCAAATGCCTAAAAATAATTAGTTAACTTGCACATCCTAATCAAAATTAATTAACAAGTTAAATCACTTAAATCATTATTGAGTTCACCCATGACCTAAAAAAATCAATTAAATCAATTACTAAAAAGGAATATCAAGAGCATCTTAGAACATTCTAGAAGATACTCATTACCTTTGTGAGTTGTCTCAAATGGAAAATATCTAAAAGAATATCCTAGGAATATGCCAAACTCAACCAAGGTTAATAAACTCAACCATGGTCAGATTCAACCCATTCCAAGGGATTTGAAAGCCTATAAAATCAAGCCTATATCTCTTCATTTAAATAGCTCAATCAAAGAAGATTTATAATTCAAGAATAGATTCATGGAGCTAAAAGCCTAGTGTTATAATGCCAAAATTGAGCCAAAGCCATCAAGCCATTTAATCAATCAAGCCATAAATCAAGCCAAGAATTAAAAAATGGTGCACATAGGAGATGATGTTAGCTATATGTCATTGATGAAGACTTCTTATGCATAAACCGAGCAAGCTAACTGAATTACCATTTGGAGCTATCAAGGATTTTGTAAAGAATTTGTGTTTTTATGTTTATATTTCTCATTTCCTTCCATATGTTTTTGAGTTCTCACTTCATTTATTCATTATGATCCTCCCATGATCATGCCTAAAGGATGTTACATGGTTAGTGATTTCATTTTTAATTATTTTTTAGACTAACTCTATAGTAACCTCCTTTTTTGAGTTAAACTCCTAGATCATAAATCTCACATATGTAAAATGATGAAGAGGCTTCAGTATAGCAAAGAATGTCTCAACATATGGAATGTAGATTTTTTCAAAAATATATTTCAATGAAAAGTGAAGGTGAAATCATATATCTAAGTTTTGAATGAATACTTGATGAAGGAGGGCATGGATGTGGTAGCCTACATTTCAAAAAAGAGGTTTATGCAGGAATATGAAGAACTTCTTCGAAAATAAATCCCTTGGAATCATAAATTGATTATAAATTATTTAAAATAAGGTGATATAAATTTTAATTTTTTTCATAACCCTAATAGGGCTAAAAGGAATGTGACTCACATTTCTATCATTAGCTCTAGTAGAGGGGTGGTATTGGATTCTCAAAAGGAAATCAAGGTTGAAGCTATGGATTTTTTTCAAAGCTTACTTTTTGATGAATATGGGTCTAATCTAGTATCTTAGATTTTTACTTTGGATTAAATTCCAAAAATGATATTGGAAAGACAAGATGCATTACTGCTAACCCCTTTATTTATGGAAGTGTTTTGGGTGGTGGTGTTTTATAGGGATAGAGATAAAGCTTTGGGCCCTGACAAATTCCTGATGGCCTTATTTTAAACCTTTTAGGATATTGTGGGCAAATATGTGATGAACATGGTGGAAGAATCTTGATGTAAAAGAAAGGTAGCTTTGGATCTTAATGTCACATTCCTTTCTATTTTTCCCAAAGGGGAGCCTCAAGTTAGTTTCAATGATTTTCATCCCATCTCTTTGTGTAATTTTGTATATAAAATTATTGGTAACTCATTGGCTAATCAACTTGAAATCGTTATGGATCTTATAATTTCTCAAGACTAGGTAGGCTTCATCTAGGGTAGGAATATTCAATAAGGTATTATTGTTACCCATAAATTAATACACTCTCTTTCACATAATCATCATAAATGCATACTAATAAAGATAGATATCAACAAGGCCTATGATCAGGTCAATTATCATTTCTTGCTTAAAATCTTTAAAAATTTTAGGTTTTGTAAAGACTAGTATGGGTGGGTCTTTAGTTGTGTGGTGAGTCCTAAATATTTTATTTTGATAAATACTAGCCATTATAATTTATTTGGTGCTTCAATATGTTTTCACTATGGGGATCATTTGTTTCCTTTTCTTTTCATTATTATGGCTAAAGCTTAGGCAAGGCAGTGTTTTAATCTAAATTAGAAGGCATAATGCTAAGGCTCAATGTAATGGATGAATTAGAAAGTTTAAATCATCATCAGTTTGTTGATGATACTTTTATTTTTAGGCATGTTGAAATTGAGGAAGTTATGGAGCTACAAGATCTTTTGGAAAGCTACAAGAAATCCTAAGGTCAAATGGTTAATAAAGGAAAATTTGAGCTCTAATTTATCAATTGTAAAGAATTTGAGAAAAGGGAGATTGTCATTAATGGCCTTGGGCTTCAAAGTTGGCAAGCTCCAAAGCAAATACCTTGGGGTTACACTTTTTTCCAAGGTAGTTAAATGTGTTTTTTAGGAAAATTTGATTAATAAATTCAAATCTTGATTTCCCTCTTTCAATATAAATGGCTTTCCATTATAGGTAGGATTACATTGATTAAATCATTGTTGAGTGCTCTTCCCATCTATTTCTTCTTGGTTTTTAAACCTCCTAGTAGTGTGGTGAATATTTTAAATAAAATTATGAAGTATTTCCTATAACAAGGTGAAATATATAAGAGGATGGTTCCTTTGCTCAAATGTGAGATTATATAAGCAAAATAAAATGAGGGGAGTAGGGATCAAAAATCTTTAGCTTCAAAATTTAGACTTAGGGGCTAAACTGGTCTTGAATATGGTTAAGTAATTAGATGCTTTTTTATGTAGCCTTATTTAGCATGAATATCTTAGTTCAAAGGTGCCTTGGATTATTTTGGTTGTATCAAATCCACCCAAAGGATTTCATATGTGGAAATTTTTGTTAAAATGTAGATTTATCATTATGGGACATGTTTCTTGGACCATTAATAATGGGTTTCAAGTTGATTTTTGGTTTGACTCATGGAATGGGCATAAACCACTAATTGATATTATCAATGTGGTAGAATCATGGAATTTTTTGATGGAGCGTAGAGGGAACAAGGTGGCTGACAATCTGGAGTTTCATTGTAATCAAGGTCTTGCTAGCTAGAAGTGGAAAAGCTTGACTAAATAACCAATTTTTTCATATAAGGGTAAGAACATTTATTTTTATTTGGAAAAATAAAAATGTTATTAAATTATAAGTAAGATATGCTCCATTGGGTTGGGGCCAAATATGGGTGTTATATAGTGAATCTAGGCTATCAAATGGTAGAACTGATGGATGCATCATTGGCTTGGGCTAGAAATTTGTGTTGGGGGATGGAAGGCCTATAGAAAGAGTGTGCCTTTTTATGGTTTTCCATTAATAAAAGGATACTCATGCAATATAGGTTATGAAATATGGGCTTCCAAGGTCCTTCAAGATGATACTTGTGTAAAGTTGAGGAGGAAACAGTTGATCACTTATTGTTCAAATGTCCCTCTATAGTGTGGTACTAGTTATGGTTATGTTGTACATTTGATTGGCTTTGGGCATAGCCTCCTTCCCTTAATCAATCATTTTTTGCATGGTTGTGTGGTGATGTGAAACATGCTTTGTATAGGTTATGGAGAGTCATCCCAACTATCTTTATCTAATCTATTTGGAAAGTAAGGAATGAACATATTTTTGAAGATAAAGAAAAGTCATTATTCATAGTCTTGAGAGATGTAGAGAATTCTATCTTAGAGGTGTTTTTGAATAAAATCAAAAATAATAAGGGTCAATTCTTGAGCTAGCACATGAGAATGTGTGGTAAATGGAAACATTTGGTTTCTCTCCCTATTAATGGGTCTATGGTTATTAAGTCTAATAAGAGAAGTAAATCAAGTGTGGTTTGGGAACCCCTAGTAAATGGTTTGTTTAAGTTTAATTTTGATGGTAATTGCAGAGATAATATGGTTACATTAGGGGTAGGATGCATGTTGAAATATTGTAATAGTTCATTAATCAGAGTGGCTTCTTTTATATTAATGAATGGAAAAAATAATAAATCAAAAGCTCAAACTCTTATGGTAGGGTTGGAATTGGCATTATCTTATGGAGTGGAGTTTATGAAAATTAAAGGGTATTTTATTGTCATGATTTAGGCTCTGATGAATTAGAATTCTAAATCCTAGAACATTAATAATATTCTTGATAGAGCTTGGGTTATTTTTTTAAAAATTAGAGAATGTAAAGGAATCCATTATTTATGAGAGTCCAATAAAGTGGCATATTTTTTATCCAATGTTGGGATTGATAAATCAGAGGATATTCAGAGTGATAATAGTAAAATAAGGTGGGATTATTATGAGGAGGTCACTTATATTGATTTTTTGTGAGTTCATTTAGTTGTGGCATGTGAAAGGCATTTATAGGGTGATGCTTCATGATTGCATCCTTTATTTATTGGCATGGGCAAGGTTTTTTCACCATATATATGTCTAATTAGTGCATTGGGGAGGCATCATTATTTGGGACAACTAAATTTAGTTTTGGTTGGATGGTGGTGCATTCTAAAGTGTGGTTGTAGGAGTCTATTATGGAGTAATCATTGCTGGAAATGCTTTTTAGGCAAATGGTTTTTTAGAGCAACATTAAAAGAGAGTGAATTTTTTGGTAAGGTGTCTTTGTGTCATTTTAAGCATATATTTTAGGCTTCTTCTATATATATTCCATAGGCAATAGATTGAGTTTTGGGAGTGTATATCCAAGAGTAAAGTTTCCATTTGAAAGTTAACTCTGAATTGTCTACTCTTTTTACTAGGAATTTACTAATGGTTGTATATGATAAGGATATGGTGGTATAATTGGTAGAATTCTTCATTTTTCTTGAGTTTAGGAAGAATTTGTTGTCTAGTTTGAATTAGTCAACTCTGGGCCATTCTTAGAAGTCATCTTTTTTGGGGAAGATGAACTTGGTTTCATTCCCATGTCTCTGTTCAGGAATTTAGAGGCTCGATATTTCACTCTTCTATGTTTGGTAGAAGATTTGGATTCATTATGTTCGTCTTAGTCAAATATGGAGTAGTAAATATGAGTGGTTATATTTGTGTTGGTTGACATCGTGGCTTATATTCTTGACATGGTCACTTAGCGAGCTACTTGTAGGTCACCTCAAAAATTAACTATTGTGAAATTTTTGATTCCAAGCTATAATAGGGGTCTTTCCTAGTCCTGTGGTGGGTGGGTAAATGTCAATCGAATGAAGCCTCAATGGTAAATGTGGGTGGGGAGGTGTCAAGAAGATTTATTATTCTACTAGTTGCTAGTGATGTGAATGATATTATGCCTATTTAGGGTGGTGCTTTGATCCTTATAGCATAGATAATAAGAAGCTTCTATTTAAGGCTAAGTGGGTTTTATTGAAAAGTGAGACATCTAGTCTTAGTTGGGGTGGTAAGCCTCTAGTCATATTGGATTAACTAGTCATGGGTATATGGTTTAGGTGGTTTTCTTAAGTTGGTGGGCTTGTGAATTATGTATGATTGGTAATAGTAGGTTTTGGTAAAAACTATGGTATAATGTATGGAATATTTTTAATCATTTAATGAAAATGGATCAAGTTATGTATGTTTTGGGTTTTGGGTTTTGGACCACATGCCTTGTTGGAATTATTCCTTCAATCCAAGCTTACTTTTTTCATATATAAATTTAATCGGGGAGGGGTCTTGTCAACCCTAAGAGTTTCAAAAACAAAATGAAAATGAATAACCTACAACACACATATAAAATATCACCTTTAAACAAAGGTAAGAGTAATAGAAGTAAAAATAAATTAAAGAATAAAATAAAATACTAGTGGAAACAAATTTAATTAAAATTAAAAAAATGTGTGCTATGTGAAATAAATAGCAATTAGAATTATGAGATTAGAATTAAAAATTAAAAAGAGTATATATAAAATAACCAAAAGGACCTCATAAAAAATAAATTAAAGTGACAATACCTCAAATAAAAATAGAGAAAAGGAGGTAAAAAATATATAAAAACAACAAATTATTTTGCATACTGTCTTATTACAAGGATACTTGAACACAAGGACAAGAGGAAGAATAAGGAAGTTTATAACACTAGATAAGCACAAAAATATGGAATCTAAAATTGAGGTATTTAATGCTAATGCTTAAATCAAGGTATACCCTATAGACTAAAACCTAGAGAAGAAACTCAACCAAATGAAATGTGGGGAAAAAAGAGGAAGGGATAGAAAGGATGAGATGGAATTGTAACTATGTTTATTATCCTCATAACCTAAACTTGAGAAGGAAAATAGACTCAAAGACCACTAAGGATCACAAGTGAAAAAAGATGAATGAGCTCTACCTATTAGGATTTTTAGTAATGTAAACTAAAGGTTTCCAAGAGTGGTTTAGACCTATTCCTACATCTCTTTTCAAATTATTATCATACTTGAAAATTTCAACCATTTATAATATGATATTTCAAGAAGTGATCTTCTACAGCTAAGATAATTCCATAGAATATCCCTTCTTGAAACATTATCTTCGAGAACTGGTTTAAATTTTCAAGTATAAGAATAATTTGAATAAAGATGTAGGAATAGGTCTGAACCACTCTTAGAAACCTTTAGTCTATATCACTAAAAAATCCAATAGTTATAGCTCGTTCATCTTTTTTTATTTGTTCTCCTTAGTGGTCATTGGGTCTGTGTTTCCTTCTCAAGTTTATGTTTTCAAGGTAATAGACATACTTTTAATTCCCTCTTATCCTTTCTATCCATTCCTCTTTTTTTCCCATGTTTCATTTAGTTGAGTTTCTTCTCTAGTTTCTAGTTTATAAGGTATGCCTTATTTTAAGCATTATTATTAAATCCCTCAAATTTAGAATCCATATTTTTGTGCTTATTTAGAGTTTTAAACTTTCTTATTATTCCTCATGTCCTTGTGTTCAAGTCTCTTTGTACTAGGCTATTATGTCAAAACATTTTTTGTCCTTATAGAGTTTTTACCTCCTTTTCTGGCGTTATTTGATATTTTTTCACTTTACTACTTTAGTCTAAGGTCCTTTTGATTAGTTTATATATACTCTTTTTTATTTTTAATTCCAATCTCAGAATTATATTTGCTATTTATTTCACTTATCACACAATATTTAATTTTAATGGAATTTATTTCCATGTGTACTTCTTTTTATTATATTCTTTAATTTGTTTCTACTTATATTATTCTCACCCCTATTTAAAGGTGCTATTTTATATCTACGTGTTTTAGGTTATTCGTTCTCATTAGTTTCTTTTACTATGTTATTTGTATTTTTAGACTTTTGTATTGTTTTATTTTGGTTTCTAGTGTTTTACCTTTAGGGATTTTAATCTAACTTATTAATAATTTTTATCTTTTATTATCATTTATTTAATTTATTATTTCTATTTATTTACATTATTTAACTATTATTAACTTAATTTTGTGTCATGTTCCCCCCTCCCATTTTGACATCAAATGAATAAATAGACCTAAGTCTACAATTATCAATCATTCTCATTCTCATTCTCATCTCGATGATGGTTTACAAAATATGACCCAAAATGTTTATCCAATAATCAATCACATAGTTTAGCCATAAGCATTCACTATAATATGACTCATGAATAATGTGTCAAAATGTGATAATTTGAATCATGTGTAATGTGATGAAATATAATAATATGTAATAATCCCAATGTATTTTCCCCTTTTTATGTGAGGTATATGACTATCATATCGATTGTATCAAAATATACATGTAATTAGATAAGCTAGATGATTTGTAAAATTTTATGACTTTTTTTTAATTAGCTATTTGAAATATTCATTGTATGGATTTTTGTTTTTCTATTTTTAGTTTTGCATGATTTGATCACTAGGAAGGTGTAGAGAGATAGTATATATCTATAAATTTTATTTTTTGATATTATAAAATAATTGCCTAAGGTAATGGAATATATCTAGATTCAGTTGTCTCCACCATTTTTAAAAATTTGGGAAACATTTTTATATAAGGTGAATATTCACAAAATTTTGGTGTATTATAGATTCTCATTAATAGTGCTAAAAATCTTACCATGTAGGATAACTCATTTTGTTATTTACAACATTACCAACAAGGAGTGATTTAGATACACAATGTTTGATATACCATACACAAAAGGTTTGAAGGTATTAATTTAGAAATTGGATTAGGTATAGTGCATAGTTGAAAATTCAGCCATATAAATAGGTTGAGTGTTTATAATTTTTTAATTCATTTGTACATTGCTGATGGTGATTTTTATCTCTAAGTAATTAAAATGGAGAAACATTCAGATGTGTTACCTCACCATTTCATGTGTTTTCAAACTACCCTACAAGTCCAACAACCCAAGAACTTGGTATGCATTAAATTTCTGCCATTTTAATCTAATTTTATGGCTTTGAAAATTTGCTAATTTTTATTTTATTTTTTTGTTTAGGAATTCTTAGGAAATTTTTATTTGTTTTAAATAAATATCGATACCGACCCTTAGAGGTCAATATAATCAAGTGTCTAAAAAAACCATCCTCTATTATGACGATACTGACTGATACAACATACTAGTTGTGACTTTCATGTCTAACAGTAGTTATTGTATCTGTTTAGATGTGACCTCGGGATTTTACTATTTTTCCTTTGTATTTTTCACATTTATTCATATTTTATTTGATTATATCTAAAAAAATTATTTGTTTGTGCATGTTTATAGATAAAAATGCATGATTAAATTTTGATAAGGTTTTCATATGGAGACTATGATTGAGTTTGGTTTGGATGATGTCAATTGGAAGATTATTTATAGAGCTAATTTTGGACATGTGGCCCATTTAGGGTGGATCCCATATGATATACATCTTATGATCACCTTAGTAGAGATGTGTAATCCTAATACATGCACATTTTGGCTCCAAAAAAGGGAGATGACTATGAAATAAGAGGATGTATGGTAGATTTGAGATTGTCAATGGTTGGTGAGTGGTCTATAGTATAAGGCAAAGAGGGGTGGGGATATGTTCTTTGTGCACATAGATATATGATAGGATAGGTCTGCAATGATCAATATAGGGGAAATGATTCTACATTATTACTTAGGAATATTTTTAATTCTAATGTTCCATGATCATATAAATTTATATGTTGATTAATTATTTTATTTATTTCTATAGAGGATCATGTCATTTCAATCTCCTATTAGATGTATGATTTTGTGTGTGTCATTGAGGAGAGGAAACGAGATATTGATGGGGGTGCACCATGATGGTCCATTTATGAATGGATCTATATAGGTTCACTTTGGAGGGTCACGTTTAAGGTCTTAACATTATGACTTTATTAAATACCTAGGCATATGTTCATATTACTATGATTCAACTGATTGCAAGACATCGGGGTGGTTGGGTTCATCAACATATGTTTTTGGAGTGGTAGGATATAGAGAGTCATATAGGTTTGAAAAATATGGAGTACCATGTGATCCTTTATATGCTCAAACCTATTGGTGTGTGGAGGCTTATATAGGTTATGGTAGGTTTTTTGAAGATGTTTTAGAGGTACATCATATTTGTGTCAACATTTAGATCCATGACCATTTTCTTAGTGTTGTGGAGAGGTTTAATTTTGAGGGGGTGACCTAAATTTTTTGCATATATCAATATTTATTGCTAGCCTCACACCCTTGTACACAAACTATGAGGTTAGTTAGTCATATAGGTGATAGGCCAGGGTCTAGCAGTGAAGATATAACTCCTTTACTTGTAAGAGATGTGTGTCCTCCACTTATAGTTGTATAAATGGATGGTGTGGATAGTAACACATTATATAATCAGTGGTGGATAGGTACATGATGGATTACTATATTTTCATTTCTAAATAAAGGAAAAGGTTAGATTACCCCCTAGTCTACTCCAATCATTGTTATAAATGTTTTTGTAGCCACATGTGAGCATACATGTATCCTTGTGTATTAATATTCTAATTTTTTTAATTTTTAATTATAATCTTCTAATATATCATGCATGTTTTATGTTTTATGTTTTAAATTAGGTGATGAGTATTGGGATACTATGATGAACACATCCATTTATACTCTGATGTGGGTTATCCCCTTTGACATAGTGGATAATGGATTGATTGGGATGGTAGACCACATTATAGGTATACATTTGCCTATTTTTTACCTTGTTTTTTATTTTTTACACTAATTTTACTATAGATACAATTGAGAAGGATGATATGGAGGAATAATTAGATAAAGGACCAATGGTAGCACCTAAGGGTGATTTATCGATGGATCTTCTAGCTCTTTATAGTGATCTACAGGTGGAGAATTTGTAAACCATGGTACATTTAGGATTTTTTTAGGATTTAATGAAGTGATATAGATCTCATTCATGTGGGTATAGAATGGATAGTGGAACCTCTACTTCAATGGCTAGTATACATAGTGATAATGATGTTTCGCATGCATCTGAGGATGTTTCCTTGATTATTGATTGATATTTTAATACATTTTAAAATTTAATCGAATTATATATTATGAATTCATTGATTTGTATCAAAAGAGTTTTATTATTTCTCATATGGTTTTAATTTTTACATTTATTTTTTGTTCATTTGACATCTCATGTTTATAATGGTTAATTTGTATTACATTTTTTATTATTTATATTTCTATATTATCTTAGTTAAATTCAATTTGAGATATGTGAAATAATATTTTAATGGATGAGATTTATCTATATTACTATGAGTTATCATTAATACTAAAAAATTATTAACCCATTCATTTGATAATAATAAGTTATTATAATCGTGTGAAGATAGTTATTGATTCTTATATGGAATGAACTGAATAAATTTATTTTTTCTTATATTGTTGTGAGAAACTCTTGTAATTTATTTTGATCTATATGATCTTGATTCAATTTTTGTATCCATGATTTTTTGGAATAAGATGTAACTATGCTTGACTTATACCTTTGAATCAAAAATCTTGCAAATAAGCATTGGAATCTTTAATCTTTAAAGTAATAGCAAAGTCCTAGCCATTCAGCCCTTGCCTACTGTCATCGGATTTGTCTAGAAGTCTATTGAAAATCTATTTGGTCTCAGAGCTAAGGTTTTAGGTTCATCAAATTTACTATCTATTCCAAGTAAGCTCTTAATATCTATTCTTGCTTTGTGATTTTTCTTTGGGATGTATTGCATTGAGTTCTTCCCATTTATGTCATTTTGATTTTGGGACTTTTATCTTTGTAAATCTATCCTTTTCAAACAATCCTCACTTTCATAATTATATTAAGTCAAAAATGGAATTTGAAAAGGTTTAGTCTCTTTATGATGGTTATGAAATATTGAATGAAGCCACTCTAGAGGGATCATATAAATTACCACCTATTATTCTAGACCAAATCCCTAATAAGTTTGAGATCTAAATCACTGAGCATAATCTTGAGGGATCCACCCAAATATACAAACCTCACACAGTAAAGGCCAAAAATGTTTATAAGAACTTTGAGGTAATTAAGTCTAAGGTTGTTTATAATACTACTTTTATGGCTTTCAATTGTCCATGTATTAAGTATGTAGAATTTTCTTTAACATATAAGCCTAACAAGTCTTTCTAGACAAGCCTTCTTCCTTTGTTACCACCTGATGAGGTTGAATATATTATATCTCATAAAGATGTTAAGTTTGTTCATTTTGGTATGATTTTTGTATATGTTACTCTTGTTATTCCTAGTAACATCAAGTCAGTCACGTATCTAGCTCTGTGTGATCACTGACAAACTAGTTTTGTTCATGTTTGTCAATTATCTAGTATTTCTAAGTTAAATGATGGTGTCATTATTATGAACATATTCCAAATTGGTCAGTTGTTGTTCATGATAAGGGATTTTCAAAATTTAAATATGGTTCATTAGATTTTTGGGAAATCTTTTCCTTTATTTATGGGTTAGATATGTTTGGTGAATTTAAATATGTCTCTATTAATATTATAGTCTTGTATAGTATGAAAAATGCCAATCATCTAAAAATCCTATAAAATATATCATATATAAGAAGACTAAGTGGCATTATTTAGCTTCAAAAAGTTCATATAGCATCCATAGAAATACCTCTAACTTAGAAGTTAGACTGGTTAAAAGTTGTAGCTCCCAAAATGAAAGGACAATCAAATATTCATGATACAAATGGAAGATCAATAACTAGTCTTCGTCAATCCCTTTCATTCAACTTTCCTTTAAGGCCTCAATCTCCTTGGAAAATTGAAGCATCTACATCAAAAGTCTGAGAATCTTTATAAATTTTTAAGGTGTATGCTCTTTGCTTACCCAATAGGGAACCTACAAATCAAAAACCTTATAAATAAGCATTATAATCTTTAATCTTTAAAGTAACAGTGAAGTCATAGCCATTTAGCCCCTACTTTCTGCCATGGGATTTGTCTAGAAGTTTGTTGATAATCTATTTGGTATGTTGCACCCAAAAAGCATCAAAAAAAGTATCGAACCCATCTTACATTTCAATGTTGATCTTTCCCTCATCGCCATTCTTATGCTCCACCACACTATTTCCTATGGAGGTGTTGCACTGCAAGACCATCCTCTAATAAAATCCATTACTATATTTGCAAAAAACCTAGCCACATTTCTCCCCAATGTTCTTGTAAAAATCCCATTGTCAAAGTAGTTTATTTCTCCAACACAGCTGCATGGTGGGATATTATTGATGAACAAGAAAATTTATATGATCAAGAAGATATTTTTTAACCCATTCTTGAAGAAGTATCTGATGAAGAAAATGATCATTTCCAAGATGAAATTGACTTGAAATCACTAGCAGATGAATTATAAAAACCACTAACAAATATGCAAAAACCTTGAAATAGATCTCATCGATCATGATTTTCAAAATAAGATTTACAATATGAAGCATGGGGTAAAATGTCTCATGGTCATCAATAAAATTAATAATATCCTCAAAAGGATAGAAGGAGAACCAACATATGCAAATAGATTAACATGCCTTGCATGCCACCTTTTGTAAATAAGCCTGATATTATTCCTTTACAATTCCCAAGTTTTTTTAGGCCTAGTGATTCATAGATCAAGAATAAGTTCAATTCTAAAGATCAACCTCTAGAAATATAAGCTCCAAGATTTGATAAAAAAATTACGTATAGATTTTAATAATTTTGATCCATTTTCAGATTTTGATCATCATCAAGAAGATGAAGAAGAAGTTCCTGAAGAATTTTATGTCTATCCAAATGAAGGAGAATGCAGTAGATCATTCATCCAAGAAGAAGAACTGAAAGAAGAAGGTGAACCAAAATAAGAATAACCTATTCATCTCCATATTTTTTATCCTTCAAAACATAAATTGGTATGTACTGTTGTACCTACATTAGAAGAAACACAACTAGTTTATTTAACCCAATTGCTCAATAGATGATTTGATCAGTTAATCACTATTGAAATAAATGGAAGATTAATCGATGCTCAAATTGATACTAGTGCATCTCTTTCTTTTTCCAAACCTCCTCTAATTAAGAATTGGAAAAAATTAAATGAGACACAGTCTTATAAAAGTCTAGATGTCCAAGGTAATAGTTTTACCTGCAATCTATATAAATATCAACAACCATTTAGGATTCACAACAAGATTTTTACATGTGATTTATTTGCTCATGATAAAATGCCTATAGACATATTATTAGGAGGATCTCTTATAGATATGTATTCACCCTATGGATCTACTCTCAAAAGTGTTCTCTTCACCATTAATAATGAGAGAATACAAATTCCAAGATTAGTCTATGCTACAAAATAGTTTCCTAGTTCTATGAGTCAGACTCTTGTTAATGAAGTCCTCTAAAAAATTGAAGCCATAGGACTAAAAATCAGAGAAAACATCTATTCTAATAATCCTCAAAAAATTTGGGAAAAATCTATGCCTATTATGAAAATTAAGATCCAGGAAGGAAAAAGAATGAAGATAGGGAAAAAGATCCCTTTCCCAGCTCATGATTACAAGGAAATGGAAAATCAGATCAAGGAGCTTCAATAAAATGGCTTTATTGTAAATTCCACTTCTTCCTATTGTTGCTATGCTTTCATGATAAATAAGCATCCTGAACAGAAAAGAGGAAAGAAAAGAATGGTCATAAATTATGGACTATTAAATTTTATAACAGAGCCATATCCATATCCAATTCTAGATAAATCCTATCTATTTGAGAAAGTTGCTAAATGTAAATATTTATCTCAATTTGACTGAAAATCAATATTTTATCAAATAAGTATTAAGGAATTTTATTGTGAAAAAAATGCTTTTAGTTGTCCTTTTAGTCATTTCCAATGGACAGTCATGCCTTTTGGATTAATGAATGCTCCTGCGTACTATCAAACACATATGGATGACATATTAAAAGGAATATTAGATTTTATTTGTGTATATATTGATGATATTATTTTTTTTAATAATACTCTTGAAGAACACTTACAACATCTTCAAATTTTCTTTGTTATAGCTTCTAAGGCTGGCATTGTTCTCTCAGAAACTAAGATCTAGCTTTGTAAAATAGAACTTAAATTTTTAGGAATGATAGCCTAGAATTCAAAGCTACAAGTGAAACCACATATAAAAGAAAAAAAAAATCCCTGATGTTATGGATAAGCCAAAAGTTCAAGCATTTTTAGGAATTCTCAATTATCTTAATAGTTTCTATCAAGATGCAGGGAATGATCGCTTCATACTCCAAGAATTAATGAAAAAGGAAAGTGTTTTTAAATGGAATTCTAAACATTCTCAGGCCATCCACTTTGTACCTCATGATGGACCCCAATGTAAAATACATCAAACTTTCCATTACAGATGTTATTTTCATCCAATCACAATTGATGATTTAGTAACTAAAGTGAAAGCAACAATGGACCCTCAACCATCTATGAAAAAATCTTCTATCAGATCAAACCCATATTTAACTCTTTAATGATAAGGTATAATCTAATTTTGTAAAAATAAATCAATGATGATATAGACACCACCCAGGCAAAGATTCTAGGTAGGACCTCTCTCTTTCTATAAATAAAGGATTTGTGTTAGCTTAGGGATATCAAAATTTTGAGAAGTTTTGTAAGGTGTATGTTATTTGCTTGCCCAATAGATAACCTGCAAATCAAAAACCTTATAAATAAGCATTGTAATATTTAATATTTAAAGTAATAGATAATCCATAGCCATTTATCCCTTGCATACTACTGTAGGGATTTTTGGATGATTGGTATTTATCTTACTGTATAAGACTATAATATTGATAGAGTCATATTTAAATTCACCAAACATATCTAACCCATAAACAGAGGAAAAGATTCCCCAACAATATAATAAACCATATTTAACTTTTGAACATCCCTTATCATGAACAACTGACCAATTTGAAATATGTTTATAACATATGACACCATCATTTAACTTAGAAATACTAGATAACTGACAAGCATGAACAAAACTAATTTATCAATGATCACACAAAGCTACATACATGAATGGCTTGATGTTACTAAGAATAAGAGGAGTAACATATACACGAATTATACCAAAATGAACAAACTTAACCTCTTTATGGGATCTAATATATTCAATCTCATTAGATGGTAACAAAGGAAGAAGGTTTGTCTGGAAAAACTTGTTAGGCTTATATGTTAAACCAAATTCTGTAGACTTAATACATGGATAAATGAAAGTCATAAAGTAGTATTATAAACAACCAGAAGGAACTATTATATACTTTTTAGTAGGATTCCAACCTACAAGAATTGAACCAGAACTATCCAATGAATTTAAACATAGAACTTATGTTTCTCATTTTAATTCCCATTTTTCAAAAAAAATTGATAATCTATGTAAAGATATTTGTATACACAAAATCATCTATCAAGAATAGTAATTATTGAAGACCATGCCCAACACATTAGGCAAAACTAAAATGATGTTCAAAAGTATACTAATCAAACCTTGAATTATATATGCCCTACACTTGATAATTTCAACACTATCCATCGGTCTTTTGGTGTCTTTAATAATTAATTAAATGATATAGATTCTAAATTGACTTCTTTATAATCTAATCTAAATTGGATTTTAGCTGAAGAAAATAAGGATAAGGTAAAATTTGAAGAAATTAGAGATATACCTCCTTTACCTTATGGAACCACCTCTATCAATTTTGGTAATAGTTTTCATCCATCTAAAAATCCAAAATCTCTAGCTACCAATATGATGCAAAGATCACAGATCCCATTACAACCATGGTACCTAAATATAGATGACATTTTGAATCCCTTGAATGAAATATCTACATGGTGTAACTCTATGCGAACCATCTATGTTGTTTCTAATTTGGATCATCCCATAATAACTTAGTTTGCATCAAAATATCTTTGGGGATCACACAAAAATGGTGGAATTCTATGATAGAGAAAGAGTAGGAAATTCATGTACATATACAACTTGATCCTCTTACAATTTTGTATCATATGTTAATTAATGATTTTGCTCCACCAAAAGGAAACAAAGATATTGAAAGTCATAAATGGCTTATGAAAATGTAGTTATGTGAATTAAAGTAGTTTTCACAATTTGCTAAGTAATTTAGATCTTTGGCCTACGAATCTAAATGTTTTAGTGATAACACTATTAAGATCAAATTTCTTGAGTCTCCACCTTAAAATTTGATCGATAAAGTTATCTAGTATATTGATATTAAAGGGTTGACCATATCTGATATGTCTTTATCTGATGTCATTGATTTTGCTCACCAATAAGCTATGCAGCTCATATCTAACACCAAAACTATTAAAAATCTTAGGAAATACCAAGCATCATGTATTTCTCCAGTCTTTCCTAAAATTGCACCCTTTCGATGTTGCCAATTTATTGTACCCAAAAAGCATCAAACTCATCTTACATTTCAATGTCACTCTTTCCTTCATCGCCATTCTTATGCTCCACCACACCATTTCCTATGGAGGTGCCACACTGCAAGACCACCCTCTAATAAAATCCATTGCTATATTTTCAAAAAACCTAGCCACATTGCTCCCCAATGTTCCTATAAAAATCTCCTTGTCAAAGTAGTTTATTGCTCCAATGTAGCGATGTGGTGGGATATTATTACTGACCAAGAAGATTTATATGATCAACAAGATATTTTTAAACCCATTATTGAATAAGTATCTTATGATTAAAATGATGGTTTCCAAGATGAAATTAACTTGGAATCACTAGCAGATGAATTAGAAAAACCACTAACAAATATGTAGAAACCTTGAAATAGATCTCATCAATCAAGATTTCTAAGAGAAGATTTACAATATGAAGCATGGGGGAAAATGTCTCATGGTCATCAAGAAAATGAAGAATATCCTCAAAAGGATAGAAGGAGAACCAACAGAGGCAGACAGCCTAACATGACTCATATGCCACCTTCTATAAATAAGATTGATTCTATTCCTTTGTAATTCCCAAGTTCTTTCAGGCCTAGTGATTCATGGATCAAGAATAAGTTCACTTATAGATATAAACCTATAGAAATACATGCTCCAAGATTTGATAAAAAATCATGTACAAATTTTAATAATTTTTATCCATTTTCAAATTTTGATCATCAACAAGAAGATGAAGAAGTTCCTAAGGAATTTTATGTCTATCCAAATGAAGGAGAATGCATCAGACCATTCATCCAAGAAGAAGAACCAAAATAATAAGGTGAACCAAAATAAGAACCTATTCATCTCCATATTTTTGATCTTTTAAAACATAAACTAGTATGTATTATTGTACCTACATTAGAAGAACTACAACCAGTGTATTTAACCCAATTTCTCAATAGATGATTTGCTTAGTTCATCACCATTGACATGAATGGAAGATTAATCAATGATCAAGTTGATACTGGTGCATCTCTTTATTTTTCCAAACCTCCTCTGATTAAGAATTGGCAGAAATTAAATGAGTCACAGTCTTATAAAAGTTTGGATGTCCAAGGTAATAGTTTTACATACAATCTATATAAACATCAATAGCCATTCAGGATTCAAGACAAGATTTTTACTTATGATTTATTTGCTCATGAGAAAATGCCTATAGACATATTATTAGGAGGAGATTTTATAGACAAATATTCATCTTATGTATCTACTCCTAAAAGTGTTCTCTTCACCATCAATAATGAGAGAATATGAATTCCAAGATTAGTCTATGTTATAGAACAGTTTCTTAGTTTTGTGAATCAGACCCCTGATAATGAAGTCCTCCAAAAAATTGAAGCCATAGGACTACAAATCAGAGAAAACATCTATTCTGATAATCCTTAAGAAAATTGGGAAAAATCTATGCCTATTATGAAAATTAAGATCCAGAAGGGAAAAAAAATGAAGATAGGGAACAAGATCCCTATTCCAACTCATGATTACAAGGCTATGGAAAATTAGATTAAGGAACTTCAAGAAAATGGATTTATTGTAAATTCCACTTCTTATTATTGTTATGCTGTCATGGTAAATAAGTATTCTGAACATAAAAGAGGGAAGAAAAAAATGGTCATAAATTATAGACCATTAAATGTTGTAATAGAGCCATATCCATATCTAATTCCAGATAAAGCCTATCTTCTTGAGAAAGTTGTCATGTAAATATTTCTCTCAATTTGGCTGCAAATTGAGATTTTATTAAATAAGGATTAAGGAATTTGATTGTGAAAAACTTGCTTTCAGTTGTCCTCTTGGTCATTTTTAATAGACAATCATGCCCTTTGGATTAATGAATGTTCCTGCATACTATCAGGCACATATAAATGACATATTCAAAAAAACATCAAATTTTCTTTGTGTATATATTGATGATATTCTTATTTTTAGTAAGACGCTTGAAGAACACTTACAACATCTTCAAATCTTCTCTAATATGACTTCTAAGGTTGGCATTGTTCTCTTAGAAACTAAGATCCAACTATGCAAAATAGAATGTAAATTTTTGGGAATGATAATCCAAAATTCAAAGCTATAAGTGAAACCACATATAAAAGAAAAAAATGTTAAATTCCCTAATATTATAGATAAGCCAAAACTTTAAGCATTTTAAGGAATTCTCAATTATCTTAATAATTTTTATCAAGATGCGGGGAATGATCACTTCATACTCTAGGAATTATTGAAAAAGAAAAATGTTTTTAAATGGAATTATTAACATTATAGGGCTATTCAAAAAAATCAAAGCCCTGGTACAATATTTTCCAAATCTATCAATTCTCAATTCTAATAAGTTTATTATATATTGATGCCTCTGATTATACTTGGAGAGGAATATTAGTGTGTGTAGATAATAATCAAGAATATATCTATGAGTTTTCCAATGGTGTCTTTAGTGATGATGTCCTAAAATCGATTTCTTCAGTCAAATAAATATATGCTGTAAAGAAGTGTCTTGAAAAAATTGCCTTGAAAATTATGCATCTACCACATTTCATCATAAGGACAGATTATACAAGGTTCTTAAATTTTAATAAAAGGACCATAGCAAAAAATATGGTCGAGGAAAATATATCATATGGTAGGATTATTTCAATTAATTTAACTATATTGTTGAACGTATCTAGGGGAAAATGAATATTATGGTAGATTGGTTAAGTAGGCAACCTCTAGTTTCTATGATGTAGCAACCAGATCTAGGATATAACTTGACTCAAATAATTAACAAAATATTTTATAAAATGAATGTGATTTTGTAGGGAGAAATTATTTGGTATGGTCTGAAAGAGGCCTATCTCAAAAGATCTGGAGTAGCCTCTATGATACTACAAAACACATGAGATGCGGATATTTTTGCAAATAGAAGCCATGGATAAATATTTGTTCATAGTTTAACCGATAATCTTCAATTAAATCATATTTATGGTTTAATTAGAAGACCTAATCATAATTTTTCTATTAAGATGGGTTATTAGATATTTTAGGACAATAATTAGGCATATGCTTTTATCTAAGACCTAGGACCTACTATGATAAATCCTGATGAAGCCTTGGATGAAGAAATGATTGTTTGTATAATTATTAGAAGACACCTGGCATGGGAATCTTGATTTTCCTTATGGTCCATCCAATTTTTACCTCATGATGGACCCTAATATATAATACATCAGACTTTCCTATATAGATGCTATTTCTATCTAATAACAATTAATGATTTAGTAACTGAAGTAGAAGCAGCAATGGACCCTCAACCATCTATGGAAGAATCTTCTATCAAATCAAATCCATCTTTAAGTCTTTAGTGATAAGTTAGAATCTACTTTTGTAAAAATAAAGCAATGATGAGATAGACACCACCCAGGCAAAGATTCCAAGTAGGACCTCTTGTTATAAACAAAGGGTTTATGTTAGCTTAGGGACATCATAAGTTTGAGAAGCTTTGTAAGTTCTATAAGGTGTATGCTCTTCACTTTCCCAGTAGAGAAACTGTGAATCAAAAACCTTGCAAATAAGCATTGTAATCTTTAATCTTTAAAGTAAGTGAGGTCATAGCCATTCAGCCCCTACCTACTACCATGGGATTTGTCTAGAAGTTTGTTGACAATCTATTTGGTATTTATGTCTTATCCTTTGTAACTTTTCATTCTCTAGGATATTTTATAGTTAGAGCTAGAATGACCATTGGTTCCATAATGGGAATATCTTGGGATAAATTAGTCATAGTAGAATGTGAACTAAAATAAGATATTCTCTTAGAAATAACATCAGTATAATTTTGATGGATAATTATTTCCTATATAGGAGTGTCTTGAGAGTTGAAAATGTAACATTAGCTAATATACATATTCACCTATCATGAAGGTAAAGGTGGAATCATACTAATATAATGGACCTAAGATTGAAATCAATTCAAAAGGTGTAAAAGGGTATTTTAAGAATTAAAGTATGTAATATTTTAAGATTAATTAATAATTAACCAAAATTTAGGGAATCGATATTATTTTAAGTATACAAGATGTTATCAAAACTTCCAAGACACATCAGGAATTATATTTGATTATCACAATAAAATAGCCAAATGAATCACCATAAACTTATCCTGATTATCAAGTTTTAAAATTCAAATAACTAGATATTGGATTTCACAAATTATCTTATATTATCAATCATGTCTAACAAATTAAATCCTATTAAAAATGCAATAACTTAAAGGATTGAATATTCTAGATAAATGAATCATGTTTCTCTTTAGAATAATTTTTTTGTGATTAATTTTCTCATTCATACAAGACTTGTGCATATAATTAAAATTAAGTGTAAAAAGTAGATAGAGAACCAAGAACTAGAGGGAAAAATGAAAAAAAATTAAAGAAACATAAATACTAAATTAAAGTGATAGAAATATAACTAATTAAAGGTTAGAGATCAATAAAAACTATAAATTAGTGAATTAGAAGATAATCAGTTAGTAAAGTAATTAAAGTTAAAGTTATGACTACAAATAAAGAAAGAAAGAAAATAAAAAAATTGAAACATAAAAAAGATAGAGTACTAATTAGATAAAATAAAATAAAAGTGATAAATAAAGGAATTTACAAACAAATAAAAAAGCAAAACAACTTAATATAATTAATATAAAATAAATATTAAATAAAACTACTGTAAATTAAATAAAAGTAGAATAACTTGAAATTCATAAATCAAACTCAAATTTAAAATGAAAATTATTTTATTGAGAAACCATGAACTTCCTAACTGATTTATAAAATATATGAGAATATAAAGTGATAAACAATGAAAACTTAGAAAACTATTGCACAACATGTGAAATATTATGCACTATTTAGGTAAAGTACATGTAATCTATGCATATGATTGTATTATTCTACAATCATCAAAAGGTTAAGAATATTAGTCATAGTTAGATAATAATTTTATAAATTAAATAATTAATTTAGATATACATGACTCTACCAAATATTACACTTCACCATTATAAAATGTGTTGTTTGGTATTTTTGTAAATAAAATTTGATCGAAGAGATTTATCTTGGAAGAGAAAACATAGTATGAAAGTTGAAATAGAAATATCTTGTACATGTGTATTTTTCTCTTGCGAATGTTGTTTTTAAAGCTATTTTAAGGTTTTCACTTTGAAGTTACTTATTCTTTTAGGTTATTAATAACCTTTAGTTAACTTAAAATAAAGTTTAATTAACTGGACAATGATAGCCTAGTGGTGAGTGAGTTGAGTGTTATAAGTGAGAGGTCTCAGGGTCCATTCCTTGGATGACCATCTCTAGCATCATTACAACACTAAGATAAAATAAGTTATTCATAAAAAGTATATGATTCAATGGATTATCAGCTCGATCTTAAACATAATAGGGGTCAGCATGTGGCTTGAAACTTGTTTTTATTATGATGAAGAAATTCCACATGACATGGATAGGAATACTATTCACCATGTTTGGGCATTTTAGTTATAAAAATGTCTACAGTTCTAGATCTATTTAAAAATATATATTACCCAATATTTTAAACCTTCTAGCCCATTGTTGGGGCAAATGTAATAATGACTATCGAGTATTCCCAGTAAATGTTAAAGGTAGTTAAAAATATAAACTACACCTTCATTTATCTCATTCCTAAAGGTGCCTCCTAAGTGTCTTTAAATGATTTTAGATCCATTTCCCTATGGAATACCATTTATAAATTCATTTTCAAATCCATCTCTTTTAGATTCAAGTCTTTTTTTCCACTTCTTATCTCTCCAAAGTAAAGTGGTTTTATTCCTAGAAGGTATATTCATGATGGCATCATTTTTATACATGATCTTATGCATTCTCTTAATTGAAAGAATCAAAAAGGAATGCTCATTAAACTAAATATTAGAAAATTTTATGTCAAGGTTAACAAGTGGTTCTTGATGAAAATGTTAGAGGATTTTGGCTTTGTTGAAGAATGGTGTGAATGGATTTTTAGGTGTATTTCTTCTCTAAAGATTTTTTCTCATCAATAGTAGTTTAGTTAGATTCTTTGAAGATATAAGGGGTTTTAAACAAGGGGAACCTATTATTTCCTTTACTACTCATTTTGATGGCTAAGGTACTTAGTCGATCTATCCAAGTTGTTAAAAACTTTGACTTCATTAAGGGTCTCCCCGTTTAAAAAAAATTGGCATTTTAACCCATCAATTGATTGTGGATGACACCTTTCTCTTTATTAAAGACTCCATCAGGAAGGCTTCCTTGTTTTGTTCAATTCTTGAAAACTATGCTTTGGCTTTAGGATAAGAGGTAAATGATCTAAAATCTAAACTTTACTTTTTGAATGTGGATAAACAACAATAGCTAAGATCAACACATTGTCTAAACTTGAAAATTATTCATTTACCAACATTTACTAACCAAATACTTAGCAAAACTTAGTAAATATAACTTTAGTTTATGGCAAAACTTCTTGGTGTCTCTTAGGAATAGACTTGTTATATGGAAAAGGAATCTTTTATCTTTTATAGGCAGAATCACTCTTATTAAGTCAGTCCTTAGTACCATACCGATGTATCTTCATTCAATACTATATCCCCTGACAAAAAATGTTAACCTCATAAATCAATTATGTAGAGCTTTCCTTTGGCAAGGTTATGATAAATCTAAGAAAGTGTATCTAGTTCATTGGGATAGAGTTTATGACTCAAAAATGGTAGGGGGTACTAGCGTCAAAATCGCTAATCTTCAAAATATTACTTTGGGTGAAAATTTTGTTTGGAGTGTTTTTATGAACCTCATTCTCTCTACAACAAAATACTTAAACATAATTATGTTAGAGTCATTGATCCAATGGCTATCCTTTTAATGGCCTATCTACTTGTTGGCTCTCGTATTTTAAATTTCCTCTTAAATTGCTTACCCCTCATTACCAACCATATCTCTTGGGTCATCAATAATGGAAGGAGGGTAGGCTTTTGGGATGATTCATGGAATATACACCATCTATTGAGGGAAATTCAAGATTTGGATGAGGTAAGAATCAGTCTATTTGCTACTTGGGGGATAGTGGTTTGGGATTATTTGGAGAATGATATATCTATTTTTGGCATAGTAGGAAAATGGATGTCTCTAGAAATTTTCCCTTTCTCAGTCACTCAACATAACATTTTGAATTCCCCTTGAGTAAACATAATGTTTTCCTAAATAATAAGGAATATTTCTTGTGTTGGATTGGCTTGGTATTGAGTAATTAAAAATTTAAATTGGGCTATCATTTGGTTATAGTTGAGGAAGAATGTTAGCCTAAACTAAATATTTTATGTGGGAATTATAAGGAGCTACCAAAAGCTAGAGATTTTACTTGGATTACATCACACTACAAGATTTTGAATCAAGACCATATCAAGAAAATGGGATGGTGTGTGCCATATAATGTTTCATGTGTCTTAATGATGAATAATTCATTGATCACTTTTTTTTTTCTATCCATTTTCTAGCACATATTGGGATTGGCTATGTAAGAAATTGTGTTGGCATTGGACCCACCCCAATATTTATTCCAAGTTATTTCTTCATGGAATTTTAATTGAGAATTTGATGTATTGTGAGACCTTTGGATTTCCAGACCTACCATTCTCATTTGGCGTATTTGGAAGGAAATAAATATCCATATTTTCTATGAAAATTCAATTGATCTTTAGACATTTTTACTCAAATTGGAAATTGCCAATTATGAGGTCATTTATTCTCACTCTATTATAAATCATGTTATTCTTTATTCTTTAGACATGATGATCCATCCAAATTGGATGTATATTTCACTTCCCCCCATTAATGGGTCAAGAGTATGTAGCATAAAATATCAATCTCATGTTATGTCCTCTTAGATTCCCCCTATTGGTTACTTTAAATTAAATTTTTATGGTGTTGCTCAAGAGAATCTAAGAGACTCAAGGGCTAGCTATAGTATTTAGGACTATTTTGGATCTCTTATCCATGCATCTTCTACTAACCTTCAAGATGGAACCAACAATGAAGTTGAAGCCCAGGCGGCTATCTTGGGCATTTAATTAGCTAGTCAATGTGACATAGAGTACTTGGTAATTGAAGGTGATTATAAACACATTACAGAGGTGATTCAGAACCATCATGCAAAGACTTGGTGACTAAAAAACATTCTCAATTTTATTTGGACTTCTCATGACCAGATCAATGAGCATGTCTTATAATCGGTAAATAAAATACAATGGCAAGCCTCATTAGTTTTTGGATGGATTTCAACTATTTAGTTCGGATGCAATCTTATGGTTTATGTATATGTGTGTGTTTGCATGTGTGTGTACATTCAGATAAGTGTACATTATGATGCTTAGAATGCTAAGTGATGGTATATTATTATATGTATATATACATATATATACTCCAAGCTCAGTAGTTGAGTGATTAGCCTAGGTAATTTAATCTTATGATTGTTGCTAAGGCATGCTTGTATTATCTATTATAAAATTATCATAATCTTATATCTATGGTGATGCCTTAGATCATGTAGATAAATGAAATTGATTCTTTAAACCTTATGCATGGCATATATATATATATATATATATATATATATATATATATATATATATATATATATAATTTTAATTATTAAATTTTAAATGTTTAATAACTTATTTGAGTTTTAGTCTAAACACTTAGCCTATTTGAATAAACATATGAGATGAAGTGTGTGGGATTTTACACAAAAGATACTTTTTATTGTTTTATATTTTTATTACATAATGGTTTAAGGGAGGATGTTATTTGAATGTCTATGTAGGAAATCAAGTGAAAATAAAGGAAACATTATATTCCCCTGTATTCTCAATCAATGTGGGAATGCTTCATTTACTCCAATTAGGAAATAAATAGTAAATGTAGGAAGGAAACAATGTTCCTCTTTAATGCAAAATTGAATGTTGAATGGAACTTTATTTTTACCAAGGACTTGTTAGGTACTAGAATTTAACATGGAGACCAATTAAGTGTTTAGGGTTTCCATTTGAAAGCATTGGTTTGGCTATCATTTTGATTCATTGACTTCTTTTACAAGGATTATTTAGGGTGAGGAGAATATGATGATAAGGTTTCATATCTATGTTTTGGGCCACCATGATGGGTAAGAAGAAAAGAAGGATGAAATGGAGAGATAATGTGAATGGTGATAGAGTGGAGAATGAATATTTGAAGGGAGAAGAGTAGGTCGATGCCAAGGGAAGAAGAATGGCACTACTGTTGGTGTAGCACTACCATGGGAGAAAGGCCAAAAAATAAAAACCTTGCATACTATAACAGGCATGTGAATTTTTTTTCCCTAGTTTAAATTATGTTAAATAGGTTTTATATTAATTTTGGCAAGTTCTTTTGGGGATCTTGATAGCGTATATACCCATGGGGGTATGTCTTTCCATACACAAACAGTTCTATGCCTCAGCCAAGAGTAGAAGGATGATGGTGTGTGTGATTTATGTTAAAATACTTGTTATGCTTTTGTTTCCTAAATGGAGTTAGCTATTGCTTGACTTCGTTAATCATAATGATTGTATAGTTATGGGTAATTTGGTTTTTGGATGGTGTCAATTGGATTTCATTTTAAATTTATGCATATTTTAGGTTGAGGGTTTGATTTATAAAATATATATGCCTTTTTATTATATGTTAATGATCTTGCAAACATTTTCCCAATTTTGACATTGTCATTTGGTAAGAAAATTACTATTATTAGTTGGTAATTTTTGATGTACATATCCCTATAAGATGTTATTCTTGAGTATTAAATTTAGAAAATATAATTGCATTGATTTACCCTACGTACATGATGATATCTTAGTTGTACCTCTTAACAAGGTATGAGATCGCTTCACTTATCTCCTCATGTTCATATTACATCTATATTGGCATAGGCTCCTACTTATAGTAAAAATAATAACATTCAAGTATTACTTGTTGAACTACAATTATCCTTTTTATAATGAAGACTTGGCATTAATTGACAAACTATTAATTTTAACTCTAGGAATTGATATATTGGGTTGATTAACCTATTATTCATCTATAATAGGTTTATGTGGTTTTAATACATAATACTTGCCTATTAGAGTTGGTAATTATTGATAATTCAATGATTATGGTTTGTATGGTTTGGTATGCAAGAAATAAAAGAGGAATACTAGTGTACAACTACATAGTTTGTGCTTATGTATGGTAAAATACAATTGATTATATGAGGAAATGTTGAAGTTTTATCTATTATATTTTTAGTAGTTAATGATTAGATACAGATTTAATTTTGAGCAAGGATTATTATGAGAGGTTGTTCTCATGATGAAAAGTGGCACCATTGATATTTCTCTTGCTCACCTATCTTACCTTTGGCATTACCTTTCCTTTAGTGGTGGCTATAAATGCTTAAAATTTTTATGTTAATCAAGAGGTAATCAGTTTTCATATACTTTTAACTATGTTATTTTATATTGGATGGTAGCACTAACTTGAGGGGTAATGAATTGTTTGAAATTAACAAACTAATTATGATTAGATAAGAATTGGAGCTCTCTTGGATATTGTATTCATTCATATTTTTGATATGTGCATTGTTGATCTTGTCTTATAGGAGCTACTTGAGTATACATTATCCTACTTGTTTTGAGGTTTCCTATTAAAGTGTATTGATGATTTCTTTTTTGGAAAAAAAGATAGTATAGTAGTAGGTATTATGGAATACCCAAAATTAGTTACTGTGGAATTAAGTTCATTTAATTATTTTCCCCTTACTAAACTTGTATTATTAAAACAAAATTTAATTTCCATAATGTTCACTAGGGAAGAAATTCACATTGTTAGCTTTATGCTGACAAGATTATTTTCACCTTTTTCAGCACAGGGATTTTTATACAAGTTGGCTCTTCTTTTGTGAATTCAACTACCTAATTACCTTTAGCACTTTCTCAAGTGATGTGTTCACCATTGTTAACCATGATGGGTTTTGGGATGATAAAGTTGTTGGTTGATTTTATTGTAATACATTAATTAGTGCAGTTGATATATTTCTTAGATGCTATCTTGTTTTAAAATTGTACTTATTTATTAGCACAATAGTTCCTGGTACATACATCCTCAGGTTTGTATATATATTATAAAACTATTAATCTTTGAGGGTCATTTGAGCTATCATATCCACCTTATTCTTATGATATTAAGACTCGATGGGGTAGTTTTTTGTATGCAACAACTTTTATATTCTATAGCATTTTGTTTTGTACTTATAAATGGCATCCTTATATTAAGGATTATTATGTTACATTAAAAATATACATTTGAGTGATTCCACCTTTGAGCATGGCTACGTTTAGTTTCATTGAAAATCTCATTGTTTTAAGGAGGATACCTAGGTGGTTTGGTAAATAAAGGCTATATTAGCCATGGCTGTAATTATATAGATGTGTTAATAATATCCAACTAGCTTGTGACTTTTAAATTATGTTATGTTAGATTATTATGTTATTCTATTTCCTATTATTTAGATGTTAGGTGCTTGAGGTATATATATATATATATATATATATATATATATATATATATATATATATATATATATATATATATATAAACATTTTTAATCTTGTGAACACTTATTGCTTAAGAAATTAAGTGTAGAAATTCATTTCATATATGTATATATACATGTTGTTGTCTAGGCCATACCATTCTAGCAAGTGATGGAAATATATAATGTAAATGCACTATGTTATGGCCTTCTAGAAAACTTTTATTTAGTTAATATTTCAGTTGTTCACTTTACCACATCAATTTATGGGTTAGGTTTAATGGATGTCTATGTTACATGCTACTACCTCTGATAATATTAGATGTTAATCCAACCATATTATGTGTGGTGGTACAAGCATGGAAGATTTTTGATTTAATTGTCAAGTTAATAAATGTATTATTATTAGATTATGATTATATGAGACCAATCATGATTAGTGGTTGTTAACTTGAATTGTGGGTTGAAGATCCAATGCTCAATGTGATTTTAATTTTTGTACATTACTCCTTGGAATGCATGGTTGGCCATGTATAATCAATATGTGATGTGAAAATTGGCTATTTATAAATACAACCATAGTTGGCCTAGTTTCATGATATTGTAATTGGCCTATTGGCTGAAATTGTCATTCTAATAAGTCATTATTATTATGGTTAAATCATTCACTTGTTCTTAATTAAAGGATTTGAATGAACTATTAGTGTGAGGACCCTATGGTAGGGTATTTATTAATATAATTCCAAATTGGTAGCACTATTAATGATGGTTCAGTATAACAACTAGTGATTATCTCATATTGGGTAACAATCCCAAATGGATGAGTTCTTGTTTGTATAATGGGATGGTTAAGGACATTGCGTCCTTTTTAGCATGTGCATTTTTGTTTGGTGAATGTTAAATTTTAATATTGGTTAAAGGTATGTGGTTATCTAATATTTTTGTTAAATATTGTAAGGTTGGCATAAGCTAAATATTGGTAAGACGGTACCTTGGTTATTCCTATATGACCTATTATACTGATTATGGTACCTCCTTGATATCAATTTTGTAAGATTAATAATGGCCAGTAATTTAACTCATTTCTATGCTAAATATTCACCCTGGATTAGTAACATTGTTTAAGGATACTCAAGGGCTTGAGCGAACATTATTGCCTCATGAGTTTCCAAGTCATAATTGTATAGGGTTATCAAATCTTATATTGGGTTGAGGGTCCCTTGGTGGTCTGCTGGAGAAACCAAGTACCTTCTAAAGGTTCAAATATTATTAGTGTGGGCTTGAACACCAATAACCCTCAAGTGATGTATCATCTTTTAGGAAACCCCTTTCTCTATAGAATCCTCTAGTGATGGTCCTCCTTATATAAGTATCTCATTGACCTAGTTTATTTATGGTTTGTCTACTCATCTTGTGTAGTACCATGATGATTACATCATGCATGATAAGGTTTTGTAGTGGGTTATACACATGATTATGTTGTGTAATTTTTTAGTAATTCCCAAAAAAAAATTAGGATTATTTCATTTGGTATCAGAGCCTATGTTGTGAGTATTACTCAGAATAATGTTTATTTTCTCTCACTCCTTGAAAGTCAATATCAATGTTAATTCATTTTCAAACTAAACTAAGTTGTACCTTTTGTTGGGTTACTACCATTTGCCACTCCAAGTGAGGTTTAAAAATGGCAATATGCCTGAAAGGTTATCTTGTGATTCATATATCAAGGATGGAGTTAAATCTATTCATAATCATGATGAGAAAATCTGAGGCTTGGGTGGCTTGATAAGCAGGAAGAAGTCCTCATCAGGTATGATCAAAAATTGAGAGACCATTCAAGGTATGATCAAAAATAAGAACATGTGTTGAGTAATGTCAAGAATGTTTTCTAGATATTTGACCCAATCTAAGAAGGGTTATGAAAATGGACCTAGGCTATAAGTAAGGGTGTTGGTTATGGTTGACCTAACATCAAGGAGATCAAGAGGTTCCTGCTACACACTTACATAAGGAAAAAAGTTGATGATGTAGTTCATGCATGAATGAGTGTACACAAAAGTATATCATTCTATAAAGTATGATATATTTGTTAATGAGTTAGTGTTGTTGTATAACACTAGGAGGATGAAATTCAAATTTTTTATGATGGCCATTACTCTCTACCTTAGACTTGGTTGGGTTAACCCTTCCTAATTTCAGTTGCCTACAAGCAAGCCTCACTTCTCAACCATTGACTTGTATGGGCAGGTCAATGGGAGATAAGTGGTAAAGGCTTTCCTCTTAGAATAAAGGGAAATAGTGCCTAGTATATTTTGATGGGTTGTATGGACAAACCATCACTAGATTATTAGAATATTATGACCCATGGAGGACCAAGGGTTTAACTCAAACTTAGAGGGTTAGTTTGGGTATGAGGAGATGGTCTACTTGGGTAAATCAATTGAGCTTGCACTTTTAACTTATTGGGGGAATGTCTTGAGCCATTGAGGATATGTGAGGCATGAATGGTGGTGATAACCATTACTAGCCTCATAACTAAGGCTATTATAATTTATTGTTTAGTAAACTGAATATCTAGTTTAGTTTGTTGAAAAGAGTTCAATGCTAGAATTAAGGAACTAACATGCCTCTTTTGAGTTATATGGTTGTAAGTGGAGTAATAATGTATCCATAGGTTTGAGATGATCTAGGGTTGGGTAAGGTTATTCTAAGGAAAGTTTGCCTTTGAGGAGTCATAATAGTAATCTTTGGTGGAGGTATATAGAACTATTATGTGTATGCAATTGTTTTATTTGTGTGTGTGTGTGTGTGTGTGTGTGTGTGTGTGTGTGTGTGTGTGTGTGTGTGTGTGTGTGTGTGTGTGTGTGTGTGTGTGTGTGTGTGTGTGTGTGTGTGTGTGTGTGTGTGTGTGTGTGTGTGTGTGTGTGTGTGTGTGTGTGTGTGAATCATGTTAACTAAATTTTTCCATGTTAAATTTTGAAGTGCAAATATATACTTATGATGCATTGTTAGATTCTTTATTTTGGGTAGGAATATCAAGGAACTAATCCTTGCACCTTTTTCTAATTTCAATAGAACTCGTTGTAGATAAAATATGAGTTTTATAGAGCTGTAATTTATTGACAAATGTGGCAAGCAATGGTAAATTCTTACTTGGATTGTGTAATTGCTAGACCTAATTGGTTGTAATAAGCAAATAAATTGTTAAGTATTATGCCTAATGCTTGGGGAAACATCATTTTACTCCAAGTAATGGACTAATAAGCTAAGTTTGGGTAGGGTTTTGGGTTAAAAACTCTGATATGGTTGGGTGAATTACAATCATTATAACATATAAGTGAATAAGTATCATGCATCATAATACTAAGGTGATGAAAAATATATGTATTCAGCTAAATTTAGGCTTGATTTGTTATGAACAATTGGCCCTTAAAAAGAATGAGATTTTGGTTTCATCACTCTAATAATCTAGAAGTTATTGAGTGTGTGGATACATTTTGATTCCATGATGATGTTATTTGATCATGGGTATATTTTAATCCCATAAGAAGGATGTGATGTCCTTGGTTATGGTTTACATTCGTGAGGATGATTAATTAATTTTGGGTTGAGTTTTTGACATTCATGAGGATTTTATGACGCTCATGGATTTATTTATTTTTACATACATGAGGATGTCTTTTGTTATTACAATTATATTTATGGTTGTGGAAACTATAATTTCCATGATGATGATATGATATTCACCTAAAGCCTTAACTAAGTTCATCCTTTTCCCAATATTATTTTGCATTAAAGTAAGCATTGTTATTCAACCTTTGACTTATTGACATAAGTCAATCAGAAGGATAGTGATAGAGCTTGTTGTTATAATCAAGGAAGCCATGCTTGACGATCATTGATAGCTTGCATGCATGAGCCATCATAGGTTGATGAGGTATAATACTCTTGGGAGGTCCAAGGATGTGACTTAAGCTTGGAGAGCCTAGTGGGTGAACATGACTTACTTATTTGGATAAGTGAGGAAGTTTTGGGTATCTCTTATTGTTAGTAGGTAGTGTGAGCCATCTAATCTATGAGGTGTGAACTTTTTTGGTAACCTTCTGAGACTCATGTATATAGATTTATGGGCTATGTCAGAACACATTATTCCTAGGAAAGAAGGTGTTGATGAGCTTGAGATCCCTAAAACTGAGTAGGATGTTGTATGATGATTATTTTATGTCATCCGAGATGGTATTTGGACATTAAGGTAGACCGATGAAGACCATGGACCCTTGTGCTTCACTTACCCATGTGTTTAAATAGTGTGATGTGAAAATAACTTGGAATAATTTACCAAACCTATGGATCCACATGTGTCTCATAGTATTGTGTTTCCTTTAATATATGTAAACTTGTGTATGTGTATACACATTTTACAGTTTGTTAACTATATTAATCATGTAAACTTGTAACTTATCTATTTTATGTGAATGTAACTATCTTGTGAACCTCCATATTTGCCCCTTGAATATAAGTATTATATATTTATATGATTTAATTATGTGATGTGATCATGAAACACCATTTTTCATAGTTTCCTTTTGAAATAAACCTCTATCAACTAAAAAATTACCAAGGTATAGCGAATGTATTATTTAGTGTGATCCCGCATCACTATTCTAGCATTGAATTTAAATGTAAGTATGAGGTTTAAGGTGAAGAGAACACCATATCCATGATGATTAGACCAAGTACATGATAGGGAGTGGAGTCTCACATAGGATAAAAACCCACTTCTCCTATTTGCATGAAGTAGCCACCTGATTTATTTGGGTTATGCCCCATGAGCAGCACAAGATGGCTATGGGATCATCATGCATAATGGTCACCTCTTAGACTGAGTGTTCCTTTAACCACCTCTTTGAGGTTGTTGTAAAAAAAAACCTTGTGATATTTATTAATGTAACCTTATGAAATACTAATTGGTCCTAAGAATTAGACTTTTATGTAAAACTAGCAAGATTAAACTTGCTGAAATATAAACATGTATTGACTTGTAAAGTCAAACATGCTATGAATGAGGTAATGGTTTAATTACCTGAAAAGAATGTTCTAGAATGAATGTTTTAATTTAATGGTATGTGTTGATTGGTAAGTGCAACCATGTTATGTATAAGGTATTGTTTACATATACCTAAAATTATTATTATTTTGAAATGAATATTTCTATTTTGTTTCAACATGAATAGAATGCATGTTGATTTTATACTTAGGAGGAGCAATGAAAAATATTTATTAGGTGTATTTTTAAATTTTATGTACTTTTTTATGTTTCCATGAGGTAAGTATGGTAAGATGGTGAGATTTTCATCCTTGTAACCATCATGTGATCTCACAAATGTACGGAGAGCATTCTAAAAACCTTAGCATTTCATGTGAATGCCTATTTTGGCTTCTTCTATGTTTGGTGTGGTTGGTGCAGGACATTGCACTAACCCATGAACAGTGAATGGTGAAAGGAAAGCAATCATGGATTGATAAACTGTATTCTTATTGACATTTTGTGATGAATGTTACTAAGAAGATATGCATGCACAACATGTGTTTTAGAAACCATAGTAGTATGTTTTATGTTTTTTATTTTCATTCTAGAATGAATGAAGTAAGTTATGCATGAAGCATACTTTAAGTGGTGGTAATACCATGTACTTGTGTGAATGTTGTGTTGTTTAACATTCTATAGAATGATATAAAGTTGTGTGTGTGTGTGTGTAACTTAAAAGTGTTGTTGAGTACATCCTCTTATATCCAAAAAATTTATGAAAATTTGTTGGATTTCTTTTTGGGCAACTATTGTTATGAAGTTGCACATTTATGTGTTAATATTCCTCATAATAAGAGGAAAGGATTTGCTAAAAACTCTTTTTCTATTGAAACTTTGATCTTGAGTTTATGACTAAGTTGAAAAATTCATTAATATAATTGTTTTGTATGAGCTAACAACTATTAATTTATGGTTTGAGGAGTACTAAAAACTCTTTTATTGTTAATGTCAAAGTATCTTTGATAATTGTAGCCTAGAACACTTACTTTGGCATGAATTAATTAATTTTATATCGGCATAGGTGGTTGGAAATTAGGTGAAAATTTAGTGGTACTACATTAAAAACAATAGTTCATTGATAACCTTGCCAAGGTAAGGGAAATTTTCTAGCTTGGTTAGATGAAGGACATAGTTATCCTAAGGGAATTATGTGGAGTATCAACCAGTAAGGATGTATATATAGATTCATAATGTGAGTTTGATAAATCTACTTGTTATATCAAGAAGGTAAGTGTATGATAATTTTTTTTTTCTTAATAATAGGCTATGTAAGTACATAGTGACATGACTTTTATTTTAGACAATAATTGATAAAGTTAGAAATCTAGTTATTTTAGTCCTTGAGTTATCTGTTGATTTTTGTAATGTGTAAACATGCTATGAAAAGAATAGTAAAGCCTCTTTTCGATGTAGCATGGTTCATAAAAATTATTTCATCATTGGGATGACTCCTCTTTAAAGAGGGGAGGATGTCATGAACCTACCAATGGGCACATCTTATAACAGGTAAATAAAATATAGTGGTAGACCTCATTGGTTTTTGGATGGAGTTCGACAATTTAGCTCAAATGCAATCTTGTGGTTTATGCATATATATATATATATATATATATATATATATATATATATATATATATATATATATACATGTTCAGACAAAGCATAAATTTATGATGCATAGAATTCTAAGTGATGGTATATAATTATACATATATATGTAATTATATGTATATATACTCTAAGGTCAGTAGTTGATTGATTAGCCTAGGTAATTTAATCTTATGATTTCTGCTAAGGTATGCTTGTATTAGATATTATAAAAATATTATAAGCTTATGTCTATGGCAACACCTTGGCCTATGTAGATAAATGGAGTTGATTGTTTAAACATTATGCATGGCATGAATATATATATATATATAAAGAATTCTAATTATTAAATTTTAACTATTTAAATACTTGTGTTTGCATTGTAGTCTAAACGCTTAGACTATTTGAATAAACATATGATATGGAGTGCATGGGCTTTTGCATAAAAGAGACTTTTGCTTTTTTATAATTATATTATGTAATGGTTTAGGGGATGATGTTCTTTGAATGCCTATATAGGAAAGCAAGTGAAAAATAAATAAAAATTATATTCTCCATTTTTCACAATCAATGTGGGAATTCTCTATTTACTCTTATTGGGAAAGAAATAGTAAATGTAGGAAGGAAACAATGTTCCTATTTGATGCAAAATTGAATATTAGGTGGAAATTTGTTTTTACCAAGGACTTGTGAGGTGCTAGACTTTAGCGTGGAGACCAATAAAGTGTTTAGAGTTTCCATTTGATACCATTGGCTTGTGATGTAGATACCTATTTCATTATCTTCTTTATTCCCAACTCTGATACCTGCAATGAACAATTTATGCATCAAACTTCTCAATCTACTTTACATCATTAGTACTCACTCTTGGTTTGACATCATTATCACACATGATCTTCATGACTAGGCATCTTGAATTATCTTTCTCTACCTTTAGAACCTACCATACACTTCTCTCTCGCTCATACATCTCATTATATTCATCTTCTCACTCCCTTTCATGTAATTGTGTATACTGGCCTTCACTAGGCTTGAGGCTTCTTTCATAAAATCATTTGGATTTTTGATATAGGTATTTTGTAGTTAATACTTAACTTTGATATCCTATATTAGGCTTTAAAAACTTGTTTCACCATAAATGAGACTCACTTACAACCTCAATTGCCTTCTTTACTTCTCAAACCTTCAACTACCTTTCACTCGTAGTAGCCTTTTTCTATCAATTTTGCATTGTATGACCAAGTAATGTCTAGTATTGAAAATATTATGAATTTAATAATTACCCTCTATCCTAAATCTCCTATCCATAAATTTTCATGGTCTAACTCCTTTGTATCCACCACTTCTTTAACCCTTCTTCTTACTAATTAGCCCTCCATGGGCATAATTACACCTATTTTGGTCTTAGTCCTGAGTATTCCATACTAGTGTGAAAACCCCAAAAAATGTTAAGTCATATAAAAATCATGATAATAATAATTTTTTGTTGTGTTTGACTAATGAAATCTCTCCCACATTTAATTAGAATTCTCAAACCCTAGCTAGAGGACTGTAACAGTCCTGATTGTCCCAAGAGTTTTAAAAATTTACTTGATGGAGTCTTTATTATTTTAAAACCTTTATAAGAACTAAATAAGGTTTATTCTACCTATATAAAACTTTCCCAATCAATAAATTATCTATACCAATCACTAAACTCCTCTGATCATGCACATTGATAGAGTTTTGGTTTCTAACAGGGTTACGCAGTCTTGAAACTTAGTTTCCTTTGTCCAAACACCACCAAACCAATTTAGACCTCCTTCAATCATTCATACACAATATCTAATAACTTCCTTATCCCTTTAAAAATCTTTGACTATCTATAAACTGAGATATCCCACTTTGTCTTTGCTTAGGGTTTCAACCCTACATACAAGCTTGAGAGGTATAAATAAGGTCTCTTTTATTATTTTAGATGTTTCAAAATTTAATTAAACCTTCCTAAGATATACCCAACCATGACATAGGATATCCAAACATTCTTGTATCATATTTACCCCTTTACATAGTGAATCTCTCCTATCTCCCTTCTAAAATTGTGATGTCAAATTAGAACACAGACTACACTGACTGTACAAGGCTATTAATTAATGAACAGGATAACTAATAACCATATGAGTATTTTTGGTACTCAACACACCTTCAAAGTCATAAAAAAAATTTCTCACATAAATAATCCCCTTTGATCTTGAACCTTCATCCTTTTTGTTCATGAATTTTCTGCTAACACATCCTTGTTTTGTTCATACAGATTACCTCTCAAGAACACATTACTTCATTAAAAAATTTCAATAAATAGTCATAAAATATTGAAAATGAGAATATACAAACAAAATACTCATTATTTATTTATTCTATACTCATAAAAATTAACAACTCTGTCACCTAGATAGAATATAGAGGTTTTACATTTTGTTCTCATTCATTCTAGTTCTCTTCTTTTCCACTACCTCTTTCTACTTCTAAATAAATCCTCATCACTCATAACTTAATTATCCCATGAATATACCATTTATTACATACCAAAAATTCATTCATTTCCCTTACACACATGAGCAACTACCTTTTGGATAACTAACTCTCATGGTAACTACCTTGACACAATGATTATATTCATAACTCTTGGTTTATGCCACCTTTCTTATAAAATGTATGTAGATCATATTTTAAAATTCACCTAGATTCATTTAGGACCTTATACCAACATTTAATAACACAACACTCTTGAGAATTTCTCAAAAGACTCCTAGACACACTAAACATAATTTCAAATAATCAAATGCCCATTTTGGCAAGAAAATACCAAAGGGCTATCAAATCACACTACAAGACTCTTATAAAGACTCCAATGCCATCTAAAGGATGATGTGAGACATAAGACACTTACACATGATCAAATTCACACAATTTGTTTGATGATCCTGCATCATACTCCTAGGCAAAAAAGAACTGATTGATGTACTTTTCTTCCTTATCTTCTAATTCATGTTCCTTGATCATCATTGTCTTATATTTCTACTCCTTCATGCTTCATATGCTCTTCATCTTTGCTCTCATTCTTGCCTCTATCAAATACTATTCTATATGCTTGCTTATAATTCTTATTTTTACCTTATAGCATTTGATATCCATTTTTACCTTACTCTTTACCTTTGTCATATAGGTTGTATATGCCCCAATACACTATTGATATACCTACACTTTCATCACACAATTGTTTCCTATTTATACCTATATAAAAAATAATGAAATTTCTTTTCATAATTTTTATCTCTCTAATTTACAAACTTTCACATGTCTCTTTGTCCTCCATCTTTTGAACCTCATATATTACAACTTGCACTTTCCCTTCATTCTCTATCATCTCACCATGAAAGGCTATTTTTAAGTATTATATCTCTCTATATACCTATGAATATCATAAACAAATGTGTAATTAGATTTCTCACCTTGTTCAATCAATTTCCAAGCTTTCAATGAGATCTACAAATTGATCTACTTTTGCTTTATCCTTCTAATCACCCAACTGGTTGTAAATATCTTCTTTGTCCTCACTCAAAATGATCTTATCCTCCTTCAGGTATTGTTTATCTTCATTGACTTGCTCACTATGCTGCTCATTCACCCAAAACCTTTGCATCCCTCTCTTAAGTTGCTTGCATATCAACCTTTTCTACTTTCTTTACTCTCTCTTAGCTTTCATCTTTCTTCTCTTTATCTATAGATTTATTGGCCACTTGAATGTATTATTTATCATGACCCATAAATGGCATGGGTTCTCACTTTATATATTATGACCAACAACTCATCCAAATGTTATCTTACTTTTGTCATCTCTTTCTCCATCTCTATCCTCTTGGTGTCTTCTTGCACCTTTATCTATTTATGGTAACTCGTCTCACTCGTGCCCTATTTTCTATTTTATTTCTATATCATCATCTTATCCTTATCTCAATATCTTGGTCTCAACTGGACCTATTCTCTTCTTGACAAGCCTCATCCACTTGCCACTCATGACCTCTCACTTGGGTCTTTCTTTCTCTATGACCTCATTTTGGTCTATCACTCTCTTTATGACCTCACATGGGTCTATCTCTCTTTTATCCTTTTCTTAGGAATCATTTCTCTCTTCAAGATCTTCTTGAGCTTACTATTGAGCTTTCCAACATCTCTCTCACACTATCAAGCCTCACTAGCTTTAGGGTTGCTTACCACACTCAACTTTTCATTCATACCTTCACACTATCTCATGAACATATCAATAACTTAAAACTAGAAAATAAAACAAACATGTAAAATTTCATGCTTAATGGATATCCTTTAATTCTTCCCAATGAACATGCTACTTTTATACTAAATAATGTAGAGACTTATTTCATTCTCTGCTCTATTCCCAACTCTGATACTTGTAACGAATAATTTATGCATCCAACTTCTCAATCTAATCTGTATTATCAGTCCTCACTCTTAGTTTTACATCATTCTCACACATGATATTCATGATAGGCTTAGTAAATGTTATTTATCTACCTTTATAACCTACCATACACTTCACACTCACTCATACATCTCATTCTATTCATCTTCTCACTCCCTTTCATGCAATCTCATATACTAGCCTTCACTAGGCTATAGGCTTCTTTGACCAAATCACTTGGATTCTTTATATAGGTATTCTATAGTCAATATATAACTTGGCCAATCTCTATTAGGCTTTAAAAACTTGTTTCATGATAACTAGCACTCACTTACAACCTCAAATGCCTTCTTCACTTCTCAAACCTTCAACCACCCTTCAGTCCTAATAGCCTTTTTTCTATCAATTTTGTATTGTATGTCCAAGTAATGTCTATTATTGCAAATATGATGACTTTATTGATTACCCTCTATCCTCAATCTCCTCTCCTTAAATTTTATGGTCTAAATTGTCTAGCTTTACCATTTATTCACCCCTTCTTCTTACCAATTAGCCCTCCAAAGGCCTAATTACCCTTGTTTTGGTCTCAGTCGTGAGTATTTTGTACTATACATTATATACCAATGTGAAAGCCCTAAAATATATTATGTCATATAAAAATCATGATAATAAAAAAAATTGTTTTGATTTACTAGTGGAATCTCTCCCAAATTAAATTAGAATTCTCAAACCCTAGCTAGAGGATTGTAACAGTCCTGAGTGACCTGAGAGGGTTCAAAATTGAATTGAAGGAGCATTTCTTGTTTTAAATCCTTTATAAAAATTAAATAAGGTATATTATATCTCTATACAAATTTCCCAATAATCAAATCATCTATACCAATCACTAAGCTCCTTTGATCATGCACCTTGATAGAGTTCTAGTTTTTAATAGGGTTACACAGTCTTGCAACTCAATTTCCTTTCTCCATACACCACCAGACCACTTTAGACATCCTTAAATAATTAATACACATTCTATAACAACTTAATTATCCATTTTAAAAGCTTTAACTATCTATAAATTGAGATATCCCACTTTGTATTTGCTTAGGGTTTTAACCCTCCATACAAGCTCGAGAGGTATAAATAAGGTCTCTTTTGTTCTTTTATATGTTTAAAAACTTATTTCAACCTTCTTAAGGTCTACCCAACCATGAAATATGTTATCCTAACATTATTGTATCATATTTAACCCTCTAAATAGTGAATCTCTCATATCTCCCTTCTAAAATTATGACTGTCAAATTATAACATATACTACACTAACTGTACAAGGCTATTAATCAATGAAAATGATAAATAATGACCATATGATGATTATGTACACTAAATACACCTTTATATTTTTTAATAAAAAATTGATCTCACATAAATAGTCCCCTTTTTTTTTGATCCTTCATCTATTTTGTTCATCACTTCTCTGCTAACAACATAGTCATATTTATTTATACAAATTACCTCTCAAGAACACATTACTTCATTAAAAAATTTAAATAAATAATCATAACATATTGAACTTGAGAATATACAAATAAATAAATCATTCTTTTTTGATTCTATGATCATATACATTAACAACTCTATCACCTGGAGAGAATACAGAGGTTTTAAATTTTGTTCTCATTCATTTTGGGTCTCCTCCATACCACTACCTCTCTCTACTTCTAATTGACTCCTCCTAACTCATAACTTACTTACTCCATGATTATAACATATACTACATACTAAAAAAAATTTCATTTCCCTTACACACATGAATAAGTACCTTTTGGATAACTAAATATCATGGCAACTACCTTGAAATAATGATTACATTCATAACTCTTGGGTTATGCCACATTTCATATGAAGTATACATAGATCATATTTTAATATCCACCTAGAATAATTTAGGACCTTATACTAACATTTGATAACATAACACTCTTGATAATTTCTCAAAAGACTCCTAGACACACTAAACACAATTTCAAATATTCAAATGCCCATTTTGGTGGGAAAATTCCAAAGGGATATCAAATCACACTAGAAGACTCTTCTAAAGACTCTAATGCCATATAAAGGATGTTATGTGACCTAATACACTTACACATGATCAAATTCACATAGCTTTTTTGATGCTCTTGCATAAGCTTGGCTATCATTTTGAGTCATTGACTTATTTTGGAAGGATTAGGAGGGGTGAGGAGAATATGGCAACAGGGTTTTAGTTCTATGTTTTAGGCCACCTTGATGGGAAAGAAGAAAAGAAGCAAGAGAAGGATGGAATTGAGAGATAATATGAATGGTCGTGGAGTGGATAATGAATAGATAAAGGACTAAGGGTAGTTCAATGCCAAGGTAAGAATAACAATGTTGTTGCTAGTGTGGTGTCACCATGGGAGAAAGGCCAAAAAATAAAAACCCTGCATATTCTAATAGGCATGTGAATTTCTATTCCCTAGTTTAAATTCTATTAATTAGGTTTCATATTAATTTTGGTAAGTTATTTTATGGATCCTATTGGGGTATATATTCATGGGGTTATATCTTACCAGACTCACATGAGTCTATTCCATAGCCAAGAGTACAAGGATCATGGTGTGTGTGATCTATGTGAAAATAATTGTTATGCTTTTATTTCCCAGATGGAATTGGTTGTTATTTGACTTACTTATCCATAATTATTATATAGTTTTTGATAATTTAGTTGTTGGATGGTATCAATTGGGTTTCATTTTAATTTCTACATATTTTAGGTTGAGGGTTTGATTTATAAAATTTGTATGCATTTTTCTTATATGTTGATGATGTGGTAAACTTTTTCCCAATTTTGACATTTCCATTTGGTAGGAAAATTACTATTGTTAATTAGTAATTTTTTATGTATATATCCCTATCAAATGTTCTTCTTGAGTGTTAAATTTATCAAGTATAATTGCATTATTTTACCCTACATACATGATGATATCTTGGTTGTATCTCTTAACAAGGTATGAGACCCCTTCACTTAACTCCTCATGTTAATATTGCAACAATATTGGCATAGGCTCCCATTTATAGTAAAAATAGTAACATCTAAGTACTACTTATTGAGATATAATTATTCTTGTATGACGAAGATTTGGAATTAATTGACAAGCTATGAAATTTTAGCTCTTGGAATTGATATTTTAGGTTGATTAACCTATTATGCATCCATAACATCCCTATGTAGATTTAATACATAATGCTTACCTATTATAGCTGGTACTTATTAATCTTGTAGTGATTATGGTTTGTAAAGGAAAACTAGTGTATAACTACTTAGTTTGTGCTTATGTATGGTAAAATGCAATTGATTATATGAGGAAATGTTGAAGTTGTATCTGTTGTATTCTTAATAGTTAATGCTTAGATTCATATTTAATTTTGAGTAAGGTTTATTATGAGAATTTTTTCTCAAAATGATAAGTGGAACCATTGATATTTGTCTTGCTCACCTATCTTAACTTTAGCATTACCTTTTTTTTAGTGGTGGCTAGAAATGATTTAAAAATTTATGTTAAGAAAGAGGTAATCAGTTACCATATAATTTTAACTATGTTATTTTATCTTGGATGGTTGCACTCACTTGAAGGAAAATGAATTGTTTGAAATTAATAGACTAGTTATGATTAGATGAGAATTGGAGATCTCTTGGCTATTTTAGTCATTCATATGCTCGCTATGTGCATTGTTGATCTTGTATTACAGGAGCTATTTGGGTATACATTATCCTACTTATTTTGAGGTTTTATATAATAGTGTATTGATGATTTCTCTTTTGAAAAAAAAATATAATACAAGAGTAGGTATTATGGGTTGCCCAAAATTGGTTAATATGGAATTAAGTTCATTTGATTATTTTCCCCTTACTAAAATTATATTATTAAAATAGAATTTAATTTCCATAATGTTCACTAGGGAGGAAATTCGCATTGCTAGCTTTATGCTAACACAATTATTTTCACCCTTTTTAGTGTAGAGATTTTTATACAAGTTGACTCTTATTTTATGAATTTGATTACTTAATTACCTTTATCACTTGTTCAAGTGTTGTGTGTTGAGCATTGCCATTGATTGTTGAGTTTTGTCATTGGTATTATCATTAATGTCAAAGTTTATTGTGAAGGTGCATCGTCAAGTAAGATTTGAGGTCAGAGTGTCAAGTGTTAAATACCTTTTAAAGCCTTGTATATACCTTTTTAGAATTTATGTGTAGATAACATGATAAAATGAGTGAGCTATGAAGATCCTTAGTCAAGCTCTAAAGATTTGTGTAAGCAGCTATGAAGATACTCCAAGCAAGCTACCTAGATCCTTAGTCAAGTTTCAAAGATTTGCTAGGTATCGCTAGAGACATTCTATTGAATCTATGAAGAATACTTGATAGTGTTTGATCATGACAGAGATTATTTGAGTTTGTACATGAGATGTTGAGAGCTCTAATAATGGTTAGAAGGTTAGCTTTGAAGATCTATATAAGTAGCTCTAAAGATGTTCCACCAAGCTACATAGATGTTTTGTTTAAACTCCAAAGAATACTTGATAGTGTTTTAACATGAGAGAGGTTGTTTGAGTTTGTATATGAGGTGTTGAGAGCTTGAGCAGTGGATAGAAGGTCAGTTTCAAGGCCTAATGAGACTTGCAGGTCAAAGGCCTAGAGAGAAAGAGAGAGAGATGGTGGCCAGATGGGGTATTAGGATCGGTTTATAAGGCATGGATGACTAGGTGAGCATTGACAAAGGTGATTCAAGTTTTTTTAATCATGTTCATGAACTTTTAGGTAATGATTTATAATAAATGGCTTAAAAAGTGTTTTAAGGTCCCTCAAGTGCATAGGATGAAGAGTTGTCTACCTGAGAAGGTTTTTCAAGTGCTCATTGGCACATGTAACATTTGTATTAGGACCTAAGCTATTAATTTTAGATAAGGAAGTTCCTAGATAAAATTTCTAAGCATTGGTTTCTATAATAAAGGGCTAAGCTTTATGAATGATCATTAAAACTCGAATATGGTCTAAACCCTCAAAGAACCCTTATAGTGACTCGACATTAAATAAGTTGATAAAAAATACTCCAAATGGTTTGGTATGGATAGATAATTATTTGTAGGTTTTATTTAACTCTCTCAGGCACCTCTAAGTGTGATTGGTTTCTTAGGTGAGCGAGCAAACCCTATAAGAAAGGCTTTGTTTCTCAGAGATTTACTATAGCAGACAGAGTTGATCAAGTCAAAGTTTCTAAATAGATGAAGTTTAAATATTGAGACTTATATTATATGTCCATGGTAGTTTATGAGTATGTTATATCCCTCAGGAGTTCTAAATAGGTCTTACAATTTGATTAGTTGCTAACAGACCTAGTGGCGTAGATAGTGAGAAAAATAAGCAGAAGTGAGAAGTTGATTAGGGATGTACTATCATAGATTAAGGATGAATTAAAGTGAATAGATAAGTTTTTAAATACCATTAATAAATTTTAATTTTACATAATATTTTTTTAGGTTTTTGGATATAAGGAAAATGTTGCTCATAAATTGACCTGTCCAGTGCAGATAAGATAGTGAAGGTGTGAGGTTGTGAGATTGATCTGCAAGACCAATATTGCCATATGACCATGTTATCTATATATTTTCTATTGGTTTAATTATCTTATGATAACACATACATGAATTTTAATTTTTTTAAAGTGTCTACACAATATTTTTAAGTTCAATATCACCATGATTGTGTGTGAAGGTAAACTGACAGTTTTGAGTAAGCAAGTTGCAGGGATGAGTTGAAGGATCTTTGCCCTAAGTTGAAGAATTAAATGCATATGATTATGTTTTTTTGGACTTGAATTATCTATCCATATTTTTCAAAATATTTTAAGTTAGTTTAATAGGTTGTAACATTGAAGCCAAAATGGCTTGTTTAGCTGAGTGAAGTCTGTGATAGAGAAAGTTAATAGATTGGTCTGCAAGACCAATAATTTTCATTAGATATTATGATATGTTTTTGATAAAGTAAGGCAGAAAAGTAGGGGCCAAACCCTATAAAGTCAAAAAAGACAAGAAGGCAAACAAACAAAAAATGCCTTTAGAGAGACGACAGCACAGCTGAAAACAATAGACAAAAACAAAACACAAGCCACGAGAAGACCAGAGTCAGAGAGGTATCCCCTTACATAACTATTGATTTGATAAGATCATTGAGTTTCTCATTCTCCACATTGTCAGCATACCCAGTATTACCCACCACTTCCATCATAGACATGTTCAGCAAAATTGTATTACGAATCCCTTTGGTGAAGACCTTCTCCAACTTCTGAATGCGGTCCTTCAGGGCCCCAATTTTAGTTTTCCAATCAGTCTCATTCTCAGTGCCCTCACCATCTTCCTCAAAATACATTTTCCCCTTATTGTTAGTAGTTCCCATAGTGTCAGCACCCTGCTCCTCAGTAACCTCAAAATCCCTAGTAGCCTGCTTCCCTCTAGTGTCCTTTGAAATTTCCTAGATTTTTAGCTCCTTAGACTCTTCCTCCTGGGTTGCTTCTTCCGAAGCACTTTTCAAATAATCAATCAGTCTAGCCTTTGGGGTTGGTTTACCAATAATCTGCCCTGACCTTCGCACTCCAGAGGGGAATCCTTATTAATTTTGGAAGGCTTGTGAGATTTGCCACCTTGGCCCCCCGTGGCCCTACCTGAATTCATGTGGGTCCCTTCCATAGTCTCTTTAATATTTTCTTCCTCTTCATCAACCTTTCTCTTCTTGCCCTTCTTGCTCACAAAGGAGCTAGGGGTATCAACAGGGGTCTGATTTTCATGTTGAGATCTGCGTGGCTCAACCTCATGATACAATGAATTATTAATGATTACCAAGATAGTACTAAGGTTATCAAGTTCTGAGATCCTCGATGGCCCTCTCCACATGGACCACCTCTGGAAGCTATCCTTGTCATCAATACACCTCATTCCTGACAAGTCATCTCCTTTTGAATGATCTCCCTAATGTTTAAGGGAATATGAACACCTTGTCGCCACACCCTCCAACCTAAAAATTGCTGCCCAAGGTTGGCACAAGCATCAGCGACCCTATTGCCTTCTCTGTAGGTATGGGAAATCTCAACTTCGGAAAACTTTTGTAAAATAAATTAGATATTAGTAATGATGTATTTTAGCTTGGTTCCCACATTTGAAGCTTTATTAATGGCATCTATGACCATCTTAGAGTCTCCTTGTATATTCAAGTTCCTTATTCCTAGGGATATAGCTAACTTTAATCCCCATAGTAAAGCCATTGCTTCAGCATAGTTGTTGCTTTGGCATCCAATTCCACCAGCATAGACAGTAGACATCCATCTTTTATCATTCCTTATAATTCCTCCTCCACTAGCTTTACCATCCAACTTGGATGCCCCATTAAAGTTGAGTTTCATCCAGTTAGGTTTAGGGGGGATCCATTTAGTATTAAGTCTCTGTAGTATTTTGGAGTTATTATACCCAAGGATTTGGTTTAAAACTTTCCATTTGGCTTTAATTTGGCTTTCAATTTGAGATAGGGGTTTCTCCACAACATGAATATGAGCTGTTGTAACACTTTCCATAATGGTCTTAGCAAAGGAGTTAAACACCTGAGAAGCATTTCTAGCAGTGTCCTTGAAAATTCTATGATTGCGCTCTTTCCATAAAGTCCAACTCAAACATGGCAGAGCTTGCTTCCATAATTCCATAAGCCAGGGATGTGTGAAGGTTGGGTTCCAGCTGAGAATTACTTCTTTAAGGTCAAAATTGCAAACCCATTCAATACCAAAGTTGTTAAGTATTGTGCCCCATAATTCCTGGGAAAACTCACAGTGGATAAAGAGGTGTGAAACTAATTCCTCTTTTGAACCACACAGGAAACATCTGTTACCAAAGTAAACCCTCTCTTTTGAAGGTTATCCTGAGTAAGGATTTTGTTATGAGCAGCAGCCCACCAAAACATGTTAATTTTTGGAATAATTTTATGATTCCAAACCTTTTTCCATACATCTATATTCTGAGCTTCAGGAATGAGCAAATGGTAAGCAGATTTGATAGAGAATAATCCATTCTTATCTGTCCACCAGTATTGTTCATCCCCCAGGGAAAGAGAGGAATTATGATCTCCTAAATGCACTACTAGATCTCCTGAACTCTTGAGAAAATCTCAAGCCAGTGCACACAGCAATCCAAAAGATTTTTATAGCTCCTCATCCCATTGTTATTTTCCATATAATCACTGACCCTATCTCCAAAAAATTGGGTAGTCAAGTCAGCAATCTCTCCATAGTTTCCCTGTGTGATGAGAGCCTTGTCCTTTAACCAGATATCATCCCAGAATTTAATATGCCAGCCATTTCCAAGTTTCCATCTAATTCCCTATTTGAGAAGGCTTCTACTTTTTAGCATTTTATTCCATATCACAGATCCCTGGGGTAATCCCATATGTTGAAGAAAGTTGGAATCATCAATGCTATGCATGTATTTGGCATACATTATTTCCCCCTAATCATTGTTTTTATGGATTAGGTTTCAACTAACTTTTGAGAGAAGGGCTTTTTTCATGTTCCTGATGGACCTAATATTAAGTCCACCATGAGATTTTGGAAGACACACTTTTTCCCATCTGACTAAAGACATTATTTGTTTGTCTTCCACTCCCATCCATAAATATATATTATGATATGTTTAGTTGATGTTGTTATAAATATATTATAATATCATATTCATGCATTTAAATCCCTTGAGTATTTTCAATTAAGTGTTATAATTTCATGTTTCTTTGCATGTGTTTTGAATCCAGTTGACAGTTCTAATTGAGCTTCTTGTAGAGAAGAGTTTGAGCCTATATACCCTGAGTTGAAGCATATAATGAAGTGTGTGATGACCTTGAGTTCATGAGGTTTTTGAATATTTTTTTTTTTCCATATTTTTTCATCAAAAATGTGTTTATTCTTTAGTTGTTCAAGATATATTTTTTGTGTATGCATAGACCTATTATGAACATTATTTTGAGAAAAGGTTCAAGTGATGTTTGAACCTAAAAGGTGTTGTGGACATAAATTGAAATTTTATAGGGTATATTTTAGTGCAATATGAATTTTATTTATGTGTGCAAATTATTTAAGTGTTGCAAGAAGATCAAAGGGTAAAGTGTTGCTAAGAAGGCCTATTAAGTCTCCATAAGGCCTAAAAGAGGAGTAAGGGATAATTGAGCTATGCCCAACCAATGTGTGATAAAATTATGATTTAATATTGTTATTATAATATTATAATACATATTACATGTTTTACCTAAGAGTTTTTAAGTGTGTGTCTAATTAATAAGGATATGATCAAGTGACTTGTATAAATACTAGTCAGCTTTAGGCCTATTTATGTGAGCAGAGTGTATACAAATGAAATAGAACATTGGTAAGTAGAAAAACGTCTTGTGTACCATTATATGGGTGTTATAAATATCACACATGAGGTATAAATATGAGGATAAATTTCATATGATCTAATCAATTCAAGAAGAGGGATAGTTGACCGAAGAAGGCTAGAGCCTAGTTTGAGAGGGATAGAAGTGTGCAAAGATCAAAAGAAAAAGATCATCATTTGTTGTATGAGAAACAAGATATTAGTAAGGTTATCAAGTTTTTTATGTGATTTATTTGTTTTTGTTTCATCTATGGGTTTGGTACCTCCTTTAAAGCTGGTGCTTGTTAAATCCTAGCTAAGTTCGTGCTTAGCTAGTTAGGGTTGGTGCTCCATGTGAAGTGAGTAATTCACTAAAGTTGATGTTTGTCTTATAGGAATATAGTCCATTTATATCATCAATGGGTTTTCTTACCCTTGAGGTTTTATTACATATATACTATGTTCATATGTTATATTCTCTTATGGATTGGTGTTTATGTTTACTAAGATGTACATGCTTGTTTAAATGATCTATGATTGCTTAAGTAAGATTGTTAAAAAATATTTTTGAATATTGATTCACCCCCCCTCTCAATTACTTTTCTTTCAATAATTTTTATCAAAGCCTAGTCCTTTATGACAAGTCTAATAGCTTGAAGGTTACCTGAAGAATCACAAGATATCTTATGATCAATAATGAGAAGACAACATGTATGATGAAGAATAATACTATGATAGTGAAGAAGGGGAAGCTAAAGTAGACCTTAAAGCTAATATAATAAGATCCCTTGATTATTTAGAGAATCAAAATAAGATTATTGATGATCTCAATAGTTAGTTAGAAGATGTCAACACAAGGTTCAAGTCAAAGGAATTTGAATATGAATTGTTGAAGGTTGAGTATGTGAAGCTAATAGACAAATGGATCAAGTTTGAGAGAGAACATGAGAATTTTTAACAAGTCAAGAATATCAACATAAAAAACCAACTAGGCATCTTAATGAAATGAAGGATAAGTCATCTTGGAACCATGATCAGTGTAATAATGTTGTATGTTACATCTATCACATTACATGACACATTATTAGATTCTGCTCTAGTAAATTTGGAAGCCATACAAGATTCAAAAAGACATATAAATCTCATATAATGCATAAAAATTATCAAACATTGGTATGGAAGCCAAAGTAAGCTAGGACAGATCATATTGAGCTCAAAAGGCAAGATGGAATATTTTCCAAGCAAGAACAGAAGACCAAAGAGGATTCTATGCTATCTTAGATTACCTTTCACATTCAAGATGAAGGCATGAAATGGTATATAGATAGTGGTTACTCAAGCCACATGACAAGAGATATAGATAAATTCATCTCATTAAAAAAATATGTTGTAGGAATATTGAGGTTTGGAGATAACACAAATTCTAATATAGTTGTCAAGGGTGTCTTTAGTTTGGATAATGGAAAGACTAAGACCCAAAATATGTTGTATGTGGAAGGTTTTAAACATAAACTACTTAGTGTAAGTCAGATGTATAATTAATAACACACACTAACCTTTCATCATAAAGGATTTGAGATAAGGAGAGATAAATCAGGAAGGCTAATTTACAATGCTAAGAGGATTGAGAACTACCAATATGTACTAAATGAGATTAAAAAGGAGATATATTTTATAAATAAGATAGATGAAATTTGGATATGGAAAATAAGGCTAGGTCATCTAAAATTTGACAATCTAGTCAGAATTAGCACGAAGAAGTCTATGAAGAATATGCCTAAGATCATCAAACCTACAAACAGACTTTAAAAGGCATGTCAACATGGTAAATAGACTAGAAGAAGGTTAAATTCCAAGGAGTAATCTAACATAAAACTTTGGGAATTAATCCACACTAATATATATGGGACTACAATAATTCAAAGCATTAAAGGATATAGCTACTTCATGTTACTCATTCATGATTACATAAGAATGACTTGGGTTACATTCCTAAAAGAGAAATCAGAAGCTTTTGACAAGTTCAAGTCATTCAAGTCCCTTTTTGAGAATGAAAATAATGGGAAGATCAAGTGTCTAAGATCTTATAGTGGAAGAGAGTTTTGGTCCAATGATTTTGATGACTTCTATGAGGTTCATGGAATAAGGAGACAATTCTCAGCAACTAAGACACCTCAGCAACATGGGGTAGTGAAAAGGAAGAATATGATAGTTCAAGAGATGGCTAAAACTATTTTGAATGAGTATATATTATCTTATGGATATTAGAGAAAGGCATTAATCACTATTATTTTCATTAATTGTATAGAGGAAAGATAAGGACTAATGGCAATAAGACTCCTTATGAACTATGGAAGGGAAAACCTATAAATGTAGAACACTTTAGAGTGTTTGGGAACTAATGTTTAATCAAAATAGATGATGAAGACTTGGATAAGTTTGATTCTATATCTGATGAAGGCATATTCATAAGATAATCATCAATGAGCTTAGCCTATAGGTGTTATAACAAGAGACTACAAAAGATAGTGGAAAGTACTAATGTAAATATATATGAGATAGGGAAATATCACTCATAGTCAAAGAAAACTCTAGAGAATTTGGACTTCAATAATGATGAGGAGAATATAGAGGTTGATGAGGAATAATAAGAAGTTGAAGAAAGATAGGACTCAAAAGGAACATCAAGATAGATTCAAAGAGATCATCCTAAAGCTCAAATCATTGTCAAAAAGAATGCATGTATGTAAACAGAGAAAAGACTACTGAGTAATTTAAATCAAGAAAATGTTACTCTATTATCCAAAATCAAACCTAAGAGTCTTATATAGTCAAGCAAAGACAAATTTTGGATAGGTGTTATCAATGAGGAGTTAGATCAAATAGAGAAGAATGAGATTGGGGAACTAGTTCCTAGGCCTAAAATTAAAAATGTTATTGACATAAAATGGGTGTTTAGAAACAAGTTTAATGAATATGGAGAAGTCACTAACAATAAGGCTAGATTGCTATGCAATGGATATGGACAAGTTAAATGGGTAGACTTTGAGGATAACTTTGTACTAGTAGCAAGATTGGATGCCATCAGTTTATTTCTCGATTATGCAAGATTCAAGGTATACCAGATGGATGTCAAATCTACCTTTTTGAATGGTAATATAGAAGTGTACATTGAATAACCTTAAGATTTTTCACTATAAGATGATAAATATTATGTTTGTATATTCAAAAAGGCTCTATATGGTCTAAAGCAAGATCTTAGAGCTTGGTATGCTAGGTTGGACAAGTATATATTGGATCAAAGATTCAAAAGAGGAGTTTCAAATAGTAATATATACATCAAGATGAAAGATGGCCATCAGCTGATAGTAGTTTTCTATGTGGATGACATCATCTTTGGTGGAAACAATGAGAAATTTAAAAAGGCCTTTACAGAGGTGGTCAAGAAAGAATTTGAGATGTTCATGCTAAGAGAACTATCATTCTTTCTTGAATTATAAATCACTCAATCTATAAAAGGCATATTCATCTCACAATCCAAATACATAAGAGAGATGTTGAAGAAGTTTGAGATGGAGGATTACAAGATAGTTATTACACCCATGATCATAGGATGTAAGCTAATCAAGGAATATGAGTCTTCAAAGGTCAATTAGATATCATATAGGTTAATAATTGGAATTTTCTGTATACCACTACCTCTAGACCTGACATCATGCAAGTATTAGGTCTTATGGGAAGGTTTCAAGTAGATCCAAAGGAGAATCATCTATAAGCAGTCAAAAAGATACTTAGGTATCTTAAGGGGACTATGTAGTATGGATTGTGGTATCCAAGAATTAAGGAGTTTAATTTGGCAGTCTGCATAGATGCAGATTGGGTAAGAAGTATAGATGATAGGAAGAGTACCAGTAGAGAAGCCTTCTTCCTAGGTGGGTGCCTAGTTTTATGGATAAGCAAGAAATAACCATTAGTAACATTATCCATTTTTGAGGTTGAGTACATTTTAGTAAATTCGTGTTACACTCAGGTCTAATGGATGAGACAGAACCGAAAAGACTACAAGGTGAAGTATGATGGTCTTAGCCCTATCTATTATAAAAATACAAGTGCTATAAGCATCTCAGAGAACCCTTTCATGCACTTAACGACCAAATATATTCCCATTAGGTATCATTTTCTAAGAGAGTAGGTAAGTGAACAAAGTGTCAAACTTGAATATGTTTCTACATAAGATCAGATTATATACATCCTAACCAAACCACTTTTGAAGGTAACATTTAAACACCTAATATATAAATTAGGTGTAATTATTTATCCTATAAATCATTGAAAAATTCAAGTACTGAGGGGGATCTAATCATGTTCATTAGGTGATTCGTTCCAATAAGGTATGCATGGAGACAAGGGGAGCATGTTTATTTTATGTCTCATAAACTCATTATTTATGTTATTGATAAGTGTGATTCTAGTAGTTGTAGGTGACATTTTGTCATTAATTTCAAAAGTGGAAAAAGTTCAAAAAGGGTGAGAAAAGGAAAGAGCCATATCTAGGAGACAATTGCTATTAATAGTGGTTTTCATAGTTTTTTAAGTGTGTTTGCCATCAATGACAAATGGGGAGATTGTTAAGCATTGTCATAGATTGTTTAGTTTTAGCATTGGTATTATCATTGATGTCAAAGGTTCTTATGAAGGTGAAGGTTCTTATTATCTTTGAGTTTAGTGTGTCAAGTTTCAAGTATCTTGCAAAGCCTTGTCTAGACCTCATGAAAAGGTATGCAAATATAGCATGATGAAATGATTGAGCTATTAAGATCCTTAGTCAAGCTCTAAATATATATGTAAGTAGCTATGAAAATGCTTTGAGTAAGGTAAGAATATCCTTAGTTAAGCTCTGAATATCTACCAATTAGCTCTAAAAATACTCCATTAAACCTTCGAATAATACTTGATAATGTTTAAGCATGAGAGATTTTATAGTGATTAAAAGATTAGCTCTAAAGATCTGTGTAAACAGCACTAAAGATGCTTTATTAAGATACAAATATGTTTTTTTGAATATATAAAGAATATTTATAGTTTTTGAGCATGAGAGATGTTGTTTTATTTTGTACATGAGGTGTTTATATCTTGGATAGTGTCTAGAAGGTTAGTTTCAAGGCCTAATGAGACTTGCAAGTCAAAGGCCTAAAGAGAAAAGAGAGATGGTGGACATATGGGGTATTAGGATTAGTTTCTAAGTCATGGGTGAGAATGTGATCATTTAAAAAGGTAATTCAAGTTTTTTTAAGCGTGATCATGAAATTTTAGGTCATGGTTTGCAATAAAAGGCTTGAAAAAGTGTTTTAAGGTCTCTCAAGTGCATAGAATGAAGAGTTATTTACCTAAGAAGTATTTTCAAGTGCTTGTTGGAATATAAAAAAAATTCATGAGGAACTAAGTTGTTCATGGTAGATTATTAAGGGTCTTAGCTCAAATTTATAATCATTGGTTTCTAGATTAAGGGGCTAAGCTTTATGAATGATCATTAAGACTGAAAGATGCTCTAAACCCTCAAATAACCCTTATAGTGACCCAATATGAAATAAGTTAATCAAAAGTGCCTAGAATGGATTGGTATGGATATAAAAATTATTATAATTTATATTCAACTCTCTCAGGAACCTCTAGGTGTGATTGGTTTCTTAAGTGAGTAAGAAGACCCTATAGGAAAGACTTTGTTTCTCAAAGATTTATTGTAGTAGATAGAGTTGACCGATTCAATATTACTAAATGGATGAAGGTTGAAATTAATACCTTTATTATATTTCCATGGTGGTTTATGAGTATGTTATATCCTTCATGAGTGCTAAACTAGTCTTACAATTTGACTAGTCGCTAATAGACTGATGAACTGACCCCTCTAGAACACAAACAGACTGTCCCTAGACTTCACTCTGTGCTTTGTTTATGCAAGCCTGTAGAGTCCATAGATTCATGCCTACAAAGTTCATAGATTCATGCCTGCAGAGTCCGTAGATTCAAGCTTGCTTCCAATACTAGATTTGTTCTTACAATCTGGACAGTATTCTTCATTTGTCTTCACAAATGTCTGGATTCATTTTTTTCTCCAGACGGTTACCCTTCATCTGATCACAATTTTTGAAAAGAATGATTTCACAAACATTGGGAATGGTGTTGGAATACTCCAGCATTGAAATGAGCCAGGACTAACATATATTTAAACATTGGGAATGGTGGCAAAACACTCCAACATTGAAATAACACAGGACTAACATAGATGGAAATGTTAATGTTGGAAGAGCACTGAGTTGATCCAATAAATCAATAGACTGTGTGTGGAAAGGAGGAATGCCATAAAATTCTTCAAAGTGAAACCTCAGGCAATTAGAGATCCATATGTCTTCAATCTCCTATGCTGGTGACAACTATAGATTCTCCTTTCATACATATGTTCGCTTATCAAGTTTTCATTGAATATTCACATAGAATTATAACTCACCTGATACTACTGTTGGACGGTGGACAGAATGCAGAAAATAAACATTAACGCAAAGAACAATATACTAAAATACACTATATTAATTTAATATAACAAAACAAAACATACATATGGTGTTGTCTGCCCCCTGCAGATCTCTCTTCAACACCCTTTTTATTATCCCCCACATTCACCTCCCCTATTTTACACCAAAATCCTCTACACTAAAATCATATTTCTAAACTTGGACACTTAATTCTATCCTGGGTGTCACATAACAACCTCCCAGAATGGACAAAACAGTTCTCCTATAAGAAGAATCAGTTCGCCCAATATCTCACCCAACAGACTTAAAATCCATAAAGGCAAGATATTGATTTTGTTTTATTTGAAAATAGACAAATTTGAAAACTTTTAAAAATAAAGGAATAGCAGGAAACTAACATGTCAAATAAATTCCAAGCACAATGATGCTCCTGCATCATAGACCTAGTGGTGCAGACAATGAGAAAACTAGATAGAAGTGAGAAGTTGATTAGGGATGTACTATCATGGATTAAGGATGAATCCAAGTGAATAGATAAGTTTTTTAAGACATTTAATACATGTTAATGTTGAATAGTAATTTTTGAGGTTAGTGGATATGATGAAAATGTTTCTCATAAGTTGACCTTTCTAGTGCAAATACGATAGTGGAGGTGTGAGGTTGTGAGATTGGTCTGCAAGACTAATATTTCCATATGACCATGTTATATATATATATATATATATATATATATATATATATATATATATATATATATATATATATATATTAGATTGGTATAATGGTATTATAATATCATCTACATGTATTGGAATTATACAAAAAGTGTCTGCATAGGTGTTGAAGGTCATTATCACCATGACTATGTTTGAAGATAAATTGACAGTTTTAGGTAAGCAAGTTATAGGGATGAGTTGGAGGATCTTTGCCCTGAGATAAAGAATTAAATGAATATGATTATTTTTTTTGGATTTGAATTATTAGTGTAAGAGGTTGGAACATTGAAGCCAAAATGGCTTGTCTAGCTGAGTGAAGTCTATGAGAGAGAAAGTCAATAAATTGGTTTGCAAGACCAATAATTTATATTAGATACTATGATTTGTTTGGTTGAGTTTATTTTAAGGATATTATAATATCATTTTCATGAATTTAAATCCCTTGAGTATGTTCAATTAGGTGTCAAAATTTCATGTTTCCTTGACTATGTTTTGAAGTTAGTTAGTAGTTCTAAGTGAGCTTCTTGCAGAGAAGAATTTGAGCCTGTATACCTTGAGTTAAATCATATAATGAAGTGTGTGATGAACCTAAGGTCATGATTTTTTTTAATATGTGATTTTTTCCCTGGTTGTTTATCAAAAGTGTGTTTATGCTTCATTTCTTCAAGATATATTTCTTGTGATGCACATGCCTATTATGAACAACATTTTGAGAAAAGGTTCAAGTGATGGTTGAACCTAACAGGTGTTGTGGATCTAAAGTAAAGTTATATATGGTTTTTTAGTGGCATATGAATTTTTATTGACGTTTTTAAATTTTTTAATTTTTTTAATAAGATCAAAAGGTAATATGTTGCTAAGAAGGCCTATTAGGTCTCCATAAGTTCTAAAAGAGGAGTAAGGGTTAACTGAGTTATGACCGACCAATGTGTGATCAAATTATTATTAAATCATGTTATTATAATATGATAATACCTATTACATGGCCTAACTAATAGGTTTTAAGTATGTGGCTGACTAAGAAGGATATGATTATGTGACTTGTATAAATACTAAACAATTTTAGGCCTATTTGTGTGAGTAGAGTGTATGCAAATGAAATAGAACATTGGTAAGTATAAGGTCTTATGGACCATAATAGGGGTGTCATAAATATCATATAGGAGGTATGCATATGAGGATAAATGTAATATGATATAATCAAGTCAAGAAGAAGGCTAGTTGAGTGAAGAAGGTTAGAGGCCCATTTGAGAGGGATAGAAGTGTGTGAAGAGATGAGGAAGAAGATCATCATTTGTTTTATGAGGAAAAATGTATTATGAAGTTGATCAAGTGTTTTACGTGGATGATTTGGTGATGAGTCATCTCAAGGGTTAGTTTCTCCTTGTAATTTGATTCTTGTTAAAGCCTATCTGAGTTGGTTCTTAACTAGTTGGGGTTGGTACTCCATATAAAGTGGGTGTTTCACTAAAGTTGATGTTTGTCTTATAAGACTATAGTCCATTTGCATCATCAATGGATTGTATTCCCCTTGAGGGTTTAACACATATATAATGCGTTCATGTGTTTCATCCTTTTGTAGATTGGTGTTTATACTTGTTAATATGTACATGCTTGTTTAAATGATTTATGATTGCTTAATTAAGATTGTTAAAGAAAGTTTTTGAATACTGATTCACCCCCCCCTCTCAGTCATTTTTATTCCAACACTATTTTTGTCATTATTAACCATGATGGGTTTTAGGATGATAAAGTTGTTAGTTGATTTTATTGTAATACATTAATAAGTGTAGTTGATATAATTCTTAGAGGCTAACTCATTTTAAATATTACTTATTTGTTAGCACAATAGTTCCCTGGTGCATACAGCCTCAGGCTTGTATGTACGTGTATGTGTTTGTATGATAAAACTATCAACTTTTGAGCATTGTTCAAGCTATCATATCCACCTTATTATTATGATATTAAGACTTAGTGGTGTAGTCTTTTATATGTAACAAATTTTATATTCTATAGTATTTTGTTTTGTCTTTATAAATGATAATCCTTATATTAAGGATTATTATGTTACATTACAACTATACATTTTAGTGATTCCACCTTTGAGCATGGCTAAGTTTAGTTTCATTGTAAATCTCCTTATTTTGATGAGGGGTACCTAGGTGTTTTGGTAAATAAAGGATATATTAGCCATGGTTAGAATTATATAGATGTATTAATAATATCCAACTATCTTTCATCTATTAAATTATGTTATGTGAGATGATTATGTTATTCTCTTTCTTGTTGGTTAGTTGTGACGTGCTTGAGGCATTCATATATATATATATATATATATATATATATAAAACAAGAATGCCTCAAGCACCTCACAACTAACCAACAAGAAAGAGAATAACATAATCATCTCACATAACATAATTTAATAGATGAAAGATAGTTGGATATTATTAATACATCTATATAGTTCTAGCCATGGCTAATTTATCCTATATTATCATTCTTAATCTTATGAACACTTATTGCTTAAGCAATTAAGTTTAGAATTCATTTCATATACGTATATGTACATGTTTTTGGTTAGGCCATGCCATTATATCAAGTACTGGAAATATATAATGTAAACACACTGTGTTATGGCCTTGTGGGAAACTTGTATTTAGTTAATATTTCAGTTATTCACTTTACCACATCAATTTATGGGCCAGGCTTGATAGATGTCTATGTTACATGATAATACCTCTACTAATATTAGATGTTAATCCAAATTTATTATGTGTGGTAGTACAAGCATGGGAGATTTTTTATTCATTTGGAAAGTTAATAAATGTATTATTCTTAACTTGTGATTATATGAGATCAATCATGATTAATGGTTGTTATCTTGAATTATGGTTTGAAGATCTAATGTTCAACATGATTTTAATTTTTGTACATTATTACTTGGAATCCATGGTTGGCCATGTGCAATTAGTATGTGATGTGATATTTGGCTATGTATAAATAAAACCATAGATGGCCTAGTTTTATGATATTGTAATTGGCTTAATGGCTGAAATTGCCATTCTAATAAGTCATTATTCTTATGGTTAAATCATTCACATGTTCTTAATTAAAGGATTTGAATGAACTATTAGTGTGAGGACCCTATGGTTGAGGATTTATTAATATAATTTTGATGTGGTAGCACTATTAATGATGGTTCAACATAACAACTGGTGATTATCTCGTATCAGGTAACAATTCCAAATGGATGAGTCCTTGTTTGTATAATGGGACAATTAAGGACATTGTGTACTTTTTAGCATGTGCACTTTTTCTTGTTAACATTAAATGTTTATGTTGGTTAAAGGTATGTGGTTATTTAATGTATGTGTTAAATATTGTAAGGTTAACATAAGCTAAATATTGGTAGGATGGTACCTTGGTTATTCTTATATGACCTATCATACTATTTTTATTTCCTCCTTGATATTAGTTTTGAAAGCTTAATACTGGCCAGTAAGTTAACTCACTACTATGCTAAATATTCACCCTAGGTCAATAACCTTGTTTAAGGATACCTAAGGGCTTCAGAAAACCTTCTTGCCTCATGAGTTTCCAATTCATAATTATATAGGGTTATCAGATGCTTATATTAGGTTAAGGGTCCCTAGGTGGTCCAATGGGGAAATTGAGTGCCTTATAAAGGTTTGAAGATTATTAGTGTGGGCCTGCATACCAATACCTATTTAATGGTGTATCATCCTTAAAGCAACTGCTTTCTTTATGGAATCCTCTAGCAATGCTCATCCTTGTATAAGTATCTCATTGACCCAATTTATTTATAGGTTTTCTACTCATATTTTGTAGTATCATGATGATTGCATAATGTATGGTAAGGTTGTGTAGTGGGTTCTACATGTGGTTATGTTGCGTACTATATTAGTAATTCCTTAAAAAAATTATGGTTATTTTAGGCCTTTTCTAGATGATATGGTGTCATGTTTTATCTCACATTACTTTAGGGAAGCCAACAAACAAGCAGACCTCTTAGCTAATTGGGGATTGGATCAATTAGAAGATATGGTGATGAAGAATGTCTATGATAATTGGTCGTGTCTTCAAATTTTGGACACTTGATGTCATAATTTCAAAATGGGATCCTCTCTTCATCATTCTCTTATCGTTGGCATTCATTTATGGGCACCATAGTGATTTGACATGAGCACCTTAGATCTCCTTTCTATTAACACACATTCATTTCTTGGTTATGAAGCATTTTTACATGAATTCCAACATGCTTACTATGGTGTATTTATTCTTATTAGTGTTTTTAACTCTATCTCATTCTTTCATGTACATTCCCCTTCTTGTTGGTTGTGGCTTTGAAGATGAACTCTTTATTCTCCAGTATATTTATTACTTCCTTTATCTTTTCCCTCTAATCTAAGAGGTGGGAGATGGCCTTTCGACATAAAATCTTAGATTGAAGACTCAAATTAATCTTATGGATTCCAAATGTGGAAGGCCTAGAGGCCATTTAGGTCATCGTTAAGGAATATTACTTGCATGTAGTCTAGTACAATAAATTAGATGAAAATGTGGTTTATTTTTACAAGCAATCTTCTTCATGTGGTTCAAAATAGGGAAGAGGATAGACTGGTGGTGGAGACCCTTATATGGAATGAGCTAAGAGGTAGCCTAATTAAGCAGATAAAAAAATTTATGGAGGTCATTGTCCCTATTCTCCCTTTCCCTAGCTCTTATTTTCTAGCCTCAGTTCCCCTTTATGTCTTTTTTTAATTGGAGTCCTGCTTTGTGCAATTACATGTTATTTTCTTAGATTTGGTGGAGGGCTCCTTATTTGAACTTTCTATGTCATAGTCTTAGATTGAGCCTCTACTATTCTTGGGTCCCTTCATCAATGAATCTGATGCAAGAGATCTTGTGTCTATAGTGAATTATTTAGTGGACTTTTGTTCTAGTCATGGCTTGATGGTTGCTTTGGAAATAGAAGATGTTAGGTATCCTACTGGTGGAAGATCGAAGGATTAAAGGGTCATGGTTTCTCACATGATGTAGAATAGGCTATAATCCATGGTCTATTTTTTTGTTCTAGGTGATGTTTATTTCCTTAGAGAATGCTTCCATCTAGATGATGATAACCTAGGTCATATTTCCAAACTGACTCATTCTAAAAATTTTCCCTCCTTTTAGTTAGTTGTTGTTATTCTTATTTTTATTGATTTATGTTTATTGGTCTCTGAGGTTTATCCTCAATATTTTGGTGCTCTCCCATTGGTACTTGCATTAGTATGGTTGTTTCCACTTTGTTTGGAACACATCCTTTTTTTTTAATGTATACCCTTTATCTATATGGGTGAGGACCCTTTCCCTCAATATCGATAAAAAAAGTTAAATTAATTTATTAAGTTAACTATTTAATTAGGCCTTTTAAATAATAAGTTCATAAAGAGAACTTATTTAAGTCTATAAAGTGAACTTATTTAAGACTTGGGAGATAATATTACTTTAATAATATCAAACAAATCTCTAATGAATGAAGGCTCACTTTCTTTACAATTCAATTCTTAGTCATAATACACACTATCATGTTAATTAATTAATGCAAATGACTATACCTAAGTAATTTAATAAATAATAAATCCATAAATTATATTTCAAAGTGTATGAATTAAGTATTTTAAGAGTGATAAATTAACTATTGTAATGATATTAATTATAAATCAATTCTATCATTTGAACTAAAAACTAGAAACAATTTGATAGTTTCTCAGATTAATTTATATCATCATTGCATGTATACTATAAACTATAGAACCATGAAAAATACAAGTTCCATGATCAATTTACTATTAAATCATATCATCAAGTGAAATGAAAAGTTTACCTAATGAAAATAAAAGTCTCATAGTACTGAAAATAAACCCAATATCTTTAAAATATTAACTATAAAGTTGAAACTCAAAGTTTACTCATCATTAGAAACTAAGTCAATAAAAGGTCCCCCTTTCTCAGTCTAATATTCTATTTATCCAAATGGAGTGGTATGTATCTCAATGCTAGTAACACCACCAAACTCATCATCTACCTTCAAATTTATTGTGTTCAAAAAATAAACTTTAATTTTAAACTTGTTCTTATGAATATATGATGTTTTACCTGGAGTTGTAGGTTGATCATTTAAATTTCATTTGATAAAAACTAACTCACTTCCATTATTTTGTATGGTATTCAAAACTTATGCATTGTCAAAATTTATCCCAATGCAAACTCTTTATTTTAAACTAATGCTCTTAGGATTATTTTCATATTCAATGCAAAATATAATAGTGGCATATTATTTTATTATATATTTATCTTCTATTGTCATTTTATATTTTAAGGTTAATGAACTACATTAGTATAATATTTATAACTTCTTATAGGTCTTACATCAGATGGAATGGAGGGTTTAAGCTTGGTAAATCTGGTTTTGAAACCACAAATAGATTTTATAGGATCAATAAATATGCTTTCAAGTTCATTGAATTATTTAGATCTTATTCAAGTTTACAAAAACATAATTCAATCCAATCTTTGATATCTTTCCATTCATGACTAAATTTAGTAGGTAAACTAATAAATGATTGATTTGATTTACCTTCTAAACTCTAAGAAGACAAACCTAAGAGATAATTTTTCATTAATAATGCTAAGAGTTGTACAAATAAGTTTGAAAGCATCAAGATGATCTTCCTAATATTCTCTTAAATTACCTAATTTTTTTGGAACATTTTCTCATTTTAATGAAGGGTCTTTGGTAGGATGATTTCCAAAGTCAATTGGATTTCCAAGCATCTAATTATTGACTTGTTAATTTTTAGCATCGTAATTTACTTCCTCATCAGTTATTTTTTAATAAAAAGGGGTAAAAACTTTATTAATCACAAAAAGCCAAGAAAAATACAAACACAGGTCGAAGCCCAGACCATGTTACAACAAAACAATGAGGACAAACACAGCCAATCACCTCCCCGTACCATCCCTGTCCTCAAAATCCTATCCAGTTTCTGTCTAACCACCTCTAGTAACTACTCCCAGACCTCCACATCACGCTCCCCCCGCTCCCTCAGAGGCCCACTTGGCTAAACAATCGGCTGCCACATTCCTCTCCCTTGGAATATGGACAAAACTCACCGACTCCATGAGAGAGATAATCTGTAAAACCTGCTGAACAATCACAGAAAGCTACCAGCTAACATCTGTACATCTCTTCTCCATGATCATGTCTATCAAAATCTGTGAGTCGGCCTCACAAATCACCCTACACCAACCAATCTCATAAGCTTTCCTCAGAGCGTATAAAACTGCCATTCCTTCCATCATGTTGATTGTCTGCTCACCCATGTAGGTCAAAAAGATGAAAACAACCGATCCCAAAGCATCACGGCCCATACCACCAATCCCAGTCGGGCCAGGGTTACCCCTCAAGGATCCATCCGTATTTATTTTCAAGAAGTTCACCAGTGGGGGCAACCATCTTCCACTCCTCTGGATCCGCTTCTTGCCTCCATCCCTTCTTCTAACACATGCTGAGGAGGGCACAATCCCCTGCAAACCCAACCTATCAGCTGCCTCAGCATCCCCCTTGGTCATGGGAAGTGTTATCTCACTCTTGGCTCTAATAGTCTCTTGAAGCATTCTCAGAATGCGACCCCACACTTGTTGTTCCCCTAACTTAACATTAGCAAAAATCCTCTGATTCCTTTCTAACCACACCTGTCAGAGAAGGAAAATTAGGCCGACATACCAGGTGTCAAGAATAAAATGAGAAATTGAGGCTGACTTCCCCTGCTTCGACCAGAACTCCACCAAGGAAGAGGCGTGAACATAGCTGTTGCGCCATACATCCCACTAGGAGTGCCACAATTGGCTGGTAAACTGACATCTAAAAAAAAGTGTGGTGTGCTCTCTTCCTCTTCCCCACACAGGATGCATTTGGAAGGGCCAGCAAAGCCTCTCTTCCGTATATTTTCCCATGTCAGGCACCAGTTCCAAGCCAGTGACCACACAAAATAGTTACACTTCAGCCAACCAAAGCTATTCCAGGCCCTTCGCCACCAAGGAACCTCTCCATTCATAGATAAATTTTGTTCAATTAGCACTTGGTAACCTGAAGAAACATTATACTTACCTCTGGGATTCAGAAACTAGGCCAGCTCATCTTCACCCCTAAGGGCGCAATAGTTGCACTCAACCAGGATTAAAACCAAGTTAGCGCTTTCTGCATCCATATCAGTAATTGGCCAGTCTGCCCTTCCCTTCCACCATGCCAAAGTAAGCTGTTCCTGGGTTATATAAGCTTTAAAGTCACCAACACTGTCCCAACTAGCCTCCTTGAACCTCTGGGCAAGAGTCGACAAATGCGGATATTGAGAGACAATAGGAGCGTATCCGTCCCAAAAATCCTCCCAAAATTTGGCCTTCCTCCCACTATTACAAATCCAAAATAGGCCTCACTTAATCAAAGCCACTTCTTTCTTGAGTGTATCCCAAATCACTGATCCCTTCCCCAATAAACCATACCTAGGGATATCCTCCTGGGGCGTACCTGGCATATACTTATGGGATAAAAATTTTGCCCATGTCTTATTCTGTTTAATACACCATCTCCAATATAACTTCATTGCCATAGCCATGCCAGCAAGCATGGATTATCTAAGCCCTAAACCACCAAACCACTTAGGAGTGCAAACAACATCCCAACGGATTAAGCTCCACTTGGTCATAGACAAACTGCCGGCCCACAGGAACTATCTAGCCATGGCATCAAGCTCTTTAAAAAAACTAGCCAGCGCAACTTGTAACATGCACCTATAGATAGGGAGGGCCTGGACAATAGACTGGATCAGCTGGATCTGATCGGCAAATGATAGCCACCTGTGAGTCCAATGATTAACCTTGGCCCTGAATTTGCTCAGAATCCCCTGCCAAGACTCCTTGGCCCATCGACCCATAGAAATGGGCATTCCCAGATACAAAACTAGTAGGCTCCCAACCTAAAACTGAAGGATGTCCCCAATTCTCCTCTGAATAGCATGAGGCATGTTGAAAAAGAATATATAGGACTTCTCCTCATTAATCATATGTCCTAAAGCTGCCAGATAAGCATCCAGGCACCTGCGAATATTACTGGCCTCCTGTAAAGTGGCCAAACCCATCAAGGCCACATCAACAACAAATTAAAGATGGGAGAGAACAGGAATCCCTCCACCCCATCTCCACCCATGTATCACACCCTCTAGTATACACCTTCATTCTCCTCCCCAGCCCCTCTGCTAGTAGAAGAAACAAGTAAGGCGATAAAGGATCACCCTACCGCATTCCTTGAGTTGCCTCAAATAAGCGTGAATGCTCTCCATTAATCAGAATTGAGAAAGAAGTCAAAGTAACACAGCTCATAACCCAACTAATCCAGCCATCCTCGAAGCTAAAAGCTTCCAGACTTCTCTGAAGAAAAGGCCATCAAACCCTATCGTAAGCTTTGGACATATCCAACTTTATAAACATAGCCTTCTCCTTTGACCTGGTCATGGAATGGATAGCTTTCGTAGCCATTACTATCCCATCTAAAATATGCCGATCCTCCACAAAGCTGCTTTGCTCCTCTGAGATCAGCCCCTTCAAACATCCCTTTAATCTTTCGGTAATCAGCTTTGAAATAATTTTGTAAATCATGTTACAAAGAGAGATGGGGTGGAATTTGTTGAAGCGATCAGCCCCTTCTTCCTTGGGGATAAGCACAAGGAAGGTAGAGTTTAAGGCACGCAGCATCTGTTTGTTCTCTCGGGACTCTTGAATAATAGCCAGTAAGTCATTTTTGATAATATCCCAAAACTCCTGGTAAAATTCAATTGGGAAACCATCCAAACCAGGAGCTTTGCCTTTCTTCATCATAAAAACCATCTTCTTCAGCTCTTCCATTGTAATAGGCTTCATCAACTGCATCCTCATATCAAGAGAAACAATAGATGAAATGCTAGACAATATCAATTCCTCCACTGCCTCATCCCTTATCCCATTATCCTGAAAAAGGGAGCCAAAGTACTGTTCCACCTCCTAACAAATGGCACCAGTAGAATAAACCATCTCACCCCCTTCCATCCTCAGAGATGAGATCACATTTCCTTGATGCCTTGCTTAGACCGAATTGAAGAAAAATGCCGTGTTCCTGTCCCCTTCTTGCAACCACTCAATCCTAGCCTTCTGTTTCCAAAAAATTTCTTCCCTCAACTCCCATTCTTCTAGCACTTGGGCCGCCTTCTCCTCTTCCTGTAGCAGAAGCGCAGTCATCCCATCCTCTCTAATTGTTCTAGTAATGTCATTCAACTTTTGCTGCGCTTCCTTCTTTTCCTGGAATAAGTTTTCGAAGGTCTGCTTGTTCCATCTTTGGAGCTAGTATTTCACATACTGAAGAAGCTTGGCAAAAACATACATTACCATACCCATCACAGGATGACCCTCCTTCCACCAATCAGCAACATGACTAAACAAATCCTGATCCATCAACCACATAAGCTGAAATTTGAAATGAGATTTTTGTTGCCTTTGAGGCGAAGAGATGGTTAACTGAATCAGCCAATGATCTGACCCACGCCAATCTAAGATTTCAAAATTTATAATCCACCAGCCACACACCCAATAGTAGGAGGTAAGAAATCTATCTATACACTCCGCAATATAATCATCTCCCAACCGCCTATTATTCCAGGTGAATCTACCATTGCTTGGCTTAATGTCCACTAAATTAAATTCTAAAATCTTTTCCCTGAGCAGAATAGAAGATGGCTCCACTCTAGTGTTACCCCCCTTTTTTATGTTAAATCTAAAATCACATTGAAGTCGCCTGCTATGATCCAAGGATGGTATGGATACTCATGGTGGAGCACCTGAAAGTTATTCCACACTTTTTCCTTACCTTACAAATCGTTGGGGGCATATATCTTTGTCAACAGAACATACTCTCTAGAGTCCGTGCACATAGCAACCATGGATATCACACATCTGAATACGATCCAAGCAACAGGCTAAACTCTATGAGGATTCCAAAAAAAGGCTAACCCTCCTGCTGTCCTGTGAGCTCCAATACATTGGCATAGACCTTGCCTCCATAGTTTTGGTGCTAAATCTAGCATGTAATCCATAGAAACTTTGGTTTCCTGTATAAAGATAATATCATGATGCCTACTTCTGATGAGATCTTGAATAGCCTTTTGTCTGGGGCTGCTATTCAAGCCCCTCACATTCCAAGAGATTGTAATCATTTCGTAGGGTTCATGAAGTGCTCATCCAAGGTCTTGACCAACCCCGATTCCACCAAATTCTCCCCTATCATTTTTAACTTCTCTAAATCTTTTCTCCTCCCTGCTTTTGTTCCTTTATCAGCTGCCCCTTTCTTTCCTTCCTTCTGGAGAATTACCAAACAAGGAGGCGTCTTTCCTTTCTTCTCCCCTCCTGAAACCGGTTGAGGTGTTGACAACCTCTCAACCTCTAAGTCCTGATTTGCCTCCCCTGTCACCTCTAAAAGAAACTGCCCTTCTCCTTGCTCCTCCAAAATCATTAGCAAGGGGGTTCCTCAGTATTTTTAACAAGAGAAGAGGTGGTTGTACCATCCAAGCCCATTTCTCTGCCTATTTGCTCTTCAATAGGAAGACCAGGGTAAATCACCTATTGCCCCAATTCTTCCAAAATCTCAAACTTGTTAAAAATCTCTCCCTCTTGCCCCTCCCTAAAGGTATGCTTATGTCCACTACTTCTACTTTAGGACTTAACCTACACAAAGCCCTCCACGTCTTTATCACCACCTGCCCCACTTTTCTTCCTTTTGTCCTCAGAGGTGGCAACCTTCTCTTGAGGTGGGGAAGAGTGATGTTGCCCTTCCGGTTTCACCTTTGGGCATCTTTTAACCAAGTGTTTGTAATCATGGCACAGACGACATCTAAAGGGCAGCATCTCGTAATCAAGCTGTTGAACCCAAGAATAAGATCCTGCACTCATTTCTATGGCATCTGGTATAGGCCTACTTAGGTCAATTTCAATGCAAATACGAGCAAAGGACATAATTTTTTTACCCATGGTTTGAGAGGATGATCCCACCGGCTTCCCAAGCATTGCAGCAATCATCTGTAAAACATCCTCCCTGCAACATTCAATCGGTATTCGAGGGAGCCTAACCCACACCAGGACTCTGTTAGGCAACTCCTTATAAGGATTGAATCCCGTATGCCAAGGCTTCACAAAGAGGCCTACCTGATTGTAGAAATACGAGCCTCCCTCAAAAACCCAATTTTTGTCAGCAAGGTAGTTGAAAGAGACCATAAAGAAGCTGTTGGCCAGCAACACTACTTCCATTTCCCCCTCCGACTCCCAAACTCTTCGAGCCCAATTCTCCAAGAAAGGCAGAGAAACCTTCAACCCCAAAAACTTACAGTATAAAGAGTGTTTCGAATAATATTCCACATCTTTTGCAATCATTTCAAAAGGAATAATGAGCTTGGGATGCTCCTCACACCGCTCTAGACATACATTAGTTTTTGAGATTCTTGATCCTCCCACAGCACTAGTGCCCTGCAAACCAGCATTCTGACTTGCTCCAGACCAGTCTTTGAAGCTGGCGTCCCTCCTTTGGGAATCCTTACTCACCACATCTTTAAAACTCCTTTCCCACCTAAACTTGTTTTGTTCTCCTGTCGCCATCTCCACACCAGCCCATAAACCACCTCTTGCCCTTCACGCTATACAACCCTCCACATTTCCCATGCTCTACTGACCACAGTTGCGCACTCTCAGTCAAAAAATGCACCAGTAGCTAGGGCACAGTTGCCCTAGCTTGACATTGAGTTGCAGAGCTCGACCATTCTCTCACTCATTATATTTTCTTCCTCGTCAGTTATTTCATCATGTTCCCTATTTTTTAAAACCATGGACAACATATCTAGTTTTATTTCTATCTTGATCAACCATGTTAAATAAATTTGAAAATCTATAGGGGCTTATCAAAAAATATATATATGAGGTTGAGGATTTGTAACTATTTTTTATTCTCTTCCACATATTAGACATTAATTCCTTTTAGAACTATGATATTAAATATGAAGTGAAAATATAAAATAACGTTCAATCTCAACTATTGCCTCTTCCTCAAAATTAATAATATAAATAATATGTTATAGGTTTCCTAGATAATTATAACAGTTGAAACAATCTAAATCAAAAGTAATATCAACTTGTTCATCAGTAATGTTAATACCAAGTTGAATAATAGGATTATTTTCAATATTGATCATATAAAAAATAAAAATAGATAAAATATGAAAATATTCATGTAATAAATCAATTTAAATGCTTCCTAACAAAGTCACCAAATTTATTAACAATTGAAAATGTAATGTTAACTAATCTACCTGTTTATCTATCATGAAGGTCAAGATGGAATAATATCAATATAATTCTATGGAACTAATATCAAAATTAGTTCAAAAGGTGTGAAATATTATTTTAAATTGTTAAGTATGTAAGATTTCAAGAATAATTAAGACTGAACCAAATTTTGGGGAATCAAAGTACACAAGATATTGTAAAAAATTAAAAGACACATCTGATATCAGATTAGATTATCATAGTCAAATAGTTAAATGAATCAAAATATGGTCATCCTAATTATCAATTTTTTGAATTAAAATAATATGATATTGGATTTCATAAATTACCTTATATTATCAATAATGAATGACAAAGTATAGCCTATTAAAAAGGCAACCTCTTAGATGACTTAATATTTTAAATCAATGAATTATGTTTCTCTTTGTGATATTTTTTTAATGATCACTTTCCTTATTCATAAAATATTTTAGTATATGATTTAAAATATGTTTAAAATGTAGATAGAGAACCAAAAACAAGAAAGAAAGAACAAAATGAGAAAACTAAGGAAACATAAATACTAAACTAAAGTGATATAAATAAAACTAATTAAAGGTTAGAAATCAGTAAATATTATAAATTAGTGAATATAATATAGTTGGTTATTAAATTCATTAAAGTTAAATTTACAACTAAAATTAATAAAATGAGTAAAATAAAATTATTGAAATGTATAAAAATATAGAAAACTAATTAGATGAAATCAAATAAAAACAATAAATAAACTAAGGACATAAAAAACAGATAATGAAGTAAAATATATTAATCTAATTAAGAAAAAATAAATACTAGATAAAACTCTTGTAAAATAAATTAAACAAAAAAACAAGAAAATTATGAAATAAAGAAAAGTAGAATAACTCGAAATGGAGAAAGCAAACTAGATCTAAAAAAGAATTAATTTTATTAAGAAATAGTGAACTTCATAAATGTATTATATAATTTATGAGAATATAAAGTGATAAACAATGAAAAATTAGCAAACTATGGCATAACATGTGAAATATTCTTAATTCTTCAGGAAAAGTAAAAATATAATCTTCACATATGACTGTATTATTCTACAGTCATCAAAAGGTTAATAATCGCAGCCATATTTATATAATTACTTTATAGATAAAGTAATCAACTTACATATGCATGATTTTACCAAGCAGTACACTTCACCATTATAGAATATGTTATTTGGTCTTCCTATAAATAACACTCTCATAGATTTATCTCAGAAGAGAAAACATGGTATAAAAGCTTAAATAGAAATATATTGTACATATGTATTCTTATCTCTTTTAAATGATTTACTTTAATTTATCTTAAAGTATTCAATTTGAAGTTAGTTATTCTTTTAATTTATAACTAACCTTTAGTTAGCTTAAAATAAGGTTAAATTAATTTTTTAAGTTAACCATTTTAATAGAATTTTTAAATAATAAGTTCATAAAAATAACTTATTTAAGTTCATAACGTGAACATTTTTAAGTCATAAAGTCAACTTATTTAAGACTTAAGATATAATATTATTTTAATAAGACAAAACAACTCTACAATGGGTGAGATCCACTTACTTTACAATTAAATTCTTAGTCATAATACACATTATCACGTTAATTAATTAATGCAAATGCCTATACCTAAATAATTTAATCCATAATAAATCCATGAGTTTCATGTAAAATCTTATCTATTCTATATTTTTTGAATGATAAATGAAGTATTTTACTGATATCAATTATAAATCAAATTTATCATTCTAACTAAAAACTAGAGAACACAATCTTAAATAGTCTGACAGATCAATTTATATCATTATTACATGTAGATTATGAACTATAGAACCATAAAAAATAAAATTTCCATGATCATTGTACTATCAAATCATACCATTAAGTAAAATTAAAATTATTCAAATAAAAAACAAAGTTCTCACACTACTAAAAATAAACCTAATATCCTAAAAACATTGGTATGATGTTGAAAATCAAGGTCCACTCATCATCAAAAACTAAGTCAATAAGAGGCTCCCCTTGATTAGTATGATATTATATATATTTCGATGGAGTGGTAGGTATCTCAATCATATTAACATCACTAGACTCATCATCTACTTCTAATTTTATTCTTTTCAAAAAATGTGTTACCATAAGTAGGGGTGAAATGCTAGTAGTGTGTTTACAACTAGAAAATGCAACATTATTTTGAGATATGGTAATAAGAGTTTGAGATATAAAATTATTATGAAACTCAACATTTTGGGTTATAAGGTAAAAATGTATGTGATTTTTATCAATTTCAATGTACATTTAGTGATAATATTTAGTTGGTGAACCTCATCTAATTGTACGATATTTTTCGTTGCCTCTTGAAGGTCTTCTCCAAGAATTATTTTTATGTGAGGGATTAACATTATGATACATTATATTTAGGATGTTTCAAAAATTTATATCATTGGCATCATAATGTATGGAATCATAGGTGAAATAATTAATGTTTCACTTAAATTCACTAGTGATGCTTTCGACCCTAAAAATACACCTCGGTAATCACCTCAGATAAGTGTCTCATTACCATGCTATTGGTTATCTCTTAACTAAAATTTATTTCTACTTGGGCTATTAAATTATTATTGCTTTTGAGTTATTTTTTAGTTTAGCAGTGTTTAAACTTGTTAAAAAAAATTATTTCCTTGTTAAGTTTACCACCACCAACCAAAAAAGTCTTTTTATTAAATGTGACATGACCAAAATAGGAATAATATTCATTATCTACCATATAAAATATATTTGAACTTAATTCAAAGTTTACTTATACATTTATCAATGTATATTATGATGCAAACACTAAATAGGGAAACTAATTAATGTTTGCCTTTATCTTTATGTTGTTTAGGTTGAACACTTATCCATGGTCACACATTTTGTACTTACTCAAACTTGATGCACTTAACACATATTCATTTCATTAATATTAAAACATCATAGTATAATAAACACATGCTCCCTCACTCTCAAGCATTCTTCTACATGCTTATTACATTACATGAAAGAGTTATAGACTCTCATATAGTTCTTCATGAACTGGTACAACTCTTTTTTTTACTTATAGAGAGTTTTACTCCTTCACAACTCATTCCCTCTCCACAAATTTGTTCCTTATAAATATTGTGTCCCCTTAACATTATAAGATTCATCAAGTGTCTCTTCAACTTCCCTGACATAAACATAATGTAAAACATTTTGACAACTTTAATTTTTTATAATTAGATGCCAAATTATAATTAACAGCTCCCAAGTACTCATGTGACATTTTCTATCTAAATAACAATTACAAAAACAATCATAACTTTACTGATATTTATCTAATTTATCTAAAATTTTAAACATGTCTTGATAACTAAATTTTATATCATCCCACCAAATTTTTCCATCCAATGCTTAACACAAGTTACTTCAGGTAAAGAACCATATTTATGTTGTATACTAGACAAATTATGTAAACTAACATAAATAGATAGTAAATTACCTCTATAATGCCAAGTGATATAAAATTTGGCATGCAGATTACACATGTCATTTAATACCATATCACCAAATTTTAAAATGTACCTCTTAATGTATAAGGATAAACATCCTTATAAATGTTCTAACATAATCAGATGGTATGCTTTTGTGATGACTCCAAATGAGCTAAAATTTGGTGTATAATTTTTATGTTTTAAGTGATATGACCTCACCATATTTATTGAAGTTGAAGAACATTTTATAAAAATAAATGTGTCTTAGTAGTCCACATAGACTACCAAAAATAGATAACAAATATCTCCATTTTTATTATGGCAAAAAAGTAGTTTTACAACATCATTCTAAGATGTTAATAAGTGCACAACAACAAGGCCACAACCCAAAACCTAAACAAACACACTACAATCTATATTTGGTTGATGTAAGATTACATGAACACTTAAATTCTCCTACATCAAACACCTAAGGTTTATAAAATGTGAGATCTTGTTCACATAGATGGAATAAGTGAAAAAACCATTCTTTTTATCATAAAGTATGGTAGCCATGGTTTTCCCTTCTAGCACACAATTTACTTTAGCTAGTTTTTGTACTTGTTCTTTCATTTATAGATCCTTCTTTTTGTTTCAATTTATCTCTATTCTTCTTACCTCTACTCTTATTTTTCTTATCTCTCCTCACTCCTTTTTTGGGGTTAGACCCACCATATTCTATCTTCCTCTGCCAAAGGCTCATATTTTTTACTCTCCATATTATTGTGGGATAAAACCCACCTTCATCTAACCATCTCCACCAAGATGTTTTTTGTTACATATTACTCCCTATTTTGAGCTTAAACCCACCACTAACTAACAAAATCCTCCTAAATACTTATTATATTTGGATACTCAATATCCAACCTATTGTTGGATCACTCTTCTTTATTTTCATCTCCTTTCTCATCAATTACATCTCCTCTTTTATTCCTAATATCATTACAATAGACTCAACATGCATTTGGGAATCCAAATGATAGCCCATAGCCTCTAATACCACCTCAAGGATAGTATTTACATTTTCATATCCTATTTTCCTCATTGTTGTGTCAAATAACTCATCCACCTCTATTGCAACCTCATCTTTTTCTCCATGTAGGATGATATAAAAATAAGCTTATCCTCTTCACCTTTTGTGAGATCAAGAAAATCACTATATTCACCTTGGAAGGCCTCTTTGAATGCTTCCTCTCTCTCACCATTTCCACACCTACACGCTGGCTACAATCATAAATCAGTTTAAAAACATGAGACTTAATAGTTTCTTTTAGTTTTTCCTCCATCTTCATAACTTCATTGGCTTATATAATAATTATATCTTGTTTCTCTTCATATCAGCTTTATTCTCACTAAGTATGGGATTCTAAAATCCTCTTCCATTTTACCTATGTTATTGTGATAACTCATATTCACTTCTCAAATTCTTTTAATCAACTCTAAGATGACTTATTCCACCTTATTTCATCTCCACAACCACTCCATGTGAAGTGAACCTTTCTCTCTCATTTTCCATTTTATAACAATGAAAACCTTGACTCATATTAGTCTTTCCTCCAACATCTATATTGGCTACTTCCACATATGCATCATCACTTTCATCTTTTAGTCCTCTTGGTATAAATATGTCCACCATCTAAATATCCATATTCTTTTTTGTACCTTCATAATCAACAAACATATTAAGGGATCAAGAGCTCCCATATTCACTTCTTTCATCTCTTCTTCACACCACAAGGACCTATTTTCCAAGCCTTAATTATTGTTCATAGAATTCTCATAAATTTATTCCTCATGATGGACACCAAAAGGCCATTTTAAATAATCTCCATGTATGTTCTCTCCACATCATTATTTCTATGTTCTTCTCATGCAAATGGATGATCTAAAACCATAATCTCCTCATGTACATTATCTTTCACTCATTCCACCTCCATTATTTCCTTCATGGAAACCTATAACTTCTCATGGTTCATCTCTTCTTTCACCTTTGTTGTTTCCTACATGGAAACATGTAGCTTTTATTGGTTGTCCTCAGCTTTTCTACCCTCTAAAATATAAAATAAAAATGTGTTACCTTCATTCACCAAGAATGATTTTAATTTGTCTCGCTTATGGGAACCAAAAACTCCTTCCCATCATCAAATAATGGGTATCATTTTTCCATTTTAAATACTATCACCTTCATACACTCTTATAAGGTTGCTCATAGTTCTCCTCCTCCTTTTTGTTTTTTAAAATATATTTGGGATTCTCACATGCAAACCTTGCTCCCTTGTTGTATTTTAAGGAAAACTTATTAACCACATACAAATATTTATCCTTTCTACTTCTAAAAGTAGAGTTTAGTTGCTCATATGGTAATTTCCCATTCTTATTGCCTCCTTTGGAAATATTTTTCTTCTCATATCTCTCAAGCCTCATCACATGAATATTCATAAATAATTTTGGATGAAATTTTAGGTTTAAAAAATGACCCAATGACCTAGAAACCATTTGTTCCCAACTGCTTACCTTATTCGTACCTTTTCCTTGTCTCCTTTCTTGGATATATTTATAATACACAACTTAAATTCCATATAATCTCTTACATTCAGCCTTTACCCTCACGAGGTATATAACATTATCATATTCAAAATATATATTTATCTCAACTATATAATTCATGAGCTTACCAGGGCTCTCTTTTCCAAAAAAAATAAACATCACAAGTATACTTACCTCTTTCCTTCACCATGATCTCTCCTAGTCTTTTTTTCCTAATAGTATTTTTCCTTTGCTTACTTGGCATCTTTGTAAATCATCCAATCCCACTTGTATGTACATCAACCCCAAAATTATCTCTCCTTCACCATATTAACTAAAAACTACAATGTCTCCACTTTTGGTAGTCGTCTCCATCATATCTAGTCATGTCAAGAATATATTCAACATCTCTATCAAGTCATCCACCTCTTGTACTCTTCTCTTATGTGCCATATATCACCATAATAATAGGATTCTCTTTCAAAACATGAAATGGACTCAAAATATATCTTATTAAATCCCTCTCATATTTTAAAATTTATCTCATACATGCAAAAAAAACTTATGCAAGCTTATCTTTCATAACTTACGACACACTCATCAAACTTCTCTTTCACAACCTACAACTAAATCATATAAGAGTTTGACACACATAAACCACAAGTAACAATAATTTATATGATACTAATTGATGTAATAATAAGATAATGAAACTAATTAAGGTTTTCCTTTATCTTTATTTTACTTAGGTCAAACACTTATCCATGGTCACAATTTCAACACTTACTCAGACTTGATGCACTTAACACATATTCATTACATTAATATTAAAAAATTACAGTGTTATATATAAACACACACTCTATCTATCAAACATTCATCTATATTTATATTACATTACGTGAAAGAGTTATAGACTATTATACAGTTCCTTTTGAACTAATACAACTCTTTGTTCTACTCCTAGAGAGTTTTACTACTTTACATCTTGTCCCCTCTCCAAAACTTGATTTATTAAAAATATTGTATCCCCCTAGCATCCCAATATCAATCAATTATTTATTAAAATTACCCAACCTTAACATAATGTACAATAGTTTTGAATCTTTCATTTTTGTTATTAAATTCTAGATTGTTAGTAACAGCTCCTGGGTACTCAAGTGATGTTTTTTTATCCAAATGACAGTTACCAAAACTATCATAAATTTATTGACATAAATCCAATAAATATAAAATTTTAAAAATATAATTATAACTACATTTAATATCATCCCACCAAGTTTATCCATCTAATTCTTATCACAAGTTACCATAGTTAAAGAACCATCTTGGAAAGTGTTATAGATTAGATAAATGACATAGGCTAACAAAAATAGAATATACATTACCATTGTAGTTACAAATGATATGAATTTTTCATGCATATTACACATATCATGTAGTAACATCTCATAAAAAATTTAAATATAAATCTCATTGAAGAAGGAGAAACATTCTTAAAAGTGTTCTCTAACCACTCCATGTGATCACGATTATGACCTATATCATCTAATCTACCTCTTAAATATATATATTTTTAATCATGACATGTGTATGCTCATATTTCAAAGTAAAAAATAGAGGAAGAAAATATCTAGATGAATCAGAATCCTGACTTGATGTAGGCCATTTATCAAGATCACTCTATACGTCATCATGATTTCCAAAAACTATACTATATATCATAGATGTGATCATACACAGATAAAAAAGTGTGTACCCACTAGTAATCTATTCAACTCTCTCTATCAAGGTGTTAGTTACCACATCATATGGTACATTTTTCACCAAAATATAGATAGATCCACCCAAAATTGTATACAAGTATGTATCATCTACAATATCACATTATGTGAATACATTAATAACACAATTTAAAACTATCAAATAAAATATATATAAATACTCACACTCAGTTATGGTTGCCACAACCTAGGAATCTCCACTGATAGGCTAAGGTGAAGGGTATGGTAAAGGTGGCACACATACCCCATATCCATCCCCTCCACCTTGTATAAGGGGTAAAATGATAAGATCATTTTCTACTATGGAAAACAATGAAGCCCATTGAGCATTATCCCACCACTATGTATAGGCTGATGTGCATCCTGCATCATAACCATTTTCTTTTTTAATCATCAGATGAAGAGCCAAATATGCACCTATATGCCATAGCCTTGAACTTAATCTAATATCCACTCTATCATTTTTCATCTATGGAAGGCACTAGAGGCATATCCTAAACCAACCCAAATTGGTGAGTCACTCGCTCATACTAAAATGTCTCATACACAAATAAATTGATAATGTGTCTACATATTAATTCCTACATGTCATAAATCCTAAGCATACTCAAACCATGTCCAATCTCCCATATAAGGTCACCATTGAACCACATCAAATGTCAACCTATCCAAAAGCACTATGTACTCCATGGAATGTAACACCCTCTATTATGGTGAAACCTATTGATTTGAAAATATATCAAGTTGAGACCAATCTTGATGAGGTCCAAAAAATGGGTGAATCATAATAATGTGATCTTAGGCCAAGATATGCAACAAAGTAGTAGTTCTAAGACCACTTGCATGTACTTCCAAGGTGAATTTGTATAACTCTTGATATAAATGCACTAACATAATATTCCCCCATGAATATCTACTATGACTCTACTCAATGGCTCAAAATACATTATCCATAATATAGGAGATAAATGTAGCTTTGCCATGTACTAATATGATTGATTCCAGTATGCAATATATACATGTGTACAATCATGAAACATTAGATAATACAATCTGATCTAATAACATAATACCACCTCGATCAATACCCTCAAGTTTACATGTCATGAATCTATGTGCCCACTACATATATCCTAAACCTATCACAACCATCACTATAGGCCTATTTTTAACAATATACAGCTGAAAGATACACCATACATCCTCCAAAGTGATGATCATCTCACCCATCAGTAGCCTGAAAGTATAGGTGTCAAAAATCCACCACTATACTAATGCAGTCATCAAATGCATATTATATGGAATTTGGCCCAATTTTACTACATTTTTCAGACCTACCTCCTCCAATATCCACTAATATGTTTCATATAAATCCAACTCATGTAAATTAATCATATTTCTCCCATATCAAAACTTGTGGGAATGTAAGTCATACTATGAAAACCAAACACAAAGTCTAATTAGCTTTTGATCCAAGTAAATTTAGTATAAATATATAAATAATGACAAAAATTAGTCAAAACATTAAAAAACATAGACTAATTATGGATATGAGTGTAGACAAGAACATCCCATTTGGTACAAAGACATTACAAGTTGAACGATTTTGTCCTAGAGATACAAAACCATCAAATTCCAAAAAAAATAGTCTTAACATGCAAAAAATAGTAAACACTTTAAAACTTCAAAAAAATCCAAAATTGATTAAGAGATATTATACTTACTAAACAATTATGAATATTGGATACATACCACCTCACCAATAGTCTTTGTCTTTATAAAAATCTACAAGAACTTAAATTTTACTAGTAATGCAAGTCATTGATTAGGCATTTTTCAAACTAAAAGCTCAAATATCACAATGCAATAGTGAAAATGAAATTACAAAATCATTTTTTACCCTATTACCTATTTTGAGTTAAAATTTAAACAATATCAATTACTATGCCTATTTTGTGCTTACTTCAATTAAAAACTCAAAACCTTTTCAAGAAACATCTCAAGTTATATTCATCAAAAAAACATTCATTAAATTATATCAGGATACATATTACATCTTATTATACATTATCATGATATTCAATTACTAAATCTAGATTTAAACAGTATTAAATTTCATACTTAATAACATAATCAACATTACCTTTGATAATCATTCTTCATATTTGACTACAATTTTCCACATTTTATTATTCATATTATACTATGTCTAATATGATCTACATCAAGATTACTTTCAAATTCTATATGTGATATACTATATATTCCAACTTATCGAGTTTGTATATCTACCTATATCTTTCGATATGATCTATTCGCTATTATCATCCTTCATCTCAAATAAGGGGCACACATGGGGCAAAAAGTTAAATTTACTACAAAATTAATATTTAACCAATTATCATGTCACAATGAAACCTTAATGGTTCATTTATTGATATAGTATTAGGGCACATTTTATATACATTAATTAAATTTAAAAAATAGATTAAAGATTATAAAATAATACACATTATGGTTTTAAAGAATGAAAAAGAACAAAAAATGCAATCATTGACATAGATTATGGGGGCATATTCCATGCATATGCACTCACATTATAGAAATGAAATAAAAATACAAATAATTTTGAGTGCACAATGTATATTATGGCATAAATTATAACATAATTTATAACTCTACATTTACATGTAATTATAGATTTCACATTAACCAATGAGAACATGATATATACTCATGCACACTATACTATTTTCATATTTAAAGAGCATACTACAGTCTTGTGGCATATATTATATATTATTTTATATATATCTACATGATAGGGGCATGAATGACATCCATTCTCTTTTTACCATGCATTTAGTAACAAAGTAACAATTGAATAATAATCCATCTATTATTTTCAATTTAGTTAAAATGCATAGTGCATGAATTGGAGGTTTTGTGCCCTCCAACACTATAGCCTCTACATCCATTTTGGATTCTAACCCCTTTCACAACTTGGGGTTACATATACTAACTAATTTAAATTGAGGTCTCTTCATCCCTCAATGGGTGTTATTTATCATACACATGTACATATCAAATTAAGGCTTGATCACTCCCAAATTCTCCAATTTTTCAAAATAATTGCAATTTTTTCAAAACAACACAAAGACTAAAGTTAGCACATTCATGTTTATTTTTACCTTAATGGTTATGTCTATCACATTGACCACTTGAAATATTATCCATTTCCCTATCCATGAAATGAATGGACATTATAATCCCCTTCTTTTTCTCTATGGCATTCCTACTTCTTCATGAAATACATACATGTGTAGTTTCTCCTTGAATATTATTTACAATATTTCATTTATGGTTGTATCTTTTGTTTTACTTGAATAATAATTTCATCTAGTTACATACATCTAATTTTGTACGACAAGTTTGGATCATCATGGTACATGATAAATCTACACAATAATTATTTATTGTGGTTTGCATTCTCTTTTTCCTTTTCATCTAATATTTATAATTTCACTTAAACACCAAATTAAAGGAGGGTAACTGTAGACACCCAAATTTGACACAACACTTGTTAAATAATGTATCTTTAATTCCTTTACTTTAATAGATATTTAAATAAGAATTAAATACTTGGTGATACATTTTTATTATATTTTACCATTTTAATTTATTTTTTTCTATGACTTTATAACTCCTTTTTCTATCCACATGGCTTAAAGCACATCTAAAAATAGAGATCTCTAAACCCATTTTGTATCCCTAACTTTTGAGTCCCCTTTAAGTTATTTCAGGTCCTTTGTCTACACCACTAGGTTTTCAATTCAAATTACAAGAATTCCCTATATATAAAAAATCATTATAAGACATTTGAAATAATTACTCTCACATTTCAAGAGTTATTCAAAATATACATTACTTATATTGAATCACGACATCTATATTTTAAATATTTTTACATGTTCCTGCTTATGAAAAGGGTAAGCTAGGAGAAGAAACATATATATATACATATCATAATTTCACACACATACGTAGGTAGGAGAACTAAATTTGAGTTTGAGCCCTCTTTAAAGAATTGGAAATGTAGTACAGTGATTGGTCTTTTAATGGGGATTGACCAAGGTTAGTCCAACTAAATCCTTTTCACTCAGTTCCTCCATATATAATATTATAAGTGTTTGTGTAGGAAAATAGGTTTTTATATTTAAAGTGCATGTGCATATGAAAATGGGATTGAAAAAGTGGGAAAAGGCATCACTGAATCATCCATAGCCTTAGGAAAGTTTCAAATCTTCAGTTTTAAAGGACAAAATTCATGAACAAAGACATAATCAATTACCATACATGTCCAAATCCTATCGATCCTATCCTAAGCCAAAATTAGTCATTAGATTCTAAGATGAAAAAATTATAGTCATCACACATAGTTTTATGTCGATCACTCAACCTACATAGATCAAGGAATTTTGACAAATAAGAAGATAAGTTTCTATTTATCCATTTACATGTGTCATTGTAATTTTTGAACTTGTTTGTAGAAAAACATACTTTTTAAAACTATGTTTTATTCTTGTTTATAGTAATTCATAGATAAATTTATATTATATTATTTTTATCCAATAAAAGGATTAGTCTTACATCAATCCAATTTTAGGTTAAAAATATTTGTGAACCCATGTATTGTTTGAACATTTCCAAACCTTAGCTCTCCTTTAGGGTTTCAACCTTCTTTCTAAGATATACAAATTTTGTCTTAGTATTTTATATTTGATCTTTGATTTCCCCTTATTCTTGTGCAAATCAAAATTCTTTTTTCATGTTTACCCTATGTCTTTACCCTTATTTCACCAATAGGTTTTGCTTACCTTAGCTTGTGGCTTATCCTACCTTGTTTGGATCTTATATGATTTATAAAAACTCCTTTTTTCAAAGGTTTGGATTTTTTTTCTAAATGAATTAATTAGATTAAAAAACTTTCTTTGTTTTTAAAATATAGTTTACATATTTCTCATAATTTTCAATTTACTATTTTTATTAAACTTTGACTTAGGGGATGAATGATGCACCTATTTTTAAATGAATTTTCAAGTGGTGTCTATTTTTTTATTTTAATTAATAACCTTTCTTACATTTCAAAAATAAAAAATGGATATATTGTGAGTGTTGATTATTTATTTTACACATCTAGGAATTTATACCTGGGAATGTGTTTTGGGAATAGGTCTTGTCCTTTTCTTTATTGCTATCATAGGTTTTGGTGACTTTAAATTGACCACATCTACTAGAAACCCCAATATCATCCACCCCTTGGATCTTATCTTTTATATAAATATTATGCCCTATGATTATTCTAATATATGTATTTCAAAATCTTGTAGCTATCATTCCTTAGATTATATATTTTATGGTAATTCTATACCACATGATTATTCTAATGAATGGAACAATGATGATTATTGTATGATTAAAAATGTTAATGATGTATATGAGGAAAAATACTATGAAGGAAATGGTTATGATTTTGATTATGAAGAAGTATATTATGAAGAAATGGAACAAAATATTATTTATGAAATGGAAGAGCCTAGCTCCCCTACATCTTCTTTACACTTTTTTGAGTAAGTGGGAAACAATGCTAAGGTACATACTCCCATTTATTCTATGTTGCATGAGTTAAAATTTGAAGATGACACTAATTTTACATGCATAGATTTTTATCATAATATAGATGATGCAAATGTGACAAAAGTTGAATGTGATTTTACTTTACTAGATGATGAAAAAGTTACACAACTTGAATGTAATTCTTTACTAGATGATGAAATTGTCAAAAAAATTGAATGTATTTTTATTTTAGTAGATGATGAAAAATGTTACAAAACTTGAATTTACTTCATCTTCATTTAATTATGCAAATGTTACAAATTTTCAAGTAGTTCTCTTTACCTCTCTTTAGATGATGCACGTGTTGAAAATTACTATATTTTATTAAAGGATGAAAATGCTATAAATTTTTAAAATTATTCTCTTTCTTGCTCTATAGATGATGTAAATGTTACAAAAGTTGAATGTAATTTTCCTTTATTAGATGATAAAAATGTTACAAAAATTTAAATTCATTCTTATTTACTTTCTCTTGATCAAGAAAATAGAACATTAAATATGATTCCTATATTCTCTCTAGGAGAAAGAAGTGTTAGATGGATTAGCATCCATAAGGACATGTGGATTCATATTGCATCCTCTATTTTTATCCCCTAGCTTCACTTGAGGGGGGGTATTAGAGTATGTTATTTTTCATGCTTGCTAGGTTTTGGTTAGATTATTTGTCTTTCTCCTAGTGTTATCCTATCTGTGGAATTATCCTACGTTGCTTAATTAGGCTTGATTTTGATTTTTCATTGCCTACTTAATCAAGGGATATCCATTGTATTAAATATGCTTTATGATATTTTGGTATATCCTTTTCAGATCTCTTGTGTGAATAAAAATTGTTTTATTTTCAATTGATTTATTCTCTCATGTATGTTAAAGCATACATGGTTATAGTAATGAGCTCTTAGAGAGATCTTAGCTGAAGAGTTTTGATAACTCTTTCATATTTTAAATCTTGCCTTATTGAAGCCCCCTTTTGAGAGTAAGTTAATAAGATAACACAAATGTATAAATGTACCTCAATAGGTAATCTAATGCAATATTAATATCACAACCCTTATTCTTATCAATCATGTGTGAGAAAATAGTAGCTTATATATGCTCTTGTACTAATCCTTTTAATTTTGATTTTGATATATGTCTATTACTCTAACAATGTAACCCTTTGATTTTACACTTCAATCGATGGCTTATAAATTCAAATATGTGTATCATAAATGCAAGAATACACTCATGTACTCATATATGTATCAAATTTAAATTAGGACCCTATTGGTGTGTAATCCAACATATAATATGAAAAAAAAATGACTAAAGGGGAAAAATTAATGGAAAAACCACAAATTATATTATATGAACACATGTGTGAAGTATATGATTTTTTATTTTATATAACTTTTGTATGTATTCGGCCTTGTAAGCCCAATCGGGCAATATAAGAATGCAAAGAGTCTTTTCTTTTGTATCTCAAAAGGCTAGAATATGAAGAGATAACAAGATTGTAAAAGATTATATATGGAAATTCGATGTAATAGAATCTAGTTCAATGTGTTGATAGAGATTAATAGAATCATTCTATTATGGTTTTCCTTATCAAATTTTATGTATAGTTTATGCATAGTGAGTACTTTATTTTACTTTAATATATTATTAAATATGATACTAGTTATGGTTTGGATTATGTTTGTATCTATTTCATCTTGATCTTAAGTGTATTCTTATACTTCATAAATTATATATAATATTATTGTCTCTTCTATACCTATTGGTGCTCTTCACTACACAAGTTATTCCTATAATTAGCAAGTTCTAGAGTATTTTCAACAACCTCTGCTAACAATGGTGTGGTGAGTGTGGAACCTATTTGGATGAAATATGATGATATATTTGCCATGGCATAGGGATGTATAAAGATGGATAGATGAGATAATATAGAATTTTACAGAGGAAAAATCATGGAGAGTTGGAAAAATTACAGAGAAGATTATCCAAGAACACCTATACGATGAAATCTAAGAAATTTTTTGGTGTAAATTGCCTAGATTGTTAGTTATATGGATAACTATATTAGAATACTATTACTTTAGTCCAAGGAGAATATAATTTATATTATATATTGAGGAAAATGTGGAAAGACTATGTAACCTAGATATCGATTGCTCTTGAGCAGTAGATTACTATAAAAAGACTACGATCGATGGCTATATCACAAAGTTCATAGTACAAAGCTATGTAGATTTTGAGACTGTACGAGATTAATTTGTCCAAGGAATCAAAGGGAAATTTTTTTAGTGACTACTTTTGCTGATAAAGATGTTGGTTATGGAAAAGTCTATGGTGCCTACTCTAGCCAACATGGAGTAATTACTTTAGGCACCAAAGGGGTGTGTGCAAGAGAAAGTGGATGATGAAGAGCTGAGTAAAAATAACTTGAGCCTAATCCCATAAAATGGAGGGTTAAAATACTCAAAGTAAGAATAAATTTATGGGACTTGAAAGGTAACTATGATAGCAAAGAAGATGAAATAAGATAATCAACCCTAAAGTAACTATGAATAGGACTAGGAGTAGAGAAGAAATTGCTAGAGGTAGAGACATACACAAAAAAGATGCTAGAGAAGAGAGGTTGTTGAGAGAAGATGTGGAAACTAGTGAAAGAGAAGGGTATGTATAATATGAGAAAGGGCCTGATGAGAAAGAGGAAGCTAGAAGCAATGATGTTGAGGTAGATCAATTAGGAAGTAGAGGTAGATCACAGTTAAGGGAAGGGTTTTAAGCTAGAATCGGGAAGGAAAGTTCCTCGAAAAATGTTAAAATTGAAGGTAGTAAAATTGCAGATTCAAGTTCAAAAATAAAATAAGTTAGAAATAAGTGTCATTCATTTCAAGGGTTCCCCCAAGCCCACTTTATTTAATTAAGGTATAAAAAGTATAGAAAGAGAAGTTGATTCAGGTTAGTTTGATTTCTTTACCAATAAGTTTAGAAGGCTTAGTGTAGAAACCACGTGGGTATTAGAAAGAAAGAAGTCATAAGAAGCAATATTTCTTATTACTCTTAAAAATATTAGTATATAGTAGCCTATATTCACATTGAACATTATGCAGTCATATAATAGTGCAATAACCAATGCAAAATCACCACTAGTCAGTTGCTAGTATTCAAACATCTTTAGTAACAACTACCAGCCTACCAGCCATGGTGCTTCATGCAGGTATGTTTCTAATTTTAATTCCATATGATGGGTCTTTAGACCCTGAATAATATTTGTCAACCTACATAAGAAATGGATTGTAAAAGGGATAACATCAAATGATGTAAAATAGTGTGAACTTGTAGGGGCTTTGGTAGGATGTGCATTGGAGTTCATTTTCAAAAGGAATGTAAAACCCTTGATATCACATAAGTTAAATATTTGTTATTATCATAATTCATGGTTAAAAAATGTTCTAGTTAAGTTATTAAAGATCTAAAAAATCCCAACAAATCTAGAGAAATGATTGGAGAATATGATCATAGGTTTTTTGATGTAATGAATAAAATTGACTTTATTTTATAAGATAAATATAAGGTTGTTTAGATCGTAGAGAGCTTATGATTAATAATAAGGTTTGTTATTTCATAATCCTAGTTTGACACCAAGGCTAATACTTGGTATGTTTCCATAAGAATTGAACAAATAGAAGATTACATGAATCTTCCATCGATGGGATCAAAAGTAGAAGCTAAGTTAGATTATTTTATGAGTAATATGAATGAGTTCATGAAAATTATAATCCTAAATTAGGCTTATGGTACATAAAATGTGTCCATGAGGGACATCATAGGAATTATTGTCTAACAATTAAAATAGAATTTTGTGAAATTTGTAGGGTAGTTGGACATCCTACATCCAAGTGCCATCTTCTTCAAAAATATATCCAAAAGTCACACATCATATATTATAATTTTTTAAAATCTAAATATCATAATGAGACAAGATGTCAAGCCTTGTAATATTTATATCAAGTTATAACAAATAATTCTTCATAATTATAGCTCATAAAATACCCACTCTGAAGCAAGTAAATTCCAAAACCAAACATGGAGATGACAAATATGACTCAAGGTATTCTGGGATGGGTGCCTTCATCACCTCAATATCATATGCCTTCATCACCTCAATATCAACCACATGGCCTAAAAATCTATAATAACATGTCATCTCCCTCATATCAATATTTTGGTCGGTATGCAGAACCCTAGAACAACATAAATCTTCAACAATAGTAGGCAAACTAGACTCCAAGTTCCCCTCAACATTAGTATGGGGGATATGATTCATAGATGAATCATCAAGGAGGATATATTGGACAATAATCCCAAGGGTGGGGATATCAATAGAATAGAAGAGACTACAAAGGGGGATATAGGGGAAGATATCATGGCAAATATCAAGGAGGTTTTAACAATGATAATTGATAAACTTTACCCCCTATGCAATGTTACCTATACACAGCATATAATCATTATGTGAAGAACTATCCCATCAATCCTTAGAGATAATTTTATTGTGTATACTATATGATCAAAAGTCAACATCAAATATAAGATTACCCTATGTTAGAGAAAAAAAGAAAGGAGAAGCTATTGTGCAATGTAAATATGATCAATGCATAGCTAAATGAAAATGCATTTGTGCAAGTTGTCATAAGTAAATAGAGAAATAAAAAAGGCTTACCTCCTTAATAAATGCCTTAGAATTAGGGTATTATAAAATTTTAGAGGGATAAGTATCTTAATATTGTAATAGAAAAGAATTTAATGTATCAAATTGTGTAGGTATTACAGGAAATATAATAAAAACTAATCTCTAATGATGATAACATAGCTATTGATGCTTAGATGTATGGGAAAATTATTAAGATAATGAGACAATGAGGCATTGTGACCATTTTAATGGATCTAATGAAACTACTTAGTACACTACATATCCTAGAATATCATTAACCTCCTACATAATCTCTTGGAGTGTACACAATGGAGGCAAACAAGGGCCAATAAAGTAGTTTGATATGTCAAGACCAAGAAGCCTTAGGATGTGGATTCATGAATGGATATTGAGTTGGTTGGGTATGAGATCCCAAATGTAGTATTTAACTTCAGAATTGAAGTCAATATGATTCCTTGATCAACATGGGAAGCCATTAGTTGACCAACTCTAAGCTACAATCTAATAACACTGAGCTTAGTGGATTATGGAAGAGTCAAACCCATTGACCAGTTATAAAATGTTGAAATTGAAGTGGTTGATCTCAGCTTGTGAGAGGATTTTGAGGTCATCAACATAAAGACAGCACAGACCCATTACCTTATCTTAATTGGTAATAATTGGGCCTACAATGTCCAAATATCTATTAACACTATGAATAATAAGTTAGAAGCACATCAAAAAGATAAAATAGTGGTCATACATTTAAATAAGTCTGAACAAAAGCCATATATCATCCCCAAAGAGCCAAATTCTCCTTATGCTTATGGGGATAATAATTGGTTTAAAGTGGGTACAACCAAAAGGAAAAATAGGGTGCAATCTATAGAATGTTAAAAGTAGAACCTAGATACTACTTAGCAAGAAAAAAAATTGGTATTCAAATCAATTATAACAAAGTCTTCAGTTAGGCCCACTCAAATTGAAGATTATGTTTCTCCTTCAGTATATTGGCTAACAAGATCTGAGGTAGACTTATTGTATAATAATAGTGAAATTATGATGGATTATATTGAACCAACCCTAAAATTTATTCTACCCTGGGATTTTGTATTGTCCATAAGTGGTGAATCAAACATGTACATCTTGAATTGGTATCATAGAGATCATGAGTTGTAACCTATGTGCATGGTGTTCACTACAAAATATCAGATACCTCAATATTTTATGACATAAGATCTCAATCCATTCATATTGAGGCTTAAACATCATGTACCAAAGGTGGACTAATGAGTCAATGCACTCATCTATGCATTAAAAGGAACTTTTGTGACATGGTGGGTTGTTCATAGAAACTCATAAATACATTGAGAGGAAGCATGTGAAATCTTGTGTGTTAGGTTTTATTTATTAACTAGTGTTAAATTAGAATGGTCTTTCTTTCAAGAGGGTTAATGTCTAGAAGTTACACATCTATCAATGCATGGATATATAGACCACATAAGGAGTAGAACCATGGTACTGAGTGCACATATGCATTCATACCCTTGCACCTCTTCCAACAGCTTGGTAGATGCATCAAGTGTGTAAAAGGAAAACTAAACATTGGGTGTAACTTCACTAGGATTTCATTTAAACTTTTGTGTTTGAAAATAATAACCCATTAGTACATAATGCCTTATGGAGAATTAAAAAAATCTATCTCATAGACACGTAGAATATTTAAAAATAATATTTGAATCATCATCTCATCAGGAGGTTGCATAGGACTTAGATCTCTCACTATGTAATTATAAAGCTAAGTAAAAAAGAACAACTCTTGGTTTAGCCATTTAATAGAATAATTAATGATCTGACAAAATCTAGTGACAATGACGGAGATCTCGATCTAGAAAGGTTATTTGAGCCCCAATGTGAAGATGAGCCCAAACTAGTGTAAAGTGTAGAGTAAATAGAAGAGGAAAAATTGCATGATATTAATATTCTACAATGTGAAAGCAAACACATTTTTTAAGATACTTTGCCAAGTGGATTAGGCAAGATATATTAGGAACCATTGTGAAAGATTGAAGGAAATATTAGGATAAAATTGACCCCTAAGCTTACAACAGTGGGAGATTACTAGGGATACGAGCATATCTCTGAAGCCTTGCACTTGTTAAGAGATTATCAATATGTGTTTCCAAGCAAATTATTAAAGGTGAAAGGCGTATATCAATCTCTAATAGAAATTCATATAGAATTAAAATGATGTGTATTCCCTATCAAAAAATAACCCTATAGGCTCAATCCTAATATGAAGACTAAATTAAAGGCCAAACTTTATCGAATGCAAGAAGATAGAATTATTTATCCAATTGAAAAGGTAGAATGGGTGAGTCCCATGGTTATTTAAACTAATAAAATAGGAGAAATTCAAGTATGTGGGGATTACCATGCACTCAATGATCCTTATGTTAATGATCCATTTCTTACCCTTTCATAGTTGAAGTAATTGAATCTGTGATTTGGAATGAGGTATATTCATTTATGGATGGTTATAGTGGATATCACCATATTCTAATTGCCAAGGAGAATCAGGCCAAGACCACCTTTGCTATTGAATGGGGATAATTTGTATACAAGGTAATGCCATTTGGTTGAAAGAATGCACCTATTGTCTTTTCTAGAGTTATGGTAAATGCATTCAAAGACTTCATTCATGATTTTCGAGAAGTTTATATGGATGATTGGTCTATCTTATCTCTATTTAAATAACACTTATGAAAACTAATATTGATGTTGGAGAGATGTTGGGATTTGCACATCACTTTAAATTTAAATAAGTGTTTATTATTTACACCTTTTGGTGTCTTGTTATGCCATGTTGTGTGTAACGATAGAATTTTGGTCAACCTAGATAAAATTGTTGTTATAGTAGGAATTCCACCTCCTACTAACTCAACTAAAGTATGCACCTTCCTTGGTCATACTGAATATTATAATAAGTTTATAAAAAGGTATGCAACTATATCTACATCTATGGAGAAACTATTGTGCAAGGATACCAAATTTGAATGGACCCTTGAATGTCAAACAACATTATTTGAGTTAAAGTAAAGGATGGTAATAGCATTGATCTTAGTATTTCCTAACTAGAAGAAACCATTTCACATACATGTGGATGCTTTTAGTACCATAGTAGGAGTTGTCTTAGTATAACCAAGTAAAGGCAAGTTGGACCACCCGATACATTTTTTTAGTAAGAAACTATCAGCTACAAAAAATAATTACATGACCATAGAGAGAGAAGCACTAGCCATGGTGTTTACATTAAAAAAATTTAAGCATTACTTATTGGCTAATCCTTTTGATTTCTTCACAAATCACCAAGCATTGTGATACCTAGTTAATAAATCAATGCTAGGATGACATATATCAATGTGGTTGATGCTCTTTTAAGAATTTTAATTTTAGACTAATGTTAAGCCAAGGAAGGAAAATGTGGGACCAGATCACCTCAACTAAATTTATAATAGGGAGGAACTAGATGAACTCAAAGATGAATCCCCTGATGCATAATTATTTATAACTTCTGTAGTTCTTGATAATATGGAGGACATTACAAATTTTGTATAATATAGAACTTTTCTTACACACTACACTAAGTAGAATAAGAAGCAAATAGTTACCTGAGCCATACCATATATCTTCATTAATGGATTATTTTATAACCTTGGCAAAGATGATGTATTGTGTAGATTAGCTATATATCATGAGTGACCACAGCTACTTCAAGAGGCTCATCAATGAATTGCATGGGGTTACTTTGTAGGAGAAGCCTCTATAAGTAAAACACTTTAGAGTGGTCTATGGTGGTCTACATTATTTTAGGATGCACATAAATTTGTTAAACACTATGACATTTATCAAATAAAGGGCAAGCCCAACCATCAAAATGAAATGCATTTGGTACCTATGATTTCAAAACAAACATTTGAGCAATGGGAAATTGGTTTTTTTGGAATTATAGTTCCCTCAAGTAAGTGCAGTTAGGACTAATATATTATTAATGTGATAGACTATTTCATGAAATGGGTGGAAGTTGTTTCCACTCCCATCTGTAGTGAACAAGATGCTACCAAGTTTTTATATGAAAACATCATCACAAGGTTTGGATGTCTAGTTAAGTTGGTAATTTATAGAGACGTGCATTTTCTAAATAACACTATCAAGACTCTCACTGAAAATTTCATAATATCTCACCATAAAATCATGGCTTACCTGCAAGCCAATGGATAGGTAGAAGCATCCAATAAATTTTTGGGGAAGATGTTAAAAATAAATTTGGGAAGATCAAATTCTTGAAATTCTATGCGCCTATCAAACACATTATAATAGATATATCGGGTTCACTCCATTTCAATTGGTATATGACCTTGAGGCAGTAATTCCTATGAAATATATTATGCTTAGTTTGTGCATTGTGATGATCAAGAGATTAGGAGATCAAGATTCATTAAAGGCACAGTTTATGGATTTCACTAGGATGGAAGAAAATAGATTAAGAGTACAATGGACATAATAAATAAACAAACAAATTTAAAAGCATGGCATGATCATAACTTGCGATCTAATTAATATTACCTAGACCAAATAATATTTCTTTATGAGATCAGATTCAAAGCATTCCCTAAAAAGTTGCACATAAGATGGAAAGGACCCTACATCATATATTAAGTATCACCACAAGGTACCATTATGTTAAAATATTTATAGGGAACCATATTACTAGGACGTATATATGGCTATAGGCTTAATCCATATCATCTTTAATCTCTATCATTCTACTAAAAAATTTAGTGGGTACTGAGTAGCACCATGTAGTTAGGATTTCATTTAATGTTGTTTGTTTTATGTTTTGTTTTCTTAAGTTATAATGTTTATATAGCGTGTTCATTATTGTACAACACATTATAACCACCAAGAATTAGTTATCATTATAGGATGCAGTCGCATTCCATAGAAAGCTTATCAAAGATAGTTGGTCATAACTACATCAAGAATTGTAATTAAGCATAGGAAGGTAATGACAAGATAGGTACAATGCGAAGAATGCCAACATTCAAGTTAGACCATTAATGGTGCAGTGTTTCAAAAATATTACATCATTTTCAAAATAGATTTGGTAATAAAAAGATAAGTGGGTACATAAATCAAATTAATTAATCAAAAAAATAGCTACTCACCTATAATAACTACAAAATAATTAAATAAAAAATCCTAGGCATGAAATTTCCCTATCAAGGTGATTTCTAGAAATTAATATTAATTAAAAAAGGGAATATTTGTACGCACATAGTTAATACATTCAAAAGAGGTGGTGACATGCAATTGGGTGTCCATAGCTATATAAGTTTAGGGTATGGATAATGATAAAACATTACAAATTTTAATCAACAAAAGACTTTTATGATTTACCTTTTGAATACCTAATCATGAATAGATTTCAAACTAGATTGAAACTAATCAAAATCATCTTGCAATCTAGACCATTGATCGAGCCATGGACAGAAGTTAGTTATTGATTCTACTATTAGATGCATAAAAAGAGGAAATGGTAATTAGGATAGGTCTTTGGCATACTACACACAATGATCTAGATTCATTTGAATTCATATATGCAATAAAAACTACTTTGTTTACCCAAGATACTCAAGGAGTAGCACAAGTAGGAGCCCTAACACTTCAACATCCATTGCAAGGATTCGACACTAAAAGGTTAATTAATATGCCTATATTTGGGTAGCTAGATGAGGTTATGATAATTTTATTGAGCTATTATAATCATGGAGCTATCCATTTAGCTCAAGATGTTACAGTCTAGATTTATGCGCATATCATAGCATGAACAACTGGTCTACCCAATCATGGCAAATCTCTCCTACCTTATAATTCTATAGCACCACCCATCCATTCAAATATCAAGGGAAAATATACCACTAAGTTAGGGTAATGAACTCTTATTGACTCAATTGAGGATGTTTCACTATGCATCATGGTTCAATATATCACCAAAATATTTTGGTAAACCACCAAGTGAAACAAGTGACAAGAGGCGTCATTGACATTGCCTATCGCAAGACAAAGTTGTGGGAAGATTTCAACTGGCTTGAGTTTTTGGCAATTTAGCTTACCACTAATATATAAAAGTTACTTTTGGGAAGCACATAAGCCTTTCAATACTAATTTTTGGTCCTTTTATTGTGTTTCATGTAGTGGAAATCTTTACTAAGGCCAGTTAATATAACTCCAAATTTTTGGCTTGGTAATGCCTTCAAAAGTATTGCATGGACTAAAATAGGAAAATATTAAGATAAATTAGGGATATTTAACAAATGGTGGCTTGAATACCTAGCCTAGATCAGATCACACCCCAATATCCCACAAGATGTAATACAGTATCTGGGACAACATGCTTTAGTTACCAAATTACACAATGGCATACAGATCAAGGTTCATGAGTTAGCTACCTCAATTGTCACTCCAATGCCATTTTTAATTTAAATGGTTGATGTGAAGGCTAAAATGTATTGATAAAATTCCCTAGCTATGAGTTTGGTGCCTCCATTACAAGTAATCCCTCCACAAGTACAAAAACCACAAGTAGAGTAAATACCTTTTATAATAACCCACACGGTCATAGTCCTAACTAACACAGCCTCAAGATCCAATGAAGTAAGAGAAAATAAAGAGGAAAGCACCTATGCATAAATTTTCACCACTTATAGCAAAGAAAATAATTTGATAAACAAATTCATGGCTTAAGCATCTCATGATTCCATAGATGGCTAATGAGTGTGACCTACCTGAGCTAGGTGTAGAATAATGGGAAGTACTCCAATTGATGTTAGAAGACATCATAAAATAGGTGTATGATGCAAAGGAGGAGAAGGAGTTCTTCTTTTGGAAATTAATGCAAACTTTCCAAGTAAAAAATTAGGTAAGATAAGACATTTAGGTTAATATAACTCAACCACCTTCCTCTATCCTTGTTGACATTGTAAGACAAAATGCAACTCAATGCAAGTTAGATGCCAAAAAATTTTCAATAGAATCAGCCATAGGGTCATTAGCTATGTAGGTGGTGGATTTACCTATAGAATGTAGTCTTACACAAGTCTTGTTCTGATGACCATAAACACATTCATCTGCTAAGCCATCACAAACTATGCGAGAAAGGATGGTGTCTTTCAAGGAACTTGTAGAAGAAATTAGTGTGCAGCAGCCTTAGGCATCACAATAACAACCTCAACCATAGAGTGTGAATAATTAAAAGTAGACTCTCAAGCCTCCAAAAAAATCTAAGAGAAATAATTTGTTACACAAAGGTTAGCTAGGTAAAGTACAATCCCCCGAGCATATTAAATCTAACATCAAACTTGAAGGGGATGAGGAACCCATGGATACAACTATGACTGAGGAATTAGCTAAAAAAAAAACTATGCAGGGCACACCTAAACTTGAGGAGGTGAAAGAGGAACAAAGGAGCAATAAAACAAAAGAATAAGCACAACTAACAGTACCACAAGTAACACAACAAGAAGCTATGAAACATCAATAATAGAAGTAGAAAGATATAGATGCTAAGAAATAAAATAAATATGAGGAAGAAGAGGTTGTACAAAAGTAAGCCAAAGAAGTGCAATCTATTAAAAAGAAAGTCGAGGAAGTAGAAGATGTGTAGAACAAGCTAAAGAAGATGAAGCCATAAAGAAGAAATTTGAGGAAGCAAAATTCATGTGCAAGTAGGCTAAAGAAGCAGAGGCAAAGAATAAATAGCAGGAGGAATCCCAAAGGCAACAAAAAGAGGCACAAGCTACATAGTAAAAATAGGAGCAAGAAGTTCAAGTTAAGGTTAAATTTGAAGCCAAAGCTAAGGTTGAGGTGAATTCTAAATAAAAATCTCAAGCTGATGCTAAGGATAAGGCTGAAGAGGAAGTTAAAGTGCAATTTGAATTTGACACTAAAGCAAAGGTGAAATTAGCAACCCAAGCCAAGGAGATCTAGGATGTGCAAGCACAAGCAAAAATAGTAATCACAACTCACACTAATGGCATTAAATAAGCATCATAGATCTCTATCCAATGGCTATGGGATGTCCCTACTACATCAACATGGTGGACTACTTTCTTGCTTCTATTATCTCAATTTACACATGCTCTTATGACATCTATGACCCCATCCATGGCACTTGCCACCACTATAATGGAAACATCATTAAATGTGACCTAGCTACTAAACTCAAAATAGATTGAATGAGTAGTATCCTTATAGGAATCCATTGCATAAAAGGCCTCATATTTAGAACAGGAAGTCCTGAGGTTATGGGATAAAAAGGTTGGAGTAGAAGAGCATCTAAAAAATATGAGGCAGTTTATCAATAAAGTTTGTCTCACATTAGTCATGCAAGTATTGGGTGATCAATTCATGTTAGAATATAAATAATTCACTTCTCTATTGACAGAGCTCACCAAGAGTTGGGGAGTTACACAAAAATAAATAGCATTGTGTACACAAGGAAAAGTTGTCAAGGTAGAAACAAAGGTCATATGTCAACTCTTGGATTAATATGAGAAAGTCCAAGACACTACTACAAAGTAGGACAATTAGATAGCCCAAGATATTATAAAATGGAGATAGCATTTAAATTAATCATTGGCTATTGTGAAGCCTAAATTTTACACTATAATCAAAGCTAAAGTTGTACTGGAGGATCAAATGGCAACTATAGAAAAAATGAGTTGTGTACTCAGATAATTGTTAGATTCTAGGGATGCTGCCTTAAATAATCTACAAGTATGGCATAATGAAAACATATGCAACACTTTTAAAACCATCCAATCCAAGAATATAGTAGATAAATTGGATGAGCTCATCTTGGACATTCATTTGAAACTAACTAATACCAAGGCATTACTTACAATCATAGATGATGAGGATCTGTAAAACATGATGATAATCTAGGTACCATTATGCATTATACTTTACATGGTGTACAAAGTGATCATTGACTTGAAAATGATCAAGTAGGATCTCACTCAAGTTGATCAGGTTATTACCCAGATAATAAATGAGCCTCAATTCATCCCTTCATAATAACTTCAACAAAGCATACTAGAGAGGAAGATAGACATAAAGGTGTAGTCTCTACAACTACCTTTGGCAGTGGATACATCAAAAACTAGTGGGTTAGTAGTTGTCCAACCATAGCAACCTTTGTATCCACCCAGTCAAATACCCCCTTAGTTGTAGTAGTAAGGTTTCACACTTCCTTTTTATGACTTCAAGCATATTGCAATTGTTATAATGTATTTTAAACATCAAAAGAGGACCCAGAATGGTTGAAAACCAATAAAGGGTGGCCACCTGGTTATGCTAGTCTATTGAAAAATTGAAAGGGTGGTAGGCTAGTATGTTACTTAGTTGAAAATCCAAAAGGTTGGTAGGCTAGTATGTTACTTAGTTGAAAATCTAAAAGGGTGACTAAGTAGTGCACAATGGATGAAAACTAGTAAACAACACCTGTAGTGATAACTATGACTTGTGTTAAGACTTATCTTTTTAACTCAGTTCCAATTAGCATGTGACTTTGTCTTAGGACAAGATAAATATTTAAGTCCAATAAATTTTTAGATGAAGAATGGAGTTTGGTAAAACTAGGAAGTATATTAGATAGACACATGTACGAAGTGTATGATTTTGTCTTTTGTATATATTTGGCCTTGTAAGCCTAATCAGGTAATAGAAGAATGTGAAGAGTCTTTCCTTTTGTATCTTGAAAGGTTGCAATGTGAAGAGATAATAGGATTGTAAAAGACTATATATAGCACTTTGATGTAATATAATCTGGTTTGATATGTTGATAGAGATTAATAGAATTATTATGTTATGTGTTTTTTTATCTTCTTTTATGTATATTTTATGTGTAGTAAGTACTCTATTTTACTTTAATCTATTATCAAATACAATACTAGTTATGGTCTAGCTTTTGTTTGTATTTTTTTTGCCTTGCTCTTTAGTGCATTATTGTACATCGTATATGATAGATCATATTATCATCTCTTCTGCGCCTGTTGGTACTCTCCACTACACAAGTTATTACTGTAATTAGCAAGTTTTGGATTATTTCTAGGAACCTCTACTAACAAAATTAAAAAATAAAAGCATGTTCCTAATCAAACTAAGATCATGCCAATACACTCTTGGTCAAGACCAAGAGTGTGCCAGTATACTCCTTTTCAAACTAGGAAGAGGATTAGAGTATCAAATCAGGAGCATGTCAACACACTCTTGGAAAAAACCCATGAATAGTGAAATTTGAAGGAAGAAATAGGAATACAAAGCCAAATAGATAAAATAAGAGGAATATAAGGAAGCCATGGCATAAAATATAATAATGTAGAATCACAAAGTGTGAATATAGAGATGAAGGTGTCGTAAAAGATAATAAAATTTGGTAATAAGATCTTACTTTGAATTGATTATCTAAAATCACATAAACACACTAATACATAGAAGATAACTATCCATGTAACAATAATTAGGTGTCTACATAATGCCCCACTTTGATGTGCTTGCATGTATACATATCAAAGTGGAATAATTTTGGAAACATGTGTCATTGTTCTCACCTCAACATCTATTGAGATTTCTTGAAGTCAGTGTTTGTATAATAGTGAGATAAAAATAAAAAGGAGAGAGATATCACCTTATCCCCATAATGTTTTTGTTAGGAATAATTTTTAACTCACATCCGTGCCCTTGATGTAATTTTTAAGCCCCTAAAAACATATAAAATGTATGCAAGTAATGTTGTATACATATATATATAAAATTAATCGATAAATTTAGAAATTGAAAATGAAATAAGGTATAGGTATGAATGCACCATGTTTCATGAAACTATGAATCCATATGTGTGAATTTGTATCATCTTTGAATGCATGTCTCATTGAGGATACCAAGAAAAGTGTATCTTATAACTCTCTAGTGTATGCATCCAAATGTAAGAGTAAGTATAATAATTCCTTGTAACTCTCTAGTGAATGCCTCTAAAGATAGGAGCCAGTGGCTTATAACACTTTATAGTATGCCTTATCACTTTATGAAACTATTGTGTATCATCATGTAACTAAAGATAGAAAAATTGGATCATATTCCCCACTTTTGAGGCATGGAATAAACCTAAAAATCACATTTATCAAAATAATTAGATTACACATATCGTGTATAAACTAGGGAATCATAAGATGGAATCATTAGTAAAATGTATTTATAACACATTTTGGTATAATCATATAAAGATGTTATTGTTAAAGTGCCAATGTGAAATAAGGGACTTCAACATGTGTGTATGTATTTCAGAGTCATGTAATCAATATATCATCATGAAATATCATATGGATAAAGGGACTTTGGCCTATGTGTATGTAGGCACAAGTCATGTAAATAAAAAAAATCCTTGTGAAAGTGCATCTATAGTAAATAATTGAACCTAAATATGCATGAGTGGAAAAAATGTAGGAAAAGGTTATATTTCTATTAAATAGACAAGATATGATCAATATAAATATAGTAAGAATAGGTTTTCCCTTAATGGGAAAATATAATCGATGTAAGCACAAGTAATAGTATTCCCCAATGTAGACAAGATATAGATAATAAAGTATTGAGTTAGCATGCCCCAATAGAAGTAGTCTATAATATATGTACACATAGGCATAGCATGCCCCTAATGAGAAATATATAATCAATGATACAACTATAGTATGTCCCAATAAATGCATGGTAGAAACTATGGCAACATAGGTAACCAATAGAACATGTCTACATGATAGAAATCCTAGAAAAAATAGACTCTAAGACATATGTCAACATGTCAATAAAGGAGAATAAAATCAAAATTAAGTAGGAAAAATATATGCAAGGGTTTGAATGAAACAACCAGAGTAAATAGAAAATAAAATGTCACAATTGTTGAAGTCAAAGAAAAATGACTTGTCAATAAAAAAGTAAAGACTCAAGTGTAAAATTTTCACAAATTCATGATGTCCATTGGATTCTCTAAAGGTTTGTCTTCTAATGTAGCTATGTGGTATGCCCTTGAACCAAGTATTTATATGATAACAAAGGTAACTAGCCAATTATATTTAAACCTACCTTTATTTTATTTATTCGTATTTATATTTTTTTAATATTTTATCACCTACATTGAATTATCCTAATTTAATCCTTTTTCATAGGCCTTATTAAGGCAATTTTGGTAAACTTTTGGGTGCTCAATTTTATGAATACATGTCTTACCTAACATTTCTATTTAATGTAATCTTTTTTTATTTGTAATCATTATTATAAATAATACCTTTTAGTGACACTTGAAAGTGAAGGAATATCAAGTTCTAAGGGTGAGACTATTTCTATACCATAGACAAAATAATAGTAGATTTCCATCATAGTTGTCCTTACACTTGATCTATATGCTCATAAATCATAATGTCTTTGATTATTCCAATCTTCACCATGTGTGTTCATTGCTTTACATAGAATATTAACATTTTTTTATTAGTTACTTTAGCTTGGTCATTCCCTTGTGGGTATTAAGGATTTGAAAATGTATGGTGAATCTTATATTTATCACAAAAAATCTTAAAATATTAACTATTGTCCATAATAATAGATGATGGTAGAAAAATCAAGATATAATAAGGGTTATGAGAAATATACATATGTCCTCATTTATGGTGGATTATAAAGGTGAAGATTCAACACGTTTGGTAAAATATTGAATGATTGTGATAATACTTATGATCTTGTGATAATGGCGAGTTGATCTTTCCAACGAAGTTAAATCCCCAAATGGAAAACAACCATGGTGATACAATAAGTTTCAATTTTTGAGATGGTTCGTAAGTAATATTAATATGATTTTGACACTACTCACATATATTTGCATACTCCTAGAATTCATGTTCTATTATAGGTAAATAATAACCAGTTATTAATAATTTAAATGACATGGCTTTTCTATTAAAAAGTACATCATACTCACTATTATGAACTTCTTGTAACACCAATTTATATTCTTTGTGTCAAATGCATCTAAGTAATTTCTCATCAAATGAATTTTTAAAAATCACACCTCCAATTATAACATATATAATAGCATCCCTTCATAATTTTATTTTGTCATTTCTTGAAAAGTAAAGGGGAATAATTTCTTCTAAAAATAAATTAAATATATTTGCATACCACTTTGACTTGTCTATACCACTTTGATTTGTTTATACCACTTTATAATGCAAACACATGAGGCGTCGAGATTTTTTAATTCAATCATAGGTTTTTGTAGTCATTTAATAGACAATACAGCATGATCATCCATGATTTTAATAAGAAAAAGGGAGGAACCACTATCCAAAGCATCAACATGGAGATTATTTCTTATAGGAATGTTATCAATCTCAAACTCATCAAACTAGGTGATCAAACTAAGTACTAAATCTTTATATGAAATCAATTTATCTTCTTTTGATTGATAAGCACCCAATGCTTGGTTTGCAACAAGGTGAGAGTCATTATACACCTTGATAGACTTAATATTTAGATCATGTGTTGCATGGAATCCTATAATCAAAGCATTATATTCTATTATATTATTGGCACATGAAAAGCTCAATCGGTAAACTAATGGCATACTTTAACCCTTAGGGGTGGTAAATACAATGTCGACCCTAGTACCTAAAGCACATTTAGATTAACCAAAGTACATAATTTTAGTCTTATTTTCATTGATACACATAACAAACTCAAATGGAAAGGTGTCATCTATAGGAGTGTGGATTAATAGGTGATCCTCTCAATTAGTTTGTGATGACTTTCCCTTTAACCAATTTTTAGGATACAAGTTCAAGAGCAAACTCAATAAGTGACATGACACCTTTGGTTATTCGTCTGGATAGATATGTCTTAGACATCATATATTTCAATAGATCAGTCTTGGTGATGACTTGTGTTTCATTATTAACCATGTAGTGTCCAAGTACTATGTCACAAATACAATAGCTAAACATAAATTTTCCATTGAGTTATAATAATTTACATAATCTACCAATGTACAACTAGTGTAATGAATGACGTGTAATTTATGATCATCATCATATTATGCAAGTATATTTTTTAATGCATGTTTAGTGGTAAAAATATACAATAGTGAGGGTTGGTCAGGAATAAGTGGCATCATAATTTGAGCATTAGTTATATATTCTTGTTTCATTTATTTTTATGATTAATGTAATTTAAATAATATAAAACTATGAAAATTCAAATTATGTAAACTAGGGCATTAATCATACAAATCTAAATGTAAAAGAGATAGATTGATATTACGCTTATAAAATTTAAAATTGACAAATCTATAGAGGAGAGATGCACTTTGTTGATTTATAATTTCTATAACTCACAGTATGCATCAAAATCATTGAAAATGCTATTTATCTACTATGTAACTGCTTAGATCAAGAAATAGGACCTCAAATTTTGTGTAGACAATGTTAATAAAGTTCAGATCCCTGTGGCAAATGGTATTTTCCATGATCTATAGATATTGTCCCAGTTGATTGTGTTGATTTGTACCACCTCAGAATAATGTGCTTGCACCTATAAATAAATTCTATAAAAAAATCCCCTTAATCATGTGCATTGATCCTTATTTTGTTTTTTCTTGCCTTGAAACCCTAATTGCACTTTTGACACAAGTTGACTTGGAAACAGGGGTTAAAAATATGGGTTGAACAGACCCAACCACTCCCCATTGTATGATTAAGCATTTCTTACGTTTCAATACTCTAAAGATGGCTCAAAGTACATGTATTTATTCTCGCCTAGGTATGTGTGTGTAATACAATGCAATGAATGTTCATCTTTTGACACTTTGACAACATGCAACTTTGACCTATGTTTGTGTGTAGACTTAGATCTAGGGTTGCTCCTTTGAGGGATTTTCAGAGATGTAAGCTTTTGTGACAAAGTCTCAAAAGCGTGTTAATGGATTTCTCAAGCTTTCAAGTGATTCTCATGAAGACCTTAGATTTGATTTGTATTTATTGATGATTTTTTGATCTTTCCCACCATGATTGAACCATGAAACCTATCTAAGTCAACTTAATTGAGATGTCTCAAATTGAAATTAATCATTAAGGGTTCTTAGACATTGCTGGTAGAGAGACACTTGTGACAAACTATAATTATCCCCTATTACCAGTACTATCCCAAGAGGGAAAATCATTGCTTAGAGAAAATCAATGATCTAGGATATGGCAACAGTCTTGTTAAGATTATGGATCATTCTTGCATAGACTAGGGTTATACTAAATATGTGTATTGGTAAATTAGGTTAGACAAAAAAAAATATGGATAGATAAATAAGGGATAGCATGCATAAGATTCAAATGTGTATGTAAAGTCTAAATGCGTCAAAGTGTGTCAAAGTTGTTGTAGTCAAGTGTCTAATACCAAATGTATGTGTCTTTAATTCTTTAATTACATTAAAAAAAAATTTACAATTGTCATCCCTCTCATACTTGTTATATTTTCGTAATAATCATGAAAACATCTTATCAACTAACTTAGTAAAAATTCATTTGATGGCTTGAATCTTTCCTTGTAAATTTCTCAGTTGTTTAAGACTCTTAGGAGGGGGATTTTAATTATGGCCTGAAATTTCTTAGGATCAACTTTTATAGCTCTCTAGGAGATGATATAATCTAATAGTTTTCCTGAGGTAACCCCAAAGACATATTTCTTAAGATTTAATCTTACCACATATTTTCTTAATCATTTAAATTTTTCTTACTATTCATTTATACGATTTTCACATTTTCTAAATTTTCCCAAGATATCATCAACATAGTCCTATAGGATGTTGTGCATCCAAACTTGGAATATATGTGGCATACCTCTTGATAGGTGTAACCCACATTTTCTAAACCAAAATTAATGACAACATATCAAAATGTCCCCCAAAGGGTTGTGAATACAATTTTGTGTTGGTCGCTAGGATTAATCTTGTTTTGATTTTAACAAGAAAATTCACTAAAAAATGAAAACATATCATCTTTAATAGTATAATAAACTATCCATATCAATGTTGAGCTATGGTAAGTCATCCTTGGGACATGTGTTTTTATATCTATAAATAAGTTACAAATCCTAATGCCCCCAATTTGTTTTCCAATTGGGACTATATTAGAGATTCAATCTAAATAATCAATAGGTCTTATAAAACCAACATCAAGTACTTTTTGAATTTTTTATTTAAAAAATAAATAAACATTATGATGCATCCTTCTAATATATTTTTTTGCAATTTTAGTGTTAGATTCGACAACTAAATCTATGGCAGTAAATGTATAAATCCCAAGTATATTAGCATAAGACCAGGGGAAGATATCACAATATTAATTTAGTAGTGTGGTGTAATATTTTTTCTCTTTAGAAGTCAATGAGGGATCTAACTTCAAAACTTTGGTGTGTCACTAGTTCCAATGTTGATATCATTTGCTCCTTCATTCAGTAACATTAATATATATTCTACATACATTGTGATTGGTAATGTGTATAATTTATTCAATGTAACTTATTCATCACAAGATGAGGGATCACATTCCCCAAAATAAGCATGGTTTCAAAATTTAAAATAGAATCTATTTTTATGATGGTAAGTCAATAAATCTAGAGTAGTTATCAAATATTATTGAATGGATTCATCATTTAAAACTTTATCCAAGTGGGGGTTTGCAAATGAGACAACTTTATCAATTACCTCAAGTTGTATAAGTTGTTTAGTCATGATATTTTCCATTTCTTGTGATTGATTCTTGGTGGATTCTAAAAACTAGATATAGAGAGACTTATCTATTATAGCATTCTCTAGGATATGAGCTCCTAAGTATTATTATCCGCTTGAAAAGGTATATCTTTAAATCTAGGATCCTCAAGATATTTGATACCTTTTTTAAATATATGAGTAGTTTGAATGACAACTTTTTTTATGCCTTACTCATTTTCACCTAAACCTTTGCCTTTATATCCCATTTTATATGCATATTACTATCTGAATCCATACTTTTTTATAGCAATTTGAACCAAGCTAAGAGTTTGTTTTGGCCAAGTAGATTACAACATCTATAGAATATTTTTACTTCACCTTTATCATCGTAGATGGCATATCAATAGTCACCTATGAATGAATAGGTTTTACATAATCTTGTAGGGTGAAATACAAATGTTCAATTGCAAATTTTCTCATATCATCTCTATATTCCCCAAGGACAATTGGTGTGAAATTAAGCTTCAGTAGTTGTTTGTCCATACTATCAATTTTATGATCAATATCCTCTTAGATTCTATTACTTTCCCCCCATTCAAAAGTGGTTAATTAGTTAATATAAATGACTTGTGGGGGTTATATAATGGTTGATTTAGGTTTATTTAAATGTGGCATAATGCTATCATTGGGCTCTATCATTTTTCAAAATATAAAGGATACATAATCTACATAAAATGTATATTTAATTCCTTATGTATGCATTTCAAGCATCAATACAATGCAGATGAGATAACATTCATGGCATGAATTGGTCTCTCAAGTAAGATATTATAGCTCACATCATTAGATATTAGTTGGCATTATATATCTATGGTTTGTGGGTTAGGGGATATGTTCAATGTAATTGTTCCAAGAGGATTTCTTAATTTTGGATTAAACAATTGTAATTAATCCTTTTTTAGTGCACTTGGAATCGTCAAACCCCTTAATGATCATATCTAAGTATGTGAGGGCTTGTCTTTCAATTCCAAGTCCACTAAGAAAGGACTTAATATAAATGTTTAATATTGAACCATTATTTGTCCTTATCCATGAGGACTCTTTTTATCCCTTTTTTTGGATCTTGAACTATTATCCATGAGGACTCTTTTTATTCCTTTATTTTTTATTATGATTTGAGTGTACAAAGGTAAATTTTGATTCACAATAATTTTTTTATGGTAACTCATCTTTCTCGAAGGTAATAAGGGTATCACTTTTTTTCAAATATATAACAACAGAAGCGAAGTGAGAAGGTTGAATACCACTTGGAAAATTAGTTTTTTATAAGGCCTTATAAAGTATATCTTTGTAAATGTTGGACCTTCTAAATAATTCTAAAATAGATATCTCGGTAGAAGTGTTCTTCAGTTTATTTTCAATATCATAGTCTTTGGCAGCATTTAATCTAAGCCTTTAGGCTTGACGAAGGTTAAGATGGATGTTTTGGTTAATCCCTATACTCTAACCCTCATAATCCTTACATTGTGCACCTCATAGTAAGACATCATACAGTGAGCAACACAAGATATATCTCTATAAGTTACTAAAGCAAGTCTATCAATTGGAAGGATATCAAAACATAAATCATTATCATTACATATAACCCTATCATATTTCAAACCATATGCTAGTACTCTATATATATCATTATAAAGAAACACTCAAAGATTGATAATCATTTGCATGGATACCACATCATCATGTGTAATAATTTACACAAGCTAGAAAGATTAATGTGTAGACACAAGATAAGAGAGCATGGCATAAGGGAATCACATATATCCATGAGAAATAATAAACATAATAATATAAAATATTTTTAATGTAAAATAAAACTAGGGTCAAAATTATATGACACTAAACAAAACCCTGGGAGGAATAAGTAGGATGGAAACTAAGGCAAATGAAATCCAACATGGTATAGCACAAACCTAAGAAAAAGATCACAATATAGAACACAATATAATGATTTTGATCTTCAAGGATTTGGAATAAGTACAAGTAAATAGGGATTAATGATGGATAAACAAATAGAATCAGCACTATAAAAATTGTATTTATAATAAACACAACAAAGGCTAACCCTATAATGTAAGGGAACATGCAAGTAAATGTAATTTAACAAAAATGTAGTGTGCTAAAGTGCATTTTAGTCAAAAATAATACATTAAACTACACATAATATTCATAAATTCAAATATAAAAATATAGAAATAAACTTATAATTAATTGTGTAAAAAGGAAAGTATTGAAATGCTTTAAATTGATAAAGGGAGGGTTATAAGATAAATAAAAAATTGTGTTAAACATGTGTACTCTCAAAGGTTGAATCAAGTGAAAATAGGTCTAGAGACTGATCTGGAGCCAATTCAAAAATTGTACAGAATTGATAAAGAGCAAAAAGTTACTTGAAACATGTTTGTATGCTCATAGAGAGAGAAAATGCTTATATCCAATGATGTACGCTCATAGTCCAACTATGTCAAATCCTGACACAACTTTTATGAATGTCTTCCTATGCTTTTATATTCGCACAGAATGATTTTATATTTTGCATAATAAGAAAATATGAGAGATTACACAGTGATAATTGATAGCAAAATAGAATACTGGATAATATAGTAAAGCCACTCGAGGGGACAACCTCCACAACAATGCACTATTAACAAAATACCTCACACATGATGATAAAAGACTAACCACTACCTCCTATATATAGTCTACTTAGCCAAGGTTATTCCATAGTCTGACCTATCTAAGAACATAGAGAATTGTAACAAGTAAATAAAAGAGGTATGTAATCCTAATTTGGCCACACATATCCCTAGACACACCAATGGTTAAGGGCATAGCAAGCCCTTCCCCTTCAAAACAATGTTGTCTTCAATGGTGTGACAACACTGGATGTTGTTTCACAAATGCTTCATCATCCCAAGTGGCATCTTCACAAGATAGATTCTTCCATTTGATTAGGTATTCTATAATTGCTTTAGAATGCAGTTGCTTGGTGCATCGTTGAAGGATCACCTCAGGATCAAGATTAACTTTACCTTCCTCATCTAATTTTGTAATTCTATTTGAATGGTAACTCTATGTCCAATTACTTTATTCGGGCATGATACATGAAATATTCGATGTATGCGAGTGGATGAAGGAAAATCTAAATTGTGGGCCACACTACCAATTTTTTGTAAGATTTGATAAGGCCCATAATACTTAGGGGACAGCTTATTATCTTTTTTTTGTTGCTTCAATGACATCTGTTTGTATGGATATAAGCAAATAAAGACCCAATCACCAATGTCAAAATGTCTCACACTTCTATGTTGATCTGCTTATTGCTTCATGTAATTCTAGGCCATAGCTAAATTTTCACATAAACTTTCAAGGACCTCCTATTGATGGTGAATATGTTCTTCAACCTCATGAACCTTAGGATGGACCTTCAAGGTGGAAGTGATGGATGGAGGGTGGTATCTATATAGTGCCACAAAAGGAGACATTTTGGAAGAACTATGAATAGAAGTATTATACCACCATTCAGCAAGTGGTAGCCAATGAACCCATTTATCCTATTTATCAGAAACAAAACAATGGAGATATCCTTCTAGACATTTGTTGACTAACTCAGTTTGTCCATCTGATTGAGGATGATAGGATGAACTATGAGCCAATTGAGTACCTAAACAAGTAAATAACTCAGACTAAAAATTACTAATAAAAATGGGATCTCTATCACTGACAATGATCTTAGGAGTCCTATGCAATTTTTGAACTCTATTGAGAAAAGCAGAAGCTACTGTACTAGCAACAAATGGCTGGGATAATGAACAAAAATGAGCATACTTATTGAGACAATCTACAACAACCATGATAACATTTTGACCATCAGATCTTGGTAACCATGTAATGAAATCCATAGAGACCTCTTCCCAATGTTGGCTAGGGATAGATAAAGGCAATAAAAGACCTGGAGTTTTGATGGTTTTGCCTTTGTTTTGTTGACAGATCATACATTTAGCCACATATTTCTGGACATCCCCCTTGAGACCTTCCCAAAAAAATATTGCTTGATCCTGTGATAGGTTTTCAAAAATCTTGAATGACCCCCAATTGGAGTTTCATGAAGTTCTTGAAGAAGAGAATTATTACATAGGTACAATCTATTTTTGTACCATAATGCATTACCTTTCCATGTGAATTTTTCAAATCCATTTAAAACATGATGAAGATTTTGAATCAAATCATGAGCAGTGCTATCATGTTTCCATTATGATCATGCTTCCTCTATCCAAACTACCTACAAAATAGTTATGGCACATAGCAATGCCTCAATTGATTCATCTTTTCTGGATAGTGCATCTGCCACCACATTGTCCTTGCCTTTTTTGTAGACTATTTCAAAATCATAACCTCGCATCTTAGTTACCCATTTTTGTTGTTCTTTAGATGACAACCTTTGTTATAAAAAATATTTAAGACTATCATGATTATTTTTTACCTGAAAGTGATGACCCATCAAATAAGGTCTCCATTGTTTGACTGCATGCAAAATGGCCATCATTTCCTTCTCATAGATGGACTTCTGCTAATTTTTACCCTTGCGTTCATGACTTTCAAATTCTAGTGGTCTACCTTCTTGCATGAGTATAGCACCCATACCATATCTAGATTCATCACATTCAACCACAAAATTCTTAAAAAAAATCAGGAGTGGCCAATACTGGAGTAATGCACATAGCCAATTTCAATTGTTCAAATGCTCGGGTAGTTGCATCAATCCACTGAAAGGAGTCTTTCTTTAACAAAGAAGTAAGTGGGGTTGTAATACTACCATACTTTTTGACAAATCTACGGTAATAACCAGTAAGTCCCAAAAACCCCCGAAGTTGCTTGAGTGTCTTAGGAATTGGCCAGTCTACCATTTCTTGGATTTTTTTAAGATCCACTTTCACTCCTTCATAAGATACAAAATGACCCAAATATTAAATCTCACTATCCCCAAAAGTACATTTGGAAGGTTTGGCATACAATTGATTTTTCTCCAAAATGGAGAGTACCTATTTCACATGCTGCAAATAGTCTACCCAATTTTTACTATAAATGAGGATATCATCAAAGAATACCAGAACAAATTTCCTCAAAAATGGCTTTAAACTAGTATTCATCAAACTCTGAAAAGTAGATAGTGCATTTATTAATAACCAAAAACTCATAATGGCCCTCATGAGTCTTGAAAGCAATTTTGGGCATGTCTTCATCATGGATCCTGATTTGATGTTACCCAGAACACAGATCTAACTTGGTAAAATAAAGAGTACCATTCAATTAATCTAGCAAATCATCAATGATAGGAATTGGAAATTTATCTTTGATAGTGTACTTGTTGATTTCTTTGCAGTCAAGGCACATCCCAAGTGTCATCTTTCTTTCTCACCATGACAACTGATGACTAGTATTCGCTTTGGCTATGGGGAATGATTCCTGCATCTAACATCTCTTGTACCATATTTTCAATTTCATTCTTTTGGGCATAGGGATACCTGTATGGCCTGATGTTGGGAGCTATACTACCAGGAATAAGTGTGATAGCATGATCATGTATGCGGGTAAGTGGAATTCCTTTCGACATGTCTCTAAAAATAATAGAATGAGCATCAATTATTTGTTGAAGATCAAGAGGTGGAAATGGCTGAGTTGGTTGTACTTCCATAGAAAATAAGTGGGCTACAAATCCCTTAGCACCCTTACGGAGAATTTTTGTCATTTGAAGGGAGCTAACAAGTTGGGGATATTTAGATTTTAATCCTCTTAGCTCAAATGTCCTTTCTTCTGAATGAAAATACATGAATAATTCTTAAAAAGTTATCTTAATAGTGCCCAAAGTGGTGAGCCACTAGACTCCCAGAACAATATCAACTCCACCCATTGAAATAGAAAACATAGGAGAATCCAATAAGTAGTCTCCCATGGCCAACTTAATACTATGACATTTTATTAAACAGCTGATAGTACCACCATCTGCAATCATAACCTAAAATTTTGGAGCTAGATAAATGAAATAGTTCAAACAAGCAGCCAACTTACTTTGGATGAAGTTGTGTGTGCTCCCAGAATCAATCAAGATAGTGACCTTATATTTCTTAAGGAAACCCATCACCTTAAGAGTTTGGAGAGTACTAATACCTGACAGGGCATGGCATGAAATAGTAGGCTGAGAGTCGTTAGATTCTTCTTCAGGAACTTTTGCATCTACATCATGTACTTCTAGATCCTCTTCATCATCATTGGCACCTTCAATATAAAATAGCTTCTTCTCAACATAATGATGGTCTTTGCTCTATTTTTTGTTACAACCATAACACAACCCTTTGGCTCACTTCTCCTCAATTTGTTATTGTGTTAATCTGGTGAGCTGTGGAAATGATGGTGCTGGAAAGTTGTGATCATGACTTCTAGTGAAAGTTTTCCTTTTGACCATCTCTTTTTCTTCTATCATGTATGCCTTAAGGATAGCTTCTAAAATAAATTATGGGATAAACATTCAAACTTTGTATTGGATGTTATCTTTGAGGCCACCCAAAAATAGATCTATCAAATTTCTCTCAGTGATATTTTCCACCCTTAAAGAGAGATTATGAAATTAATGAATATAATCCTTCACAGGTCATGTTTGCCATAGCTTGGCTAATTGGTTGAAATAGTTATCAAAGACATTATTCTGATAATGAGTTGTCAACTCCTTAGTAAAAATAGTCCATGTAACAGAAGCACCATTCTTTTTTTTTGAGCACATAACCAACAATACCAAATGAATTGCTTAGGTTCCATATACAAGGACACCACCATCACCCTCTGAGAAGTAGGGGTTTGATGCAACTCAAATAAACTCTCAATTTGGTTAATCCAAGTAAGAGGATTCTTACCATAAAACTTAAGCATGTCCACCTTTGGTAACATTAGTTTCATACCAGTATGGGAGTTGTTGAGAGGAGGATTTGAATGCTGAAATGGAGGATTATTAGGCTAAAACTGAGATGTGAGGGAAACTAATTATGTAGTGATATGCTACAATTCACTGTGAACTCCATTAATCTCTTTGTGTATCCCTGAAACATCAGCTTAGACTGCAACAAAGTCATCATGCCTCACCAAGTTTTTTATATCCTCTTAAAGCTAAGAAATCATCGAATCTAAAGTACCAGATTCCATGTCATCGGTAGGAGTCTTAGGATATTTTAGTGCCCCTTTTCTTCCCTGAGTTGAAGGACCTGTTATAAATAAACCCTAGGAGGGTTTTGACCCCAAAAAAAAGTGTTAGGTTGTGGAGCTAAAAGCTTCACTGATGCAAACAGGGAAGGAGGTTGCTGGGAGGTTGCTGAGTTGCAGAATAAGTTGCAGGGCAACCGATGTTGGTCTGATCAACCGATGTCGGTCATATTATAGTGCAGAAGCAATCGACGTCAGTTATGAGTCGGCTGACATCGATCAGGAAGGAGCCGACGTCGGCAACCTGTGTATGCATGCGGGTTCTGGACTGGTCTATTTTTGGACATGGAGTTTGCATGTAAAGACTATTTTTGGTCTTGAGTTGAGAGTCTAATTATTGTAATTAAAAAAGTCTAATTATTGTATGCATGAGATCTATATAATAAACTCATGGGATGTATTGTAAAAGTGTGCTAGAAAGCCATTGTACTTGAAGAGAGAGCAAGAGTAGCTCCTCCTAGTTCCAAAGGGGTGCTGAGTGTTTATGATCAGGGAGAGTTGCAAGTTGTGCAAGTTCTACTAGGAGATCCACCGGGGTACTGGTTGAAGAATCATGAGGACTTGGTGAGGCAAGGACAAGGGTTCTTCAGGGTGTAGAGACATCTACGTGGTAAGTAAGGTCTGTTGATTTGCAGGTGGCAGCAAGAGAAGGGAAGATCTACTTGGAGTACGGTTGTGTACTTGGTGTATTGGCAGTGTTGTTATTGACTGGTGGAGGTGAACACCAACTCTGTGTTTGAGTTGTGTGTTGGGACCGTAAGAGAGAGAGTGAACTGTTGAAGGATAATTACAGGTGAACCCTAGAAGTGTGAGAGATCTAGAGGTGTGGGAAGAAGAAGTGTGGCATCTTCTTTATTATATTTTCTTTCTGAATGAGTATTAATACAAGATTGTGTATTGTCTCTCATATTCTGTGTTGTTTCATATTTCTAGTTACTTAATCATTCTGGTTAAATTCTGTGTTTAGTTGCTAATACAAAGGTAATCATATATACTCTTATTGGGGAGAGTAGGATCCTGACAGTTGGTATCAGAGCGAGGTTGTTGGCTCATAGCTTGATACTGCTAACAGTTGGTATCAGAGCTTTTGGTTGGGTTGACTAATAGGTGGTTTAGATCTGGTTAGTGTTTATTTATTACAATTCACTCTCAGGGGTTTTTGATTGAGTGGGAGTATAGCAATGGCAGAAAAAAGTAAGCTACGAATGGAGAAGTTGAATAGCACGAATGGTCTGATTGATGGAAAGAAAGAGTAGGTAAAGGAAGATTGTTGGTCGATAGAAGATCAGCGTGTAGAAGCAGATGTTGCAGGTGTTGTTGCACAGGTTGCTCTGGATAAATTAGAATCTTGGTCTATAAATTATGTTGTCTCTTTCCATGCAACCCGAAATAGAGCATCTTTTCATGGGTATGTCCAGGGAGACTTTGGAAAGATTTATTTAGGGGTTGGTGAGCTTTGTCAGATTATTGGCAAAGGGGAAGTGACGTTGAAATTGCAGACAGGTAACACACAGGTGTTGAAGAAGGTCATGCAGGTTCCAGTCTTGGAGATGAGTCTAATTTCTTCAGGAAATTTGGGTGATGAGAGATGCTTAGTAACTCTCACAACGGATGCACTTGAATTATACGGTGGTAAAAAAGTAGGTATCTTTTATCTATCTACTTATATTACTGATTTGCCTTCTATTGCAGAGATGTGGCTTTGTAAGCTTGGTCACATATGTAAGAAGGGAATGCATGTTCTTAAGCGGAAGACAGATGTTTTTGATAAACTTAAGAACTGGAAAGCCTTGGTGTTCATGGAGGAGATGACGGACAGAAATCAGTTGAGTGGACTGAATTATTCTGAGCAGGGCTATGTTAATTTGAATAGGGTTTTGATCCAAAAGGAGCTCACAGGTAAAAAGTCATCACTCACAGGCAAACACAAGTACCGGCGTCGGTCAGGAGGAACTGACGTCGAACAGACAGGCACCGACATCGGTCATGTGCAGATCAGTAGAGTTAGTGGTGTTGGGCAGCAAGAACTGACATCGATCATACAAGAACTGACATCAGTAGAAGGTACACCGACATCGGTCAGGGAACCGACATTGGTAGATAGGGTCAGTCGTAGGGAATCGACGTCGGTCAGGTGCAGATTGGGAGATGGCTGAGATCGGTCACTGAAACATATGTTGGGTGGACAACAAGCTGTCAAAGAGTCTCAAACGCCCATATGGAGGACTAAAATGGTAAGTGGTCCTCATATTCGTTGTTCACCTTCTTACTTATTGCTTACTGATGGTCAAGAACCAGGAAGACGTGAAGAGGCAATGCAGGTAGAATCCATGAAACAGTGGGAGCATGGCATGAATTCTTTGAAAGAGAACCAAGTGGGATATTTGGTAGAGTTGCCAGCTGGGATGAAAGCACTGACAGATGAATGGGTTCCCAGGTTAAAGAAGAGAGTGGATGGATATGTGAGATGAAAGGCTAAGGTATATGGTCTTGAGGAAGCTGCAGGATAGTGGTACAAGTTTTGACAGGTGGATGACAAAGCAAGGCTTTAGTCAAGGTCAGTGTAACCATTGTGTTTGTCTTACCAGGATGGATGATGATCGTGACATTATCCTGTTACTGTATGTGGATGGTATGCTTGTTGTAGGTTCATACATATAGGGAGTTGCTGAGCTAAGGGTAAGGTTAGTTCAGAGGTATGTCATGAAGAATTTGGGAGCAACAAAATTATTTGGCATAAGAGACATGGAAATTTTTTGTCTCCAGTGGGAGCTGATGTGAAGGAGGTGTTGGTGAGGGTTAATTTTCAGGATGCAGAACCGATAAGCACACCAAGGGCTGGATAGTTCAAGCTGAGCTTAGAACAGTGTTCGAAATCACATGAGGTCTGGTGTAGACCTGAGTTTTCCCAAGCAGTGGGAGTTATCAGAGAGTTTGGAGCCAATTCATGGAAGGAGCACTGGAGGGAAGTTCAGTGGATTCTCAGGTATTTGAGAGGGACCAGTAGCAGGGAGTCATGCTACGCAGGGTCAAGGTCTTCACTACATGGAGTTGTAGGTTCGGATGTGGCAGGTTACTTGGATGACACGAGGTGCACCACAGGTTGTGTGGTGGTTGATCTTCAACATTGAGCTTGAAGAGGGATACAAGCCAAGAAACAAATTAGACGGTGTATAGGTATAGATACAGTGCAGCTGTTTATCTCCAAGTGGAGATTGTTAGGTTGTGGAGCTAAAAGCTTCACTGATGCAAACAGGAAAGGAGGTTGCTGGGAGGTTGTTGAGTTGCAAAACAAGTTGCAGGGCAACCGACATTGGTCTAATCAACCGATGTCGGTCATATTACAGTGTAGAAGTAACTGACGTCGGTTATGAGTCGGCCAACATCGATCAAGAAGGAGCCAACGTCGGCAACCTGTGTATGCATGCAGTTTGCATGCGGGTTCTGGACTGGTCTATTTTTGGACAGGGAGTTTGCATGTAAAGACTATTTTTGGTCTTGAGTTGCGAGTCTAATTATTGTAATTAAGAAAGTCTAATTATTTTATGCATGAGATCTATATAGTAAACTCATGAGCTGTATTTTAAAAGTGTGCTAGAAAGCCATTGTGCTTGAAGAGAGAGCAAGAGTAGCTCTTCCTAGTTCCAAAGGGGTACTGAGTGTGTATGATCAGGGAGAGTTGCAAGTTGTGCAGGTTCTACTAGGAGATCCACCGGGGTACTGGTTGAAGAATCATGAGGACTTGGTGAGGCAAGGACAAGGGTTCTTCAGGGTGTAGAGACATCTACGTGGTAAGTAAGGTCTGTTGATTTATAGGTGGCAGCAAGAGAAGGGAAGATCTACTTGGAGTACGGTTGTGTACTTGGTGTACTGGCAGCGTTGTTACTGATTGGTGGAGGTGAACACTAACTCTGTGTTTGAGTTTTGTGTTGGGACCGTAAGAGAGAGAGTGAACTGTTGAAGGAGAATTACAGGTGAACCCTAGAAGTGTGGGAGCTCTAGAGGTGTGGGAAGAATAAGTGTGGCATCTTCTTTATTGTATTTTCTTTCTGAATGAGTATTAATACAAGATTGTGTATTGTCTCTCATATTCTGTGTTGTTTCATATTTCTAGTTACTTAATCATTCTGGTTAAATTATGTGTTTAGTTTTTAATACAAAGGTAATCATATATACTCTTATTGGGGAGAGTAAGATCCTGACAAAAAGTGTACCGACAGAATACACCATTGTGATCATCTTGCCAAGATGAATCCAATGAATGTAAGTGTGCAATGGGAAAAAAAATTCTAAACTTTTTTTTTTAATATTTTTTTTCAAAAAAGCATTTCGAGCAATACTGCACTGACAAAAAAAATTAATTCTTCTTGGATTGCAAGTTATGTTTTTTCATTTTCACTACTCCCAGAAGCCACGCCTCACTAGATCCAAAAAAATGCCACAAGAAACTTGCCCAAATCAAAGCTCTAATACCACTTGTATTGAAATTACTTAGATATTCACACAATGATTTTATATTTCATAGAATAAGAAAATATGAGAGATTACACGGTGATAATTGATAGCATGTCATGTCCCCTTTTCAATTGACATGTTCTGAGTTCATGGTTAGCCTATTATGCGACCTTCGTAGGCTAATAAGATGGATAGAGGGTCATAATGGAGCTTGGCTCGACTTTGATTCACAGGTTTTCTTCATTTGATTTTCATTCAGGGTATTTCAGACACATTTGGCCTGAGCTCCTACTTTTTAGGGATATTTGATATGCAGCGGAGCGCCTTTATTGTGGCATGGTTATGTGCGGAATCACTCCCTGATTCACTAGCTTCGATCGGTTTGTGGATCCGACATGTATTGAGGGAGATATTAATATTTGATTGATTTAATCAAATATTAATTATTTAGCCTAATTTTAATTAGAAACCCTAATTCTAATTTAAGAAACCCTAATTAGGGCAAGCATATCTTTTTGGAGGGTATAAGGGTTTCTCATGGAGGCCATTGAGGAATATGCTATTGATTATTGATTATTGATTTTGAAGAATTTCTTCTGTGAAGACTGAGCCTAGGGTTCCAGGATTCCATTTGCATTGGAGAACGTTCCCTCTTCAGTGTGTGCAATTAAGAGGCTGTGGAATATCAGCTGATATATTGCCAAAGTGAGAGATAGCTTCATCCAGAGGTTATCATAGAATTTCAGGTTTGAGAGATAACTTCACACAGAAGTTATCACAGATATTCCAGGTATTTATTGCTTTATGTTTTGATTCAATAAATTATACAGCTAGAGATTTACTGTGCTAGAGACATATATTTCAGATCAGGGGTTGAAAACAGGGAAGTTGTGCTTAATTTGTGGCCGTACAGAATCCGTACAGGTTCGTACAGATCAGTTCAGGGACCGACCTCGGTAGACAGAGGGTTTTCAACGACCGACATCGGTCGACTGAAGACCGACGTCGGCAGAAATCCGAGCGACAGAGACCGACGTCGGCGAGATATCGACCGATGACAGCGACTGTGTGTCGACACAGAAGGGGCCGAGACTTTCCAGAATTCAATTTGGACTTCCAGATTTGCAGAGCCAGGGTTTTCAAGACTGTATTTTATATTTATATGCATAATAGAGGACTGCAATTGTAATAGTTTAGAAGGACAAGTGCTAAGAATCTGTGATTTACTATTGAAAAAAACTATATTATTGTTATCATTCTGAATTTATTCAACAGAGATTATATCTTGGTTCAGATTTTTGTGTTGCTATATTTCCTGTCTGAAGGGGATATTACAGTGGTATCAGAGCTAAATCCTGCCAGGCTGAGGGTCTAGAGATCTTATGCAGCCACAAGAGTTGGGACCACACAGGTATAACACACGCAGCCGAGCCTTGCTTGAAGGTACCCAGTTGTTAGATCAGCAGCGGATTATCATGAGTGATAGACATGAGGGTAGCCCACCCAGGGGCCATAGGTATGATGCTGATCAGGCCACCAGAGAGTTTCAGCATGCTATGATGACAAGCCAACAGCAGATGGCTCAGACACTACAGGGACTTATGACCATGATAGAGAGAATGAATGCACCTGATGGACAGAATAGGGACCAAAGAGATGACAGGAGTGCTACGGTTAATCAGAGACCACAACAGACTCACTCCAGAATAGCTGATAGACCTACACGCCCTTCATTTGTTCAAGAAGAACCAGAGGCACCAGTAGAGGAGGAGGCAGGGAATTCTCCATTTGCAGATGTTTACATGGTTGCAAATGATGAGTGGGACTTATTACCTCCTCATATTCAAGAGAGAACAACCTTTGATCGTTTTGTCAATTTGAGGAGAGAGCACTATAGATTGGCTAGACAGGACAGGAGACCTAGAGTCCAATTCAGTGAGCTGCAGAAGGCTACTGGTAAGCTTTCTTTGACTACTTTTGACGGCAGCGATAAGATGACAGCTCAAGCTTGGGTTCATAAGCTTGACACCTTTTTGGCGTTGAGACCAATGTCAGAGATAGATGCCATCAAATACGCCACTTTGCACTTAGATGGAGTAGCACATGATTGGTGGTACCATGGTATGGTAACACTTCAGCATAATCAGGTCACAGAGTACCAGGACTTTGTGGATAGATTGGTTGAGCGGTTTGACAGGAGAGATCCCGAGGTTTACTTCCGAGATCTGGCACAGTTGAGACAAACAGGTAGCTTGGAGTCCTTCATTGGTGAGTTTCAGAGATTAGCAGTCATGGTACCCAATATTTCAGAGCGTAGATTGGTAGTTCTCTTCATAGAGGGATTGACAGAGCCATTGAGGGGTTGGATCAAAGCCTTTGATCCTCCTTCATTACAGGTAGCTATGAGGAAGGCACGTGATATGGAGATGGTAGCCCCATCCAATAAATTTAACGCCAAAGGTACTTCTTCTTCTAGAGACCATAAGCACTCCCACGGGGATACAGAGAGACCGGATTTTAACATAGATAAATCCGGAGTTAAAAATGATTCAAAGGCCAATCCAGCAGCACCACCTTTGGATCGTGAGGCGCTTAATGATCTACGCAGGAAGAAGCTTTGCTTCTACTGCAAAGGACCATATGATATCCATCACGATTGTCCTTTGAGGCCTAAGGGCAAGGCGAATCGTATGATGTGGATATATTATGAGGATTCAAATCCTGAGGATTCTGAACAGCATAACAGTTCTGAGGGGGTAGAGGCAGAGGCTTCAGGACCTAATGCAGAGGCAGAGTTAGAGCTTCACCTACAGGAGGCACGCATATCCAGCATTCAGTCGGATGAGTCATTCAGACTCCGTGGAGTTTTGGCAGGGTAGAAGGTTATCACCCTCCTTGATATAGGAGCCACTCACAATTTCATAGATGCTAGATTTGTGGAGAAGCGTGGACTCACTACTGAAGATTTTGAGGGCATCAGAGTTAAGGTAGCCGATGGTCACACTCTTAAGTGTGAGCGTATGATTAGAGACCTCCCATTGCGCTTGAACAACTATGAGTTCAAGGCTGATTATTATGTGGTAAACATGGGGGATATAGACTTAGTCTTGGGTATGAAGTGGCTTCATTCATTTGAGGAAGTTACTCTTCGTCTCAAGGACATGGAGGTTCTCTTTAATGTTGATGGGACGACACATATTCTTAAGGCAATACGGGGCAGCAGCTTCAGATATATGTTTTTTCATCGGATGGAGGTACCTATACCACATAACATGATAGAGGGTGATGACAAGAGCACATTGGCACCAACACAGGAGAGGTACGAGGACGAGCTTGGTCTTGAGGTGAGTTCAGTTTAGGAGTTGTCACATGTGGTGAGGACTCAACTTTCTGTTACAGTTGGGACACAGGTTGATGATGATATGACTATGTCTAGCCTTCACAATCCAGTTTTAGATGTTATTCAGGTACGGAGTTTGCTTGCAGATTTTCATTTATGGATTGGATGTTGGGATGGACATGGCATGGGGTTCGTGTTAATTGACAGTGGTGGAGATCCTAACTACATTTGGGATCCAGGTGGGTTGATTGATTTGTCATTCAGTGATTGCTTGAGGGCAAGCAATTCCAGGAGGGGCGGATTGTCATGTCCCCTTTTCAATTGACATGTTCTGAGTTCATGGTTAGCCTATTATGCGACCTTCGTAGGCTAATAAGATGGATAGAGGGTCATAATGGAGCTTGGCTCGACTTTGATTCACAGGTTTTCTTCATTTGATTTTCATTCAGGGTATTTCAGACACATTTGGCCTGAGCTCCTACTTTTTAGGGATATTTGATATGCAGCGGAGCGCCTTTATTGTGGCATGGTTATGTGCGGAATCACTCCCTGATTCACTAGCTTCGATCGGTTCGTGGATCCGACATGTATTGAGGGAGATATTAATATTTGATTGATTTAATCAAATATTAATTATTTAGCCTAATTTTAATTAGAAACCCTAATTCTAATTTAAGAAACCCTAATTAGGGCAAGCATATCTTTTTGGAGGGTATAAGGGTTTCTCATGGAGGCCATTGAGGAATATGCTATTGATTATTGATTATTGATTTTGAAGAATTTCTTCTGTGAAGACTGAGCCTAGGGTTCCAGGATTCCATTTGCATTGGAGAACGTTCCCTCTTCAGTGTGTGCAATTAAGAGGCTATGGAATATCAGCTGATATATTGCCAAAGTGAGAGATAGCTTCATCCAGAGGTTATCATAGAATTTCAGGTTTGAGAGATAACTTCACACAGAAGTTATCACAGATATTCCAAGTATTTATTGCTTTATGTTTTGATTCAATAAATTATACAGCTAGAGATTTACTGTGCTAGAGACATATATTTCAGATCAGGGGTTGAAAACAGGGAAGTTGTGCTTAATTTGCGGCCGTACAGAATCCGTACAGGTTCGTACAGATCAGTTCAGGGACCGACCTCGGCAGACAGAGGGTTTTCAGTGACCGACATCGGTCGACTGAAGACCGACGTCGGCAGAAATCCGAGCGACAGAGACCGACGTCGGCGAGATATCGACCGACGTCGGTGAGATATCGACCGACGACAGCGACTGTGTGTCGACACAGAAGGGGCCGAGACTTTCCAGAATTCAATTTGGACTTCCAGATTTGCAGAGCCAGGGTTTTCAAGACTGTATTTTATATTTATATGCATAATAGAGGACTGCAATTGTAATAGTTTAGAAGGACAAGTGCTAAGAATCTGTGATTTACTATTGAAAAAAACTATATTATTGTTATCATTCTGAATTTATTCAACAGAGATTATATCTTGGTTCAGATTTTTGTGTTGCTATATTTCCTGTCTGAAGGGGATATTACATAGCAGAATAGAATACTGGATAATATAGCAAAGCCACTTTGAGGGGGCAACCTCCATAATAATGCACTATTAGCAGAATACTTCACACATGATGATTAAATACTAACCACTACTTCCTATATATAGTCTACTTAGCCAAGGTTATTCCATAGGTCAACCTATCTAAGAACATAGAGAAATATAACAAGTAAATAAAAGAGGTATGTAAGCCCAATTCAGCCACATATATCCCTAGACACACCAATGGTTAAGGGCATAACATGAGGGTTATAACATAAATACAAAATTATATTAAACATGTGTACTCTCAAAGGCTGAATCAAGTGAAAATATGCCTAGACACTGATCTAGAGCCAATTCAAAAATTGTGCAGAATTGATAAAGAGCAGAAAATTACTAGAAACATGTTTGTATGCTCATAGAGAGAGAAAATGCTTATATCCAATGATGTACGCTCATAGTCCAACTATGTCAGATCCTGACACAACTTTTATGAATGTCTTCCTATGCTTCTATACTCAAAAACATCACTCAATTTATCACAATCTATTATGGATCGCATGGAATTCATTATCCTTCCTAGAAACGCTAATGTTTTTTCATTGCCCATACAAAACCATAGATAAGGGGGGTGTATTTGGGAACCTAACTTAGTTAGACCCCATTTTGGAAACAAGTTTTGAAGACAACATACAAGTATAGATGCAACTCAACAAGCAATCTCCTATAATATGAAAATCTCAATCCTTATCCTTATCAATGATATGCAAGCAAGTAGTAGATTTTATGTATTATTTCACTAATACTTTCAATTTTGATTTTAGTACATGGGCATCACTCTAAAAATTTAATCCTTTGCTTACACACTTCAATAGATGGCTTATCAATTCAAAATTATGTCCCCTAAATTCATCAATACACGCATGTACTTATAGACTTTTTGAATTCAAATTAAGGTTGTATTGGTGCACAAGTTGGCATATAATGAGCAATAAGAATCGATCAAATGGGGGGAAAACATCAACAAAACAAAAAGAGAGCTAAAGGGCCCACAAAAAAAAATACCATGAGTGTGACAATGCCCTCTTGAAAAAATCAATAAACAGTGAAACCTACTAAAAGAAGAAATAGGAAGACAAATCTACAGAGAGAAAATAAAGCAAGTTAGAAAAAATAAGAGGAATAGAAAGGAACTATGAAACAATAGTGAAGAATGGAGAGTCACAAAGAGAGAACATAGAGATGAAGGTGTCGCAAGTATCACAAAAGATAATAAACCTACTAATAGAAGCCTAATCTGAACCAATGATCCAAAAGAACATAAACATGTTAATATCATAGCAAATAACTAGTCATGTACCAAAATTAGGTGTCTACAGTCCCAAAACATGCAATTTTCCTTATCATTTTTAGGTCTAGCTACCCAATTAGGGAAAGGAGTACATTTTCCTAGTGATCGACGCAAAGTTCAAAAACCAGGCAAGGTTTTTGGGGCCCTAAATCCGATGAAAAGTATCATCCAAACAATTTTCTCCTACCCAACAGTTCCTAGAACTATACTCACTACAATTCTAGCACCCATAAATGAAATTTGATAGTTTAGACAAGATCTTCCATTCAACATGAGTTTTTAGAATTCTCATTGTTTTGCCACAAAACCCTAATTTATACCGTCAAACTTTTTCAAATGTCTCCATGTCTTATAATATTCAAAATACATTTCTAAACCCTCTTTTAGTCAATATTACTCTAGTTTTTTTTTTAAATTATTAGGTATGTTTGATATTTTACAATTATTTATGCCTAGTTAAATGTTAATGGATATTTGTGTTACAATTTGATTGAAATCCATTTATTTATAATATAATATTATAATTGAATTTAGGACTTTTCTATTAACTTTAGACAACATATATAACCCTATATTACATAAAGAGAACAATTTATTTTACAATGGCACCCAAAGGGGGTGGGAGGATTGAGTTTTAAAGGGGAAGGAGCCAATGGTTTTGATAAGACCAATACTTGTCATGGTATATGAGAAGTGAATGATCCTTGAAGAGGAATCTAGAAGCCGACTCAAAAGGTTGTAAATCAAAATAATGCAAACAAAATGAAATCTAGATATATTTCTAATAAATTGAAAAGTAATTTTATAATTTACATATTATTGTACAACTTGTACCCAATAATGGTGTAAAGTTTCCAATCATGTCATGACAAATCATTTTTACAACTATTAGGCATCCAATGTTCACATTTAAGACTAACTTATTTTAGATTTTCTATTTTAAATCCATTAAAATTGTAACTTTCCTTTCATTTATACATATGAAATCAAATATATATATTAAACACACCCTGAATCAGCGATGGGGTAAATTTCAAGTGTTGATGTGGAGTCATTTAGGTGCCATGTGGATGCCAAGATAAGATGCACACGTAATGGCTCACCTCCCCTAGTGTAAGATGTCAATAAAAACAAAAAAGATGTTAACATTAATATAAATAAATAAAAATATAAAATTATATATATATATATATATGGATGAGGGAGTAGGGAATGGGTAACAAGCATGGCTAACATCTTGCCTTTACTACAAATCAATCACAAAAGGAGTTATGTGTTGATGTGAGCTCCCTCATTGCAATGTCAACACTTATGGAGTAGCAATTTTAAGAGAAAGTGCCTGACAACACGTGACCCATCTTCTTACTAATCTACAACAAACTAGAGAGAGTGGATTGATAACCACAATAAACAATGGTTATCAACCAATCCTATTTTTATTTACATACACACCTTGCTAATGCTCTATTCAGGATAGAAAAACCTAAAAGACATTAGAAACATTTGAAATATTTGTGTAGTTGCATTATGTAGTATTTAGCCAACTAGTAGTAATAATATTTTGTTAAATCAAACATGCATAAGAAAAAGCACAATGCAATACGCCTATGTACACTTGTGGAGTTGTGTATAGTTTCTAATCTAATTTTTATATATGCATTTCTATGATTCCAATTAGGGTTAAATATGATCGGCAATGGAATCATACCCAAACAATAATTCTATTTTAAAGTTGTGATGCTTAATATAAAATTGTACCCAATACTATATTGTATTTAGAATGTTTTCTTTGTTTGTTTGTGTGCATGATCGAATGGAACAGAGAGGGGGATCTGTTGCTCTCTAATTGAGGGGAATAGAATATTGTTGTTTGTTTAGACATGGACTTATCAAGTGTATTGCTCTTAATAAAAAAAAGGGATGGGGGGTACTCGATGCCTTTACATTTTTCTCTCATAACAAACTTTGTTGTGTTCTTCATCTATAGATGAGTTCTTATACTCTTCATAGATTAAGGTTTGAAATTTATCATAAAATAAAAATATTGCAAGTATTAATGTAAGTTCTAATAATATTTAGTGTGGTTTATTTATACAAATTATTAATGGAATTAAATTAGTAAACTAGACAGGGAAATTATGTAGAAGAATTTTTTTTGTGTGTGAGAGAAACTTAATCATTGAATTGTGAAGGACTTTGTTATTAAAAGTGGATTTCACAAATATTTATGAGAGAGGGATGGGATTGACCGATGCTCTCACGTTTATGAGAGAGGACGGGCTTGTCTAATGCTCTCTTGCCCTGGCAATTGCATTTCTACAAATTAGTTGTATATATTTGTATTACACATTTGCATTATATCTTACAAGGAATGCTTGCAAAAAATATTTTTTGAGAGAGATTTGGACAATCCATATATTTTTTTTGGCATTTCATTTATTGTCAAATGAATTTGGCCCCAAAAAATTGTCTTTGTTAGGCCAACTTATTTGTCACATGACATATAAAGTAATTAAATTATCTGGAAAACTCTACAATATTATCTAATAAAAATGGATCAAATTCTCCTCCCCTCCTTAAAATAGGACTTATATCCCACATTCTAAATCATTTGTTATTGTAATTTATTATAATCAATAAAAAGACAATTACAAGATTGTATTCTTTAGATGATAAATGAATCATTGGATTCTAAGGCCAATCTAAAGAAATCATCATCCTCTTTATATTAGAAATGAAAACTATTTCTTATGTTAATAATGATGTATCTCGTTCTAAGCAATATGTTATGACTCTTATACTAGACCTTCCCTTTCCTTCTCTATAATATCGTTAATTTAAAAAAATGTTGAAATACCTCTACATACATGCCTTACTAACCTAGCTTGCATATGCTTGTTCAGAGCACCTTGGAATTGCTAATAACTTTCTAAATTATTAGTCTTATTTAAATAAATCAAATATTATTATTCACATTTACATGCATCTTAGAATTGCTTCTAAGATTCTAAGTCATTAGTTCTATTTGAATAAAACAAACATTATTAGTTACACTTACACCCACTTCCGCAGGATTGGCCTCTACACGACATTTGTTTTAATTGTCTTTGGCAAAAAAGCTCATTAGTTACAAACAAAGTTAATAACATTATCCTACATAACATGGTTCGTACTAGCCACTTTGTGGCACTTGTTTCAAGATTACCTGAATGATTAGTCTTTATATTAATGACATTTTTTTTAATATGTTCATAATAATCACAAGGTAAGAGGACCTACCTAATATAAGCATTTTTAAGTATTTATCTTTTAAGCATTTGTTAATAGAGGAAGGAATAACGAATGTAGACTCCCACAAAATTAAACCTAAATTAAAAATTCAATTTATAAACTTTAAATATCAACTAACTTCTATTTTAAAAGCAAAAGGGCCCACCTAACACATTGTTTTATGATAAAATGCAATGCAATCTACCTGTACAAATGTAATTAAGCCTAATCAAATATAAACAATAAAATCTTTTTAAATTACACTTTAATTTTTAGTGTAATAATCAAATATAAACAATAAAATATTTCTTAATTATTGCTTTAATTTTTAGTGTAATAATGACAATGATAGGCTTTTAGAGGAATATCTCATTTTTGGTAACAACGATCAATCGTTGACAATGCTAAACGCGTCCAAACAACAAAAACGAAAAAAAATTGCAATAACCCTAACATTTACTAGGGTTGTGCACTATACAATTCTAACAAGTAGCAGACATGCAAACACTGATTTGATAACTCTATTCAGTAGGTCTGGGGCTCTAAAAACCTCTCACATTTCTGAAATTCTATGTAGATCTTTCGAAAATTGATCTCCTTCAAAACCCTAATAAGGAAATTAACCCTACAAATATATAAGGAAATCTTTTTTGGGAGCCTTATGCTTAGTGTTAACAAGGTTTTTAAATACCAACTACTTATCAATTCCCTCAATAATTCACAATATCAAAAACAAGAAGCCAAGTATAATGTACTTTAACATGGGGGTCCAATGTGATGTAATATTTACTCTATCATACCTTTGAGTGTTAAAATGAATAGTTGATTTCTTCTAAAATGGAGTAATAAATGTTTCATATTTTCTTAGAAATTTAATTATATATTCTAAATATGCTTAAATTGATTGATTTCGCTCATTCATTATATGTTCTAAATGCACTAATGCACCTATTTATTTATAGAATTCTTGAATTCAAATTATGAACCTATTGGCATGCAAGCCAACATACAAGAAGTGGGAACGTTGACAAAGAAGAACCCACAATTCACGAAAGACCCAAAACAAGGGTTTGAAGGGCCCATCCCCAAAATCGTACATTATATGTTTATGAGACTCAAAGCATCAAAAACACAAGGACATGAGGGGAGGAAAGAGAATGGAAGAGGAGAGAGAAAGAGAAGTAAACATCATAGGAAACAACCAAAACACATAGAAAACACATTAATAAAAAACTAAACAAGACCACCAATAATCGACAAACACACATGCACCCTTGAATAATTCCTTTTTTATAAGTAATAAATACCCCTAAAACTAATTTTTGTGTCTACCTTTAATATATGTGCGTATACACCCTAAACCAAATTTTTGTGTCTACCTAATGCCCCACTTTAAAATATGTGTGCATACATATCAAAGTAAAACAAATAATGTCAAGAGGTATTTGGGAAGTCAACATGCTAATGTGTTTTGGCAATCTTCCAATAAATATAGATTTAAGCCCATGTTTAATAATGAATTGTTTTTTGTGGTTGTGGCGCACATCCAAGCACAATCACCAATAAGGATAGAAATGAAATATAACACCATAAACAATATATTTGGAATATAATTAATTTTTTGGGCAAATGTATAGAATTTCTTATTTAATTTTCATGTACGCACTTAATGGATACCAATTCTAATTAGGGTTGGGTAATGATAAACAATGGAGTAAAACCAAAACAATAATTTTGTTTTTAAGGTACAATGCTTAATAGAAAATCGTAGGTTTTGGTTTGATTTCCCAGAAAAAATATTTGTCAATGTATCGCTTATAAGTGTTCAACATAATACAATGTTTAGAAGAATGAGTTACACCAAAGTGTGTTTTGTAATCTTTTTGGTTAAATATAAATAAAATGTTAAATTTTATAGAATTCAATTGACCTTGGAAGTTTATAAATTAATACCTTTATTTAAATTTTTTGAATTTTGTAAGATTTTGATCTGCATGTTTAAATTATTTCAAGATTATGTTTACAAGCAGCTATTATATGAATAATATTTTTTTCTTATGAATAATATTTTTTTCTTGTATGTTCGTGACAATCACAAGGTAAGGAGACAGATCTACAAGGAATGTAATGTAAAAGTTTCAAAATCCCATAAAATTTAAACAATCTAAATAAAAACTAAATTTAAACTTCAATGATCAATTGACTTTTATATAAAAAAAAGTAAAAGGACCACATAACACAAGCATTTTAAACATTTACCTTTTAAGTATTTGTTAATAAAGAAAGGAATAAGGAATGTAATATATTAAATGTATTTATATGTATACCGGCTTACTACATGCACCCTCAAAAATACAATGCTCTATAAGGTGTTAAGGGGAATCAAAGTAAAAATGTTTTGGTGTGGATATGAATGCCAACATTGAGATTCTCTACATATTCATAGCTTCATATGGAAGCACTAAATATGAATAAACTAGATTGGGCAAAAGAAGAGGAATCCAAAATTGCAGAATGCATGGTACACCATGGAGATCCACATTAAAGAAACTTACAGGAAAAAAATCAGCCTATCAACTATTTAGGTTGAAAAGAAAATGAAAACAGATCGAATTCTTGACTAACTATAATATGTGCATTGTAAGTACTTCAAAATTTTAGGCAGCAACCATATTTATGAAAAACATGAGTTGCATAAGTGCATCTTAGTTGTGCTACTAGCTTTAGATATCTTAAATACACGTCTAAAAACCTCTGAGACGTATCAAACTTGAGGCACCTATTTTTGTGTTTGCGTGGAAGTAACAAGTCCAACACAAAAATAAAGGTTATATATTTAAGATATCTAAACTAGTTATAAAAAGACTCTGATGAGCCAATAATAAGGCCACCTATACAACACACTGTTTTATGACTATGACCTCGGAATGTATTTGGAAAAAATGTACTAAAAATTAAATCATTCAAATATAAAACCCTTGATGAAAATAAAACTATTATTCATTTCAATAAGCATTCCAATGCAATGCATGAATATGCAGCTTGAATTCCAATGCAAAATCCAAAATATAAGTATATACAATTTTATTTATCGAGGGAAATGGACTGAAATTTTCATTATATGAACACACAAACTACAAATCCAATGCAAAATTTGCATATCTGAGTTTTTGAATGAGACCTTACCGCTGCATAAGTCTGGGCTGCTCAAAGCAAATCTTCCTATTGAATCGAATAGCTATCTAAAATGTCCTCGATTGGATGTATCTCGGTTTCTTGAGCCTTTGTCCATCGAGCTTATATTTTATATTTACAGATTCATTTTCCAAAACTATAGTTCAATTATGACAACTAATGATACGATGTACTACAGTAGTCAGGAAAAAAAGAATTTTCTTTTGATTATCAAACAGATACTGAATTGAATGAGTTATATTATTTGTAATGGTCTATATTATTTGTCAGATGCTAGAGAAACAAATTTTGGCCAAGGGTAAACCAACAGTAGCTACAAACAGCACGCAGCAAAAATATAATTCAAGACTATTGAACTGATTCAAAACTGTTGAACTGATTCAAAACTGAAACAAGCAACAGTGTATAAATAGCAAGAAAAAAAATTGTGGCAAATTAACCAACTTAAATCAACCAAACTAAAAACAGATGCGAGTATCAGTCCATTGCACAAAGTCATGGTACAAATTTGCAATCTTGTCACTAAGTAAGGAACAATCCATGTGGACGCTACAAAACCAGTGAGCCTCAAAACTAAAAAGACAATTTCCGGCCAACCCAAATACATCATATTTGAAGACACTGTAAGCATACTTGCAATAAAAAAAATTCCTTCAAAACGAAATTACATCGTCTTGAGATACACTGGAAGCTACATTTCTTTAGCTCATTTCCCCCTCAAAATTTTACTTCGTAACAGATGCCTATGCGGTCCAGGTTCACCAGGATTTTAAAATCTTAATAGGAATATTACAAATCATAATTACACTATTAAAAATATGTATGTCATTAATGCAAAAATCATAAACCACTAAAAATCATTAACTTACTGACACAATTCTGTGTCACTAGTGTCTCTGCTTGTTTTCCCGCATCAACTGTACAAATTCAAAAAATGCTGCAAAAAAATTACAGATAATTAGCTTCTGATGAAAAAAGACATCAAATTAAGAACACTGTTCATTATTAGTCTTGTCAGATTAGCCAACAATTTTAAAGCAAGCCAAAGATGAAGAATTCACGAAAACATTCTTACAAGGATCAGAATCATGAGGGCCAGGAGATGCTTCCGGGTGGTACTGAAGAGACATTACTTTCAGTGCAGGGAATGCTAGACCAGCACAAGTTCCATCATTTAGGTTAACATGTGTCACTTCAACACCTTCTGGAAGTGTGGAAGGATCAACTGCATAGTTGTGATTCTGCCAGAAGAAGAGCAATATTACTCTGTTAAGTGCTATAGGCGGGTCAAATATGTACTTCAATTGAGTACTAATTTGCATGTCACATACCAAAGAGAGAGAGGATTTAACAGTTGAAAATTCAGATGTCAAAAAGAGTTTTTCCTCATCTAAGCTAGTGATTAAGGTGTTAAAGAGTTACTTGAGAACTAATCTCAACACGCCCGTTCCGTAGATTGCGCACAGGATGGTTGCCTCCATGATGGCCAAATTTCATCTTGAAAGTTCTTCCCCCCAATGCTTGGCCAAGTAGTTGGTGCCCCATGCAAATTCCAAACACGGGAACTTTACCGAGCATATTTTTTACATTTTCTACAGCATAAGGTACTGCAGAAGGGTCGCCTGGCCCATTGCTGAACAACACACCATCAGGATTCAGCTTCAAGACTCCTGGAGGTGGCCATGTGGAAGGCACAACAGTAATCTTGCAACCATAAGAAGCTAAGCGCCTAAGGATATTATGTTTTATCCCAAAGTCATATGCAACAACCTGGTAAAATTGACAAAAGCATACCATCAAATCACAAAAGAAGGCAAAGTGAAATATGGAATCATTCTCTCAAAGATCCACACATCAATACACAAAATAAGGCGAAGTGAAAAATTAAAACATTTTCTCTGAGTTCCAATTCCAAGTTGAAATAACTCACGTGCAACTTGTCAGAAACTTTTCCATCTGTGTTAAAATCCCATTCTGTGCCTGTTGTATCTTTCCACTCGTATGGCTGTGCACAAGTTACACCTGTTATTAAATCCATGCCTGCATATCATAGCATTCGAGTTAAACAGATAAGGACTTGAGGTTTTTATGATTTTATCTCCAATAGCATGGAAAAAATATGTGAAACAAGTAGAAATAATTCAATTCCTGCCCATACCTACTATGTCCCATTTGCGAGCCATATTCAACAACTCGTCGTCAGATTTTGAAGAATCAGTGCTTAGCACTCCTATCAGACTTCCATCTTCCCGTAATCTCCGAGTGATTGCACGAGTGTCCACATCATCTAATACACCGCAGATTTAATTGGAACATGAAATGGCATTGTCCATATTGGCCCATCGTGGCACTGGCAAGCAACTAATGAAAAAAGTTTGTGAAAATTCATAAAATCAAAAGCCTGCAGTAACTTACATATGCCCATAACATTCCTCTTTATTAAATACTCTGGAAGTGATTCTGTTGATCTCCAGTTTGAGACACTGAAATAGCACATATAGATCATATAATATATCAGAAAACTATAATGCACAAAACACCAGATTTAAGATGTTGTGAACAAAACCCCAGCATAGATAAACATTATATGCAATAAAACATTCATTTATGACGGGATAAGATGTATTTGTATTTTGTTTATAGAATGATATGTTAATTACAAGTTCATGGCATAACACTTACCAATTGCTCAGGTTACGAATCACTAATCCCGCTAAAAAACATTCATTTGATTCTTCATCATCTGCATTTCAGACAATCATTCGAGAAAAATAATTTAACTCCATATATTAACATCATAAATTCCCCATTTTCTGATCATCTTAAATGCATGGTGCAAGGATTTATATGAGACATCCCAACATACCTACATTGACACCTGTGTTGCCAATGTGCGGATTAGTCATCAGTACAAACTGGCCAGCGTAACTTGGATCTGTAAGTATCTCTTGATACCTACAATAGCAAATGTTCATTAAGCAAATTTTCATTTATTAAAATAAATATAAGATTCTACAATAAAAGACATGTTAAAATGGTATATATGCTTAAGCTAGCACTCCTCCACAAGACCACTTGAATTCTTTGTGCTGGTTTCACAATCACCATATACATGTTTGGTGTTGCTACATACTAACAATCATGTAAAAGGTTAAATGTCAAATAAACCTGTCCCTGCAATGAAAGTATTTGGATAATTAAAATTCTCAAATGACTGTGTATCTTGAATAACAGAAGCAACTACTCTGAATTTACAACAATCTTCCTCGAATAAGTTGCCTAAACAGCAAGAAAATCGAATGGCGAATCAACTCAATGCTAAAATTGGTCCTCATAAATCAGTTGTAGATGCTAAAAAACCAGAATGACAAGCAACTTCCAATCTGAAAACAATTATACACATCAATTCTGATATACCAAAGTGTCACACTCCACGGGGATGGGTGCACACAAAGGAGACTCGAACGAGTCTCAAAGACATACATTCATAAATGTCGAAGGACTCCAGAACACAACCAGAAGACATACATTCATTTGTGTGCATCACAAATTATAATGAAATACATTTGGATGGTTCTCGCATCAATAATAACGCAGACCATTCTTGTTTCACGTGTTGCTTTACAAAACTTACATATGCATATTCATGGAAATCTCTATAAAAGCATGTATGCCTGTAGCATTACTCCAAACAGAACAATCTTTGACATAAATTTATATAGACTCTAGAGAAACATAACTTTACCTTAAACTGATCTTAATTCATTATATATGAAAAAGTTGTGCCTGATTCGTAGCAGCCTTTTTTTAGCAGAAAACTGAGGCGTATATTACATTAGTGAAACACTGTACATCAAGAATGGGGCATTATTAGGGATGCATCTCCCTGCCGAAGCAAAAGATCTAACTTCTCTGATTAAGCCCTACAGTCAAAATCCACTAAATATTTCATAGTTAATACCAACTTAATACAAACTTGACTGCCCAAAATCATCCAAAGGAAAATGAAAATCTATATTATTAAAAGCTAAGTCACAAGGTTCGAGTTCGACGAGGATAAAATTTGGTTCAAGTTCGCCAGTAGATAAAGTTCGAAAAAAAAATTGCCATTAAGTTCAAACCATAGGAAAACATAATTTATATTATATATATAAAAATTAAAACGAAAAAACTAAAAAACTAAATTTAAATTTAAAAAATTAAAAAAATTAAAATTAAGTAATTAATTAAAATTTAAATAATTATAAATAAATAAAATAAAATAAAATAAAAATAAAAATTAATTAATTAATTAAAATTAAAATAACTATAAATAAGTTAAAATAAATAAAAATAAACGGAAATCAAAATAAAAAATAAAAACAAAATAAAACAGTGAAAAATCCTTTAAAAAAAAACGAATTAAAAATATATAGAAAAAAAAATCTAAAAAACAAAGTTTATCGTTTAAAAAAAAACATAAAGTCAAACAAAAATAAAAAAGCCTACCTGTGGATTATTTCAACGCGCTCCTCGCCAGCCATGGCCCGGGTACCAGCAACGTCACAGCATCAGCGACGGAACCAATAGGGACGTCCTCAGCAGCGACAAACAGCTACAGTCACAGTCCTGACTTACATACATACATACTATGGCAAACCCTATATACACACAGTCCCTTGTGTCGCGCAAGCATATATACATAATATGGCAAACCATCTGGATTGTTCAACATGTAGACCCACAGACATGCAGAAAAAAAATGCATGTCAAAAAACTACGGCGAACCTTGTGACAAAGACTAAAAGTGCTCTAATACTATCGAAGGCAACCATATTGAATATATAATATGTTGATGCATTGTAATCACTTGTAACCTCCCTAACTACTTGGACATAAATAAACACAAGGCACACATGAATCAAAGTTCTCTCTCTCTCTCTCACACTCACACACATTTAATAACAATGGTATCAGAGCCGTGAAGAACTTGAGGTTGAGGACATCCAGAGTTGAGCCAAGAAGAAGGCCGAGTTCCATTCGTGTAAAGGAAGGAAATAAAAATTTACGGGCGGGTTTAAGATCAGAATTGGAGCAGAGATTTGTGGAGGAAGTTTAGAAGCAAAGTCTGTGGGCTGACAGAGAGGAGAAAGGACAAAACCTCATAAGAGAATATGGGTACCTCTCTTTCTAGTCCTATAAATCTGAGTAATTTATGAAAAATAATTTCCAGCAAACAAATAAATTCCATGTTTTTTTACTGTTCTGAAATCTTTGATAAACCCTGGCCTAAAACAAAAAATTTGTGAAAGACTGAATGATGTTCTAAAAATTTTGCATTCTAAGATTTTTAATTCTGCTGAAAAACATTCTAAACCAGTAAGTCAAGTCAAGCTGTGTTGTAGTCAAGGCAAACATCCAAAACTAGTTTTACCTGAGTCAACAAAAACTGACAGGTCACAACTATAATGTTTGGAGTCACAAGATCACTCATGATTTCTAAGTATTGGGATTGTGACAAAACCATCTTAAACAATGCGACAAGACCTACTGCCAATTTTGAAGATTATGACAAGCATTATAAAAAAACACTTCAATTTCTAAAATTGTTTGTCCCTGATGATTTGATCCTAGAGGTCAGAAATGCAACCTTGCCGATCTTTGGGAAATCCTGAAAAGTAAGTATCAAACATCTGAAAAAGGTTGTGTTGTATCTAAAAAAATAAAAGTTCCAAAAAAAAGCCTAAGGGTAAGTCACTATCAGAGCACCAACATAGGTTGAAAGACCTAAGAAACCAATTGACAGCTATCAATAAGAAGGTGATGAGGACCACATATTCGCCATGGTGATTGAACAGTCTACCACCTTCTTTAGAGTCCTTTATCGAGTCTCTGAATTTGCTGAAAAAAACTCTCATACTCACATTTGACAAAGTCAGTTCATATCTCCTTCAGAAGGAACGGAGGCAAGCACAATTGGGTGACTCCAGTGCTGGACACACTGAAAATGCATTTATTGCTCAGTACAAAAGCAAAAAAAAAAGAAACTCATAATCTTCATTGAAACACAAACTACAATGCTACTGCTGTCATAAGGTCGAACATATCAAGAAGGATTGTCAGAAACAACAATAAGATCTCTATCACATTCTAAAAATCCACGTATAGGAAAATGCAACAGAATCTGGTGCAAAGCATGATTCGAGGGCGGAATATGTCTTCATGGCTTCCTAGGAAGACAATTGTGATGCTACCAGTTGTTGGTTCTTTGAATCTGATGCATCACATCATTTCACCTTATGCAAGAACTGGCATGTAAAATTCACTACTGATTCTAGTTATACCGCTTCTATTTCACTAGGAAATGGTATGTCACGTGCATTGTAAGGCATAGGTGATGTCAGCATTGTTTGGAATGATGCTGCAAAATTCATAGTTTGGGATGTTAGGTGTGTTCCAAAAATGATGAAGAAATTGTTATCAATTAGACATCTTACAAATAATCCTACACTTGATGTGAATTTCAATGGCAAGAAGTGTATTGTCTCAGATGTCAAGCAAGGCATAACACTTGCCTTTGGAATTGGACAAGGAGAGTTGTATAGGGTAGTTGATCTTGCCACAATTAATTTGCATGCATTGGTTGTGGAGGACAACAATAGCACTCTTTGGCACAAAAGGCATGGCCATTTGAATTTCCACTACTTAGCCGCACTTAGCCGAACTAATATGGTTCAAGGACTGCCTTCTATACAAGAAAAGCATAACATATGAGTAAGATGCTTGGCTGGAAAATAGAAAAAAGATCCATTTCCTACTGAGTGTGGCATGCCAAAGGGTTCTTGATCTCATTCATGTAAATCTATGCGAACGATCCTGGAAATCACCAATTGTTCTAAAAGCAAGGTACTTTCTTCTTTTAGTAGATGATTTCTCGTGGAAAATGGGGGTCTACTTTCTAAAGAAGAAATTTGAATGTATTAGTATCTATCAAATTCAAAGCTTTGGTAGAAAAAAACACCATTATGGAGATGGCCCAGAGTATGATGCACAACCAAGAACTGAATGTAATGCCACTGAAGTAGACCTGTCATAAGGAGGACATGGAACATTCGTTGAAAGAATGCCCATGTGAAGTGTGGAGAATGGCTCACCAATTGAAGAAGGAAAATCCACAGGAAGAGATGAGTCATCGATGCTCTCAATGGGTGTGCTCTCACTGAAAACGGTAGTCCTCCGAAGTGAAAATCTGTGAGATGAGTCATCAATACTCTCAATGGGCATGCTCTCACTGAAAATAGTAGTCCTCTGAAGTGAAAATTTGTGATGGCTCTAGAAGAATAACATCTTGGATAGGAACAAATGTAGAATCTACAATAAGATAGCTAAGGTCTAACAGAATCTCATCCCATAGTGGTGGCTCAACAGAAGGAAGAGCACTATCCATTAGGGATGTGTCATCACAAGAAATAAAAGTAGGAAAGTACAACAGTCTCTAAAGAGACAATAGGAAAAGGAGGAGTGATGTAAATCTCAATAGGTTCTCTGAAAAAAGATTGAAGAATGCTCCAAACAGTGTAGGGACACTATGCATGCTCCACATGGTGACGAAGATCCATGGAAACAACAATAAGGTACCAAGAACCTTGTCACAAGTGTCAACCCACTTATTGTACTAATCCGAGACAATATAGGCAAAAATTTGTCTGTATAGGAATGGAGTACGATTCTTTGTCGTGAACAAGTGTTTTATATACGCACGACAAGAAGCATAGTTGGTCTTTCCAAGAAGAACCACTAGTGCAAAATCAACTCTCCTCATCCGCTGGTATCTCTCAAGTACAGTCAACATGACTGAGAGAAGATACCAAAGAAGTGCAATGAGAAAACACTGCACAAGTAACAATGCACACTCAGCGAATGAATGTCAGGCTCAACTGATAATGCATCCACAAAATGCAGGAGAAACTTGTGCCATTGACACCAAATGGGCACATGTAAGTCGAGGAAACTATGTGCACACAAGAGAGAATGTAGGGCCTACAACAACCCCCCAAAGACAATCAACAATAACCCCCTTGTGTTTGCAAGTACAAAGCACGCTCAAGTGAATGGACGTCAGGCTCAGCTAACAATGCGTCCACGAATGTGAGAGCAATCTATGCTAGTGATGCAAGTACTAGTACACGCTCTAGGTTTGGCCGTCGAACTCGGCCGACAATGCGCCCAGACAAGAGCAAACAATGCACAAATGACAATGCACATCTCAACAAATGGACGTCAAACTCTACTGACAATGCATCCACAAGAATAAGCAATCAGTGCAGTTGACACCAAATTAGTACACGTGAAAAAGCAAACACGCGATGGAGGACGTTGGGCTCTGCCGATATTGTGTTCGTATGAGGAGAGAAGCGAAACGAACTAGCAAATAGAGAAGCAAGGAGAAGAAGAAATTTAATTTACCTATGAGGGAGTCTGACCACCTGCCAGACCGGACCTCACCCTCCATCTTCAACTGGCAAAATGGATGACAGTAAAAGGGTCCAAGCAAATAGTTACAATATCTCCTTTTTATGATCTCCCAAATATATCTTTCTATTACAATATTTTTTTATATAAAAGCAACCAAAAAAACACTAATGTTTTTATGTTAAAAATAAATAAAAAATCTCTTGCCAGTCACAATCAAATCCACAAACAATAACCCCACCAAAAAATTTGCCTCCCACCAAAAGCAATGGTTAACCCACATTTAATATGTTCCTTTTTAAAGGAAATCCACACTAAAGTAATTCTCCCCACCATTAATAACCTCACCAAATATTCTCCCCACCATTAATCACCTCACCAAATATTCTCCCCACTTATAAATTGTCCCCCACTCCGTAAAAAAAAATCCATGTCCATCAAAACCACTTTTTAATTGCCAATACCACGATTTACTTGAGAAAAAGGTTATGGATTTGGGACGGGTTTGCACAACGAAAGGAGAGGCAGCCTTTGAAGTGGTCTTTGTGGGTGGCTGGGAAGACAAAGGCGGGTGGCTGGGACCAGGCAGTGGTTGGGAACATGGCTTTGACTGCAGCTGGCTGGGTAGAGCTCCACGGCTGGCATTGAAAATGGAGACCAGGCGTTGAGAGGGAGAACTCAAGTCACGGCGTGCTGACATGGAGGAATGAGAGGGAGGACTCAAGTCACGGCGTGCTGACATGGAGGAAACGCCGTGAGTGATGGTGAGGAGGCTGGACATGAAGCCAAATGGAGCAGCTGACCGTCGTGAGACTGCCATGAACAGAGGGAGTATGCAGCTTAGCAAGGGTGGTTTTGAATAAAACCAGGTTGCAGGTGTTTTGACCGGCGGTAGAGAAAACTAGATGGAAGGCACGCTCGTGGCAATAGCAAACTACAGCTGAGAAGCAGGCCTCGCAACACATCCACCAACCCACACACACCAAAAGTCCAAGTTGATGCGGGGTGTAAAACATGCTTCCGAGCATAATTAAATGTAAATATTGTTCAATCTTCCCACTTTTGTATGATTTTAAAACCCATCATGCAAGAAACACCCATCAATCTTATCATACCAAGCTCAAGGAGCCTGCTTCAACTTGTACAGTACCATCTTAAGGCAACATAACAGATGCTCTTTGGCTTTTTGCACAACTAGGTGGCTGCCCTATATGTACTTCCTCAATCAGATTCCTATTAAAGAGAGCATTTTTTATATCTAACTGATGGACCTTCCACTTAAATTGTGGATACAAAGTAAGGAGAAATCTGACAGTGACCATTTTGGCCACAGGTGTGAAAGTTTCATCATGATCTATGGTTTCTTTTTGCATATAGCCTCTGACCACTGATATCGCTTTGTTCCTGTCAACTGCCACATCTGATTTGTACTCGGTCCTATAGACCCATCCAGACTCAATAGCTTCCTTTCCTGCTGGTAATTGTAGCAAGATCCAAGTATGATTCCTAGAAATAGCTTTAATTTCTTCATCCATTGCAGCTTTCCCCTTTTGCTCGTTAATTGCCACCTCACAAGTGGAATGATCTTTTGCACTTAACACTTAAGCAATGAGTACATAATTAACTGTCTTGATTTCACAACTTAGACTGCCTCTCCCTTTCTTTCTTGAGAAGTTTGGCCTTCAAAACAAATCTTTGAGTACCATTTTGGCATCCTCTTCGCTTGGGGATTTATCATTTGCTAATCTCCATATGCTCAAGCTCATAACTGTCATGTGCAGAATGTGTAGTGAATCTGACACATCATTTTGCCTTTTAAGTGTTGGATTCTAGGTGTTCCAGCTGCTCTAGTTGTTCCTTTGCTGGAAAACTGAAATGTGCTAACATGAAAATCCCATGTCCCCTCATCAAGAGATGACATTGCGAGACACATGCCCCTTTTTCGTATTCAATTCTCATATTGGACAGAGACTTGCTTTTATCATCAAACACTTGCCTACAATCTTTTAAGGGCATGCGCCTTGAAAGTACATCCAACTAGACCAACTAGTGGCTTTCTGCCTGTCTGAGCCTCCTCCTCATATGAAACATTTCTAATAACCTTATTGAACTCTTGTTCGTCCAATAAGTAGCAGTTTTTACTACCCTCCAACATGATGGAACACTAGATTTGGCTTTAATCATCAACTTGGCCTTCTCCAAAACAAATTTTTTCATTTTTCTACTGCTCTATTTTGTTGATGCATCTTGTAGTTATTATTTGTTTGAACCCACTGAGTAAGCAATATCTATTCTTCGGACTCCCATCTTCTCACTACTTTCATTTTCTAACTCCTCTTTGAACTCCCCGAATGCTTCAAATGCTTGCAACATTTTTGAAGGGGATAGATCAAAAATATCCTAGATAAGTCAATTATGAAAGTGATGAAGCACTTTTCTCCCCCTTATAAGATACTCGGAATAGTCCACAAATGTAAAAGTGCGTCAACTCTTAACTTCTTTGCTCCGCCTACCTTATGCTTATCAAATTTATCCTTGTGATGCTTGCATGTGGCAAAAGTCTCACAAAAACAATTATCTGCAACAAACTTAGGAAGACCATGCACCATATTCAATCTGAACATTATTTGAGAAAGGGATATGTTAAATGCCTGTGGCGCTAATGACATAATCACATTGTTGAATGGTGCTTTTTCTCCTATAACTTTGCCACAAGCTTTTAAATGCCTAGATCACCTTTACCTCCAACTAATGAGAATTTTCTGGATTCACCTGGGTAGCTAATTGGTTTTCAACATTTTGGCTCTCTGCAGTGGATCATCATCAAGAAGTAGCTTGAAGCCAATGCCTAATCAAAAGAAAACAATTGTATTTTTAACTAATAGTCTAGTGACACAGTGAGGGCTATGAGGTCGGCTGGAAAAAGGGGATAAAATGAGAGAGCAATTTGCTTTTTTGAACAGGTCACTGCTATTGTTTTGCTCAATTTGATTCACAGGCAATAGATTCTTTGTTACACCCTTGACCCTTATTCTATATGTGGGTTATGGAATGGCCAAAATGTGGCATGCATAACCCTAGGTAAGTCTTCTAGCAGTTTCTTAGATTTTCGCTCATGTTAGCTCTGCCTAATCAGGAGTTTATCAGTTGCGCTAACCTAAATATGGATAATATGGGAGTAGGAGTTCACTTGTAAGGCATCATTATAGAATTGTTATTGAACTATTGAATCTGAAAGTTGCCCCCTCCAAGGGGCTTTAATATGCAAATATTCCGCATCCTTCATTAAGCTCTAGTTCAACATACCATCCTTCATCTATTTCTGCTATTAATTTTTCTCTCATCGCATTGAAGCCCTTGTTGGATCTGGAATCTTTGCTATTTCTGCTCTATCAGTGTAGAGTTATCATTACATTTTTATTCAACCTGACACAAACAGCATATACTCAAAGAAAACATCTTTCTGTTGGGTATTTGCATTCTTGCATTCTCCATCAATTCTGTGTTCACCATATGCTCTTTCTTCTATTTGCTCTAATTCTTCTATCATTGCATTGAAGCCTTTGTTGAATCTGGAAACTGTGCTATTTCTGCTCTATCGGTATGGTGGTATCATTACATTTTTTTAATCAGCCTTGACACATCGTATTTTATAAATTTGCAGAAGATCTAATTTGCACAGGAAACAAGTTTACATATCATAATTTTATTTATACCCCACGGAACAAGACTCTTTGTTCTAATGTTCTGCTTTTATTCCTAACAAGTAATTATAATAAACCACACAAATTGATATAAGTTAACAAAGAAATTATGATAACAGAACAAATCTAGTGGCCTATGCCCTTTTGAAAGTGTCGCAATCTTAAATCTATGGTTAATAAGGTGGGAACACAAAATGAAAAGACAGACGACTGAAAAAAGGATACACTTATTAGCAGACACTAGCAAAAAAGCAAAATGTACATGGCAAGGCATATACCCAGTTAAGGATGTGTTAAACACAACTTCGCCAACTTGTGTTCCTGAAGCACCAAATGACTTAGCACTCCATACAGAACCATCTTCAAGCACGAGCCTAGCATCTGCAGTCTTCCATGGTTTTTTAACTGTGATACAAAACAAATTAAATTATCATGCCCAACAAACTTTACCTTGAAATAAGAAATTAAAAAACCCTTATCCAATGATGCATGTTACTTCAACAAAAATTACTTTGTTAACAACACCCTTGCTGTTTCTTAAATTTAAAGTCTGCATTACTTTATCCCAACCATTAAAACAGCACAAACACATCCTTCTTGTTTAGCAAAACAACAGCTAGGTTGTCTTGCAGATTTCTAGTGTGGGGTGGAGAATTAATCTTATCTACAATACAGAAACTCTTATAAAATGCCCAAACACAGAAAAAACTCATACAGAGAAAGCAGCCCTCTAATTTCAATAACCCATGGAGCCTGAACACAAGTCCCAACGAGTGACACTGTAAAAGTCATAACTCAAGGCCCATAACAGTTCACACCATATGGAAAAAAGGGTCACAATAGTAATGTTCAACTCACTTTTTTAATATATACAAGCAGTGTTCTTTAACTCAAACTACTCCTATCTCTTTGGATTATAACAAAAGTAAGCATCATCTGTTTGCATGCAACATGCAATTTATACGGAGGGGATCTAAATCTCTATTTACTTTGGGTTGAGTTTTCAATTGTCATTTGAAACCTATAAATTTAGTTTTGTACTGGGTATTGAAAACTTTATTAAATTATTGTAAGTGGCCAACATAAGTCACCTAAAACATTAACATAATACACTGGCATTGAGCAATGGAAAAAAACAGAAAATATTAGAAAGCAAACTGACCTCTTTGTGGAGGATCTGACATGGGCACATCCATTAAAGATATACCTACAAAGACTGTCAATTGGCCATAAATAGAAGCAGCAATTTTCTCTCTCAACATTCCGCTTTGTCCAAGCAGGGTCAGAGGTATCTGCATTATTAGGCAGAATGACTTCCACCGTTGGTTATCAGCCAACTCTCAGTACAGAAATGGGGTCTTTTCAAGAGAGAATCACTTCTACCAAAGATGGATCTATAACCTCCACTCAAGCAGTTTATGTACCTGCAGACGACTTGACCGATCCTGCTCCTGCTACAACACTCGCACATTTAGATGCTACTACTGTACTATCAAGAGGATTAGCTGCCAAGGGGATCTATCCAGCGGTAGATCCGTTAGATTCAACGTCAACTATGCTCCAACCTTAGATCGTGGGCGAAGAACATTATGAAACTGTGTCTCATATATTATGTCATTTTAGTCTGACGATCCAGGAGAACCAACATTAAATCTGATGTTACAATCATACCATCCTTGCACCTTCCGTCTGCAATGAGCAGAAACAGGTTACCAAGCTCAATAAAGCCTTGGGTTCTAAATTAATGCACATTACTTCAAAACTAGACAAACTTATCCAAAGATAGTTCTAACTCTCTATTGGGCTGCTACGAAAACAACTCCCAAGCCTTCCTGTTCTCTAGCCAGTGTAAAAACAATAAGGAATAATGTTTGGTGGGAAACGAACTACAATGAGAAATGCTAGATGAGGAAGATCCATGCCATAGAGTCTATTCAATGTGCCTTTATGCTTAGTTCTTGGATAATTAGTTCTACAAAAAAGGCCTTCCTACTAAACAAAACCTAGCTGAAACAAGCCTTACTAATGTTGTGTGATAAATGTGGCAAGTAAGAAAAGCTTGACCATGTTTCTTGGGATTGTAAATTTTCCAGGCAGTTGTGATTCAGTGTGATATAGTGGCTTCGATGTATATTTGTTTGTTAAATATTTGGGCCAGAAAGAAAACATAAAATAGAGATTGTTTTAAAAAAAAAGTTCTACAATAAAAGCATGAAAAGGGCTTAGAAGCCCTGACACACAGCCCGTAGAGAAAACAGGTTAATTGATACATTTGAAACAACTCCAAATTCATATCTACCCAAGGTACCCGACTACCTAACATCGAACTACCTGACCAACTAATTAAATTAAATTAATTTAAACATCTAAATTATTAATGGGGTTGTCTCAAAAAGATGCACACCCATACATTTACTACAACCCAAACATTATTTGGATCAAACCCATCAAAGCCCCCATGATCCAAAAGGGATGAAAGGAGCAAGCATTACCGCCTGACGAAGTCACTACAATCTGCTATTTGTACCCTCTACTCTGATCAACCCGTGTCGGCAGGTTTAATGCTTCCCTCGCAGCATGATCTCACATGTCTTGTGCCTACAACAATTCTATAGCCTCCTGACACTACCTGATGATGAGTGTTCCTCACACATCATCGTCCTCTGAACCCTGTACGTGTACCCATAGTATGGAACATCTGCATAATGTAAAACCGCAGTGATCATCCTTGCCTCCTCTGAACCTATTCATGAAGCATGAAACATCTAAGGAATGCTCCAACAACACTGACCACTGTTTACAGACGATTCACTGCCTGCAACCTCTTTATCAACTCAATACAAAAGCCACCGATTAATCATGCTACCCGAAGGATCATTATTACCACCATCTCAAAGGTTGATCTACAACACCTTCCCCCCTATCAAACTAGAGATGGAAAGCCCATGAAGCTATACATCACCTAACTTATCCAAACTCGACAAGCTTAAATATGCCAAAAAGCAACAGATAACCGATCTCCAAGCCAAAATTGGAACAAAACCAACATAAAGACAAAAAAAACCTTATAACTACCCTTCACATCTCCTTATTTGACCCATTATTCTTCACATCTCCTTATTTGACCCATTATTCATAATCTTGCCATGCCTTAATTTTCAAGGCTCACTATATCATTTATGCCGTTTGAGTTGACTTCGTGGTTTCAGTGACCGGTGGTAGTCGTTTGTGTTGGTTTATTGGTTCCTGGGAACTGGGGCCCCTGTTGTGTCCCAGATCCAGTTCGTAGCTCCATTCAAAAGCAATAATAAATCCAAAAAAAAAGTAACTACCTAGCCATCAAACTACCCAACCAACTAATTGAATTAAATTACTTTTAACATCTAACTTAATTATTAAAAATACCACATGTTAAAAGTGTGAGCAATAAAAACAAATTATATACATCATTTGATGGTGAGCAGGAATGGCTCAAGCAGGAGTGGCAGGCAGATTTTGGAAGATGCGGCAGGCACTGATGGAATAGCAATTGATCGGTTTTTGAGTCCGCATACAAAGAGTTGTCTCAAGCAGAAAGATGTGGCAAAGGCATGTCATTCAAAGAAATCTGTTTCTGCTCAGGCTTTGCTTAAGGCTTTTATGCCTTTGGTCTCTGCCGCTGTGGAGCGTGATAAGACGTGCACGGCTGCGAAGGGCAATGACCTTTTTTTTCAGGCTGCCCCAGTGTTTGAAATCCCTCCCATTGCTGCAAAGACTTTTGTAAGGGAAAATTTCTTCAAAACTAGCCTCGTCTCTCCCATTTTGGTTCAAAGGCAGCTTTCTTCTACCTATGGATCAGAAAAGGATGGGAGTGGGGATGCAACTGTTAAGAGTTCCTGAAAAGAAACCTTGCCATGACCCACAACCAAAGACAACTTTTGTAGAGGCAGCGAAGACTTACGATGATCCAGCTTTGGTTTCCTTGGGGGATGTCCCTCTAGTTTTTCCCGATGAGGTACCAGAGCCGGAGATCAAGGATGAATGCTTACAAGCTTTGGAAAGGGAAACGGACAGCAAGTCTTTGATTTGCAGATGCTTGCGGAAGAGTCCACTTATGGAAGCTTTTATTCTTTGGACAAAATCTGCTTGGAGTAAGGTCTATGTCCCCTCTAGTTCCTTATTGGCAAATGGTTTCTTCCTGGTCCAGTTCCAATCAGCGGAGGACCATGATTTTGTTTGGAAGAATGGCCCTTGGTTTTCTGATAGACAGGGAGTGTTTATAGCCCTTCAACCCCCTTTTTTGACACAGCGGCTGCTGTCATCACAAAGTTTCCTATTTGGATTCATTTATACAATCTACATTTGGCTTTAAGAGACCCCGGATTGATTCAGCGGTTAATTAATAAAATCGGTGTTTTTATCAAAATTGATGATGAGTCATTCTCTCCCAAAACCGGATTTGTTACGGTCTCTGCCATGGTGGATCTCTCTAATCCAAGCAGATGCTCAAAAATATGCTACTGTTCAGATGTTTTCGGTGTCTTCAAAAGGTTCTTGGATCCAATTTATCAATTTTTAGTGCTACCACTCAGATGTTTTCAGTGAAATCAGCTGGGGCACAAACTAGCAGAGTGAACTGTGAAGTGTTCATTGGGTTCTAGTTCTTTTCATGTCCAAAAAAGGATTTACAAACCAGGCTGCCCAGTTGCTTAAGTTGGGAAGAATATATTCAAAGGCCCTCTTCGGTTGAGCGTAGCACCCCTCCTCGAGATGGTCATCAGATAAAAGTTCAGGTTCAGAAAACTCGTGGGACCCCTTGCTCTGTGGGTGTGGTCTCCTCAATCCCAAGCTGATTGGAGGACAAGCAGTTTGAGAGATGCCCTTCGCAGCTTGGGGGATTGACGAATGCAAAAGCCGTCACCTTGGTAGTTATTACAGATAGCGACAACATACATCAGTTCCAGCATCTGCAGGGGGGTTTAAGGAGTGTATGGAATCCGATCATTAAGGCAGGGATCCTTTCCAAGATTCAAAATAAGCAGGTGCTCAAAAAGATGCTGAAGATTGTTTGGTTCCCAAATAAGTATACACCATTTTGCAGTCAGAATCCACGATGGCTAAAGCAAATTGTGGATCCACAGTCACACATAGAGGTCAAGGAACAGAAGCATAAAGGCTGTGTATGGATGCTTTGAACTCAATTGATGAGGGCACACAATGGACCATGGAATCCCTTCTTTCCCATTGGGGAAGGAGGTTGCTTGCATTGCCCGAGTGAGATTCCATAATTTGTTGGAGATGGTGTCTTCCAAGACTATTTGTGTTTGAATAAAGAAAGTTTTTTTATTGTCGAATAGGATTAGTTAGTGCCTTGGATAGATATGTCCCTTTGTTGTTTGGTTCTCAATCTGTAATCTTGTTTCTCAATTTTTTAGTTGTTGGGTGACAGCCCCTATGGATTCCCTTTTCATTGGTTCATAGCTCCGGCCAAAATCGTTTATTTATCCCAAAAAAAAACATAAAAATGTGTTGGCAATAAAAAATATAATGAAATGGAGATTTTATTGTATAAAAAGAACAAACAAATGGTGAGTACTTATAAGCCCCAAAAAGATGCAGAAGATTGTTTGGTTCCCAAATAAGTATACACCATTTTGCAGTCAGAATCCACAACAGCTAATGCAAATTGTGGATCCAAGGTCACACACAAAGGTCAAGGAACAGAAGCGTAAAGGCTGTGTATGGATGCTTTGAACTCAATTGATGAGGGCACACAATGGACCATGGAAGCCCTTCTTTCCCATTGGGAAGGAGGTTGCTTGCATTGCCCGAGTGAGATTCCATAATTTGTTGGAGATGGTGTCTTCCAAGACTATTTGTATTTGAGTAAAGAGAGTTTTTTATTGTCAAATAGGTTTAGTTAGTGCCTTGGATAGATATGTCCCTTTGTTGTTTGGTTCTCAATTTGTAATCTTGTTTCTGAGTTTTCTAGTTGTTGGGTGACGGCCCCTATGGATTCCCTTTTCATTGGTTCATAGCTCCAGCCTAAATCGTTTATTTATCCAAAAAAAAATCATAAAAAAAGTGTTGGCAATTAAAAATATAATGAAATGGAGATTTTATTATATAAAAAGAACAAACAAATGGTGAGGGCTTATAAGCCCCAACACCATAGTTATCGAGTCCGAAAACCCATATCCGTTCAGGTAGGCAAAAAAATCCAAAATTTTGGAATTCTTGAAAAGTTTGCAATCTGATTTCTGATTTCCCTTATTCACATAAGCAAAACCCTAGCATAGCTTATAATGGAAGTTGATAGTTTAAATTTTGTGATTCAACCTATGATTTGTGATTTACATTTGAATTAGTGGATGTTGATGATTATGACATATACAAACCAAATCTTCAAATATTACCATGGGTCAAATATCACTACATGCATTAACTCAAGCAGGATTACCACAAGTATCTAATGCGAATACAATCACAAGTGTGCTTAAGAGTCTAGCGTTGAATGTATATCTATATAATTCACTTACTCATGAGCTAGAGCTATTAACTCAACATAAAGTAAAAAATTGAAAATGACATATTTAATATGCATGGATGGTCAAATGATACAGAACATCCATATGACAATCCCATCGATGGGATCATTGGTTAGCTCGAACATAATCTATTGTACATAGCTTCTTGATGTTTGCTTGATTGCTCACCCTCTGTACTCTTTTATCTTGCCATACATGTGTACATATGCATTTGTATTTACTATTCTTCGAACCGTTGGCTTTACTTTGGTTATAATGTTTTCATTGTTGCCTTTTGATTGTTTACCTGAATCGGACATTCATGATAACTATCCTACGACGACACATCCTTTACAACATTCTAATCCTAGTGCACATTCCTTGCAGCATACTACTTATCCACCCCTCCATTGACTATATATGCTTGCTTTCATCATGGCATACATTGAGCTTACATGATCACATACATTTTGTGCCTACATATTATGATATGTGTGTATACACCGATTCTTGCCCATTGGAGGCATGCCTCTTCTTATCTCCACATGCTCTATTGAGACATGATTTTGTGATTCACATATACATTGGGAGCATATTGTTTGACTTCACTTCCTCGAGACTGCTTTGTCATTACACATGGTCCAAATTATGTGTTGACATTTGCTTTGGATTGTTCCAATCCCTTCTATTCTGCTATTATTGACGCCTTACCTCTTGGCCTTGATTGAGTAGATAGATGTGAGCTTAAATTCAAATTATTCAAAAAAAAAATTATCAAAAGCAAAAAATTTTAAAAAATATATATGTTCAAAAAAAATACAAAATCAAAACCTATGTATGACATGCTTTGTTAGTATGCATAATTGATTGATGTTATTTATCATATACATGGTGAATTATATATCTATTTTTTACACATTTTTCACTGTATACATGAGTGGGAAGCAATACATATAGGTTACATATGATACATGACATACAGATGCATGACATTATTTACACTCAAAGGCAACCATTCTGTATTGGGGGCATGCCTACACTGGGGGCTTCTTTGCACACTTATCAGACTATATCTTTCTATACTAGTCCATTGATCATAGTAGACTGTACACATGACTTGCTCTTGCTTATACTTTCTAGAGTGTTATTTCCTATGAATAGTGTGTTTTGCTATATGACATTGATTGATTATGCGGACTAGAAATGTTTGCTTTGTGCGTGCTTGATGTTGATGATTGATACACTATGTGATCATTGATGTGTGTTATATTGTGTGTTTATGAGTGCATTGATTGTCTTGTGATGTCGTGTATCAATTGTGTTAGAGGACCATCTAGTCCATGTTGTGTTCGTTTTGAGTCAAACTTGAGTTGTATTTTGAGTGCTTGAGTTCTTCATGATCATGATATTGTGGGTGTATGTGTGTACGTGGTTACATATATGATTGTTGCAGAGCTTGGTGCCTTGATTTGTCACTCATTCTTCTATTATGTGTGATGCCATGATTTTTATCATGGATCTACTGCAATGCGATTACATGTTTTATAAAAGCTTGAATGATATAATCTTTATATGATGACATATCTTATCATGTTTGTATACAGACTTTGCATGATTACATTATCCTATATAACACATGATGAATATAACTCTTTCTTTCAGGATGAGTGGTTAGTAGGTTTCATCCCTCAGATCAAAATGGGTGCATATAGGAGGCTTGTCTTAGAGATTCAAGCCATGATAAATAAATAGTTCATACTTTAGGTGAGATTATATGATTTAGATAGGACAAATTGAGCAAATTGAGACATGTGGGGCATTCTACATAATTGTGAGGAACAATGGTAATACTCTATGACATTCTAAGATAGATTATATGAGTCAGATTGAGCAGATTTATCAAGTTTATCAAAACAAATCAAATTGAGCAGATTTCTTAGATTTATCAGATTGAGCAAATTGAACAGTTGAGAGACATTCTATGACATTATGACAAATAGATGTTAACATTTTATATCACCTTGAGGTACATATATATCAGATTTGGCGCACGAATGTTGTTCAAGCAAACATTTTTTTCTATTTTCTATATAGAGAATTGATGGGGAACAATGGTACTATGTAAGCACTTTGGATCTAAAATCCGTCTATAGTGGTTGATTTGAAGTCTCAATCTACATACGAACCTATTTCAAGGTTCTAACTTTACATACGAACTTGTTTCACGGTTCCACCTTTGCATACGAACCTGTTTTGGGGTTCCACAAAAGAGTGGTGATAATACTTAGAGTAATGCAGTTGAGGTTTTTGCAGTATTCAACTTCTAGCATTTCTCCTTCTCTAATGGTATTAACACTCCTAGTTGCACCTCTTTGGAGCATAATTACCCCATGGCATTCTTCCAAATGAGTTCAACAAGTAACAACTTGGTTTACGTACCCTCAAGTGTATTCATTCATTGGCTTTTCATTTTCAAATAATTCAATGATCTGAATGTTACGGATTTTCTATCATGAATAGACATTGATTTATACATATTTCCTTGCAAGTTTTGCATGGAGCAAGTCCGACATTTGGGGCATACTTGTCAACACCAAGTGCAGTTAATCACAAGAATCAAATTTCTTCTTTTATCCCTTTAATCTATTATTTTCAATACAAGACTAAAAGTGGGGCATTTTTAGACACCTAAATTTGATGCTTTGACAAAGTTTGACATACTTGGACTTTGTGTACACATTTGACTCTTGTGCACACTTTCCCCTATCCGTCTACCCACCCCTATTGTTTTGGCTTACCCAATTTACCAATACACATTCATCATCACCATAATTTGTGCAAGAACAATCCAAAATTCTAAATACACTGTTGTCATATCTCAAATCATTGATTTTCACTCCCAAGGCAATCCCTGCAACAATCAAGCAGTTGTGTTTTGTTGCAAGTGTTTACCTCTATCAGAAGTGTCCCAGAACACTCAACGGCTATTTTTCAAATTGAGACGTCTCCAATCAGTCGGCCTAAACACGTTTTATAAGTCAGTCATAGTGGAAAATATTAAAAAGTTATCTATAAATGCAAATCAATCTTAAAGTCATATTAACTAGGTCAATTGGTCATTTGTTCACTACTTGACAATCTCATTGAGAAATCAATTTGCATTCTCTTGGAACATTATCATAAAGGCATACACAACTGAAAACCCCTCAAAGGAGAAACCCTACAGCCAAGTCCAAATACAAATGCAAGTCAAAGTTGCACGGTGTCAAGTGTCAAAAGCCAAACGTTGCAATGCATTTTAGCATGATCACAATGGTGCAGACACACCTAAGTGAGAACATGACATGCGGTTTGAGCCCTCTTCGGAGTATTGGAATGCTGGCAACGCTTAATCACTCAACAAGGAGTCATTGGGGTTGTCTAACCCAACTTTCTAACCTCTTTTTCAATTTTTCAAATGTCATCTTGTATCAAAAGTGATTACAGTTTCAAAGGATGAAGAAGCAAAATAAGGATCAGCAAACATGATCAAGGGTCAGCACACATTATCAAGGGTCATCTACAAGCGCTGACACGGTGGTCTGAAACGGCACAGATTTGCATAGTCAACTGAGACAATACCAACAAAGTCTAGATAGTACTGGTCGCCGCAGGGCTATGAGCTTTGCCAGTAGCGTCCATACATAGTTTGAGCTCCAATCCTAATCTGAACAGTCACAGAGCAGATACAAAGTCATTTCAGGGATAGTGATGAACAAAGTGAGTTACAAAAATCATAATTAAGCTAAATGCATCTCCTGCATTGCTTTGTCAATTCCAAATATAATGAGTACAACACCAATCTACCTTTTTACATTCAAATTTGTATGATTATTGTCTTGTTTTATAGAATCTAATATTCATAGTTTTATTTTATTTAGATCACATTAATCACAACTTAAGTAAAACAATTTCAAACAACTGCAACTTCTTAACTATCCAAGGTACCCAACTACCTAAACATTAAACTACCCAACCAGCTAATTAAATTATATTACTTTCAACATATAACTTAATTATTGAAAATACCACATGCTAAAAATGTGGGCTGAAAAAATATAATAAAATGGAGATTTTATTATATAAAAGGAACAAACAAATGATGACTGCTTAGAAGTTCCAAAACCAGGCTCTTAGAGAAGGTGGGCCATTTAATACATTTCCAACAAGTCCAACTTCCTAACCACTTACGGTACTCAACTACCTAACCATCAAACTACCCAACCAACTAAATATATTAAATTACTTTTAACATCTATCCTAATTATTAATGGGGTTGTCTCATAGAGATGCATGCTCCATACACTTATTTACTACAACCTAAACATTATTTGCATCAAACCCAACATTGTTTTTGTATTCATTGTGGATCAGTTCTAAATTTTGGCTAGTGATCCTTGGTTTTGTAGGCAGTCTGGGTTGATCCCTTGGTAAGTAATCCAACTTTGTGCTCTCTTTCTCCTTTTGAAAGTGAGATGTAAGATTAATTTTGATGGTTCCAAAAGGGATTTTAGTAACATATATTTTCATATGTTTTTTAATGATTTAGGCACTCAAATTCATGTTGAGTTGTTATTGCTTAAAAAATCATAATTAGTAGATTTTGGCTGTGAGGCACAATCAAATATAGCTTTCTTTGCACGCGCAGGCAGAGCTAGCCTTATAACACCGTCCTTGATTTAATTTGTGCAATAAAAAAACTTGACAGTTAGTGAGCCAAACCATTAATAAATACTAATTGGCAAATTAGATTGTGCAAGAAAGACATTCTTTGAACATAATAATTCCTCAACGGCCTTATGCAGCAAGACAAGCCAATTGTAAAATAATAATCACTCTTAAGGTGATTTGTGTCTGTATAACCCCTTGGACAGCATATGGCACAAGAGAGTGTATGCTTCCATCATAACTAATTTCAAAGGTTCGCAGCTTCATAAGTAACAGTCATTGATGCATGCAGATTCTACTCAAATTGGGGGATAAAAGGAGGCAACAGTAGCAAAAGCTGAACCAGAGGAAAGCAATTCCTCAAAGCAGATGTGTCGCTAGCAAATCTACAGCAAAATATGTGTTGTTTGCTCTGCTAGCATGGGAGCAGTCTCAACAAGACTTTAGATTGGCAAGGCTAGCTAAGATGAGAAAAGAAGTAGCAATGGGCTCAACTAAAACGGAACACGTGACTTGCAGAAGGACAAAATATGTGTACCAGCAAGAGAACCAGAATGTTTACATTATTAGAATAGTGAATTAGTTAATTCATCATGGATGGATAGCCATTAACCATATAAATCACAGAGGATTTACATGATCTCTTGTATTGGAGTTTATTTTAACTGCTGTAGCTATTTAGGAAAATTAGTGATATATTTACCTCCCTATTTTATAAGGTAGTCTTATACAATATCTTTGTATAAATAATTCCATTGTTTATATGATTTTTTTTAATAAATAAAATTATCGTCCATTCCCCTCTTATTCTATAGCTCCTAGATTTGGTATTATACCAACATGATATTATTATCATTCATTGATTAAATTAAAACATTACAATAAATATTGAACACTCAACAAAGCCCCTATTAAATAGGGATGCGATCTCACCCAATATTCTAGTCTAAGCTACAAGTGTGACCATAGCTCTTATTTAGCTTAACAAACATCTATGAGATATATTTATCCCAAAATAGCTAACACACTAAATTAACAGCTACGTGAGTTAAATACTCACAACTTTATTCACTATGGTGAATTAACCACAATTCTAATATATTTATTCTAACACACACCAATATCAATCATGCATATCTCTCAAATGCACAAGAAGATTGTTGATGTCCTCCTTAAAAACTGCAAAGAAAAGTTTAACTGACACAACTACTGTAAGTGGGACAAAAAAATAAACAAAAGGAGATTTCAATTGGTTGTCAGAACCATAGTCACAAGGTTCAGCGGAATCTTGGCCAAATCCGGAATGATCCGCATTTTTTTGGTTGTCCGGATTTATCCGCCAAATTCAAGACCTTTTTATTATTAAAAAATAAAAACTTTAAAAACACTTTCACAAAACCCTAGAAAAACGCAGCCTCGTCTCCCTTGCAAACCCTAAAAAGTGCGGCATAAGTTATTTATACGGGGTGAGTTGAGTGTTTGAAACACACCGAGATATCATTGAGAGCAACAAAAGATTGAAAGAAGCACTGTGAATGTCCAACGAGCGAGGGAGGAGCTAGCCGCTAGGAATCCCGAATCACACCAGTCGTGACTGCCGCCGGGTAGCGTGAGCCGCCGTGAGGTAGGTTCTCGAGTTTTGCTGTTTAGCATTAGGATTTAGGCTTTTAGCTTTAGGTTTAACTTTATGTTAATGATTTTATTTATTTAATATTTTTTATTATTTTATTTTTATTTTTATTAATATATTTTAAATTATTTATTTCATATTTTTATTTTTTTATTAATACATAAATAATAAATATATTATTTAATATTTATTTTTATATTTAATATTATTTATTTTGTATTAATATTTTTCATTTATAATTTATAAAATATAAATGTAAATAGCATTTTTATTTTATAATATTAATTTTAAATATTTTTATTTTTTTTTAAATTTAAATTTTATTAAATATTTTTAATACAAATATGATTTATATTTTATAATATTAATATTAAAAAAAAAACTATTTTTTATTTTTTTAACTTTTATTATATATCTTTATAATAAATTTAAACTATATTTAGGTTTATATTTTATAAATTATATTTATAATGAATATATTTATTTTTTTATATATTTTAAAATCTAAATTTTATTATATAATATTTAGTTATTTAGATTTATCTTTTATAAATTATAATTATAATAAATATTTTTACTTTTTTGTATTTTTTAAAATTTATATTTTATTATATAATATTTATATTTATCTTTTATAAATTATAATATATATATATATATATATATTTCAAATTTAAATTTTATCATATAAGTCATGCTCAGATTTTATTTATATTATATAGGTCATTATTTTATTTTATATTATATTTTTTTAAATTTAAATTTTATTATATAATATTTAAATGTATATTTTATAAATTATAATTATAATGAATTTTTTATTTTTTTAAATTTAAATTTATTATATAGGTCATTTATATTTTATTTTATTTATATTATATAGGTCATTTTTTTTTATATTATTTTATTTATTTATATTATTTTATTTTCATTTATTATATAGGTTATTTAAGTAATTTAAATTTTATTTTATTTTATTTATATTTTCTATCATACATTTAAAATTAAATTTAATAGTATCATGTTTTGTTTTAAAATTTTATTATTTTTATACTTCTATAATTGTATTGTATATACAACTACGTCATTTAGTTAAATTAAAAAATATATTTTTACAATTTTTAAATGTGTTAATTATTTTTAAAAACTTTTGCAGGGCAACCTATCATGGCAAGTACTCCGCTTGAGAAGAAATATATTATTCAGCGAGATGCAAACCCCAGAAATATGAAATGCACTCTTTGTGATTCCAATATCACAGGGACTCTAACAAGGGTTCGCAACCATTATCTTGGAGGTCCAGATGTGAAGATTTGACCAGTGACAGCGGATAACCCCATATATGCACAATTTTTCAGTCAAATCCAAAGCAAATATGAATTGAAGACAGTTGCATCAGCGTCTGAATTTTCAAAAAAGGCTAAAGTTCAACACAGTCTGACACAATTTGATTCATTTTCTACCTCAACACATTCCCCAACATTTACCGAAGCTAGTCAAAATGAACATCAAATGTCCCAGTCACAACGTTCTTTGAAAGCCATGTGGAAGTCACAAGGAAAACATGAGGTCGACAAATTGATGGCCCGATTTTTTTATGCAAATGCCATCCCCTTCAATGTTGTTCGAAATCCACATACGAAAGCAATGGTAGAGGGGATCACCAATTTTGGGAAAGGTTATACAATGCCATCCTCTAAAAGCCTAAGACTGTTCTGCTGGAAGATGAGATGACATCAATATCTAGTGAACTAGATAAAATGAAAAAGCTTTGGAGAAAATCAAGGTGCACTATAATAAGTTACGGATGGTCCGACACAAAGAGAAGGCCCCTCCTCAATATATTGACTCAATGTCCTAAAGGGTCTATGTTTATCAAATCAATTGATACAAGCAATGAAGTGAAGACTACGGATTTCATTTTCAAATGCATTGAATCCGCTATTTTAGACATTGGAGAAGAATATGTCGTCCAAGTTATTACAGATAATGCAGCGAATTGTAAAGCAGCAGGGGAACTTCTTATGGACAGGTTTCCTCATTTATTTTGGACTTCATATGCAACTCATGTTTTGGATCTTTTGCTTGAAGATCTTGCAAAGTTGGAGTGAGTAAATAGTGTTGTCAAAGAAGGGAAACAAATTTTCAAGTTTATATTTAATCACCGCTTGACCTTGAGCTTGTATCGCTCATATGCAAAGCGAGAACTTTTTTCTCCCGCTGAAACAAGGTTTGCATCTAATTTTATCACTTTGCAAAAGGAGGTGGAGGAGAGGACAGCATTGAGAAGAGTTGTGATTAGTGAAGAATGGGTACAATCTAAGCTTTCTAAAAAAAGCACTGCAAAGGACATTGAGAGAATTATTTTGGGCAGTGCATTTTGGGAGGGTGCTGAAAAGACCCTTAAAGTGTTTGAGCCACTTGTCCACTTATTGAGATTGGCTGATGGCATTAAGCCTTGTATCGGTTTTGTGTATGAAGGCATGGAGCAAGCAAAAGAACAAATTAAAAAAGCACTGCCAGATGAAGGTGATGAAGTTCAACGTATTTGGGACATTGTGGACATCCGATGGAACATGTTACATCGACCTATACATGTTGCAGGTTGCTATTTAAATCCTAAGTTGATAGAGGTGGATCATGATTCAGTTGAAGAGGTAAAAAATGGTGTATTGGCAACAATAGACAGGTTGGTTCAAAATGAAAATGAAAAGCCTAAGGTGAGAAGGCAACTGACTACATTCAAGAACCAAGAAGGCATGTTTTCCCTCAAGGAAGCACAAGAAGACATTGGTAGTATGGATCCGCATTTATGGTGGCAGACATATGGTTCTTCTACTCCAAAGTTACAAAAACTTGCCGTGTGTGTCCACAGCGAGTGTGCTAGTTCTTCTGCATGCGAAAGAAATTGGAGCACGCATGACTTGATCCATACTAACAAGAGAAACCGACTAGGAGCCAAAAAGCTCTCGGATCTTGTGTTTGTGCACAGCAATTTAAGATTGCTTGAGCACAATCTTACAAAAGAATATGACGATCTTCATCTTGGAGAACCATCCTTTGAAGGAGTTGAGGAAAATATTGATAGTGTTGATGACCTTGATAGAGGATTTATTGATAGTGCTAGTGCTAGTTTTGATTTTGAAGCAGGGTTTAATGTTGCAAATGTTTGAAAATTTTTAATTTTATATCAATTTTGAGCTTAGGCTCTAAACTATGGACTATGGATATTTTGCTATCTTTTAATGTAATTCAATTTTGAAACTATTGCATTTCTCAATTTTGCAAGTGTCAAATTAAAGTTCATTCTTTAGTAGACTTAAATATTTTGCATTTATACATATACATGCATATATTTTAAACCGAATTTTTTCGGATTTTTTCCAAACCTTTTCAAAAATTCCGGATTCCACATTTTTTCCCCCTTCCGAACCTTTCCAGATTTCCGAACCTTGTGACTATGGTCAGAACCATACTTTGGAAGAATACACCCAATTACAATAATAAGTGCTAGGATAAAAGGACCCTAAGAACAATGAATAACTAAATAGAACAAAAAAAAAATTAAGGGGTAAAACCAACCTATGTGGTTAGGGTATCAATACAAATAGCCCTGTGGGGGGGGGCAAGAACCCCCCAAAGAGCATGCGTTGATGAAAGTCAAAAGTCAAAAAGAGTGGATGGAAGTCCCATCAAACATCTCTAACTATGCTCGGGATAAAGGAGTCATCCGTGTCATCGCCTATTACTGTGAAAGTGCAAATGCAAAATTTGATAATGAATCTTGAGGAGTGTGTAGGGGTGAGGGGCCCAGGTTGGGTAATTCTAGGAAAAAGCAAAGCACTCCCCCTAGAATCCCTCCTAACATCCAAGGCCAAAGAAGCTCTCATGGAAGCAAAGAAACTCATAATGTGTGGTTGGCTTCGCATCCCAAAAGGCAGTTGTAAAGTCGCAAATCCATGACGCCGAGGATCAGATCCATGACACTAAGCAGGTGCGAATCCTCATCGCCAAGAGTTAGTTTGTTGTGGTACCTTAGGAGCAGTGTTGTGCAAAGATGAGCGCCACAACACTCACCTACCCCCCTTGGTGTGTGAAGCAACAATATCCAAAGGGCACTTAATGCCACCAACCTCTGTGAAGCGCTGAGAGAATGAAGTGATCAGCTTGGTGGCTCTAGGGGCTACCTACATGGGACCTACGTCGAAAGGTAACAACCTCCTGAGGAAAAAAGGCCAAGCACTGTTGATTCGAGTACCAAAAGAAAGTGGATAAAAAGCTGCCCAAGTCTCTGTAAAGACAGTGGTATCTCCCATGGATCTCATAATAAATAGGGCATCTAAAAATAAAGTGCTCTTCAATCTCCACCACCTGGAGGGGGAAAAGACGACAAATCTGGTCCCCACGTGGAATATGATGATCAGTCTCAGCCCGCAACTAGTGTGAGCAAAACATAAACTGGCCGAGGGGAAACCTCAAGCAATGAGACCAATGATGTTGAAGATACGCAAGGCAACGAATGACCCCATCAACCACTTGCAAGAAATGCTCAGCGTAAAAGGCAAGCTTGGGGTTGAGCGGCTCAAGATGAGAGGTCCAAGTGACCTGGATGTCCTATCTACAAATATATCCTTTCCAATAGCTTTAATGATGACCTCCTTTAAGGGAAGAATCTAAGGAGGGGCATTCAAAGAGTACATGAAAGGAGGTAACCTATCAATAGATATGCTAATAAACTGGAGGAGCAAACTAGTATCAGAATACCAACAACAACGACGTCTATCGGGGCCCATAGATGTAGTCCTCTACGAAGAACATAGGGCTACGTATGGATGCCTCTCACGCCCTGAAGCTAAATCCCCCATGGTTTTGAGTCTATGAATGTAGAAAAATTAATGAGAAAAAGTTTGGTATTAGAATGTTAAGTAATCTATTCTTTTGATTCTTTTGAGCATGTGCATGCATATGTTGGACCTGAAAAAAGAAATCAAGTGGATCCTCTACACAAAAGCATAACTGGAAAGCTTGCAAAACCAAAGCATCATTGTTCTAAGCCTGCACAACTAGGATAGACCAAGGTATCTACAAAAGTACTTCAAAGCGTTGCAACTATCCAAATCCTAGAGAATCCGCCAAAGCATATTTTGAGCCACTGGATGAGGAGATGCTCATGGTCATTTGGGATTTAGATTGATCAGTGATGGAACAACATTCTCCATGCCCAACTAAGTTGGAGCCTTCTCAACTCTTTTTTGTCTTTTTCTAAACAATTTGATTATGATGGAAAGGTGATGATTGGATTTGTTCTATAGAGGATGATGGTAGATAGTGATATAGGGCGAGTCCAAGTAATGAAAAAGAGAACAAGGATTGTTTCACTTTGACATGGGCAGTGCAGAGAAGGAATGCAAAAAACATTTTTATTTTAGATTGCTCTTCACATTTTAATTTAAAAATTTAGTTTTTGGAAGTACATTGTTTCAAAATTCATTACTATTGTTTTGTAATCATAGATGTGGTGGGGTAACTACGTGTGCAGCTGCCACGTCTTTGCAAATTTTCCGTGACAGTCCTTACCCAAACTTGCAATGCATCCGGCTGTGAGCACAATTCTGTATTTGAAAAAATACACTTGAAGAAACACAACAGGTGGGAATATAAATGGTTGAAGGATATATAGTTCATATTTACTAAAGCCTTCAATTGTTGGTGGAGCAAATGCAAACAACATCTGATTTAGACACCATCTATTTCTATGATATTGACCCTACTTTTGATTTGATGGTTGAGTCGATCATACCTATTATAGAGGACAGGATAACTTGTTAGGTGTTTTAGTCTTGGCAGTATTTATGTTTGTTAGAGATTTATAGGATTTCTATACCTCCATGTCGACCTACAAAAGAGTGAAAAAGACTCTCAAAAAATACTTCAACCTACAAAAGAAGAAATTATGAACATGAAATATGTGTGCTGACCTCATCAGAATTCTGTTGATAATGGGTTTGCAGGGTTGGCTTAGGATCCAACAATCATCCCTGTTAAGGTTGTTTTGGTGGTTTTGTATCTCCAACGCTTCCTTTTGCCACTACATGGTGTGTTAGTGTATTTAATTACTCATACACTTTTGTATGGTTTTAACATGCACTAGTAATATTATGTTGTAAATATATATATATGCTCTAATTTTGTGCACACTTATCCATATTCTATAAATAGAAGAGAGTATCAACTAAGTAATTGACTTTGGCTATTAATAGGAAAAACACTACTTTAAAGAAAACTTGCTCTCCAAGTACTCTACTCTCCAACCCTAACCATAACCTCCTTACTATCTATATAAGAGCATTGAGGGCTAGTGGGCAAGGTAAAATTGTGGAAGAGAGTTATAGTATTATACTAACGAATTTAGCCCAGCGCTATTAATCTAAAGAGGTAGTAATGCTACCTAGAATAAATCTATGTATTGTCTTTCTTTATGCTTTCATTAGATTTATATATTGCATGTATTGCGAGTGTTTGTTTTATGGTAGCTACAGCAATTCTAGAAAATATCCAATAATTTAATATGGTATCAAAGCCATAAAAGCTTCACCTCTTGCAGTGCAGTTTTGTGGAGCATACAATTTTTTTGTTTCCATGTCCACAATAAGTATAATTTTCAAATCTGTAGTTTTATTTTTCCTGCATATTGAGTTTCAAGCCTGGATTTTAGTGATTTAGTGCAAATACCCAATCTAATGCCCTCACCTTGCCTTTATGGGATCTTGGTTGATCAAAAATTGGTGAACATAGTGGGGTACTAAGGGTTTGGGGAAAAAAATCAAAGTTCTCCATTTGACTTAAAAAATTTCTAGAATGTAGTTCTTGGCATCTATAACAAATTGTCCTTTTGCATCATCAAGTGTTAATTCAGACTCTATATGGCAGTTTTGGGTCCCTTGGGAATTGTGTAAAAAACGTGCTCTGTTTGACCTGAAAATTTACTAGAAGGTAGATCTTGACCTCTACAATAAACTATTATTTTGTGTCAATCACTGATTTGGCATCTATACAACATTTTTGGCATCCTCAATTTAAACCAGATTTTTTTTAAAAAATGAGTTGGGTTGATTTTTTGCAGGAAGTATATTTTGTGTTTTTAAGCACTTTCCTTTTCTACTGAGATTTCTAATTCACTATTGTTTTCAAGATATTGCAAGTTTTTTGAACGTGTTTTGTTTTTCAATAGAAATTCCCTTGGCTAGAAATTGTGTTCCAACAGTTTCAAAACTCATAAAGTTGTCGTTATTGGCTAAGCCAACTCATTGTTATCAGTGAAGGGGAGTCCCCTAAATAACCAAACCTCATATAGCATTGTATACATAATTTAGCATAAACATATCTCACAGCATATCAGAAGCGCCTAGGATTTTTTTTTTTTTTTTTGCCAATATGAAGCCACCGGCCATTTGAGACTATTATGCACCGATAAACAGTTAGCCTCAGAGACAAGATAGTGCGTCTACGTCAGTGGCCTTTGGAACTCTTCACTATTTCCACTCGGAATTAGTATATCATAGAGTCTACAGATCAAACACACCCCATCGTAGTAATTCCAAAGAAATCATAGGTACACTTGGCAGACTTGCACACTATTGCAGTATTCCTATTCAATTTCAATTTTAGTATTCTTATTTGACATTCAATTTCAAAACAATACAATGAAAGGGCAGTACAAAGGGTGTATTTGGTAAAAAAAACTGCTTGCTTCAAGATAACTTAAAACTTATGCTAGCAATGGCAACAAAAAGGTAATTCTCACTAGTTCCAACTACTCCAGTTGGAAAGGGTGTATTACAGATATGCTTCTCCGTAAGGGTCTTTACCGCATGGCAAAGGGTGAAGAATCTACTCCTCTTGACATGATCAAACCAATGAAACAAAAAAATCATTGTCACCAAGCTAGAGGTATCCCAGGTCAGTCAGTGTCCCCTAAATTGAGGGTTCATTTTCAAGACATAATGGAACCATAAGAAGTTTGAACTATCTTGGAGAATCATTTTGGGAAGATAGTAAGATACGGGCATATCAATTGGAAAATGAGCTTGGCGCTCTTAATCCAAAAAACTATCCTCATTGACGATTTCATCACTCAAGTCAAGTGTTTGAGACTTTTGTTTGTTGAGACAATTGTAACCAAGACATATGACCAATTCATTGAGTGTTTTGTCAAAATTGAGTTGTTCATACTCAGTCTTCGTCTCAAACCACTACACACAACAAGATTCTTTGGCCAGTGCATATGTGGCACCAACTTTTGATAACTTATGCGGCCAACTTCAAAAGGATTAGGAAAAACTGATTTTCATTATGAACATTTGAACTAGAGGTGCCAAGTAGCAGGGATTAGTTCTCAATGATATCGATGTGACATCACAACCCAACTCTGGCAAAGACAAGGGCCTTGCCAAAGAAAAAGGGAAATCAAAACCAATGCCTAAGGGCAATAAATTGACTCAACAAAACTCTCCCCCACCCCCGTTAGGACAAAGGCAAAGGGAAAATGAATGCAAAAGTCGACAAATTGTGTTGCAAATTTTGTGGTAAACTAAGCCATGTTGAACATTAGTGTTTCAAAAAAATGACATGCTTGGAAGAAGAGATAGAAAAAATGCAGCTCCCTCCCTCCAAAACAAGAGCAACACTTTTTGCAACAACAAATGTATCACCTATGTCTAAAAGGATTTTGGAAGAAGCCTCTCACCATATGGCACATCAAGGCTCTTTGTTTCACACTATTGATGAAAGCCACACAACCGAAAGTTTTGTGGGCGACTCTAGTCCTCTAGTTGTTGAGGGCGACAGGGCTATTGAGATGGCGAATGGCATATTCAAGAAAGTTCTCCACATTCCAAACTTGTCTACAAACCTCCTAACCATCTATCAGATCACACATTCAGGTGAAGGCATAACCATTGAGTTTACGCCTACCAATGTTGTCATCAGAAATGTCAAAAAACTAGTCTACTATTATAGCCTCTAGCAAGGTTGGTCATCAAGCAAGATTGTACAAATTTGATGATTTTCCGTTCACTCTGCCTTCACAAGTAATGATTGTGCATGCAAATAACTTGAGTAAAATATGGCATAAGCGTTTTGATCACTTGAACTATCGCTCATTACAGGACCTCAATAAGCATAACCTGATTCTTGGTTTGCCAAAATTATCTTTCAAAGATGGATTTTGTCCAGGTTGTGCACTTGAAAAACAACACTAGGATCCATTTCCCAAAGAAAAATGACATATTATAGTTGGCTCATTGTGATTTCATGTCATTCCCTCATGTTTCTTTTCAGAGACATAAGTATGTGGTTACATTCATTGATGATTTCTCTTGTAGAATTGGGTATGCCATCTAAAAAACAAAAGTGAAGACTTTAAGAACTTCAAAATTTTCAAACCCCTTGTTGAAAACCTGTCAGAGAGAAAAAATTAAAGTCTCGAAACAAACAATGGATGAGAGTTAGTCAAAAATCAAATGATCAACTTTGGTGAACATGTAGGCATTCAACTTCAGCATATTGTGCCCTACACCATTCATCAAAATGGTGTAGCTGAACTCAAAAATCACACACTTAAAGAAATGGCCAATTGCATCGTGCATTCTAGAGCCTTGCTCCTCAATTTTGGGCAAAGGCAATCCAATGTGCAAACTACATTCAAAATCACACTCCCCACTTAGTAGTGCAAGAAATGACTCCTAAATAAAAATGGTCTAGTATCAAGCCCGATGTTTCTGAATTTAAGATTTTTCGATGTAATGCATGGGCCAATATCCCAAATGATAAATGCAACGTAATGGAAAGGAAGGGTCATCCTTGTATTTTTGCCAGCAATTGTGAATAGTGAAGGCATATCATCTTCTTGTTTCAAGCACCACTAAAGTGCTTCACCGACAGGATATATTGTTTGATGAACAATCCCAAGCTTAGGAGCCAACATCTTCTCGTCCTCCATTGGTTTTTGCCTAGCCAGACACAACTTCTGATTTTTATTATGAAGAACAAGGTAGTTTAGATGAAATCCATTCTGAGAGTCACTATAGTTCAAATGATGAGCTGCAAGCGGGACAACTAGCTCCTCCACCACCAACAAAACACATAGATCCACTGCTAGTGCCACAAGTCATTCAAAATGCACATGCACAACCACCATAATTCACAATGAGGCTAGTGCATTGGTAGGTGATCCAAAAGATCCATGTAGGACTAGATTGCAACATCAATTTGGTGTTGCACACTCAACACAATTCACAGTGAGTCGAGATCCAGAGACTTATCATGAGGCTTCTAAGCATCCTGAGGGCAGGGAACCATGGCTGAAAAAAAAAAAATCCTCAAAAAACATAAAACTTGGGATTTGGTTCCACTTTTGAAAGGAAGAAAAATAGTGAGGTGAAAGTGAGTGTACCACACTAAGTATAGATAGGTCCATTGACAATTACAAAGTTAGGCTTGTAGCAAAAGATTTTTCATAGGTTAAAGGTGTTCATTGCCGCAGAACCTTTGCTCCAATTCCAAAGATGAATTTCATCAGCCTAATACTCTCCTTGGCTAGAATACAAAGATGGAAAGTCCATCAGATGGATGTCAAAAGTGCTTTCTTGCATGGCAACTTGCAGGAAGAAATATATGTCACAACCTCTAGGATACATCAGTAGCAAGAACTCCAGCTAAGTGTATAAATTGAAAATGTCGTTGTACGGCTTGAAACATGTTCCTCAAGCTTGGTATGAAAAGATTGACAAGTTCACAAAGTCCCTCCGATCCCACAATCTAAACCAAAAAAGTAGACGGGCAACTCCTGATTTTGGTCCTCTATGTCAACAACTTAATCGTTACAGGGGGTTCCACCAAGCAAATTCATGATGTGAAAGCATGATTAATGAAGTCTTGGGCTTGTTACATTTTTTTCTTAGTCTTCAAATTTCAGTTAGAAAAAAAAATTGTTAATCAGTCCAAGTATGTTCAAGACATACTCCGTCACTTCAAGATGGAAGACTACAAGTCCGCCCCCACTTATCAATTTGGAGTCAAGCTTTCTGTTGCATGTTCTCCTTTAGTTGATGGTACACTCTATAGGGAATTGGTAGAAAGTCTTCTATAATTGACTCAAACTCAACATGATCTTTCCTTTGATGCGAACCTAGTATCATGCTACTATCCAAACCCCCATGATAGCCATTAGCAAGTTGCGAAATGCATACTAAGGTATCTTCATGGTACTACTAATTATGGGATTGAGCAATGGTCCGACAGTAAAAACTCTATTGCCAGTTACACTTCTAGTCGAAAAACAACAATTGTAGGTCACATAAACAGTGATTGGGTAGGAGATCTAAAAGATTGCAAGTCAACCGCAAGATACATCTATCATCTTGGGGTACGTCCCACGACTTGGTCTTGCAAGAAACAGACACTACCATTGCTTTGTCTACTACGGAAGTTGAGTATAGTGGAGTTGTCATTGCCGATCATGAGTCAGTTTGGATTCTACACTTGCTTTCTAAGTTCGTATTTCTGCAAACCCAACCCACAACGCTTTGGTGCTATAATCAGAGTGTTATCCACATCTCTCGCAATCCAGTGGAGCACCAACGCACAAAGCACATTGAGATTCATATGCATTATATCCAACAAATGATATAGAATAAAGTTGTTGATCTTAAGTATTGCCACATAGATGATCAGGGTGCAAACATCTTCACAAAGACCTTGTTTAAACCCTGATTTGTTCAACTCAAGTAACTTTTGGGAGTGAAAGGTGTCATCAAAGGGGGACAGTTCAATGATTCCTCCGTCCTTCCTTTCACCAAAGTACATCTTAAGGGGGATGTTAGTGTATTTAATTACTCAGGCGCTCTTGTACGGCTTTAAGATGCACTTGTAATATTATATTGTCAATATATGGATATACACTAATTGTGTGCACACTTATCCATATTATTAATAGAGAAGAGTATCAACTATGTAATTGACTTAATTGGCTTTGACTATTAATAGAAAAAGCACTCTTTTAAAGAAGACTTCTTCTACAGGTTTGACAAGTCTACTTAAAAGAAGACTTGTTCTCCAAGTAATATACTTTCTAAACCTAACCATAGCCTCCTTATTATCTTATATAAGAGCATCGAAGGCTAGTGGGCAAGGTAACATTGTGGAAAGAGAGTTACAATTATTATACTGGCGAATTTAGACAAAAGCTATTAATCTAATGAGGAAGTAATGCTACTTGGAATAAATTTGTGTAAGGTCTTTCTTTGAGCTTTCATTAGATTTATATTTTACATGTATTGTGGGTATTTGTCTTATGGTAGCTACAATGATTTTGGAAAATATCCAATAATTTAATATGGTGTAATGATCAATCCTGGTAATACATTATGCATCCTCAATGTACATATGATGCTTTTTAGCATGTGAATGTTTTTCAAAAGCCAACTTATCAATACAAATATAGCAAAAATCCACACGATGTTCTTTAATCGCAATTTGGATTGACCTATCTGCCTCACCCATGTACAATTGACCATAAGACTAGAGAATTAGGTAGAAACCACTCTATCATGGATCAATAGGGTACTTTATGGCTTTAAACTTATTTTTAACCATATACAAGAGAAGGAAAGTTGTCTTAATTTCTTTTCTTTAAAGATACTAGTGATTTTTTAAAGTCATCCCTCCTAAAGATTCACAAGGCGCTCCTCTCAGACCTATTGTTGACACTATCAACTCTCCCACATATGAACTTGCAACATTTTTAGCGAACAAACTTACATTTTAGCTGGTACAACCTCACCTTTCATGAAGGACTTCACCTTGTTTGTCAACAATATAGAGGACCTCAAAGTGGCTTGTCAAGATTTGATGAGTTTTAGTGTGGTTTCTCTATTCACCGAGATCAAGGCAATTAGGCAAAAGGGAAAATCACAAATGAAGAAATTAGTGAAGTTGGTTAAGATATGTTAAAATTTGACTTTCTTCAGCTTTCGAGAGGAGATATGAACATACTAAAGGCAATGTCAAGGGTTTGTTGGTGGCCCTCATCGTAGCAAATGCATTTATGAAGAACTTTGAAAGCCAAGCCGTTGATTCTCCAAGGAACCTAGATACAAAATGGTGTGGAAATGTCTATACAAAAAATATTAAAAACAATTAAAAATATAAAAAACATAATATCCATATTTTGTGCATAAAAGGTCCAAAATCATACATAAACAAAAAGAAAAAGAAAAAGACATAAGAACCATAGATTTATGAATTATTATTCATATGTCAAACTAAGTCACAAACTGGTCAAAATAATCATCACGTTACTTTATATGGGATATTGCTCACAAATCAACTTGAAACTTCAAACATGTAAATTGCATAATTTTGCTTGTTGCAATGAAAAATCGCAATGAGCGAGCACCTGTAACATAGTTGCAGGAGCAGCGGAAAGCCTTCAGGTAGTTGCAGCAATAGTAATGAGGTAGGTTGTAAGAATGAAATGAGAGTATTATGTTTCTTATATTTTATTTTGTAAATGTTTTAGAGTTTATCTGGGGGAGGGTTAGGTTTGGGTTGGTTTTGAGTTAGATAGGATTTTTGTGTTTTTTTTTTTTTTAAAGTTTGACTCATGGGTCTGCAGATCCATCCTAAAAATGGCCTGGAAATGCCAGGATGTTCCCCTGAAATTCACAGATGTTTCCGGGCCATTTCCAAGAACACCCAGTGTTTCAAGCATTTCTAAAATCGATTCCCTGAAGATCGGTATAGCAAGGTCAGGATTCAAAGCCAAAGTGTTTCAGTACCGAAACAGAAGGGGTGCCCGGAGTTTCCTGTACATAGCCCATAACGGTCACCTAACCCCTACCATTGGTTAGCAATCTCTTAGACAACATCATCAATAACAACGAAGTAAGTTTTGATAACCTGACCCAGTGCTACCAAATTAGCGTCATTATTCAGTAACATTGGGTTAAGACTTCTGTTAATCTACATATGATTGTTAATTGTGAGCAATTCTTTTGTTAATGGGTCACATAGCACATAGCAAAGGATCCAGCCCATTTAATGAAGGAGCCTTTGCTTCACCTAAATATCCTAATGGTGCTGCCAACATCAGAATTTTTTCCTCCTGAGCATTTTATTTGAATGAAGAGCTAAATTACCAGCATACAGAGATAGATATGGGTACGAATTCTAATACAGCCATTTTTCAGAGATCCCGGGATACAATATACATATATATATATAAAAACAAAAAATTAAAAAGAAAATAAATATATACGTATATGTATATATAGAGAGAGAGAGATAATAAAATAAAAAAACATGTTCTCTAGATGTTCAGCATATTTATAATACGTTGTTTCCTTTGTGATCCTTTCTGGCGTTTTAATGATACACTGAAAAGCCTAAAATTGCAATGGCTTCGATTGCATTTTAATATTAATGTTCTTAATGCTTTGAATGGATTGAATAGATTTTCAAATGTTTTAGTCTGTAGTGGGCATCAAGTTTATTAACATCTTGGCCAAAACCAAAAATTAGCCAGTTTTTCACCCACTCTACAAGATGAGTTACTGCATGTAATGAAATGATTGTATTTTTCACTTAATGTATCAAACCAGTGATTGTATACAGCCCTGATATGGCTGTGCCTATCCAGATGAGGTCTGGATAAGACACTGTGGTATCCAAGCCGTATATACAGATAGTAGATACAACACAAAGGTTTCAGTGCATCATATACGTATGACTGAAGTATTGGATACACTGATACGTACACAACAGGGGTACCCCAAAATATTCCACAAGTTGGATGCAGAGGCATTCAACAGCACAGTGAAATCCGAGCTGTGCCTTGATGAAAATAAACACCCCAAGAAGGTAAACCAACAGCCATTCTCTGTGCATAATAATATCAATAACATTTTAATGTTGGAAGCCCAGGTAAACAGCCTGTTTTCAAGAGAGACAACTGACAAAAACTCTGATGAGCAAGCCCAAGCACACTGCAATATCACTGTTGTCAAGCAGAGTAAAACACACTGATGAGCACACCGCATATACTCTGCTCAAACAGGGTCACTTGAATGGCAGTCTATGCCAATGACAATGATGCAGCGGTTAAAGTTGCCTTCAGGAAAGAATATCTCTAAGCACACAACTGAGCTAGATTTTGCATAAACCAAGCTGATGGCATCCAGGTAAAACAACTGCATTTATGTGCATGTAGGAGATAAAGAATTGAGACTTGCAGAATGAAATATTTTTCAATTGCATACGAAATCGAAAAAGATATTTTAGACTTCCACAGTTCTTTCTGTAACAGGTCTTCAGTGTAACCATGCTCATGATTTCAATCAGCATTCAGGGTCCATAATCTAGACCCCTCTTCATGAACATAGGAAAAGAATCCACTCGTATATAAAACAAGAGAGCCTACAATAACAAAAAGGCCATTACCATGTTATCTTCAGCTGTGAGACATATTTAGTAAGCTGTGACAATCGGTATGTGTCAAAAGTAATTAAAATTGACAACACAAATCTGGCACTTGAAACTAGGAAATGAACATGGCTTCCAAGATCAGCACAGGCAATTTATAAATATCATACAATAGAAATCAGAGCATGGAAGGTAATCTGAGCATTACACAACCAAAGCTTGTACTTCCATAGTAGACAATAAACTCAAAAATGAAGACAAAGTATGGCCTAGGCCATAGGCTACAAAAAATGGCATTGAGTGTTGAGATCATCAAGCCAAACATTTTCATGAGTCTAATAACCCAAAACTGCCATTAGTATATGAGCTAGCTAGCAATACAAAACTTGTAAAAAAACATCCAATCACAGAAGTACCTTTCAACAAAAAACAACTTTTGCAATAGCTACAAGGCTACATATAAGCAAGCTCATTCAAGCCACATCCTAGCCTGTTGGAATCCAAGATAAATACTTACCTTTCTTCTGACAGAAGGGAGCAAACTTTCTTCTCACAGAAGTGAACAACCTCTCTTCTCATAGAAGAGATTTGTATGCACCCAAAATTAACACTTCGGTGTGCCACGTTTGTGCTTATTTACTTAATCGCATTCCTGCTCGTCATTTTTACTTGATTTGTTGAGCCCTGCACAAGGATGACATTTTGACTTCATCCATATGCGTACTAGCTCATTAGTCTTATCCATTTGTCATTTCAAATCACCCCCCAAGTTGATTTTGCCCTCTTGGCCTTCTTTCCTTTTCTGGTAAGAGTGACAAAACTGCGACTAGCAGTTACAACTGTAGAGTGGTGGTTCCGTCCTGCAAACTGGTGATCTAATTCTAGAAAATGAAATGAAGGTCAGGAGAGAAAAAGTTAAGGGTCTTAGCTGCATCTTGATAGTCTTTTGACATGCCTATACCTTAGGAATGCTACAGTTAGTCATGTCTTCCTCCTGGGACAATAAATACACATGTTAGCAGTCTTGAGGGATCAAACAAATAAATTTCAGCCAGCTCTCTGTCAACGATTGCTCTCATCTTGGCCAATTTATGCTATTTTTGCATTCATATCAGTCTCTCATTGCTCTCTTAGGCATCCTATTAGGCAGATCATAGCTCGAAAATGGTAATCATCCCTCTACGAGTCCCCAGAGCAATGGATTATGCAACACTGCCCTGGTAGAGGTTACTTTTCTGAAGACACACACCACATCAGCACCTTCACACAGTCTTACTAGGTCTGCTACTTGTCCAAGTCGCATGGATTTAGCTGGTCAGGTATATTTTTGTTAATTTCATTGCTTTTTAGTTTGCCTTTTACACTTATTAAAGCTTATTGCCTACATCTAGTTCTCTTTTTCATAGATTTCAAATACATACAAGTGAGCTGAAGAGGTTCCACAGCACTTGGTAATTGCCTCATGCTCTCAAGACCTCACACGTTGCATTTAATACGCACTCCTGATCAGTTTTTAATTAGATTTTCAGTTCCATTAGCAGTTCGCATAGCTTATTTACATCCTGCTTGCAAGCCCATATTTCTGAGATCATAGCCTATGAAGTCCATAGAATTGAGAACAGTATTGGCATCAATTAGAAATCAGATTCATTTCTTTCATCTCTTTGAATTCTGATTTCAGTCTTGGATGATCCTGAGAAAGTAGTCTTAAGCATCTAATTGATAATATATTGTTTGCATATCATTCAGTTTCACCCTTTGAATCATTGCAACATATCATTTGAAAATACATTTGCTCTTATTAGGAGTTTACAGGTCTGTTCTTAGGAGTTTGCAGATCTGATTTCAGTCTTCAAAGCTATTTTGAAGTATCAAACTGATCGTATATTGTTCAAACATCTTCTGATTTGCATTTCACGTTACTGCAACATATTGTTTTGATGTTTTAGTGTTTGCAGGTCATACCAGCCACTCATTATCACTGTTTCATCAGATTTATTGCATAGACCAACCAACATTTGCATAAAAAAATTAAAAATTTTGCTCATTACAAGTATGCCTCTTCATCCTTCATTATTTCAGCTGTAGAATAGGCATTGACACGGTTTGAGCCAACTAGAAAAGTTAGTTTAATCACATATCTTGTTTGTTTTCTTTCTTGTTTGTCACACATGGCGGATTAAGCAATCCTAATTCACCCTGTTTGTTATTCTCTTTTTAGTTTTTAAATTGCTTGCTTGTTTGTGTGTTTGTGTGTAGTTTGACAGCATGTGTTTGGTGTTTGTTTAAAGTGGGTTTTACTTTTCTTGCAATTAGTTTAGATGAGGCACAAAACTACTCTTGAGCTGCTAGTCTACCCAAAGCCATTTCATCTAAGTTGCCAATACGGATACGGGTACTAGAATCAGATACAGAGATAGGGAAAAAAAAATTGGGCGGTTTGGATATATTTTGATACAGCCATACAAAAATATATATAAAAAATTAAAAATATAAAAATATAGCCATATAAGCAAAATTTACCACATAATATGCATAGAGGAAACAAAATAAGTTAAATAACCACAAAACATACTCATAATTCAATGCCAAATATCATAATATTCAAAAGTCAAATTTAGATTAGTTTTATAATAGGTTCATAGTGCAAATGTTACAATGTATAGACAAAAACAAAGACAACTCAGCATATTCATGCTTCACTATATTCATTTTCCTCTTCAACTACAATGTTTTCATCAACATGTGGTTCATTAGAACTACAAGCAGCAGCGATGCCACTCCCACTAGCTCCACTATGGAGGTCGTGTGAAGCACCGTCTAGCTCCGTGTCAAACAATGAAAGTAAGGCAGCAGAGGCATCCAAATCAGTAGCCTCTAGGTCCACATCCCAACACTTTGTTGCCCCTGCCTTGTACTCAAGTTGTTTGTGTGAGAGAAGACACAAGTTGGAATGCAATAGACCAAATCTTCCGCCTTTTTCGCTGCCAAATTGTTACGGTTAAATGAGTGGATAAAGTTGTAGGTACCTCAGTTCCACTCAATTGAAGAAGAACTTGCAACCTATTGAGGCAAGCCGCAAAGTCAATTAGAATTTATAAAAGTTAAAAGTTAAAACAAAATGTTGAAAAGAAGGGTAGATAGTTAAAAAATTAAAATCTTACTTGTAATAGAATTTTTATTGCAAATGGTTTGAGGTGGGTGGATGCTTGCCTATGCAGATACCACCAAAAGTGAGCGTCCATCTTATACTTGTCACGAATAGCACCAAGGGAGTGACCCACAGAGGTTATGAAATGCACAAAATGTTGCCTTATATCTCTCACCAACCTCAACATCTCTATATGGTGGGACCCTCCTCGGCAAAGAAAGAATCTTTGTGATGTAGTATTTCGATGTCAAAATAAAAGCAAGAAGATGAAATGGGGTGGTCAATTTGTTCCACCTTTCAATGAAATGCGATTGCACTTCCTTGAAGAACCTCTTTATAAGATCCTGCTCTTTGGCATTTATGATGGATCTAATGTTCTCAATCATTGAGTCAATTCCATCATAAACCTCACCCAAACATGGATGATCCATATCCACATATCTCAACATGCCGAGAATGGGCACGGTAAAATTGAGCAAATACTCCACACTTTTCTACCATGCGTCATCAAGAATCCACCCTTTCACCTTTGTGGTCTTCTCAATGTTTGGGTGCCTCCATACACTCCAAAGTTGGTTGATGACCATGCTACTCAATGCCTCACGCACCTTAACAAGTCATCTCAAGATGAGGGTGTGTGAGGCAAGCCTAGTCTCCGCAACCTAATAGGAAATTAAAACAAATAAAATTAAAAAATTGTTCAAATTACAAACTTAAAAAATTAAATTAAAAATATACATGATTCATGAATGATTAAATAAAACGTTACCTTCAACAACTCCAACTTTGAAAAGGTCCTGAAGATAAATTGGGACATGTGATGGTTGCTTATGAACATTTAGCTATCACTCACCTCCTCATAGAGTTGTTTGATCCAATCAATTTTTGTCCCCAATTTTTGCAACATAAGGTTGAGGGAACGAACGGCACATGGTGTCCAAAATATGTGCCCATACCTTGTCTCAACCAACATGCCCATAGTTTTGCAATTTTTAACATTGTCCATTACAACTTGGACAACGTTTTGAGGGCCCACCACCTCAATGGACTTGATCAAGATGTCGGCTATGAATCGTGCATCCTTCACTTGCCACTCACAATCAACGATTCTCAAAAATATTGCCCCTTTAGGGCTCATTGCGACCACATTAATTAATGACCTATTTGTTGTAGCTTTCCATCCATCAAAAATGGACACCCTTGTTTCAATCGCGAATTTATGATGGGCTTCAATGCATCTTCAATTTGTTTTCTTTCTTTTGTCAACAAGGTGGTTCGCACATTTTCATACCCTGGGTCGGTGAACCCTTTACAGGCAGCATTGATAGATCTCACCATATCCTACCAGTATGGTGATCTAACAATATTAAATGGCAGTGCACATGCGTAAAGACAACACACAATACTCTGCTCTGTTTTGTCCCTGGATTGATTCTGGAATGACCTTTCCAACGGGCCTGCATCTTTTGTTCTCTTGCAACCAAGAGGTGAATCCTCTCCCTCTACAACCACATCGGGTGTAGCAAGAAATGGGTGTGATAGGGCCACCATATTAGCACAAGATTGATCAACATCCATAGGTGATGATACTCTCTTTCTCAAAGGATGCTTCGCTTTTTGCACAACAAGGGTATTTGCTTCTTACTCTTTGATGTATGCAAGAATCTTTCCCTGTGGCAAGCCCTTTCCTAGTTTTCCATTCATGCTTGGCCCACAACAAGCTTTTATTCCAACGCCAAGAAGTGCACACAAATGAACTTTCACCCGATTATATGAGCTCTTATATTGAGAGTTACACTGTGAGCATTGCCAAAGGAAACACCCTCCATCTGGTAATTGTTCTAACACCGTCACATACTTCTAAAGAGGGGCTCAAGAACTTGCTTTGGAGGGTAACTCTTGGCCCACTGAACTAGCACCTGCAGCAACAAACATTCTGGCAAATCAGAATTCCTTGTAACACCTAATAAAATTATAATAATATTGTTGTGAGTCTATTAGAATTTAAAACATTTAGCATTTGTTGAAAGAATCTTTAAAACTTATTAAAAGAACAACCAAAAAAGTCAAAACTAATTACAAAAAAACAAACATTTAAAAACTAGAAGAAAAAAAAATTTTAAAAAAAAACTTTAAAAAAACCTACAAAACTAAAAAAAATCATACCTTGAATGAAGAATCTTTTTTGTTGCAGTCTCCTCAAGCTCCTTGGTGCTAAATAGGCAAAGGTAATGGTGTAGGTTTAGCACAAGGAAGGAGTTTCAAGCTTATGCAGGTGAAAAAATGAACAAGAGTGAACAAATGTGCAATGAGATGTAAAAATGTTGTATCTTTTGATAAAATGAGTGTGAATGTTGCTTTTAGGGTTGGGAGTGCACTTTAAAATGTTTTTGAATGTTTTTTGAGGTCCACAATTGACTTTAACTGCAGCGAAATTGGAAAAAAAATTAAAAACAAGTTTTTATGGGTAGATACATGGGGGCAACGTGCTAGGTATGTCCCTGCCCCTGCAGGTATGCCCGAGTACGTCCATGGGTGTACTTGGGCATACCTGCAAAGGCAAGGGCGTACCCTGAACATTGCCCCCACGAATCCCCCACCAACCCGTATCCAAACGTGAATCACTTCATACCTACAAGTCCCAGTGAGCGTATCCAGTAACGTAGCATTTCATCCTTTCACCTAGCTTGCCCAACTAACCAACTCCTTGGTAGTATTGCCTAGTTTCCAATTGCTATTTCTAGCTTGCCTAACAAACCCAATCCTTGGTAGGTCTTGCCTAGAGTTTCCATCATCCACAGTCTTGTCTTGCATTGACATCACACATTTCTTAGCCTTCACGACATGCTCATCGGAACTTGTTGTGTGCTAGGTGTACTTGCTAGTATTCCTTGCATGGAAGGTCCACCTTAAAATAGATGAAAAGAACAAAAAGCACTATAAACAGTCATAAAAATTATAGGTGCTTCAATTCATGTTACATTCTATATACTACTCACTGGTAAAAGAACATGTATCTCCCTTGTTCTGGCCCCATTAAAGGTCCTCTACTACAATGCTGGTAATAACATTCCAAAATCTTAATTCGGAAGAAAATAAGACATTCCAAACTCCTGTTTTGAAAATCACTTGAACTATTGACCATGATCAACACGGGAGTTCCAAAGTTCAGTTGTGTCATATAAGGAATACACATCCATTATTGACTCATTTGTGCATCAAATGACCAGCACATAGAGGTGGGCCAAATCATTCAACTAAAATCTTAAACAAATAAATATTTTATCATGTTGAACATCATTTTCCACTATATCTGCATAGGTATTCCCTTCAAATAATATAGTATTATTTTGTTAGGTTAATTGCATACATTTTGCTTTGAACATAGGCTAACTCTTCTAGATGAAAGCAGTGCAAATTGGTTAACAGATGAATTTTGATATTAACATACAATGTTCCATTTTCCTTTCAAAAGATGTGGAGGTCACTATTAATATAGCCTAAGACTCTAATCACCACTTCAAAAATGTTACTTGACAACAATAAGAGGATAAGCCTTTCTTTTGCTTCGTGGGATGCAATGCCTTTTTGCCAAAAATCAAAATGGCAATATCGGTTCATTGAAGATACCAATGTTAACCAGCTGCATGGAAGAGACGATATGAAGAGGTTTATAGAACCCCTCAATAGCCAATCTGAACATACAGGATTTACCATGGAGGTGGAAAACAATGCTTAACTATAGAATTATGTTATCTATCTAATAGGATTCTATCAAATAGTTGACAGTGCTTTCAAAATCTCAAATGGTTGATCCAGAAAGTTCTCCCAAAAGCAATTCCAGGCCCATTCTCATAGCATGCGATTATTGTGGCTCCTCTTCAATAGTCTGTGGTACCCCAGAACAACCTCTAGAGGTTCGTGGTACCTCCAAGCTCATCAACCCATCTCTAACAGATGTCGCACATGCTTCTATAGTGGCACAATGCAATTTGTGCAAATCAAACGTGGTGTCACCCATATGTGCAATAGTGACTTTGACAAGGTCCTACACACCTCCATGCCACACTGAAAAGGCCAACTAACACTGCGTGGTACTTCTGGGTGTTGACAACTTGTTGCCTCCATCCCAACAAGTGTAGAGCGCCTGTTCTTCAAAGGCTTAGCCAATACAGGTTCGAGGGGCAACGTCTCATGTCAAAATGTTGAACGTTACTTCTAACGAGTAACGCCGATCCGCTCAATCATCAGAAGGTGAAGAGTCACATAGAATCTCAACCATTTTGGCTTCTATAATGCCTTCACGGCTTTGTAATATATGCATATACATTTGTAGCTTTAGTTAGCAATCATAGTAAAAAATAGAAAGCCGTACATCTTTCTCAAGAGTATGCCATGTACAGAACGCACAGATTAATAAAACCTTTTTCTCTCGGTTCTATCATCTCTCTCTCTCTCTTGATTCTCTGCATATAATCTCATACAGCTTCCTCAGATGCATATAACACATCTAGATCCTCATTTAGGGTCTTGTCCCCCAGGTATCTCATTGGCCCGGGATCAATGTTGCTACATGCCACTGCAATTTCAAACCATCAGTAGAGTCTAATGGCATTTTCAAAATATGATATTGGTCAGTTGCTGTAGATGGAATCTACCTTGTCCTCCCCATCGCACCCATATTCTTTGCATATGAGCAAATGGATTCGTACTATGGAGTTTGACAATCACGAGGTCCACAAGTTTGATGGCAATGCAGATCTGGGTGTAATAATTCCTTTATCAAAAATTGTGTATTTTTTGAAATCCACTCTAATGAGGGGAACCGGAATATTATATTGACTTGCAATAGTATTCTAACAATGCCATTGCAATTTCAGGTGCAAAACTGTCTCAATTAGAGGGCAACATTGTATTTTGAAATGCCACATATCTTCAGAAGGTAGCATCTTTCAGGATTTATCTACAATCTCATTATCCAATGCAAAAGTGGCATTAGAGTTTATTGAAAGAAGTGCCAAAATTATAGACACTCATGGCCTGGTATAATAATTTAGGAAGAACCAAATGCAGATGAAATCCTAAAAAGAGCAGAGAAAATGCCAAATGAGCAAAGGAATGTGGCCTTCAATCCTCATGCGTCCTGGTTCAAGATAGCTGAATGATCCCTGTAAAGAAAGACAGTAGAGAGTTGACAGAATCAGTAGATGGGACTTAAGAGGAATGTTTAATTTACCAATATGTGCATTTATACATGCTCTGTGTCATTTATGATCATGCAAAGTTAGATTGGTTATTGGGTCAAGAGGTAGGGGGCAGATGGTCATAGGATGTAGTTATTGCAAGTGACTTTTGTTCATTGTATCGGAAATATATTATGAGTTTCAGTATATATGGAGCGGTACAGATTCACTCCAATCACACTGAAGCGGATCTGGAACTTCTGTGCCATACAGAATGGAGCATTCAGAATGTTGGATAGATGGTTCTATCTCCTATCTTTATTCATGTACCACATACACTGCTTTGAAAATAGTGTTTCACATCTTTGTCCCTATACGTGTACCCTACATAGGTTTAAAGAAGACCTGCAACTGGTAATGCAACTCACTGCAAGTAAATACTATTCATGTGATGATGTATGGGCCTTCTGTCCATGATCAGAATTTCAAAATTATCTTGAACATCCATGAGAATGAACATGTGGGTATGTGGAATCATGAAGGAATGGAAGAAGTTGGGTGTAAAAGATGCAATAAAGTCGACGATCCCATGAAGGAGGCTACCACTCATTTTTTCTTGAGCAGGTGGTCCCATCTGACATTTTAAATCTTGTAAACAGGAATAACTGTAATCTTCAGCTTACAGTACAGAACTGCAGAACGCCTTGACAGGAAACATTGAGCAGCCATTGGAAAGGGACACTGGAAGTTTACAGTAAGTTCTCAGAATTTTAGCAGTTTTCCCTGAATGGCAGCCTCTACATAGTGAATTTTTTGAGAAACTTGCAATGATAATTCTTAATGTCAAATCTTGAATAATTGTAGGAAGAAGGATGGATATTTCATGTTTCATGGAACCATTTTACTGCAACTCTCTTAGATGCAAATTTTCAAATTGATATGTTAGTGGTCCCCCCATCTCCAGAATTATCATTGCCTAGAAGTGCTTGTGTGCTTTGTGGGTCCCCTTGTCTTGTGATTATTTCCAATGTGAATGCTGTTCTAACATAGTAAAACTTATAAGCTTCAATAAAGCACATGCCTTTTTAAGGATGTTCTACATTACTATTATTGGAAGAACAATCCTCATTCCAGACCGCAAAATAGGTGTGATTTTTAGGAAGCCTACATTTTTTTTAAGTTTAGAAATATTGCAAATCTTTTTAAATATTGAATTCTTAAATTAGCATTTATTTTAAAAACACACTTTCACTTTCTTACCATTCTATATGTGTTATATGGAAATTTGGTGAATACTGAATTGTCATTAAATAAATAGTTTTATAGAAATGAGGACGAAGCTTCATTTTCAATTGTTTTAAGTTAAAACATCTTTTTGGGGAAAATTTTGACAAAAATAGCCGCCTAGAGAAAAATAACAATGAGGGGGGTTGCAGCTCAATTCATGAGCCCCCATGTATGCTAATGGGAGGTCCTAGGTTTAAGTCTTAACTAATCCAAGGAAAATAACAATATTTACCTTCAAATGGCTCTAAAATTTTCTCCACGACGCTATTGCCTTTAAAGACTTATTGCAAGAAGCAATATATTATATTACCATATAAAGATTTCAAAGAAAATGGAAAACTTAAAGAATGTCCCCAGACCAAAATGTGATGAGCTCACATTGTAAAAGTATTGGCGCTTCCAAAGCAGAACCCCAGGTTCGATTCCTCAAAAGACATGATAAAGTGCTAAAATTGGGTTAAATACCACATCCAACTTCCTAGGGGTGGTGTACCTCAACATATAAGGTTGGGTGCAAATCCACGGTGAATTTGATATAAGAGATACACTAGGTCATAGCATCCAAGCCGAAGGACACCTAGCAAGGAGGATTAACCAAATCATATTTAAGGTATAGGTAGTTATTTTGGTTGTGGCATCCAAGCCAAAATACACACAGCAAGGATAATTCAGAAAAACGTATGCAAGGTAAAGGTAGTTCTTTGGGTCCCCGCCAAGCGAGACACCAGATTGGTGTATAAGACCCCCTCGTGAAATCCCAGAAGGGGATTGTTTTCCCATTTACTTTATCTGTTACTAAATAAGGCGTTCATACCCTACCCCTGAGCCTCCTCTGTGATATGATATAATGATTTTAGAATCGTCTAAATAATTCCTAGACGCACAGATTAGGCATATCCAACTATAAGTAGTAAGGCATAAATTTTTTTTGAAAAACTTGTTGCAATGGGAATTTTGAAGCTCCAGTAGAGAAGATGGGAGGACAAGTAAACAAAGTACTCATCCCCAACCAATCAACCATTGAGTTAGTAGAAGAGCCACTTCTATCCAATATAAACATCTTCACTATCAGGCCTCTAGTGCATAATAATATATATAGCAAGATATTGTCTTATACCTTAGTATGTACAAGGTGTAATAATATACTATTCTATTGGGCAAAGAAGAATAAATATCTTACCATTGACAACAGCATTGCCCTGTGCAAATTCAGAAGGCGTGGAGACGGAGCAAATAATCTGAAGAGAAGCAACTTTATTATGTGCTGAATTTCTGGAGGTTCCAACAGAAATAGCAGAAATCTTAAGCGTAGGAGAATAAACAAATCCAAGAGCAGATCCGCTGTTACAAAAATGGAAGCTGTTGCATATTCTCAGCGAGGAATTGGTGGCCATTTGCTCCTGATCGTTTTACTTCCTTTACAACATGACAACACCCGGTAACAGCAGATGCTCTGTAGTAGCTTTAACTGCCTTAGGGTTTAAGGCCTAAAGCATAAAGTGTAGTTCGTCCGTCTATGCCTTTGTATAAGCCTGTTTACAAAGGAATTTACATAGATAATAGTAAAAACGAAAACTTTAAAAAAAAAGAGGGTTACTATATAGATACTGTACAATTGCCTCTCTTTGATTCCAGATATTATAATACTAGCATTTGCCCCGGAGGTGCAAAGAAAGCCGGAGGAAATAATTTTGTTTTGTGATTATATCCAGTATGTATTAATATATAATATATATAAATATTATCTTATATAATATATAAATTGTATGAATGGTAATGATCTAACAATTTATTTTGTTTTTTTTTAATTCAATATCAATTTCGTTATTATGAATAGGTTAATCAAAAACATTACAAAGAAAAATTTATTCAATATTTATATTTTAGAAGAAATAAGCATTTAAATTATATAAATATATGTAATAAAAATTAACAGTCATAACAATTAGCAAATTTTAATTCCAAAATAAAAAAATTTAAATAAGAATAAAAAACAAAATCCTTCTAAAATTCCAATGTATCTTAACTATTTAGGTTAATGGAAGATTGATTAGATTAATAAACAAAGACCAAACGTGATTGTGAAAATCCCAAAATAACAACCCACAACAATTAATTAGAAGGATGAAAGAGACCATCCATAACTTATCAAAATGACACTAAATGTTGTCGTTTATCGCCGCTTTGAGGATTTTAACCCTACCATTTAATTCCCAAATAGAGCCCCCAAAACCAATCATAAATTATACTAACCAACTAAATTTGGGTCTCCCTCTACCTTTCCCGTCAATTCACAATAACTTAAAATCAAATATGCGTCGGCCAATGTATAATGAATCTTGTGACGAAATCAAAGAAAGTCACTTTCACGATATAATTGTTAAACGCAGGAAATAGGCATGAAGTGGCTCGCACTCCCAAAAAGAAACACGACCATAGTATATATATATATATATATATATATATATATATATATATGTCATGTAGTCTGTTGAAAGTGTAGAGGGGCTTTCTGAGTCCATTGAAATCACTGAAATGGAAACCACTGAGATAAAAAGAATGGTGGCAGTGTTGCTCTTGGGCTAAGTTAAAGAAAACAAAAGCACAAAACTTGATATGGCAATAACATTAATGTTATTGGATGAAAAGGCTCCCTGTAGCAAGTCACTTGTTCAAATCATGGGAGAAGCATTTTAAACACCGAACTTGTGCCTCAATTAGTGCCTTTTTATGCTTTGCTACTTCAGAGACACCGGCTTTGCAACACAGAGGATCATCCCTATGGCGGTCGTCCCTTGTAAAGCATCCATAAAGAGGCAAAATCCTTCATTTATGATGGGCAATTTGCTAAAAAAATGGTTGTTTACTTGACACCTCTATCAGGTGTTTAACTCTATTTTACAAGTATTTTACACCATTCAACCGTCACACATGAACGTCGTGTTGTTAACCAGCTGGTATCACTAAGAAAGTGTGCGTTGAAGAATACCTAATTCATTTGGAAAAATCTTTCAACCAAAATATAAAAACATTCGTAGTGGGCCATCAAATATCATCGTGAGGCGCGCTTAATTTGCATGGCAAGTGACTGCAAAACGAGATTGTCTAGTGCAGACAGAGCATAACAACATGAGCGGAAGGCAGTTTGCACGTAGAGAATGGGCAGACAAACACAAAGCAAAGTTTTCTTAGGTGTAAATGGCATCATGCGCTACCAAACCTGCTCTGCACCACCACCTCCCCCAAACTTCCACCATTCAAAACAACGTTGTTAACAATGGAATATGTCATTTTGTCTCTTTGTGAGACGAATCTACGGGCTTCGCCCACTATATAAGCCTCTAACTTAATTAACAATTATAGTATTCGTTGTTATTTTGGTGTAAGGAATATAAGAAGATATGTAAATATCTATTTTTAGGTAGTAATATATTGGCAATATTAATGAATGGAAACATCAAGATGAATTTTAGGATCTCAATAACTTGTTCTCATATTAACGACATTGCACTGTTGATTTGAGTCGCACATCAGAGGCGGAGTCTTGTTTCAATCAAATAAGCTCTCATGACATCCTCGTCCACCCTCAATAATAAAAAATGATAAATCAAAGATGTCGCCACCTTGCAAGCTATGAACCCTTTTGTAATGAGTGATGCATGGGCATGTAAATCTAACTCTACCTTGAATCTAGGTTTGGTGTACAATATGACCCCCTGACATATAGTATCTTTTGAAATACCTTGTCATCGCCACTTACCATCACTGCCTAGTGCATATTGAAATCTTTCACCACTTGCATGTTCTTTATTGCCTTATCATTTCTTCGAGGGGTCTAAGTTTGGTATTTTCATGTGTTGTTCAGCGAAATTTAATTTTCCCAGATGTTAATAACATGCAAGTGGTGAAATATTTTACAACAAATTGAGTGGTGATGGTGTGGGCCAATCACAAGACATTTCAAATAATATCATACATTAGAGGGTCCATATCATACACCAGACCTAAATTCAAGGTAGCTAGTGGATTTACATGACATACACCCATTACAAAGGGGTTACGAACTTACAAAGTGTCGACATATTTGATTGGTCGTTTTTCATTATCAATGATAGATGAGGATGTCACGAGTGTTGATTTAATTCTGGTAGGCTCCACATATGATATGTTGGTCGAAGCATCACTATAATAACATTCATGTGGGGATAAAACATTGAATTTCTAAAATCTATGTACATATATACAAATTTTAAATATAATATGTAATATATTATATAAATAATTATATCATAAATTAATAATTATAAATATATATTAAATGTTAATGTAATATATAATAATATATGTAATCAAACATATAACAATAAAAAATATTATTATTATGATATTAATATATTATGTTTTTTATTATAATAATATTAATATGTATATTATTTTTTAATATATATTTGTAATGATATCAAAAAGTGTTTTACAATGATAATAAGGTATGAAATTTTATAATTAAAATATTTAAATCTATCGAATCCATATAATATTAGGTTTTATTTTTTTTAAAGATGTATAATTTAATTTTTAGAATTAATATCACAATTTCAACAATAAAATAATTTTTTTATATATATTTTAATAGTTTTTTTTTTTTAGAGTTTGTCCTTTTAAAATTTGAGAGTCCATATTTACAAGAAAACATAAGAAAATGTTGAAAACTATATTTAATAAGTTCCCAAATGAAATGGACCCTTTATTAATACTTTTATGTTATTAAACTTTTTAATTTTATAATATTTTAATAAAATTTTAATGTAAGAAAAATTATCCACAAGATAAAGTCCCCTACAATTTAAACATATAATTTAGATTATGGTTATTATGCTTCTTTCATTCCCTCTTATAATTGAAACACTTTCTCTAATTAAATATTTTTATCTTCATCGCTTTTTAAATTAATCATTTCTTTCATAGGTTTATAACTATTCCCTTTGTTGTAGGCTATGCTGAAAACTATATTATTTCTTTCTTAGGTTTATATAATAAAACGTGATCTTTATTATATATTTGTATAACATGCTTTTCTCTGACGATATTATTAAATAAGGTTTATCTTAGATATTACCAAGCAATAAGATTTCTTTTTTTTAATTAACGACATAACGATTAATTTTATGTAATCCATATGATTAAGTATTATAATTATTTGTTTTCAAATAATTTTATGATATTAAATATTTTTAGTCATTTTATGGTAATCTCGTTTTTTTTTAAATAGTCATAAGATAAGATAATTCATATAGCACACAAGTATTGTAATTATTTGTTTTCAAATATTTCGTAAGTATGACTCAATCAAGGTTAAATTTAAAAAATGAGGAGTAATGAAGAGAATATCAAAGTGAATATCGAAGATGACAACGATAACAAATGATAGACACAAATAGAGAAGAATAAAGAAAACGTCAAAATGATAATGATAAAGGAAGAGTTATTAGATGCATGGTCGAATTGATAGTTAAAAAATTGGATTCACAAAATCGACAACATGCAGATATGATGAGAGGTCGTGCACAAATATCTTAAGATGATCAATATGCAGTGAGAAGAAGAATACAAAGACAAATTCGTTCAAATAAACTCATCGAGTCTGAAAGACAAGAAAGACAAGAACGTAATCGTGAAGCAGCTCAAAGGTACTATCGTCAATCAAATAATAATGTTGATGTTAATTCTAAACAATTAAATTCAATATCCATTGATCGTATGCTCGAAACACCAGAAGATGCACCTCTATATGCAATATATGTTGATGTTATAAATAATGATTGACAAGAAGAGTCAAAATCACAAACTAGAAGAAGACAATGAACGCAAGATTCAAAAATTGATAGAGAATAAAATATACCCAATCCAATGGAATGCTCGAGAGAGATATCATTTTTTTCCAAATGCTTTTTCGAAATGGTCTAAATAATTTTTCTTCATCAAGCATGTGTTATATTTGTCAAGAATGTTATTTTGAAATTAAAGTTTCTCGAACACCTGAAGGCCCTATATGTAGTAGATGTCAACAAGAAAAAAGCCATAATAGATTTTCAACATCAAACAATATGGAACCTAGGCCACAACCACCAGAACTTGTAAATTTGACATAGTTTGAGGAAATGTTGATAGCCCATGCCAACCTAATCCTACAAGTGACACACGCAAATGGAGGTCAATATAAATATAAAGGACATACAATAAGTTTTCCACAAAAAGTAAAATAAATTACTAAGGTTTTGCCACATCGAATAAAAGATTCACTAATGATTATTGTTCAAATGAGGGATCAACATGGACCAAATTACAACTTTACAGTCAATAGAGAACATGTATATAAGGCACTAAAATACAAAATAGGACATGAGAAGCTCTATTCAAATGTTGAGATTGATGAAAATGCTCTTAGTGAACTTCCACCCAACTCTAATGAAAATATCTTTAACCAATTGAACTCTATCCATATGGAGTTTGATTCTGATCCAAATGAGATTATATTTGTAGGCCCAGTTATGGACATGGATGAAGGAAATGTCATTAATCACATGACATCAATGGCCTCCAAACCACCAAATGCCCCAAGAGAGATGGAATTAATCTGTGCATGGGTAAATAACCCTAATGCAAATCTTATAACACTTATTGATTAGCTGAGGATTGGATCTCCTATCAATGAGTATGTCACATTAGGCTTACTTGATATGGCATTTCCAACATTATTTTTTGATGGAATATGTGATTGGATAGAACCATGGTTGAGATGAGTACATCTACATGAATTTGTTAAAAATTTATTTCAATACATGGATCACCATTTCAGTCGACACCCATGGTTTAGTTATTACATGATGAACATGATCATGAGACATTGTGCACAAAATTCATCAGCAATGTTTGTGAAAAGGAGCCTTCAAGATATGCCATTCACCATCAATGAGTTGTATGAGCATATGTATAATGTGCCCCACTTGCATTTAGCCGATTGTCTGATGAGGTTTGGAACCACCTTGAGGGATACAAGGTCCTATTGGGCAAAATGTTACGATAAATTGATTGACATATTACATCAACTTGGGTCGCCTACCATTTTCTTTACTTTAAGTGCAACTAATATGTATTGGCTTGATTTGCATGCGCTAATGCCAGGAACATAACCAACAAATCCTTGAGAAGCCCAAAATTGGTGAAGGGATTATTATCAATTATCCCCATATAGTGGCATAATACATGCACTTGTGACATATAACTTTCTGTAAGGAGATATTGTAAAAAGGAATGAAAGTAAAAGATTATTGGTCTAGATATGAATGACAACATAGAGGTTCACCACATGTGCATAGACTCATATGGTTAGAAAGAGCACCAAATATGGACAATCTTGATTGGATAAATGGTCACGAATGGAAAAACGCTGAGAAATACTTCCATCCTATTGTTCATGCATGGAATACTCGGGAAGATCTACACCAAAGAATATGCAAGTATGTTATCAATCCTCACCAAATCTATAATTTATACAATTCTTTTTTATTTTCTCAATGTAGCTGATAATTTATTATATATTATGAATTGTAGGCATTGAAAAGTTTTACTCAACATCCATGTCTTTGAAATACAAGACAACTTGCATAGGTCGATATGGAACCTAACTATGAAAAGCTACTCAATTGTGTAGAACAACATACAATGTGTAGAGAGGGTGTTTGCCTACGTAATAAAGGAGGAAGAATGATTTGTAGGTAAGATGTTTAATCACTCAAATAGTTTTATTTTATAGCTATTAAAAATAATATGTGTGTAAGAACTACAATCAAGTTATTATTGATTATAGGTACAATGCATCATGGCCATTGAATCTTGAGGGATCGAAATATATCAAGACTCAAAGACAGGAGATAAAAAAATTTAGTCTGCAAGAAATGATGATAGAGTAAATACACATAATTGCTACAAACTAAATCTATGGAGACCAAATGTAGATTAGTAGCTCGTTCTTTCCAAACATGTTTTTGTCAAGTACATTGCCAAATATGCATCAAAAGTAGAGAAGAACTCTAAAACTTATCATAAAATGTTGATGCAGCTTACAAACCTTGAAAACCTAGATGAATCAACAACAATAGCATATAGAATACTTCTAACTAAAATGATTGTTAAAAAATTTTGATGCACAAGAAACATGCCACGTGTTGTTAGAGCTTCTATTAGCAGAGAGTAGTTGAGTATTTTTCAATTTGAATGTTTCATGTGAGGTTTTCAAATTGGTAGCTAAAAAAGATGAATATGACCCTAATGAACATACAAAATCTTTCATTGATGGATACAAGAACAAGCCTTTTTTCATGGAAAGTGTTTCACTTATTGAGGCAGCTAGATCTTTTACATATAATCCAAGGCAAAAAAAAAGATAGTAAATGGGAGGCAAGGAGCATCACATCTATTGTAAGAGTATTCCCAAGGTTTGCCTCCATCCTTACACATAAATCACTTAATGGGTTGATTTTTTTTGGTCATACTTATTACTTTGCAAACCATTTCATCATATACAAAGATATATTAGACTTGATGACGATGCAATAATATCAAATTGGGAGTTTTTCAATTATAATCTTTAGCATGTTGAGCGAAGGACTATTCCAAAGGATGTTGAAAATCACAGTGATTATAAACATGAGGATACTACCCTAGTTCAACAAAACACAATGGAACACAAGTGGGAAATCATATATAGGCTACAATGTAGCCAAATTTTGGAAGTTACTGAAATAGATATGTTGGGAAGAAGAGATATTGATAGACAAGCACTATGGTATAATGAATATCGAGGTGAAGAATACACAAATAAAATGATAAATTTCATAAGCACTATGAAATATTATGGGTTTCTCATAGGTGACGATATAACACCAAATATGCATTATGGAATGTTATGTGTCAATCAAAAAAAGCATTGGATATATTTATGACACATTATCATCATGGTTAAAATACTTTGCCATTATGCATGATAATTCAAGTAATAGCAAGAACAGGGAAATCATTTATAATTGGTGTTATTCGTCGAGCTCTTCAAGATGTTGCATTCCCAGAGTGTTATCCACTTATATTAGACTATTACTTGTACCAACTAGAGTTACAACATTCAATATTAGTGCATCAACCATCCATTCACAACTCTGAATCCTAATAATAGATTTTGTTGAATTAGAAGGAATAAGACGTACAGCTTTCCAAGAAGAGATTCACCACATAAAATACATATTGATTGATGAAATGAGCTTTGTTGGATAAACTTTGCTTCAAAACATAAACTCTCGACTTTGTCTAGCATTTCATGATAATGCATACATGAGTTTGGGAGGTATATATACGATTTTGGTTGGAGATTTGGGACAATTACCTCTTGTTAGTGATAAACCACCATATGATAGTAACAGGCATGCAAAACTATTATGGGAAGAATTTAAAATAGTTATTATTTTGGATAATATATTTAAACAAGAAGGAGAAAGTGAGAACCAACAAAGGTTTTGTAAACTTCTCACAAATCTGACAGATGCAAATCTGACAATTGATGATTGGAAGTTATCTATGACAAGAACCAATGTCAGAATAGATAGAGCCACCAATGAAGAATTTGACAATAGTATTCATTTGTTCACCACAAATGATAATGTGCATAACCACGACAAAAAAAAATTGCATTAATTAAAATAACTTATTGCAAATAGCATTGCAAACAAGGTAAATAGTATTAGTGCACCTGTAGGAGGTCAAAATGATGAACTTGATGTGGGGATACTAATTGCTAAGGATGCAAGGGTCATGTTAATCTCCAATCTTTGGATAGAAGCAGGTCTTGTAAATGGAGCTCTAGGTTATATTCAGAGTATAATATACAAACTTGGGAGTGCCCCACCACAACCACTGACATATGTTATGGTTGAGTTTGATAGTTACTTGGGAATACCATTTGAAGATGAAACTCCACGTACAATTCCAATTTCATGTACATTTCCAATTTCACCAATACAAAGGGGATGCACAAACCAAATACCTTTATGGTAGGTTCGGGCATTAACAATACACAAATCACAAGGTTTGACTATTTCAAAATCCATAATTGATACAGGTCAAAAAGAAAGAACAAGGTTAATATTTGTGGTTATATCTCATGTAAAGTCATTAAAACTGTTGGGTGAATATTTTGTCACCAGATTACTGATGAGCAAAATAGGTCTGATCAACCATAGTAAGGAAGATTGGTCGGCCAAATGTGCAGGTTTACCACATCAAAAGGGGACAAATATATCCTCTCATCAAGGGGAGGTTCCCTATAAGTATGAAGGGGTTATATACTATAAATATATGCAAAAAATAACACTCAGGGGTAGGGTAACACCATCCATCTCTTTTTTTCAGAGATGATGCTCACAGAAAAAGGAAAAATCTTGATGAAGACATTGAAGGCACTTCTCTTCTTTCAGAAGTGGTCTTACAAGAAACAACAAGAGTTCTTTCAAGTAGTAACAAGTGACTGGTAATAGGGTGTAGTAACCAATAGAATGAAGTGTAGCACAAAGTTTCCACTTCTGCTGCCCAAAGAGTGAGATATGAAGAACAATGAGGGCACAAAGTCATCCCAAAGTCCTTTACATAGAAAATAGAAAAAGACAAACACACTAAAGGCAATTGTAGAGAGCACAAAGTCTTCCTACAGTTGGCTTCAGGACACCTTCCTCATTATCTCCACTAGTTCTTATTTCATTAATTGGATAAGAATGCATTTAGAAGATAGACATAAGAAAAATCTCCTAAATGACACAAGCCATGATAGCACCAAGTCTGAAAGTAACTTGATTTCTCATTTAAATAAAGAAATATGATTAACAATCTGAGCTCAAAATCTTAGTATTCGCCTTTCAATTTTGGCAAAGTTTTGCTTCTCTATTCAGAAAGATCTCCTTTGCATAAAACAACATTTTACAATATATAGTAGCCAAGAAAGGCTTGGCACTTTATTCCATGGGGTGGCCCATGTTGCATTCAATGCTTTGAATGCATCTTCAGTTTTGTCAAAGGACCATGCTAGAACAAGGCGACTTCCTTAACTGTGGCATGTTAAGTCATCTCAAATGTCTCCTCCTAGGTCTGGGTCATCTAGTCTATCCCCTGATGTCTGCACAACTATCTACTTTGCCTTTACTCTAAGGGAGACAAATAGGCCATGTCTTCAATGTTTAAGGGCTCAAAAACCTAATTTGCAAGATGTTCCACCTACTAGAATAACTACTGCGTAGATATTTTGGCCTTCCCTCTTTCTGCTATGATTTGAACCCTCAGGCTGTCTTTTCCCCTTTTGGTTTTGTCTTTTCCTAGAATTTGAGCTCTCAGGGCTATATCCTCAACCTTGCTAGCTCTTTCAGCTCTCTCTTCACGGTTATTCCTTTTGGCCTTGGCCTTAAGGCCTTTGAATGTATTCGGGTCTGCGCTTAAGCCTGCAAAGATCAACGACTATTTCATTATCGTGAATTTGATGTCTTCAGGCCCGTCATCATTTGAAATCTAATGGCTAGTCAGTTGTCTTGAATTTGACAGCTACGGGCCCATCATCCTCCTTGTTAATTCCTTCGACTTTGTCATTTGATCCTTTTCAGAGGGGACCTGCCCTTCAGGGTCTTGAGAAAAAGTTCATTTTCTTCGGTGAGAGCCCTCCGCAAGGGTACCTACCCCTCACAATTTTCCTTTGGGAGGTCTTCAGAGTCCTTCGACTTTGGGCAGTCTTTAGGCTCCAATTCCTTCAGACAAAATGTCTGAAGGAATTCCATCAAACATTTTGTCTGAAGGAATTCCTTTAGACATTTTGTCCAAAGGAAATGTTCCTTCGTGTCTTTCCCGCTTGCTTTGGCTACTTTTCGTTGGGCTTATTCCTTTAGACAAAAGTTCGAAGGAATTCCTTCAGACTTTTTGTCTGAAGGAAATGCCTTAATCATTTTGCTGCGGAAAACCTTTTTCGAAGAAATTCCTTTGTTTGTTTGGCCTTGTTCTTTTCCTGAAAGAGATCTCACTCTACCCTCTGCAAGGGTTGTTCAAGCCCAAAACTATCCTTCAAATTTTTGCAATGGTCCATTTTCTCCTCACCTACCCTTCGAAAGGGTTGTTTGACCTCCAAGGTTGCCTTTCAGAAAAGTTGCAAGGGTCCATTTTGGCTGCTAAGTGTCCTCCGCAAGGGCACTTGTCCTTCGGGCTCTTGGAAGACCTTCCTTTGAACTTCTCGATTGAAATCACTTTTGAAAAATGGCTAAGTGTTGAGATGTTGTTTCTTTCCTCTAGAGTTCATAGAAATGGGTCTATGGAGTCTGTAGTTCCCTGTCTGTAGACTAACCTGCAGAGTCCATAGTTTTGAGTCTGTAGATTTCTTCCTGTAGAGTCCGTAGAAATGAACCTGCAGAGTCTATAGAAATGAGTTTGTAGAATTGAGTCCGTATAAATGAGAAACCAACCTGTAGAGTCTGTAGATTTGAGTTCATAGAACTGGCAGAGTCTGTAGAAATGAGTTTGTAGAAATGGGCCTGCAGAGTCCGTAGTTTCCAATCCTGCGAAGTTCATAAAACTGAGTCTGCAGAGTCCATACAAATGGGCCTGCGGAGTTCATAGAAATTGAGCCTACAGAGTCCGTAGAAATGTATCTGTAGAGTCCCTTAGCTAAAAAAGTTTGAAAAATAGAGAATTTGAAGGCTCATAACAATTTTTGAGAAGGGAAGGGAGAATTTTTGGCTTGTAGGACCAAAAATAGTTCATGTTTGTCCCAAAAATGAGTGACAGACTTTAGGAACAATAAAAAGGACTGAGAATACTACCACCATTTACATATGACCACTATAAAAAATTGAAAAAAGGAAAACAACTTTCCAAACGGATAGTCGAGGAAGAGAAATTAAAATTTTTAGAGGATAAATAATGTCATGTACTTATCACAATTTTATATTACACATGATTCTTAAATGATTTTTTAGGTTAAGCATTTTATCTTATTTATATTACACATGTGGATGATTTACAAATGCTTCAATTATTTTCCATTTCATCTTATGTATATTACACTTTTGGATGATTTAATGTGATGTATATTACCCATTTAAAATTTTATGAAAAACTTCATATTATATGCTGAATAAATACACAACATGCATGGATGTTACTAGCATACCTATATTAGATAAATTTATGTAAAAGAGGTTGAGAAATATCATTCTCAAGGCACCTATATTCTATCAAAGTTATGACTTAAGTGGAATAGGAACTTCAATATAATATAGGCACCTCAAGAATGATATCTCTTGGTGTCTTTTACATAGATTTATCTAAGATAGGTATGCTAGTTGTTGTAGGTCCAGTGATGGAGATGGATGAAGAAAATATCGTTAATCACACGACATCAATGGCCTCTAAACCACCAAATCCCCCAAGAGAGATGCAATTAATCCATGCATGGGTAAATAATTTTAATACAGATCCCAGAACACTAATTGATTGGTCGAGGATTGGATCATATCCTATCAATGAGTATGTCACATTAGGCTTACTTGATATGGCATTTCTAACATTATTTCTTGATGGAGGATGTGATTGGATAGAACCATAACTGAGAAAAGTATATCTATATGAAATTTTTAAACATCTGTTTTGATATAATGATCATTGTTTTGACTGATACTCATGGTTAAAATATTACATGATGAACATGATCGTGAAACATCATGCACAAATTTCATTAGTGCCTCAATGTTTGTGAAAAAGAACCTTCAAGATATGTTAATCACCATCAATGATTTGTGTGATCGTATGGATAATGTGACCTAATCGTATTTAGTTGATTGTTTGGTGTGGTTTGGAAATGCCTTGAGGGTATAAGGTTCTATTGGGCAAAATGTCACGGTGAATTAATTGACATGTTGCATCAACTTGGGTTGCCTACCATTTTCTTTACTTTAAGTGCAACTAATATGTATTGGCCTGATTTACATGTGCTAATGCTAGGAACAAAACCAACAAATCCCTGAGAAGCCCAAAATTGGTGAAGAAAGAATATTATTAATTATCCTCATATAGTGGCATAAAACATGCACTTGCAACATATAACTTTCTGTAAAGAGATATTGTAAAAAGGAATGAAAGTAAAAGATTATTGGTCTAGATATGAAAGGCAACATAGAGGTTCAGCACATGTGCATGGATTAATATGGTTAGAATGAGTACCAAATACGCACAATCTTGATTGGACATATGATCATGAATGAAAAAATGCTGAGAAATACTTCCATTCTATTCTTCATGCATTGAATACTCAAGAAGATCCACACCAAATAAATATACAAGTGTGTTATCAATCCTCACCAAATCTATGTTGTATAAAAATCTTTTTATTTTCTCAATATAACTAATAATTTATTATATATTATGAATTGTAGGCATTGTAAAATTTTACTTAACACCGATGTCTTCGAAATACAAGACCACTTACATAGGTCGATATGAAATGTGACTAGGAAAAGCTACTCAATTGTGTATAATGACATACGATGTGTAGAGAGGGTGCTTTCTTCCATAATAAAGGAGGAAGAATGATTTGTAGGTAAGATGTTCAATCACTCAAATAGTTGTATTTATATATATTAAACATAATATGTGTGCAAGAACTAACAATCAAGTTATTATTGATTATAGGTACAGTGCATCATGGTTATTGAATTTTGAGGGATCAAAACTATATCAAGACTCTGATACATGAGATAAAAAGTTTGAGCCTACAAGAAATGATGATAGAGTAAATATACACAATTACTACATACTATAACTATGGAGAGCAAACGTATATTGGCAACCAATTCTTTCCAAATATGTTGTAATCAAGTACATTACCAAATATGCAACAAAAGCATAAAAAAACTCTAAAACTTATCATCAAATGTTGTTTCAACTTGAAAACATTGAAAACCCAAATGAATCAACAAGAACATATAGAAGACTTCTAACTAAAATGATTATTGAAGGAGACATTGGGGCACAAGAAACATGTCACATGTTGTTGGAGCTTCCATTAACAAAGAACAGTAGAGTATTTGTTAATTTGAATGTTTCACGTGAGGTATTCAAACTGGTAGATAAAAAATATAAAGATGACCATGACGAACATACAAAATCTTTCATTGATGGATACAAAAACAAGTCATTTCCCTTGGAAAGTGTTTCACTTAATGAGGCAACTAGATCTTTCACATATAATCTAAGGCAAACAAGAGATAAAAAATGGGAGTAAGGAATATCACATCTATTGTAAGAGTATTCCCAGGGTTTGCCTCCATCCCTACATGTGAATCACCTTCAAGGGTTGATTTTTGCTGGTCATAATTATTACTTTACAATCCATTTCATGATATACAAAGAGATGTTGGACTTGATGATGATGCAATCGTATCAAATTAGGAGTCTTTCAATTATAATCCTTGGCATGTTGAGCAAAGGATTATTCCAGAAGATGTTGAAAATCATAGTGATTCTGAACATGTGGATACTACCCCAGTTCAACAAAACACAATGGAACATGAGTGGGAAATCATATCTAGGCTACTTCATGGCTAAATTACAAAAGTTACTAAAAATAGATATGTTGGGAAGAATAAATATTGATAGACAAACACCATGGAATAATGAATATCAAGGTGAAGAATACACAAATAAAGTGATAAATTTTATAAGCACCATGAAAGATAATGAGTTTATCATGGATGATGATATATTACAAAATATGCATTACGAAAGGTTAGGTGCTAAACAACAAAATCAATGGATATAATTATGACACATTATCATCATGGCCAAAATACTTCACCATTATGCATAATAATTCAAGGAATAGTAAGAATAGGTAAATCATTTCTAATTTGCACCATTTGTCAAGTTCTTCAAGATGCGACATTCTCATAGTGTTTTTCACTTCTATTACTTGCACCAACTAGAGTTGAAACATTCAATATTGGTGCATCAACCATCCATTCACAACTCTAAATCCCAATCACATATTTTATTAAATTAGAAGGAACAAGACTTACAACTTTCCAAGAAGAGATCCACCACATAAAATACATATTGATTGATGGAATTAGTTTCATTGGATAATCTTTGTTGTAAAACATAAACTCTCAACTTCGTCAAGTGTTTCTTGAGAATGCAGACATTTTTTTTGGAGGTATATCTATGATTTTGGTTGGAGATTCGAGACAATTGCCTCTTGTTAGTGATACACCATCATATGGTAGTAACGGGCACACAAAAATATTTTGGGAAGAAGTCAAAATAGTTGTTACTTTGGATAAGATATTTAGATAAGAAGGAGAAAGTGAGGAACAACAAAGGTTTCATCAACTTCTTAAAAATCAAAGAGATGCAAATCTGACAATTGATGATTAGAAGTTATTGATGACAATAAGCAATGTCAGAATAGATAGAGCCACCAATGAAGAATTTAAAAATAGTATTCATTTGTTTGCCACAAATGATAGTATGTATAACCATAGCAAAATAAATTTGTATTCATTAAAATGACCTATTGCATGTAGCATTGCAAACAAGGTAAATAGTACTAGTGCACTAGTAGGAAATGAAGAATTTTACAATAGTATTCATTCATTTGTCACATATGATAATGTGCATAACCACAACAAAAGAAAATTGCATTCATTAAAATGACCTATTGCACGTAGCATTGCAAATAAGGTAAATAGTACTAGTTCACTAGTAGGAGGTCAAAATGATGAGATTAGTGTGGAGCTACTAATTATTAAGGATGCAAGAGTCATGTTAACATCAAATATTTGCATAGAAGCAAGTCTTGTAAATGGAGCTCTAGGTTATATTCAAGGTATAATATACAAACCTGGGAGTGCCCCACCACAACCACCGATATATGTTATGGTTGAGTTTGAAAGTTACTTCAGAATCCCATTTGAAGATGAAACTCCACGTACAATTCTGATTTCACCAATACAAAGGGGATGCATAAACCAACTACCCTTATGGTTGGATTTGACATTAACAATATACAAATCATAAGGTTTGACTCTTTCAAAAGCCACAATTGATATAGGTCAAAAAGAAAGAACGGGGTTAACATTTATGGCTATATCCTGTGTAAAGTCCTTGGAAGGACTAAGATTACTATCGCCATTTACAATGACTGCTATGAAAAACTAAAAAAAGGAAAATGACTTTCCAAATGGAAAGCTGAGAAAGGGATTGAAAATTTTAGGGGATAAATAATGTCATGCACTTATCACAAATCTATATTACACATGATTCTTAAATGATTCTTTAGTTTAATCATTTTATCTTATTTATATTACACATGGATCATCTACAAAGCTTCAATTGTTTTCCATTTCATCTTATGTACATTACACTTTTGAATGATTTAATGTAATGTATACTATACATTTAAAATTTTACGAAAAACTTCATATTATAAGTTGAATAAATACACAATACGCACGGATGATACTAGCATATCTATTTTAGATAAATCTATGTAAAAGACGTCAAGATATATCATTATCGTGGTGCCTAAGTTATATCAAATTTATGACATAAGTGGAATAGGCACTTTGATATAATATAGGTGCCTTGAGAATGATATCTCTTCGCATCTTTTACATATATTTATCTAAGATAGGTATGCTAGTTATAATAAAATGATATATTATATAATAGTTTATTAAAATATTATATTTTATATATGTTAATGTTTTATATATATGATATAATATAATTATAATTATTAGTAATATAATATATTATTAAATATATTGATTATTACTATAATATGATAATATATGATATAATTTTAGTTTATATATATATGCGTATGTACATGTATATTGTTAGTATTAAAATATACATTAATAATAATATAATAAAATATTAATATTTATAAATTACTAATATTATTATATGATATAATAATATTATTAAATATGGTTATATTATATTATTGTTTATAATATAGGTTAATATTATAAATATAAAATGATATATTAATATTATTTATACACAATTATATTAGTAGTTATTATATAATTAATATTATAAACACAATTCTATTTATACGATGTAAGAGATGTAATTTTTTGTTTTCGTAAATCAGGGTTTTGTAAAGCAAAGGTTTATATTAAATTATTTTTATTATATACTTTGCTTTCACAGAATGCTAAGGCTCATGAGTGAGATGTAATATTTTAAAGATATGTAGGTAGCAAACAATATCTCATTCAGACATGTTGAATTTAATGTTTTCCATTGTTAGGACATATTCTACCCAAATCCTAAAATATTTGACAAATATGAATTACTTTGTTGGGTGGTGTGTTGGCTCACTCATATGGTGAACAAATTTAATCTTCTACCTAGTGATGGTTTTACTCACCCTGTCAATAGTCATACACTTATTCTATGTAGCAATACAAATTCATCATTACCATTAAGTGAGAAATTTTGATTTCAATCAAAATAAATTATAGTTGCATCTTCGTCAAGACTTTCACAGGAAAGACCATCACCACATCATTAATTCTCTAGATCTTGGGGTCAACTTCATGCACTAAAGCTTGAAAAATTATCCACATCATGTGGTTCTAGAATGAATCTTCAAACCATTTTCAAAAGACTCATAGTCATCATAGATTACTCCATCATGATTTAGACTCTCTTGATGGTGATACCTCTCAACACATACTTTCTCCTCAACATCTTGGGATTGTTTTCTTGGAAGTCTTTCCTTCTCATTATCTTCATATTCTTTAAACATTTGCATATAAGTATGCCACATGTCTTCTTCTTGAAACATGTCATCTTGCTTACCATTTCTTGTAGTCAGCTCTGAAGGAATTGTAGGCCCCTTGAGGCCTCCAACTTCATTACAAATGTCTTCAAATCTCTGCCACAAGTCATCATCCTCTTTTTGATTAGCATCATGAATGGGAACAACAAGAGAAACTTCTTATTCTTCTTATTTGAAATCCAAAAAAACCTCTTCTAAGACTTCTTCTTCACTACAAGTAAGGTCCTCTTCCCCATTATCACAATCTGAATTCTCCTCAAAAGAAGTCATCTCGAAGAAAGGCTTGTTAGAGCAATCATGGGAGTAAGCTCCAAGCCTAAATTGGAAGTGCAAATGTATGATGGTAGCTTAAATACATAAGACTTGATTGATTAGATTAGTACTATAGATAATTACTTTGACTATGATAATGTGGATGAATATAAGAAAGTCAACTTTATAGTGACACGGCTTAGAGGACATGCATCCTTATGGTGTGATGGTATCCAAGAAAAAAGGAGGAGAAAAAGCAAGCCAAAAATAAGAAGTTGGGACCAAATGATTACAAAATTAAAAGGTAAGTTTATTCCTAAAGATTATCAAACTATTCTCTTTAGAAAATTGTATAACTTAAAACAAAAGGATATGTATGTACAATATTATACTGAGGAATTTTACAGATTGACCATAAGGGCATGTCCTGTAGAAAAATACTTAGAGAAAGTTTTCAGGTATATGAATGGTTTGAAGATTTTTATACATGAATTGATTTACTTGCTCTTAAGTCTGTTGAGGAGGCATACTAATATGCCTTGAAATTAGAAGAGAAGATAACAAGGAGACATTCTCAACATGCAAGAGGAATAAGTACACCTCTTAGAATTAGAGGAGAATCTAAAAGCAAAAGACCATTGCAATTATATGAAGAAGGTGAGAGCAGCTGACAAAAACAAGAATCAGATCCATAGTGCTTGGAGAAAGCATGTATAAATTGGTGGGGATTCAAACACACATCCAACAACATACCCAAAATTGGTTGTGGTTGTGGTCCTCATAGAAATTGTACTTTTCTTCCATTCACAAAATAAAGAGAAGTAAGTATTATTGTTATGAGTATAATAATTGTTGTTAGTGTTACTTAGAATGAGAATATAAAAGCTTGTAAACATCTATATCCATATCTATTTGCATATGGCATAATACATCACTCAATTAGATTATATAAGAGGCATTTTTCATTGAAGAAGCCTTTTCCATTTTTTATCTTATTGGCTCTAAATTCATCTAATTAGGTTTTACATAGTTCACACAAATAGATTTTTTGTCAATTTAGTTTTGGACTTGTCTAAATTGACACATGGTGCAATCTCTATGTCTTTAAAAGCATCATTGGATATTTGACACCTATTTCAATCATGTATTGGGCAATTGAAACAGTTCGATAGAATCTATAGATTGCATCGTCAGATGTAACCTATCGTTAACTTTGTACATATATTTTCACAGACTTCTTTGAGTCTCTCATTAAAATACTTTGTCATTTCCCCTCACCATCACTACTCAACTCACCTTGTTATCTTTCGCCACTTGCATTTTATGTATGGACTTGCCCTACCCACCAATTATCCATTTCTCAAGTTCATCATAAAATAAAATGCCTCATCCCTACATAGGGCATTGCCACACCATATGAAGAAACACACAACCTTATTTTTCACTGTCACCTTCACAAAAAATATAAGATATTTATTTCTTAACGCTATGTGAACAAAATGTGAGACGGGATCACTGGTCATGAGTTTCGAGTGTGATATGACTACCAATTTACACTCATTCACTTTACAAATACCCACTTTACTATTACATTATTATTATACTTAATATTATAATATTAATATAGTATAGTTAATATTATAATATTACATAGTATTATACTTTTATAATATATATTTCATATAGTTTATACATCTAATAAAAATATATATTATTAATAATACTCTATTTAATTTATAAATATTATATACCTAAATTAATAATAATAATATTATTATTATTATTATTACTATTATTATTATTAATTAATGCATTCCTTTCCCATTAAAGCAAAAAAAAAAGGTCTTTCCACTTAGACATACAAATTTGATACTGACTATTTAAATTACCTAGAATTAATAACCACCTATAAAATGGTTTTCAAACGACACCAAAATAGGGATAGAGTAGAGTGGCCACATCAAATTTCAATGTTAGTTTGTCAAAACTGATTAAAACACAAATCCCATTTCAGTTACATCTAATTAATTAGAAGACCAAATAATAGACATCAGTTTAGTAGTCATAGGTGGTGATCCAACTATCACCCATTTCAGTTGCCAAGCATTAAAATGACATCAAAAGATCCACAAATGAATCTAAACATTGTTCCTGACAATATAACACCTTGAATGTAACAAGAAGCTAAAACATACGTGCAATGGATTTGTAAGTTAATAAAATAACAAATAATAATTAGATTTGAATTATGTCTAAAAATATTTGATTTAGAGCACAATTAAATAATTGAATAAGTAATGGAAATGAAAGAGAAGGTGATAAGACTGAAACAAACATATTTATGTGATTAAATTCTGAATCCTAAATTCTAAAATTGAAATAGACTTTTGGAAGTGACTACACTACACCTATGAGAATCTAATTATGATCTACAACTTGGTTAGAATCGATGAAGGGATTATTATGTTCAAGTTAAAATTAGTAGAGGGTCAATTCTATCCTTTGATTATGTCATTTACACTTGATTGTATACTCTATTATTTTTTGGGATTTATAACTTTTAAGGTTGCTTTGCAAACTGATACTAGCTTGAATTTTGGCTTCGCTTTGATAATTTGACTAACACAACTCCACAACTTGTTTTGATAATAAATGCATGCAAAAAAATTACGTGCAAGTTAATTGGCCCAAGAAACCTCTTGAGGATTTGTAATTACATTTTTTACATGCTTAGAATCATGGTTTTGTGTAGTTCTAGTGCTTGTGAGTAGATTCCAACCCAATGAGAGAAAGGACTTCACCACCTCTCCCTATATAATCAAATATAATTATACACTTCATTGTGACCTTTTTTTGGTACAAGATGTGATATCATTGGTCTTGGATTGATGTTGATGCAATGTAGGTTCAATGTGCAAACTCTTTGGATAAGTGTGTAGAACTCTTGATAAGGCTTGATGATTGTGTGCTATACAAACAACATGTAAGAGATCTAGTTCTAAGTTCACTTATGAAATGACTAAGGCTATATTTATATATATAAGGCTCCTTGAGACACTTTGAACATAGGTCGATCCTTGATAATAGTGATACGTGAAATTCAAGGGGTGAGGAATTGGGCCAAGGCATAATGGACCCAATAAAAGATGAAGTTTAAAATCGGTAAAGGTTTGATTTTGACCCATAAAGAAAAAAAAGGTTGTAATAGAGACCGGGTTGAACAAATGATGATTAGATGGGATCCTCATGTTGATGACTGACATATCTAAGGTGTATTTAAGGAAAGTTGTATGAATTAAGAATGATGAGTCTCTAATGTGGGGTGAAAGTGCTCAAAAATAGCCAAATGTACACAAGTGGACCAATTATGATAAAACATGACAAAGACACAATATAAAAAGGGTCTTGTACCAAAATTAGGTGTCTATATACTATCCCACTTTGATGTGTGTGCGTGTGTGTATACATGTGTGTATCAAAGTAAAAGAAAAATGGAACACATATTTGCACTTACACGAGAGATGGAATGATGAAGAATCTAGATGGTTAGGATAGTTTTACTCGTGTATTGGGTTTATAAATGTGGTGTACCTAGAAACAAGTAGTTAATGTCTTGATAAATCTATGTAAAAATAGTAAATTGAAATAGAAACTAAAAAAATGAGCATATGAACGAATACACCTAAAGGTATGCAAACCATGTTGTCACTCTTGGGAATCTCTAGTACTTTACTGAAACTGAGATATTAGCACTAACAAGTTTAACGGACACTCGAATGCCTCTACGACTTCAAAGCAAGTCCTAACAACTTTATTCCACTTCTAGAATAAGTAGATATTTGGGAAAGTCTTGGTAATTATTTTTAAAATTCTTTATAAGATAATAATCCATGAAAATATGAATTCGGGTATAGAATATTTGGATGCATGCCCCCTTTCAAGGTGATATATTGTTTCTTGTCCTAAAAATTCTCATCTCAAAATAAAGAGTCATGCACATCATGTGTTATCGTACAAAAGTATAGTTGAAGCTGTCAGAATATCTTGTAAAAATATTTGTAAACATGTGCATGTAGTTATATAGATATATCATCATGTAAATATCAATAGCAAGATGAAACCTCATGTGAGAATGAGATATGGAGGGGAAAGAAATATGCTCCAATGTGGTAGGATATGGAATAATCCAACATATATATGTAGTACCCCCATGTGACTAGGTGCAAGCAAGATAATGTAGGTCCCCATATATAAGTAATATGATATCAATATGCACATGGGTATAGTAAGCTTTGTATGTTTAATATATGGATGATAAATTTTAGGAGGTAGGTGAGGGCAGGATTCACCCAATGGATGAAGTATAAATAATATCAATGAAACTTAGGTTATAGTTAAGGGTACAATGCCCAAAGTGGCATGATAAGGTAGGGACAAAGGATATGCCCCAATGTAGTAATATGCCCCTAGGTGGGCAAGATTCAGCAATGAATCGAACATAATAGTAGTATTAGTAAGGACCATGAAAGTGTATAAACACCTAAAATTGGCCATCGATAACCTCCAATCAGGGTTTTGGCTAGTTTCCATTTAAAATGCATAATTTGGCCTAAAAACATGTAAACATGCTAAATGATGTGAAACTGACATATTTAAATGCCAATTTTGGCCAAGGTATCCCTAAATGGGGTAATGCAATTTATGGGCCAGCTAATTTTGATCAGTTCATTTCGAGTCAAAATGCCAATTTTGCACCCACGTGCTCTGAACTACTCTTTCCTATTAAATCTTTTGCACAAGAATTGTGCCTTTGTTTTTTTATGTTGGCAACATCCTAAATGGGAATACACATCCAATGCATTTGATGTGGACTTCCAATTCCAATCTAGTCAATTTAGGACCAATAACAAGGCATTCTGATCAATTTGAGTAATTTGTGCATAAAGTGCTTAATCATGCTTAAGAGCTAATTAACCCAAATCAAGGCCTAATAAAAAATTCTATGGAAACTTGTTGAATACTTATTTTTGGAAATGAATATGGAATATCAGCATCATCAAGTGACCTCATTTCTTGGGAAGACATCCCTAGGCCATAAATGCCACAAATATCTGGATTCGTGCCCTCCATGCCTCTTAATTGCCCCTTCTTCCAATGCCATGATGAGGATAATTAAAAACTTAATTACAAAAATTGAATTAATCCTCAACCACACATCTCAATCTTGAGATGAATGGTTGAGGTTGATTATGATCAAATCCAAAAATCTATAAATAGGAGGCCTCACAACATCATTTCTAAGCTTAATTTGTGCAAAGTTATAATGCATGATTGGTCCCAAAATTTTTCAAGAAACTAGTGTTATAATGTTGAATTGATTCCAATCCAAGCCAAGCCACAAGCCAAAGGTTCCAAGGAGAGATGGAGGTTATCAAGCTTCCATTGTTAAGGACTTCATGAGCACAAGCTGAGCAAGCCACCACAACAAGCATTTTGGAGCATCCAAGGAAGGTAAAATAGTTTTCTTTTGCATTTTAGTTGTGTGTTTCATTCATGATTATTAACTAGGCTCTCCCTAGTGTCTAGGCCTAGAGATGTTATGATGTTAGTGTGTTTACTTCATTTTGTTTTCATTTTGGAACTAACACAATACTAACCATCCTCTCTTGAGTCAAATTCCTAGATCACATATGGCACTCCCGGTGGGACAAGATGCATCTCACACATAAAGGAGATCATTTTTAAAATCTAAAATATCCATTTGGACCTTTAAAACTCTTGTAAATTGATTTTTTAACTTTATTTTTCCATTCTTTGTTGCCACAGTTTTACACAGTAACCGATGTCAGCAAGAAATGCCGACATCAGTTACTTGGCTCAACCGATGTCGGTTAGCAAAGATGACATCGGTTAGATCTCGGTTGGACATTGCTAATGTCGGTGGTATATAACTGAAGGTGGTCACTGTGTTTTCTTAAAAACACAAATCCAAGAGCTATTTTAAAATGCTTGGTTTGGGGTCATATGAACTCCATTTTGGATGATTGTTTTTTTAAACCACATGTTTTTTCCTAAATTTTTAGAATTGGGAATTAGTTTAGCTTCAAGTTTCATATATTTTTTTAAAAATTTATAAAATCCATTTAAAATGTTTCAAATCTAACATATTTGCTTTTGGGGTGATGCCTTAAGGGTAGACACGTAACTACCGGATTTCAAGTTTGATAAATCATGTTTTAGAACATATTTTGCATATTTTAAAATGAATTAGGAACATTATTTTGGTGCTTAAATAAGTGCTTTTATCATTAATTTTTAGAGTTACAACTAAGACCAAGGGGTCAAATGAACACCACCAAATCTTTCATTTGGGCTTAAAATTGAACACACTTGTCATTTTTGTCTTCAATAATTGTTTGATATAATTTTGTTTAGCAAAGAGAGGGATGTTGCGTGTATGCTCTTCCATTTTTCCCCTTTTGGGAACCCTTGGAATCAAAAGTGCCATTCTTATTGCAAAAAGCTTAGTCCAAGGCTTAGAAAGAATGTCATCTAAAGCACTCCCCAAAAAGTCATCAAAGTTTGGGTGACCTTGAAAATGACCCTAAAGTCTTTTTATTTGATGTTTTCTTTATTTTTATGCATCTTGACTTACGAGGGGGAAGTTATTACCTCCTTCAAGTTCTTTAGGGAAGCTTTGACCTGGGGTTTCATCTCCGGGCATTGGCTTCACTTACTCCTTTTGAGTTGCACATGGGATGTATCTGCATTTGGACATCGCACTACACTGAACGAACATCATAATGTAGTGGTTGTAAAAGAACTAGACCTTTTTACAACTAGACAATGATGTGGTCACCCAATTTCTATGTTTGTCTTTTGTATTATTTGGCGTGAAAGTCATTGTGTAATTGATTACCCTAGAATGATCGAAACCTTGCTAGTTTTAGTCAACCCCATTTTTCCATACCCTTGCTAGGATTTGGATGATTATACTTAGTGTATTTTAGTCATTTTTGCTTGGTATGTTTTGAGACCAAAAACTTGTTTGTTTGTTCATAAGCCATGTCAAAACAATGCATTTGAGTTATGAAGGGTAGTGTTATGCTACACAAATCATGTCAAACCATTTTTAGCCTTTTTTGAAACATAACATTGACCACATCATTCAAGCATGCTTACTCTATTAGGCTACTCAATTTATTTCAAGACTTGTTTACCATTGTATCAAAACCATTTATTTCAAACCATTTTATGTATACCATTTAGACCTCCATCTTGTGCTGTCATGTTGTTCAATCTTGTCTAGCATGTTTGGTCCAATCCTAGTTTTCATCATTGAGTTTTCAATTAGCCTTGTCAAGTTTGGATCCAAATATTGATTGATTTTTGTTTAGGCCTCAATTCATGGGGTTGATACATAGATCTTTTTCTTTTGGGTTGTATACCTTTGATTAATCAATTACCCAAATTTGAAAACTATTGATGGTTTGTTTGTTTAATGCCTATCCTCATCATTATTTGTGCCTTTATTTAGGAGAACACATCCTTTTTCAAAGAGCCTTTTGTCTTATGCCTTATGCCAACTGATCATGTTTAGTTTGATTTTGTGTACCAGGTCTATGTCAAAGTTGTTTTCAAACTTGTTAGATTAAATCAAATCACATCAGCTTTTGTGTCAAGTCTAGCTTTTGATGCCATTTGACCAAAAATCCTAGCACATGCTTGTTTGGTTGAGCCTAGATTTTGACCTTGCATTTAGATAAAAGATATGGCAACTCAACTTTTCCCTTTCTAGTTTAGACCTTATTTGGAACATTTTGACCTAGACCTTTGACATGTTGGTTTTTATTTAGACACTTGAATTTTTGTGCATATGACACTTGACATTAGACATTTGATGTTAGGTTGTTTTATGCCAAGTCTTAGCATAAACCATTTTGGGAGATACAGCTCCACATTCAAACCACCTTGGAGATACAGCTCCACCTTTCAACCAAGTTAGACCAAGTTTGAACCATTTATCTTTTGGATCATTTTTCATAGTTTGTAGAACTCTAAGCCTTTTTGTTTTTGGAGCTTTTATCATTTACACAAATATGTCTCACTACAGTTATGGTAGAGTCACTTACAATTTTACTTATGATAGAATGGCCACATAAGATGAATTTTATGGCTTTTGTCAAGACCCCAATGATGCTAATATGGTTTGTGAGATAGATTTCTATCCACCTCATATTAATCATTCATGGGAACAAAGTCATGAAGCAACTTATGATCTAACTCGAGACCCTGATTGGTATGAAGAGGCTTGTGAAGAGGACTTTAAAGACACAACTATAGATAATGTTATTTGGGATAGGAATCTATATCCCCTTTACAATAATCAGTACATGGAACACAATCAAGAACCAACTTATAATCCAATTCACGACTGGGATGGTATGGTTTATGAGGAATACTTGGATGCTTTTGCTTATGCAAGCAATCAAGTTTCATAACATCCTTTTGTTATTCGATCATCGACTACCCGTAACCCTCCTCTAGTTTATATGAGCCATCAAGATCTACAATATCCAAGGAATACCATTACCATTCCTAGACCTAGTCATTTGGCTTGTGTGAGCAACTAGGTTCCAAAACGACCAACCATTTCTATACTAAGACCTCATCCATTGGTTTGTGTGAGAAACCAAGCTCCACAACACCCCTTCATCATTCCATGACTTAGTCTTTTGGCTTGTGTGAGCAATCAAACTCCACACTGCCCTATCATTACCATCTCAAGACTTTGTCCTTTGGCTCATGAGAGTAGTCATGCTCCCCAAGGCCCTATCATTATCCAACCACAAGTCATTCCTCATCTAGTACCAATCCCAACCAAACCTCAACTGATCCAATCATTTGAAGACTAAGCTGTGTTCAAAACTGGTATTTTCTAACTCATTAGAAACCAAGGCCAAGAAAACCAACTAATCCAAGATGTTTTTATTGAACCAACCATTTATGAGAAGTCAACCTATGATAAATTGCCTATTGATCCTATAATAGTTATCAAGGAGTCTCACACTAACAAGCCAGTCTTTATATATTCACTTCTTAATGATTCTAACTGCCTTTGGGCAAATCATTACCTTGACCATGTGCCTATTTTTCAAGAGCCTTCTATTGACAAGCCAATCTCTAAGGAGTTGTCTCTTGACCTTTTTCCCATCCTAGAGGAGTCTCACTTTAATAAACTAGTTTTTGTGGAGCCCATTGTGCCATCATAGGTTATTACTTGTCCAAAACCAAGAATTCAACAAGACATCATTAAAATAGAGTACCCATCAGATGAAGAATCAGAGTTAGAGTCAGGTTATATTCTTGAACCAACATCAAATTTAGCATCAAAATTAGAATTAACATCAGTTGTAACATTGGATTCAGAGTCCCTTGAGTCAGAATCAGATTTAGAAGAAGAATATGTTCATAATTGTTACAACATTGGTTATGCATGCCTCGCAGATCAATTCAAATACATTTGTGATCTTTTTATGATTTTTGAGGAATAGTACTTCAGCGTTGACACAAGTTATCATAGTATCTTCTATGAGGATTGTGCAACCTCTCCCCATTCCATTACAGTTCCACAGGTCATTACCATTAACCAAAATAGCCATATTATTGACATTCCATCTCTCATAAGTGTTGATTGGGATCGATAGAATCACACTTTATTAAATTGCATCGATGGTGACATAGAAATTGAAGAAGAGTAAAGAGGCCAAGAAAACATTCATGTAGTAGAAGAACACTCTCCTAAAGGGACCTTTTCAAAGGTGCTAGGGGACAATCCAAGCCAGAACTCAGCATCTTCTAGTGAGACTTTTTCAGAAGCGCTAGAAGACAATAAAAGTCAAAAGTCCACATTCCTTAGTGAAACCTTATCGAAGGTGCTATAGGATAATTAAGACAACTTCATTGGTGAAAACCTCATTGAGGCACAAATAGCTGAGCGCAAAAGTTCTTCACTACTTGATGAAGATAAAATCAAAATAACTTCCAATCTACAACCTAATCAAATGGTAGCTACTCTCAAGATCAAACAACAAAAAAAAATGGTGGTCCTATCAAGAGAACAAGTCTTTAACCCCATCACAACTAAAATTATGTCAAATCCAACATCAACAACATTATGTGTGACTGAAAGTCCTAATCTTCATTTGTCTCCCCACCATTATACATTCCATTATCATCTGCCATTCCATTTCACAATCAAACCTACCATCCATTATTTGTCCTTGTTTATCATCCATGGTCATAGTTTTATTTGTAGAGGTTACAAAGATACATTGTCTTGATGTTTGAAGGAATCAGAATCAATGACCAACGAAGATCACAAAAGCATTCTCAACAACCAAATCTGCAGGCCATTCTTAACAGAATAGTTATTCAGACAAGGTGTAGGATAAAAATTAACATGATCAAGTATTCTATTTATTTTATTTGTTGATTAGGATGTGGATCTCCCCATCAGTAGGAATAATACAATCTAAAACCACACCCATGCCTAAAACATGTACCATACCATTTCATATGCCATTGCCATTGTTATATATGCTTATTTACCATTATTATAGATCTTAGATATTTACCCCCACCACTTGGGGGCAACCATAATACCATTTTATCCAATCTATCTAGACCATCATTATCCTTAGCAATGCCATTCCATTCCTATCTAGACCAAAGACTATTTTTAGTCATCTTACCCAATCCTATCTGGATCTTGGTTCATTTGGTTCTTTCCACACCTTTTGTGAGATTTTTTCGATCAAGTTTCAACATTAAATCCAATCTATGTTTCAATGATAGTCTATTAAAGTAGTGTGATAGTTGATCTGGCAAGATATCTTTAATCCTATATCCATGTTTGTTTATGTGAACCTGCTTATAACTGCCTATGGGCAAATCAATGTCTCACTAGTCTTGCTAATATTTATAACTGCCTATTGGCAAATTAGTATCATTGACCTATGCCATTGTATCTTAATTATAACCGCATATGGGCAAACTAGGGATAACACTTGTTTATCATGCATTGCTGCATCACCTTGCCTTTATTGTTTTCATTTGACTAGTCATTTACCAGATTTGAGAACTTGTTAAGACCTAATTGGTTTTTCCACACCTTTTGTATGGATGGAATTACTATAAATTGAGGTCATTTTAGGACTATGTGGGTCATGCTCAATTCATGTTAAGGTCACCTCAGTCCCCCTTTCCAAATGCTCTCATTATTTTGTGAGTAACCTAAGCCAAACATTCTCATCATTTTACGAGAAGGTATCTTATCATTCTCTAACGAGTTAAGATGCCCTCAAAATTCCAAAAATATTTGTCTTATCTAAGCCTAGTCAGTTATCCTTGATCTGCCTTATTTTGCCATTGTTCGGATGCTTTCTTTTGCTTTTGTTTTCAGGCTTTCTTTTTGTTTGTTTATTTCAGGTTATTTGTTTGTTTGTTTTTTGTTTGTTTGTTCGCTTGCCTATTTGTTTGCTTTTAGCACTGTTGCCTTGACTCAGTTTATATGTGTTCATTAGGTGATTCCTTACACACATTATTCTTGAGTCTATCCATATTCATACGCCAACATTGTCATCATGGTTTCTATCATTCGTGCATTGTTTTCAAGTGTTTATTGGATATCAGGAGTCAGTCCTTATGCATACTTTGGGATAGTCTTTATGGTATTCTATCATGAAGCCTACCATCACATGCTATAGAAAAATTTAGCTTCACAAAGGTCTACAATCAATGGAGCCATATAATTTCTCTTTGGCACCTTGGTAAATCTTTACATTCCACCCTTGATCAAATCAACTCAATGACCATTCTATTTGTATCATTGTTAATCAGGACGAGCATCTCCTCATTGACAGGTATAATTGAATCTTTTTTATTGATCAATCTTATTCCTCTATTCATCTCTTTCATGACTTTGCTCCTGCTCATCTTTTAATCTGTATTCTAGGTTATATCCTTAAGTTATGCTTGCTAATCATCCCTAACTGGGGCAAAATCATCTTTATCCAATCTAGGTCTACTTAATGATTATAACCGCCTATGGGCAAATCATTATTTTGACTTTTATTCCTGATTATAACCGCCTTTGGGCAAATCAACATCCTTTTTACATCAATGCATGCAAGCATTTTATTATTTAGATTAATCTCAACCACAGGATAATTCCACCTTTCTTCTTGCTTCTTTTTGAGGGACCATCCATCAACATATGTGAGGACCACTCCCTCGAGGGGGCATCATGATAGGCTTCCGAAAAACCATTTGGAGCTTTGTTCTTCAACCATCATCTTCTTTTTGGCATTAGGCCATTTCTCATTCTTTGAAAATACATTGCTTTGCCTACAACTTATAATGCCTTCCCAAATAGGGGCAAACTATAGACACCTAAAACTGGCCACTGATAACCTCCAATTAGGGTTTTGGCTAGTTTCCACCTAAAGTGCACAACTTAGCCTAAAAACACTAAAATAGGCTAAATGATGTGAAAATGACATATTCAAATGCTAATTTCGGCTAGGGTATCCCTAAATGGGGTAATGCAGTTTATGGGCCAACTAACTTTGATTAGTTCATTTCGAGTCAAAATGCCAATTTTGCACCCACGTGCTCTGAACTACTCTTTCCTATCAAATATTTTGCATAAGACTCGTGCCTTTGTTATTTTTTTTGGCAACATCCTAAGTGGGAATATGGTTCCAACGCATCTGACTATGTCTTCCAATTCCAATCCAGTCAAATTTAGGACCAATAACAAGGCATTCTGATCAATCTTAGTAATTTGTGCATAAAGTGCTTAATCATGTTTAAGAGATAATTAACCCAAATTAAGGCCTAATCAATAATTCCATGGAAACTTGTTGAATAATTTGTTTTGGAAATGAATATTGAATATATGCATCATCAAGTGACCTCATTTCTTGGAAAGAAATCCCTAGGCCATAAATGCCATAAATATCAGGATTCATACCTCCCATGCCTCATCACTACCTTCCATGCCTCTAAATTTCCCCTTCTTCCAATGCCATGATGAGGATAATTACAAACTTAATTCCAAAAAATGAATTAATCCTCAACCACACATCTTAATCTTGAAATGGATGGTTGAGGTTGATTCTGACCAAATCCAAAAATCTATAAATAGGAGGCCTCACAACATCATTTCTAAGCTTAATTAGTGCAAAGTTATAATGTAGGATTGGTTCCAAAAAGCTTCAAGCAACTAGTGTTATAATGCTAAATTGATTCCAAGCCAAGTCAAGCCACAAGCCAAAGGTTCCAAGGAGAGATGGACGTTGTCAAGCTTCTATTTCTAAGGACTTCATGAGCACAAGCCGAGCAAGCCACCACAACAAGCATTTTGGAGCATCCAAGGAAGGTAAAAGAGCTTTCTTTTGTATTTTAGTTGTGTGTTTCATTCAAGATTGTTAACTAAGCTCTCCCTAGTGTCTAGGCCTAGAGATTTTATGCTATTAGTGTGTTTATTTCATTTTGTTTTCATTTTAGAACTAATAAAATACTAACAATCCTCTCTTGAGTCAAATTCCTAGATCACAAAGTGTAGGTTGCAAGCATAGTATTTAACAAGTAGTAGTTTGCAAGCTATGGATCACTACACCAAACATATTATATCATATGGTATAGTCAATAATGCATAGAATAGGTAAAAATCAATCAAAATATATGACTAAAACAAGTAAGACATGACATGACAACTAGAGGTTCTTATATGAACAACACTAGATTACCTTGACAAGCAACATGCACAAACACACATGTGCAAGCAGTTGAGTAATCACAGGGATGCATGAGAACACATAATGTTTCCATGTAACAAATAAGATAGAGGTAAGATCAAGATATATGTGTCACCAATATAATTAGCTTTATATGATAAATGGAGAGTAAGAAGATATCACCTGAAACCCAATGTAAGAGATGTCCATAATATAAGGCATACCACTAATGTGAGAATACCCTCAAGTGTGGGTGACAATTTAATTGTAAACATCTACAAGTCCATGATCATATGCAACCTAATTTCCTTCATCTTATCAACTCAAAGAATACCATGAAAATTATGTGTGTAAAATGTATATGGAAACCTATGGCATAAGTAGATAAACATGATGTGTATATGTTGACAAATATAAAGGCAAATATTTTTTAATTTTTTATGCTTTCTTATGTTCTTACATTTTTATGTTTTATAATAAAACAATATCACATAAGGAGGAATCTAAGGGGTGCAAGCTAGAAGAAGTGATGAGAGTTAAATCAAGCTAGGAAAAAACCAAGAGGTGTAATTACGAGTAACTAAGAAGACAATCAAGCAAGCTGGGGGGCAAAGATCTGGAAGAAAGAAAGAGAAGAGGATTTCAAACAACCTAATAGTTTCCTCAAAAATCAATGCATGTTAAGATGGGAAGTCTTGATATATATGTTGTCATCATCAAAAAATCAATGCAGGTGTTTAGAATGGGATCAATGATCAAGTGGGGAGGGCTTGTGTAACATAAACCTAGTGGCTATGATTTGGGTACCAAGAGGAGACTTGATGGACAACCTACTTAAATGAATTTAAGAGGGTTATTAACATAATTGAATTATAAATGATTGTGAATATGAAGATGCAATGCATTAAAGAACAAGGAGAGTAAAGGAAGTAGATGACAACTAGTATAAAATGTTTTATTATGCTAAGTTATGTATAATATATGGGAGATCAAACGTTTGATGTCTATGTACTCCCCAACTTAATTCTTGTCTGCATAACTAACTACAAGGAATGGAAGTGTCCATTAATAAACAATGAAGGGAGATGAAGTGATAATTGAACCATCATAAGTATTGGTAGAAACCACTTCATAACCTATGAATGTTGTGATGCCATTAATTTCCATTACTGACAAGCTAAGTTCTACATTATTGACACTACATGAGTTGTGCGGTAACATAAAAGTGGAATTCAATCTTATAAATTGGCACCTAAGTGAGGAATTTAATGCCAATGTTGTTGACATTAGCGCATGGTTAAATATGCAATAGCGGTGAACTATGGTAAAATCTAGTGATCCAAATCCTCTTGGATCAGTTACCCTTCATTAAAGACTAATGATCCTCGTTGCATGTAGTTTTTGTAAAACATATGGAAACAAATTGGATACTTATATTTTTATAAACCCTTTTCCTTGGGAAGGTACTTGATATACTTTGATGATTTATAAGAGAGGGAGATTTTGTTGACATGTCTATTTGATATGAGTGTCAATGACATAATCTAATCTTATTGGGATGCTACAATCTGGATTGATCTTTATTTGATAATCTCTACAATATCTGAAGCATCTAATGAGGGTGGAAAGTAATGGTATAAGAGTTCTGCATTGAAGACCTAATCCAACCCAAGGTAAGATGGAATATGAGCTCTAAAGCATTCTATCCTACTTACTTGGTGAAGATAGAGGGTCCATACCTAAGTAGACAAATATTGTGATAAGTTCATGTCAGTATTTCCTTCTACAAGTGTATCTAGACTCTATCACCAACCTATAAGGTGTGTAATGTTTGATGTTTGTCATGACATTGCTTGTTTTTTGCATTAGCATGTTATATAATGATTTACACTTATTGTTAAATGTGGTAAATGTGCTCAACGAATTGATCAACTTTGTCAAATTCTTTTTGAGTCAAGGAGTTGCTACTATTGATGGTAGAAAAAGATAAGCTATGTTGACGGGTGCCAAAGATTCAAAATCCAAAGAAACCTGAAAAGGGCTATGTGTGGTAGAGCTATGTAGAGATATATTCTAGATGTATTGAATAAAATGTGGGCTTTCATTCAAAGTTCCTTGTTTATTTGAATTGTACACTCTTAAAAGGTGTATTATCATCTTATTTGCCACTTATGTTATCTATCAATTTGTAGATGAAAGGCAATAAATTTATTCAACTTTGTGTGTAACATAGACCAAAGTGCTTTCCATAAATTGCTCAAGAATATTGTATCCTAGTCAGATAGAATATATTATGGGATTCTAAGGTGGATCTAGACATATTTAAAGTAAAATTGAGTTATTTCTAGAGATGATATTGCTTTCTTACAAGGAATGAGAATCTTCATCTTCGAGAATATATCTAATACTGCATAAACATAATCATTACCATGTTTGGTAGTAGGGTATCTTGAGATTAAATTCATGGAAATGGATTCCCATAGTCTCATTGGAACCATTGTGTGTATAAACCTTGTTTCTTATTAACTGACTTGGCAATTGCACATGCAATATAAGATTTGGTATATTTGGATCCATTATACTTGAAATGTGGCCAAAAGAAGTACTTTTGCAACACCATGAGAGTATTTTCAACTTTAAAATGTCTTGAAAATTTTCTAAAGTGAGCCTCCCATATTAGTTTATGTATCTCTACCTCATGTGAAACACACAAGTGCTTAAGATGATATAAGAGTCCATCTTGCAAGAATAAATTTGGAACTAAATTATTACAATGTAAGTTATGATAGATATATTTAAAATCCATGTTAGATAGATAAAATTTTGACCATGCACTAACTTCTTATCCACATGCATCAAGTACATAAAGTAGAGATTAAATTGGGAGATAAATCAGACAATCTATGACTAGATTGGCACTTCATTTCTTATGCTTGATATTCAAATGGCACTACTGAAGATAAGAAGACCATTTTTTATGTCACTCTTACTGAAACCTATTCTGAGTCTGTAAGAACTGAATCGATTTGTGATCTATTTGGATCACAATCTCTTTGCCCAATATATAATGCTTCCAATGCTTACATGCTTGAATAATAACATAAAGTTCATGGTCATAGGTTGGTTAGATCCTTATTAGTGTGGTGAATGTTTCAATGTGGTAAGCAATGAGGTGACTATAATGAGTAAGGACTACTCTTAGTGTGAAGTTAGAGGATTCTATCTTGAGCTAAAATTTTTGTTGAAGATTCAGTAACACAATTATTGGTGAGAAATAGAGTCTTCATTTAAATTCTATGAATGTTTTTTATTGTCTGGCTTCCCATATGAACTTTTCTTTAACCCCACCTTTAATAACTTGGTTTAGAGGCCAAGTCACATGAGAAAAACCAAGTATAAATCTCCTATAGAGATTTGTTAATCCCAAGAAACTGTGAAGCTTTCTAAGATTCTTTGGTTGTAGCCAATCTTGGATGACTTTAATCTTGGTTAGGTCTACATGCACTCCTTATGTGTCTACTATGTATTCTAGATATTATATATCTTGCATGTCCAGTCAACATTTCTCCATGTTTGCATATAACTCATGTTTCAACAAAGTGTTGAGCACTTGCCCTATATGGTGTAAATATTCATCCCATGTTTTGTTAAAGATTATGATGTCATCAAGGTAGACTACGACATATGAAGTAGTGAATGGTCTAGGAGTGTCATTTATCATCTGCATGAATGTAGCTGGTGCATTAGTCAAACCAAATGGCATGAATAACCATTTTAACAAAAATAGAACACATAAACAAAGAGTGATACTTGAACAATTTCATTGATCCTCAGTATGAATTCAATGCTTTCGGTTAAAAAATGTTGTTAGCCAACAAGACTAAAAACAAGAAAAACACAAAAAAATAGAAAGTGACACCTAAGATGATTTTGCTAATGTTCAGTACAAATTTGTCATTTCACAGAATGAATTCATTGTTATCTAACAAGATTGAAAATAGGAAAAACACAAAACAAAAATTGATACCTGAGATAATTTCATTAATCCTTCTAGTACAAATTCACCATTTCACAGAATAAATTTGTTGTTAGTCATAAAAAGTGACAACATAAATAGAAAACATAAAAAATGATACCTAAGACCAATTTGTTAATACTCATGCTCAATTCACCATTTCATAGAATGAATTCGTTGTTAGCCAACAAGACCAAAAATAGGAAAAACATGGAACAAATAATGATACTGGAAACAATTTCACTAATCCTCAGGATGAATTCATTTTTTCAGCAAATGAATTCATTATTTCTTATAATGATTCTATTGAAACTCAGAATATGACAACAACCAACTGAAACTCACTAGAACTAATTATATTTCACCTACAATAGTAAACAACTTATATCATGACTTCATAAAACAAGTTAGATGACATAAACAAATGAAACACTCTTTAAAAATGAAGGAATACATGGCATAAAATTGTTTGGGAGCTAGTCCCATGGGGCATGTCAGAATGTGAATGACAAAATTTAAAACTTTAACTAGGAACTAACAATGATAAGTAACTCATATTTTATACTCAGCATAGTCCTCAAATAGATATTGAAAGATAAAAACATAAGACATACATTCACTTACAAATAATGAAGACACCTCTCCTTCGTTACCTTGAATTTACTCTTGATCAATTGATATGTAGTTGTTCAAAATTAAAATCCTATGCAAGATATTTCAGTAGTGTAACAGTAAGTTGATTGATAGATTTGATTTCAAGTGGATGCACAATGATAATTTCAATAGATTATGCAATGGTCCTTTCAATGGAAAGAAATACGTCTATTTATCAATTTTTTTGATGGAAAATGGGCGGTCATATTTAATTCTAAATTATTAAATAATTTAGAATTTGGATGGTGGATCTTCAGTCAATGGGTCAAATGCATTCAATAGATTTGTTGAGGATTTATGATTTGGCTGGAAAAAATGGTTAGTTTGTTGAATAACCATTTAATGTATTGAATGGACATCAATTGAGTTGAATGTCTTAAATAATTTTGTTAGAATATGCAAGGATGTCTTAAATGAGGTTGTTAGAATGTGGAATGTCTTAATGAAGGTGTTTGAATACGTTTGAAAGTTTTAATGAAGTTTGAATAAGTTGTTAACGAGGTTAAATAGATTAAATGAGGTTGAATGGATAAATTGATAAGTTGACTCTTTTTTTTAAAAAAAATTATTTATTTGAAATTTTGGTGCATGATATAATTAGTGATTAATTAATTTAACTAATATGGATTAATTAATTAATTAATCAAAGGCGTGATGTTACTGGTACTATATGGGATAGGATAAAATTTAGATTTTTTTATGACAGATGGGTTAGTAAGGGATGTGTTGGATATCAAATGTTGATAATTAGTGATAACACTAAAGTGGTGAAATATAGGTGTTTACAAGTGCCTTGCCAAATAATACTTGTACAACTTAGATTTTTCTAGACAAATAATATCTACCACCTATGCTCAACTTTATTGTTTTAGTCTTCCTCTTATTACTATACAAACATATCTATTTTTAGGTTTCATAATTATTGGATTTCTATAGGAATTTAATCACATCCCTTGAGTTCAACTAATACAAAAGAAATAAATAAATTTATTTTGTATAAATGTTATATCATATATATTTCAAATCTAATGCTAAAAGTTAAGAAATGAAAAAAATAGTTTGGTTTCAAATTTTCATATGCAAAATAATAGTTTCAAGTAACTACAATAGATACCTACGCATGAGGTACTAACAATGACATACAACACCACTATAGCCTCTTCATGGGCTTGGTGTGGGATATATGCATCATCATTATTATTTGGTAGTGATCCTATAGAGGGTGTTGATGCTCCTATTTTTAATGAGTATGTGGTCCATTGAAAAATGAAAGACATGGTAATAAGGAATTTAAGAATCTTTTTTTAAAAGTAAGGTGTTGGTAAATTTTTAGGAGGAAAGTTTGAGGGAGTGGAAAAAGAGGAGTGCTGAAAGTTTCCCATCCCTATTCCTATTTTATAAGGAGATATTCTACCAAATGTAAATATATGAGTGGACAAATTTTGTCTAAACTTTAATTGTAAATAAAAATATAATAATTTTAAACATTATCTCCTATGAAATTAGAGCATATACTTCAAATTTTTATACCATCAGACCCATTTTAATACACATGCTCCTAAATTTATTATGAAGCACCATCCCCTCCATGTAACCACTTTCTTAGTCTTGTTCAAATTTCTCATCAACCTAAAAATGTGTCATATTTTCAATGATCACATAAAATCATGATGTCTATGAGTTGGGCGTGGGGTCCATAAGTCTTGTTGAAAATTTTAAGGGTTGGGCATGTTCCATACATCTTGTTAAAATATATAAGGTTTGGGCATGGTCTATACGTCTTGTTGAAATTTCTATGCTCACATAGAATCATGATGTCTACCAGCGGCTTGAAAACACTAAAATTGAGGAAGTAGATGAGATAATATTTGTAACCATTGTTTCCAATATGACAAGACTTTTCTCTGACTTAAATGTTTTAGGCTTATTTTTCTTGGAATGCAGATTACTTACTTATATAAACTCCCCAACATTATTTTCTATTACATAACTTTAATCTCAATCTTTGAAGAATTCAATTCTAGGTACCCTCGTTGTTTCTTGCTTCAATAATTTATTTTCATATAATTTGTTTACATTTATTTATTTTGTATTTAATAATTTTTCCAAACATTGTTGCAGATGATAATGGACAAATACTCAGCTTTGAAATGTTTGTTTATTATGATGACATGTTACTCATGTATCACCATAAACTGTTATAGTATTGCTTGCCTACCACAAGAAAGAGATTCCCAATTTGTACTTTATTATAGTGGTGTTCTACCCATAGGTACTTTCAATTTGTAGAATAATACATATTTTTATTTTTGTAAATTTGAACAATACATTTATTTATAGACAAATTATGTTATCTTTTGTTGTTAATTGATATGCATATCTTTTTGGCCTCCAAAAATTGAGACATCTTGATCTTAAATTCAACTATTTTGAAAGTAAGATTCCCAAAGATATTGGCTCCTCGCACAACTTAACATACCTCAATTTGTGCCAAGCAAGTTTTGTGGGTGGAATTCTATGGTAGCTAGGGAATCTTTCTCACCTACATTTTTTAGATGTTTTTACAAAACATGGGTTAGCTTCTAGTTATACCTTTCAAGAGGGTGAAATGAATAGTTCCAATTTAGCTCAGACAGAGAACTAGTGCAAACTAAAATATTTGGCACTCAGAGGCATGGTGTTGAATCTGACAAGTCAGTAATTGGAAGCACCTCTTTCTCATCTCCAAAATTTCCACTATTTCAACCTTAGAGGATACATGTTGTCATTTGAGCACATCCCCAATGTTATCCAAAACCTCACCTCCCTCTCCCACCTTCTTTTAGATAAAAATATCTTTTGGTCCACAATGTCATCATGGTTGGGAAATATGACTAGCTTAGTGTTGCTAGGACTACAAAACTATGATTCAAGTCTCTCTGGCTTAAGTGGCTCATTTTCCTTATGTCTCTCTGGCCTGCCTAATTTGAAAGACCTTAGTTTCAATCACAATAGCTGATTAAGTGGGGATATAAATAAAATATTATGCAATGAGTGGCCGTAACTGACCATATTTTATGTGTCATATTCCAATCTCATAAGAAGTATTCCACCATGTATCAGAAATATTTCCTCCCTAGTCCATCTTGATTTGAGATCTTTGGGAATATAGAATGCCAGATGCTAGAGTCACTTGGTATGCTTCAATCCTTGTTTTTTTGGATCTCTCTAACAATCAGCTGAGTGATAATATACCTTTAGAGTTAGGTGACCTGTCCTCTTTGACTAATTTGTATCTCTCTTACAATCAACTGAGTGGAAATATACCTTCTCAGTTGGGTGAGCTTTCATATTTAATAATACTTTTACTTAATGACAATCAAATAAATGGTAGAATTCCCACTTCTATTGGTCACCCCCTTCATCTAACATAGATGGACCTCTCTTCCAACAATCTACACGGTAATTTTTATCTTCGTGATTTTCAAAATACTAAGGAGATTTCTGACCTCTCTTTGTCTTGCAGTCAGTTGACTATCCAAATTTATCCAGAATGGATACCTCCATTTAACTTACAATTCTTGTTCTTAATTTCTTGTAATATTAAGGGTATCCTTCCTCCATTCCTTTCCACATAATATGGCTTAGAGTCTTTGAATATTTCCAATAATATTATTTTTAAAAGCATTCCATCTTGGCTAGGGGATCTTCCAGAGCTGGGATATGTTAATATATCATACAATAGCTTGTGAGGTCAACTTCCCTTTAACTTGAACCAAAATTACCTTAACATTTTAGACTTACAAAATAATATGTTGAATGGTTATCTTCCAAATCCAAAAATGCCTTCCCCATATTTGACACTATTAGATCTGTCACAAAATAGATTTGTTGGTGTCATCCCAACGGGTATTGACAAACTTCTACTTGGCATTTTGTTCTTGTCATTTGTAGAAAATAATATAAATGGTGGCATTCCTTCTATTGGTCATCTAAAAAGGTTTCAGGTGTTGGATATCTCAAAGAATAAATTATCCAATGAAATATTTTCAAGCCTAACTAATTGCTCTGCTTTAGAAAGATAAAAACTAACAAACAAAAATTTGATAGGAGAGATTCCATCTCAAATAGAAATGCTAAGTGTTGAGGTATAGTCTAAAAAATGATTAATTTAACGTTATTATATAATGTTAATAGATTTATTTACAGGTTAGTGTCTAACTGTATGGATAATATGGTAAGATATTATATTGTCGCATATAGGTTTTGTTTTATTATTAGGAGATTAGAGGTTAATACTTGAGAGTTTGTAGGGATTTGGAAATCCCCTATTATAGGAATCATAATCATATATATTTGTAATGTGTTTGAATGGTTTTGAATAATATGAATGAAATAATATTATATCAGTGTTTTTAATATTTGGTGTTTTGGCTCTTTTATTTTCTATGATTTGTGCTCAGATATGAACCAACACCATCATCTAGTATCAGAGTGAGGATATTATGATGAAATTTTAATCTATTTGTAGGGGCAAACATTTTACTATTTCACCCCTGTAAATGGTAGTATTTTAATGATAATAAATTTTTATACAATTCTCAAGTCTGTGTGTAGTTTAAATCTATTGGAGCGATCAGTAGATGAGCAAGTGATATAGACCACCATTAAAAATTAAAAGGACTGATAGGAAAAACAATTAATAAGCAGTGTGTAACCTTGGAATAAAATGATGTCACATTGGTAGCGTAGCTATTCGCTGTTAAGGATCAATCCACTTGAATCTCCTATTCCTGTATACACTCCGTCTTATAGATCAACATTTTTTTCATGATGATATGATGTTATCTACTTGAGTCCATGTGCCCATTCTACATCATGCATCTTCCATTGCTCAAACATTTGTTTCAAGCTCCTTAAGCTGCTTACCTCAGACTCTACATATCCATCATTTCTTTTTCATGCTCCTGCACATGAACAACTATCTTTTTAAGGCATAATGAAATCTATTTGACAAATTATTTCAAGTATGTGTAAAAGAGTCTATATTATTATATTAGTATAGTCGCGTCAAATATTTCAATAGGGTTTTGTTTTATTTAATTATTATTATCGATTTATAGTGATTAAGATATTCAATAGATCGATAAGGTTAATGTTAGTATTAAGTCAGTCTTAAATTGATCAATTTTGTTATAGTTTAATGTTTAGTTTATAATCTTTTATTCATTTTGTTAGAGATTATTGTTTGTAATCTTTTAGGTATTTGAGTCCAAATGATATGTGTCAATCAAGGACTTGTAGTTTATATTAGAAGTATATATTATGTTATTGAGACTGAATCAAAGTTTGTCATCAACATTAGGGTCAAGTCATGTATGAGTCAATAATTAAAATTTGTTTTTGCATCAATAAAATATATTGAGTCAAATTGTCAAGTCAAAAAAATTTATCCTTGTAAAGGATGTATTATCGCTTGTGACATCCTGAGTCAAATGTTTCAATTTGTATGGAGGGGTCTTATCTTCAAAAATGACATGAGATTCATCAAGATATCAGTTGAGTAAGTAGCTTCATTAATTGGAGGATGAAGGAAATAGAGGCTGAAGGTTTGAGAGCTTCTCATAAGTCACCAACAACAAGGCCCAAGAAGATTTGGTAACATATATTGTGTGGTGTGCTTTTTTCCACTGTGTGTTTTAATAAGAACAAAAGGACATTCATGTTCATATGTGGGGTGTGTTTTTTGGTTTCTTCAGTGAGGTGTGTTTTATGCCAAATTGGCTAATGCTAAGGATAGTTCTTTAGTGGCAGTGGAAACTGTCTGTGCTATTTTTGTTTGGGTGGCAACAAATATTAACAGAGGCTGCATAAGATGATATTGAGGATTGGTTCCTCATGATATTTTCATTTTTTGAGTAATGTGTGTTTTTCATTCCCCTACTTGTTTCAAACACCTCTTATATTTGGAGAAAAGGGAGAATGTAAATATAATGGAATGTGGCAAACAATTTTATAGGAGGGAAACTAATTGCAAAGATCCTATGACTACCTTACTTATTTATGGAGATGACCTCTAGTGACATGTATGTACGGTCACATAAATTAAATGTGGGATGTGTTCCTTCTCATAGTAGTGGTTATGTGCAGCAAGATCACGTCAATAGTATGCAAACCTAAAAGTATGTGTTGGCATACGATTATGTTCAGGCTAGTTCTTGAATATGTATATTCTCCCCATGCTCACATTAAGGGGGTGTAGATATGATTAATAATGTTCACAAGGGGGTGAATGTTAAGGTATAGTGTGAAACATGTTTAATTTAACATTAGTATATAACATTAATAGATTTGTTAATAGGTTTATATTTACAAGTTAGTGTGTAACTATATGGATAATATGGTAAGCTATTATATTATCGCATATAGGTTTGGTTTTATTATTAGGATATTGGAGGTTAATACTTGAGAGTTTATAGGGATTTAGAAATCCCCTATTATAAGAATCAGAGTCTTATATATTGTTAATGTGTTCGAATGGTTTTGAATAATATGAATGAAATAATATTATATCAGTGTTTTTATTATTTGGTGTTTTGGCTCTTTTATTTTTTGTGATTTGTGCTCAGATCTAAACTAACACCATCACTAAGCAAGATCCAATCACCCCACCTCAAGGATAGTATGCTCAAAGGAAAGTTGTCATCAAGTCTTCAAAATTGTCCTATGTTGCAGATCTTAGACATGACTAATAATTTGTTGTTTGGGAGCATACCCCTTTGGTTAGGAAACTTATCTCAGATGATGATATTTATTTTGATGTCAAATAAGTTTCAAGGATGCATTCCACATCAACTAAGCAATCTTTCAAGTCTTCATGTTTTAGATATTTTACACAATAATTTGATAGGGGGCTTTCTACCATAATTGACAACATTGAAAGCTATGATGGATCCATAAGTAAAAAGCTCAAAAACCAATGATGATATGTATTATTATAAAGAAGAGGTTCAAGTGACCATTAAAGGATCAGAGATGGCCTATCATAGTTTTGTTATGTTACTTATAACTTGCATTGATCTATTTATAAATCAACTTTCAGGGGACATTCCTTTAGAAATTAGAAAGCTTAAAGGCCTTTGCGCCTTGAACTTATCAAGGAACGATCTTACAAGAGAGATTTATGTTAGTTTTGGAATGCTTGAGCAATTAGAATCATTAGATATTTCAACCAATAAATTGCATGGTAGGATTCCAAATGAAATGTTGCAAGTTACCTTTTTGAGCTTTTTCATTATATCTAACAACATGTTTTATGGAAGATTCCCAATAGGTTATTAAGTTTCAACATTTGATCCTAATTTCTTCTCTGGGAATCCTAATATTTATAGGTTTCCAATTGATAACAAGTCATGTGGATGTGAACCCAAAGCATCTGAAAGCAAGATACCGATTTCACAAGACGGAGATGAAGAAGAAGAGGGAACACAAATCCCATGATATTGATGTGTAAGTGGGATGGCAAATTATGCTCTTAGATTATAATATGTGTTTAAAATCTTTATATTAAAAAAACACCAAAGAAGAATATATGTTCAAATCATGGATGGAATTGTCATTAAAATTGTAGAAAGATTTCCCAAAATATATATATATATATATGTGTGTGTGTGTGTGTGTGTGTGTGTGTATTTATATGTATATATATATATATATATATATATATATATATATATATATATATATATATATATATATATATATATATATATATATATATAAATAAAATGACAATCCCTTTATCAAGTATGAATTATTTTGTAAATAGATAGTTTTGGTTAGAAAAATATATTATTGTTAATTTCTTCTATATAGTTACAAAATATTTCATTTTGCTCATTTCTTAACTAACGTTTTTTCCCTTTGAAAAAATTACCTATTTTTTTTCCTTTTCCTTCAAATTTAAATCATAACGAAATCATGATTGCTCATTTCATACAACCAAATTCCTCTAAAAATAATGTCGATGTTTTTTCTTTTCCTTTCATAGAGCCGCCTCCCCAACCCCCTTTTTTTTGGGTTGAACAACAAATTTTCATCCACAAAAGGATATGAATTTGGATATTATATTAATATGGGCCATTTAAAGTATGATATTTATGTAATATTCAAGTTGGTGCTAACATAGGAAGCTAGGTTAGTAGTGAATTATTTCCATTTTAATACTCAATTAAATATTGTAATTTTTACACTGATAGATGTTCCCTATAGTGGTGTTTTTTATAAGGGAGGTGAAAAGATGTAATAGCATGAGTGGGTTGGCAATTAATTAATTGGAAGTCGACTTAATAAAATAATTTAACATGAGAAGGTGTAGAAGAGCGTAATTAATAATTGATTAGAAGCGGACTTTAAAATTTAAAAAAATATTTATTTATTTATTTATCATGCTGGAATATATGATAAGTGAATTATATTTATTATTGTGGTAATTTTATTTACTTTAAAATAAAAGAATTTATTTACCACCTTAGAATATGAAAATGAAAATGAAATGCTTGATTTCTTGGATATCAAGAATTGGACATTCTCGCAACTTTTCCTATATTAATTTATGTCAATCTCTTCATTCAAGAGATGATATTATCCCTTTAATTTTTAAAAGGACAAATATTTGATATTAAAAATAGTACAATAGAATATAACTAACATAATTCAAATTATAGTAAATTAAATTTTAAGATAACAAATATTTGACATTAAAAATGATACAATAGAATATAACTAGTATATATATATCTTAAATAAATCTATGCAAAATACATTGATAGATATCATTTTCGAGGCACCTATATCGTATTGAATTGTGAGTGCCTCAAGAATGATATCTATTGGTGTATTTTACATATATTTATCTAAGATATGTATACTAATTTATATATTTCTATCATTAAGATCTCTTATAGAAATAATTAATTAATTGATTTATTATTTGTGTGAGTAGAAATGTGAGTGATTGATTTTAAAATTATAATTGTAGTAAATTTAGTTATATAATCAAGACCCAAAGCCATTTTCAAACTATTGCTAGGAAAGAATATGTGTTGATGTTGAAGTTGCTCCTTCCTACCCCTCCCCCATAATGATGGCCAGTGAACATCTCCCCAATCTTGTCAAGTGGTGGTTGTAAGAGGTTGAAATATGCCCCTACTCATTTGCATATTCATTTAAGGATACCTACTCCAACACTCTGCTCTTTTATTGGCTTCCTAGTGAACATGCCAAATAACCTTGGTAGTCTACCTTAGATTGCTCTTGACTGTAAATTATCTAATTTGTTAGCTTGTGAATCCATTCATCTTCTGTGTGTAAAATGACCAGGGAAGTCTCTTTAGAGTGTAATGATGCCTTACTCCTATGCTCTAATGCATTTTGTCCCTCTTTTGGATGGTGTTATTTCAATTGCTACTTAGAAGATCTCACCCCTATGCTTTAGAAGTGCACAATCTAGGCCTATAATAAAATTTGTCACCCCTCATGGTTTCCATTTTGTAATGGATGTCATAAAGAATATCCCTATATTTGAGATGGGGAAACACATTATTGATCAAGAAGACTTCTATAGGAATCACGTCCTAATTTTGACCTAAAAATTCATAGTGAAATAGTTCCTAATGGGGCATAATCCTTGATTGTTTCCATTATTGACTAACTCGACATTGGTTTGTCATTTTTCAATGTGTATGTTAATTTTAGACCCATTTTTTATGTAATAAGTGTACACATTTCATTTCTATAACAAATTTGACTAAATGAGGCCCTTATAACATTCAATTGAGGCAATAGAGGTCGATTTACGGTTAGGGAAGACATTATACCACAATGTGTATACACATAATTTTTTTCACTTTATCATTTAGGGAAAGGCTCGCGGTGATTTGTGAGAGATATTTATATTCTATCCTAATTACATTGTTTCTACAATCAATTTGACCTCCTCTAAGTGTTTAACCATTTATCTCTCATGTTTATCTCTTATCCAAATTTACTAGCTTCCTTATACCCTATGGTACCACCCTAGTTGATGTCATCTATTTTGTGCCTTCACCCTTTGTGTATTGTAACATGAAAGATTATTATTGTTATTTAAGTGGATCACTCCCCCTAAGTCTCTCTGCACTGCCTCATTTAAAAAACTTTAGTTTTGATGTAATAACATATTAAGTGGAGATATAAGTAAAATAATATGCAGTTAGTGGCTGCAACTAACCATATTTTCTGTCATATTCCAATCTCATAGGAAGTATTCCACCATGTATCAAAAATATTTCCTCCTTTAGCCAACTTGATTCACGATGCATAGGATGTATAGAAGAATAGATTCTGGACTCACCTCATTTGTTTCAATCCTTGCCTTATTTGGATCTCTCTTACAATCAACTGAGTGGTACTATACCTTTAGAGTTAGGTGGTTTTTCCTCTTTGACTTATCTGGATCTCTCTTATAATCAACTAAGTGACAATATACCTTCTAAGTTGGGTGGGCTTTGATCAATGAATTATTTGGATCTCTCCCGATCAACTAAGTGGCAATATACCTTATCAGTTGGCAAAATTTCATCTCTAAAAGTTCTTCATTTTATTGACAATCAGCTAAATGGTAGTGATCCTATTTCTATTGATCTTCTCTTTCATTTCAAACTAATGGGCCTCTCTTCCAACAACCTACAGGGAAACTTTTCTCTACATGATTTTCAAAATATTGAGGAACTTTCTTACCTCTATATGTTCTACAATCAGTTGATTGTCCAAAATCAGCTAGAAAGGATACCTCCATTTAACTTAAAATCCTTATCCTTAGTTTCTTATAATATTGAGGGTATGCTTCCTCCATTCATTTTCACACAATATGACACAAGATATTTGGATCTTTCCAGCAATAGTCTTTTTAGAATCATTCCAACTTGGCTAGGGGATCTTATATATTTGGGTTATGTTCATTTGTCGTATAATAGCTTGCAATGACAACTTTCCTCTAGCTTATACCAAAAACCATTTCCAGTTTAGACTTGCACAGTAATATATTGAATGGTTATCTTCCAATTCCTACAATGCCTTGGTCAAATTTACTACTATTAGATTTATCACAAATGGATTTGTTATTGTCATCTCAATGGGTGTTTGCAAATTTCTACCTTGTATTGAGTTCTTGTCATTTACAACAAATGATCTATGTGGTGGCATTCCTTATTCCATTCATATTTCACGATCATTGAAAGTGTTGGATCTCTCAAAGAATATATTCTCTGATCAAATAACATCAAGCCTAACTAATTTCTCTACTTTGGAAAGATTAAACCTGGGAAAAAATAATTTGATAGGGGAAATTCCATCTCAAATAGGAATACTAAGCAAACATTAGGCTCTCCACCTCAAGGACAATATTATTAAATAAAGTTATCATTAAGTCTTTAAAATTTTTCCATGTTGTAGAATTTAGACATGACCAATGATTTGTTGTTTGTGATCATACCCCTTTGGTTATGACACTTCTCCCATAGTCTTATAGGAGAGATTCATGTTAGTTTTGGAATGCTTGAGAAATTAATCATTGGATATTACAAACAATAAATTGCATGATAGGATTCCAAAGGAAATGTTACAAGTCACCTTTTTGAGATTTTTTATTTTTTATAAGAACATGTTTTGTGGAAGACTCCTAGTATGGCATCAATTTTCAACTTTCAATCCTACCTTATTCTCTGGTAATCCTAGTCTTTGTGGGTTTCCATTTGATAACAAGTCATGTGGATGTGAATACAAAACATCTGAAGGTGTGATACCAATTTCACAAGGTGGAGATGAAGAGGGAACAAAAATCCCATGCTATTGGTATGTTAGTTGGATGGTAAGTTATGCTCTTGGATTTTGAGGTGTGTTTGGAATCCTTATTTTGAAAGAACAATGGATAAGAATACATATTCAAGTCAGAAACAATGGAGAAGAATATATATTCAATTCATGGATGGAAAGAATTGTCATTACTATTGTAGAAAGATTTCCTTTTGATAGCCAATGTGGATTAATTTGTAAGTAGATGGTTTTAGTTAGAATAATATAATATTGTTACTTTCTTCTCTTGAGATACGATTTAGTACAACATTTTATTTTGTTAATTTTTTATCTAAAATATTTTCTTTTAGATTTTATAAAACATACAAATATATTATAAATAAAATTTAACAAGACCTAATTTAGATTTACTTTAAAATTTATGCAAACAATTTGCTTTATATTTTATTATTAAAATATGGCGATGTTCTATATTTTCATTCATATTTTACCTCTAATAACTTTTTCAACCCATATTTGTCATATCATCTTGAATCTCAAAGTAGGGTGAAGTAAATCAATCTAATTATCATCATATTCAAAAGGTAACCATATAATTGATTTTAAATTGACTTATTAATTCTAGCTAAACTAATAAGGGCACATAATGGATGGTCCTTGCCTTTAGTAATAGTATTATTGTGAATTGTGATGTTATTCAAAGTTATTATTAATGTTGCAATAAGGCAGTTGACAAAGTGATTAGTAGATAAAGTAGAAGAAAGTGTAGTACTTTATTCACAAATGCAGAAGCTTTTGCCATTGAAAGAAGTTTGTTCAATCTGGTACAAAAAGGTATAGTTGTGAGAACTTTTATCAGTGGGGAAGTGTTGACAACATATGGTAATGGCATTGGAGTTAAAAGTGCAGGCTTTGCATGTTTTTGGTGAAACTACCATGAAAAACTAAGGGAGATCAAGCTTAATCAAAACACTATAATTTTGCTCAACTCTACATATGTTTCTTTTTCCATTTGCTTGAGAAACTATTATGTTTTACTTAAAGTGTGGTTGACTACAAACCAAACATGTCACATCCTGATTTCACCTTATGACTTATAAATCTTTGAATCCGTGGATTAATATGGTTATTATTTGATTATCATTGCTTTGACTTGAGCTCTATAACATATACTAATATTGGTAGTGATATTATTGATTAATTTATAGGATGTAACAATTGTGTTTTATATTTTATTACATTATGGATATGTATTTGTTAGTTTTTGCATCATTGGTGGATATTTAAGCTGACTCAGACTAACTGCTTAATTGTTATGAGGTGGATGTAGGATAGATCTTACCTTCAGAGCTAGACAAGGGAAAGCATCATCAGAGAGGATCAGCTAGATGGAATGATTGAGAAAAAAATAGTGGAAATTGCTAGTGACCATACACACACATTAATTTTTAAATGTTATGCATAAATGTTAGTGCATAATTGAGAATTATTGCTTGCAATAATATTTGTGTGTGGAATTAATTTTAATATGTACTAGATCTTTTTTCTAATTAACTTGATTTTTAAGTTTAAAATCCGATAAATAGATAGATTAATTGTTATAAAGGTAATAATATTTTAGATACAATAATCTTACAATAAAAGGCAATTAATAACTTAAATAGCTATTAGTTAAATAGATAATTATCCTAGTAATGATTATTTACATAAAAATAGAATTATCTTAATATTCTAAAGTTGAGTTAATGTGATTTAAGTTAATCTTGAATATACATGCAATAAATTACTTGAAAATTAAGAACATAGATATAATTGATTATTGCGTCGACTTAGGTTTATATTGAGAGAACTTGAAAAAGGGTTTCGTAAACTAAATAAGAAAAATAATATGTTTTTTTATTATAATTAAAGAAACTAAAAGATGAGTTAATTATAACATGTAAAGAAATAGAGATAGCATGCAAGGGGTGGGCACAACAATGAAAATAGTAGTAAGTTTTATAAATAAGGAGGAATTTTGGGTAGTGAGATACACATATAGAGAGAGAAAAGAATCTAAGGACTGGCAAGAGAGAAAGACAAAGTAGGAAAAAAACGTATTACCAGGTTAGTTTTGAAATGGTTTTTCCTTCATTCCAAAATTGTGTATTTAATTTGTATAGATTGCATGTAATTCTATTTAGTCAATATAATGAGCATCTATTTAATCATGTGTTTGGGATTACCAAGTCTGCTTTAAACTTGTAGGGTGTTATTTTTATTAAATAGAAAATTTGGCCTACGTTTTAATTTGTCAAGACCTGTGCTGAGGTTAACATATTAGAGTTGCATATATAAATATAGAATTGCATCCTAATCCATCTACAATAAACAACTATTTGTTGGGAAATGTCAGATATATATTAATTATGTTTTAATTAATGACATCTCATATAATCATTACTACATTTTAGTTAAAAAAACTAAATACTTCCAATTTTATAGCGACTCCTCCCTTTTATAAACTGGTATGATAAAATATATAAAGGCATCGTCTATATAACACAATTGCATCTTAGTTTAAGGAAAAAATATTGGTTGAGTATATTTAAAAGCACCGAGTCACATAATTATAACACATCTTATATAAAAAGATTACCATGTATATAGTATGCGTAGCTTTTAATTGCTAATGCTTTACCATATTTTGAAATGCTGAGCAAATAATAATAGTTGTGCATACAAATTAAGACACTAAATTGTTGAATATACCATTAAAATCACAATGAGTATGTATTATAGAGCGTTGAATATATATACATTATGGAAACATTGAGAATATAATTTAAGAAGCCAAGTCACTTTACCAAAATGCCAAGTATAACATGAAATGATGCACATAAATTAGGAAGCTGAATGATTAAATGGTATGGATGCGTTTCATTTAATATAACTATGTTTTTGGATTAAAATGTTGGGTGCCTAATTTATAATGCCATTTTGAAATGCTATGCATAATGCAAATGCTGTGTAAACATTATTATAAAATGTTGAGTATATAATTTGGCTAAGTATTAGATTTTAATGAAATGTTGGAGTCTTAATGCTGCATTGGAATATTTTATTTGAAATCTGAGTTTAAAAACACATCAGTGTCATGTTTTAAAGGTCAACACAATATAGATACATATGGTAAAGCTTATTTTTATTAGCAGCGTCCCACTTATATTGTGGATTGCATCATATGGCAGTGTATATATATAAAATATTAGACACTGAGTCTTATGTTAAACACTGAGATATATAGATTAAATAGCCCAGTTATATGATTAAACATTGGATATGTTTTTATATAAACGATGTCTTTTAAGAGTAATTGTTGTGTTTTAAATTGTATTGCTATGTCAAAAATTAAATAGCTGAGTTTAAAATATATTAAACATTGAGTCTTTACCCAGGGGGTGAAGTAATTATTAAAAATCAAATCTTTACTTAATGTGGAGTCAATAGATAAGTAACACTGAGTGCTTATTTGAATCGTTGTGTTGTTAATTGACTCATGTGAGCAATAAAATAAAATGCCTAGTTTTAATTTAAAGAATTGAACATTCAATTGAGATTGTTGAGTCATTATAATGGCAGAGTCTATTTTGATTATGTCTCTTCTTTAATGCAAAATCAAATGTTCAGTGGAAGTTTAACTTTGCCTTGGATTGCTCGAGTTACATTTCAAATTAATGGGCATGATTACCATAGATCTGTATGAAAATTTATAATGGTTGTTTATTAATAATTATGTTATTAATAAATACTTTATCTCAAAGTAGTAAAAAACACCATGTTGAGACAGTATGGGAAAATAGATTTTAAAACTTTTAAATATGACTAAATGTACTTTTGGAACATAGTATAATAGTTTGAGTTTTAAGATATCCAATTCATGGACATATGCATATTTAACCAGTTATATTGGGCTTTTAGGTAAGATATTGATTTATGTATAAACATTTCAAAGGATAATATGCTCAGATGGTATATTTTTGAGACATGTCAAGATGTCCATGAAAGTGATTATGACAATATCAGATGATGAAAGTCATTAGTTGGAATCCAAATGACTCTTGAAACTTTATAATCCATTTAAAGTATTTGTTAAGTACTTTTGAAACAACTGAAGCTTTCGAGGTGTCCCAAATAAAAATATATCTACATGGGCTTGGGTATTCTTATCATTAAATAGGACATTAGATATAGTGCCTATATCTAAAATAATAGTTTGACAGTGAGATAAAATTGAAACGAGAAACTTCAACAAATTGAATACTACCCTTAAGTTATGTTCATACGAGGTATAACTTGATTTACCATTACCAAGGTCATGATAACTGTTAGTGATGTGCTTATTAATTACAAACAAATAATTTTTCTGTAGCACAATAATGTTATGAAAACATGTCAACTAGGTCAAATTCTATAGCATCATGAAATGATAAAAATTTATGTGTATTATATCTGGTGAGAGTATTTTATATGCAATGATTTGATATTTTTAGAATAAAATAGTGCATCATGATGTGTGCCTTGAGATTGTGTTTTCATCTGATTAATATTATGCACTATAATCCAGTACTTGCTTGTTTAATAATGATAGTGTAAGATTGATTGTTCAAGTTTGAGTAGGGTGTTCATGTGTAAGGAACTATGATAGTATGGGATATCATATAATACTCTATCTTAAATTTAAATTCTCAAATGGTACATACTGTAGCTGTATGTCTAAACTCTCACCTACGTTGACTGATTAAATGTCTGGGTTGGTTAGTACTTGATCAGTATATTTTGTAGTAGTTAGTAAGATATCATGTATGCATGCATACAATATTGAGAGTGTAAATGAATGTCGGGTTAGAATTTCATGTGGTTGTATGATTTATTTTGTTTATACTTGCTTGATTAAAAGTGTATGCTTCCATGTATCTATGATTACTTAGTATGATTGATTATGAAGAACTAGTAGTTATGCCTCATAACACTAGACTATGATAATATGGGTTATTATGAGGTGTAGTTATATGGATCTTATTATTTTAGTTTAGAATTTGTAGTTTATTATGAATTTGAAACATACTCGGGTGGTATGAATTGTAGGCATTATTTCCTGTATGAGCTAAATAATAATGTATGATTCATTCATGTGTTGATGGAATAAAAGTATACTTTACTTATTCTTATGTATACTATGTGATGTGATATTATTGCTAGGAGGATGAAATTTATATGATTCTTTAATTTATATACTATGTTTTATATATTAGAGTTCATATTAATGATGCTAATAGGTAGTGAGATGGATTCCACTAGCCTACGTAGCACCACCACTGTTAGATAATCTGATTAAGTGGTGTGTGATGAAATTAACTGATCAAGATGATCGTATGTTATTTTAAAACTTTGTCCAAAGTAATGTTGGATGTACATTGTCATTTCATATGTTTGATTTTCATGTTATATGGTATTATGTTAGAAACGTATTTTATTTATGATACATGTCATGTAATAGTAAATCTTATAAGGACACTGAGTATTAACACGTCTCATTGGATTCTTGCACTGTTCTATCTATTTATTTGTGAAGTGATGGCCATTCCCTAATAGGAGGTTGTGCAAGGGACTGTTAGTCTATGGTTGGAGGAGAAAAGTTCTCAAATGATGTTCTCCCTCCCCACTATAGTAGTTACCTAGAGATGACATTTATGATTATTAACGATACACGAGTTGTTTCAACTCGAGCTCTAAAGAGCTTGGTATCTAGATTAGGTTGTAGTCCTGAAGAAAATATAATTATATTATGTATTTGTTATACTTGAACAATAATTTTTATATTGTGAGACCAGTCATAGCTTTGTCCTATTGTATTTACTTTTTGTGGAGTTATATAAGATTATTAATATATATGGTAAATTAAATTAGAAGTACTTTTGTTCATAGTTATGGTTTTGATATATTGTATTATTTTATTCTGTGGAATGAATGCTAAGTAAGTTTTTTTTTAAAATTATTGTATTTTTAAAGTACAACTTGAGGGGTTGTAACATGTGGTATCAGAGCCGTAGCTCAAACTCTAGGACCTAATGAGTCCATTAGCATTTTTCATACCATTATGATTAGTAGAGAAGAGGAATGAGAAAGTATGTATCATACATTGAGTGTGTACCTTAGAGCATTCGTACCCACTTAGAGTTGTTAAAGGGTTCATTTATTGAATGTCTCATTGATGATGGTTTTATAAGGTGTATGGGTAGGAGAGTGCATAGCTTAGTTCTTGAGTTGTGAACAATAGTTTCCTACCATATTTTTGATCTTAGATTAAACACCTCGGGTGTGATTATGTCTTTATTGAATCACCTTCACCATTTATGTTTTGTGTTGTGAGTGTTTTAAAAGCATGTAATGCTTTTCACTTAAGTAAGTATGCTTTAGTTTTGTGTCCTATTTATACAGATCCTAGGAATGGGAATCCTATAAGACCATTCTAGAGTGGCACCACCAAGTGTGGTAGAAATTTTCCTTTAGTTGAATGTAGACATCTTGGTTGAGAATTCCTTTGTGTTAGGAGTTTGTTATGCAAATTAGCATCCTTATATTTATATAGACTTGAGAAGAAGAGTCAAATCTCTTAGTTAGATTAGAGATGAGTTGTTATGTTCTCACTCTCCTCTTACATCTTTTTAAGCTATCGAGAAGATTCATATGTTCAGGATGTTGATTTAGAGTTTTCTTAGGTGAAAATTTGTTTTTGAATTATTGTTATAGTTTTATTCCCTTGGGCTCATAGGATAATGTTTTCTATCTCTTGTTGAGAGAAGCTGTAGACTTGGATAGATTGATGCATCTTTGAAGTTAATATTTTCCTTCTAGTTATGGAGGTAGGTTATAATACTACACTTACAAGTTTAGTAAGTGGATATTGATTAACAACATGTATTGCAGTGTTTCATTCTACCATATGAGGTTATGTAAGAAGTTTTGTTTATGAGATGTTAGTTATCTATTTTTTCCCCACTTTGTAACTTTATAGAGTTACTATTTTATCTAATTTGTGTACTTGACCATGAGGAGTGCCCAACATTGAATTTATATTAATTCTAGTTGATTACAATCATTATGTTATTGTTTATCTTTGATTAGACTGATATTATTCTCTTCTTGAAGCATATTATTTTGAAGAGTTATATATATACCATTCTTCGAGAGCATATAAGGTATAAAATGTGCAAAACATCTTCTTAGTCTAAAGGGCTGAGATAAACATTTTAACTTGTTGTGTGCTAGTCGTGCAAGCAAGGAGACATTGTCTCACTTATAAGGTTGTAAGGACGATATAATCCTTAGCTTTAATATATTATGTTAATTATTATCACTTAATAATGAAAATAACACTATAGATTAAGTTACAGATTATGATACTAGTTATGTTTGATTAGTAGAAACTTAATACAATATTAGGATGATTGTATGATTTTTCTTATATGTATGTTAGTACATCTAATATTATTTAGCATAAAGTATTGCTTTCTATGAACTATTAGTATAGATTTATGAACCTTATGCATATTGAGGATATCTTCAGGTCGTGGAGACCTGAGGGAAGAGTGATGAATTAGGAATGTAAGTACTAAGCGATAGGATGGTATCCTACTTAACCTCAAATAGACTCGATTATTACTAAGTTGGATTTGACAGATGGACTTGTCGAATCCAAAATTTGACAAGTGAAACTTGTCAAATTCAGTCGTATGATCATTTGTTTTGATTGTTGTGATGATCTCATGTGTTTTTGAAAAGTTAGTAAGAATTTTATCGAGTTATTATGGGTTTGTCTTATTGATTCTAGACCCCGAGGTGGTCATGATAGAACCAATCAACATGAGTGACATTCACAAAACTTGTTTGCGTAATAGAAAATGTCACTGAGTAGGGTCTTGTGGGACCAATACTCTAAGAATAGTGTTGGATGGGATAACTAATTTGAGTTTTTCAAGTAAATTTTATATTTATTTACATGATATGATACTTGATACTATGTTTTTATGCTGTTAAACTTTATTTATTAATTAGAACTTTAGTTTGTATAAGAGTCATTAGGGTGATGACCAATTTTAGGGGAGAGGATGTCACATCCTAATTTCACCTTATGACTTATAAATATTTGAATTCATAGATTAGTATGGTTATTATCTCATTATCATTGCTTTGACTTGAGATTTATGACATATACTGATATGGGATAGTAATATTGTTGATTAGTTCACAAGATGTGACAACTATATTTTATATTCTTTTACATTGTGGATATGTATCTATTAGTTTTTGCATCATTAGTAAAAACTTATGATGATTCAGACTAACTACCTACTTGTTACGAGGTGGATGTAAGATAGATCTTACCCTCAGAGCTAGACGAGAGAGAGCATCATCAGAGATGATCAACTAGATGGAACAATTAGAGGAAAATCAGTAGAAATTATTAGTGACCCTACACACATGCACATTTGTTTTTAAATGTTATGCATAAATGTTAGTGCATAATTGAGAAATATGATCTGCAATAATATTTGTGTGTGTGGATTTAGTTTTAATATGCATTAGATCTCTCTTTTAATTAACTTGATTTTTGAGTTTAAAATCTGGTAAATAAATAGATTAATTGCTATAAAGGTAATAATATTGTAGATACGGTAATCTTACAATAAAACACAATTAATAACTTAAGTAGTTATTAGTTAAATAAATAATTATCCTAGTAATGATTATTTGCATGAAAATAGAATTATCTTAATATTCTAAAGTTAAGTTAATCTTGAATATACATAAATTACTTGAAAATTAGGAAAATAGATATAATTGATTATTACGTCAACTTAAGTTTATGTTGAGAGAACTTGAAAAAGGGCGTGGTAAATTAAATAAGAAAAATGGCATGTTTTTTAATTATAATTAAAGAAACTAGAAGATGAGTTAATTATAACATACAAAGAAACAAAGATAACGTGCAAGGGTTGGGCGCAACAATGAAAAGAGTAGTAAATTTTATAAATGAGGAATTTTGGGCAGTGAGATACATGAATGGAGAGAGAGAAGAATCTAAGGATTGGTGAGAGAGAAAGACAAAGCAGGAAAAAGGCATATTACTAGGTTAGTTTTGAAATAGTTTTTCTTTCATTCTAAAATGGTGTATTTAATTTGTATAGTGTACATGTAATTATTTTTTATCAATGTAATGAGCATATATTTAAACTTGTGTTTGGGATTAACAAGGTTACTTTAAATTTATAGAGTGTTATTTTACTAAATAGAAATTTTGACCGACGTTTTAATTTATCAAGCCTTGTGCTGAGGTTAACATATTAAGAGTTGCATATATATATATATATATATATATATATATATATATATATATATATATATATATATATATATATATGCCATAATCCATCTACAACAAACAACTATTTATTGGGCAATGTCAGATATAGATTAGCTATGTTTTAATTAATGACATCTCAATTAATCACTGCTACATTTTATTTTTAAAAAACTAAATCCTTCCAATTTTGTAGCGACTTCTTCCTTTTATAAACCGGTATGATAGAATATATAAAGGTAGAATCTATATAACGTAGTTACGTCTTAGTTTAAGGAAAAAATATTGGTTGAGTATGTTTAAAAGTGCCAAGTCACTTAATTATAACATAACTTATATAATAAGATTGTTGTGTATATAATATGCAGAGCTTTTAATTGCTAACATTTTGCCATATTTTGAAATGTTAAGTAAATAATAATAGCTATGCATACAAATTGAGATGCTATATTGTTGAATATACCATTGAAAGCACAGTGAGTATATATTATAGAGTGCTGAATATATATACGTTATAGAAATGTTGAGAATATAGTTTAAGAAGCAAAGTCACTTTACCAAAAAGTTGAGTATAACATGGAATTCTACACATGAATTAGGAAGTTGAACGATTAAATGGTATGGCTACGTTTCATTTAATATAAAAATATTTTTGGATTAAAATATTGGGTGCCTGATTTATAACACCATGCATTATGGAAATAATGTGTAAACATTATTATAGAATGTTGAGTATATAATTTCACTGAGTATTATATTTTAATGAAATGTTGGAGCCTTAATGCTGCACTGGAATATTTTATTTGAAATCTGAGTTTAAAAACACAACAACATCATGTTTTAGAGGTCAGCACAATATAGATATATATGGTAAAAGATTATTTTTATTAGCAGTGTCCCACCTATATTATGAACTATGTGATATCGCAACGCATATATAAAAAAGATTAGATACTAAGTCTTATGTTAAATACTGAGATATATGGATTAAAATGCCTAGTTATATGATAGAACATTGGAGACATTTTTATATAAGTGCTATCTTTTAAGAGTAATTGTTGTGTCAAAAATTAAATAGCTGAGTTTAAAATATATTAAATGCTGAGTCTTTACCTAGGTGGCAAAGTAATTATTAAAAGCTGAATCTTTACTTAATGTGGAGTCAATAGATAAGTAATATTGAGTGCTTATTTGAATCATTGTGTTATTATTTGACACATGTGAGTAATAAATTAAAACACCTAGTTTTAATTTAAAGTGTTGATAATTTAATTGAGATTGTTAAGTCATAATTGCAGAGTCTATTTTGATTATGTCTCTTTTTTAATGCAAGATTGAATGTTTGATGGAACTTTAACTTTGCCATGGATTGCTTGAGTTACATTTCAAATTAATGAGTGTGATTACCATAATTTCATATGAGAATCTATAACGATTGTTTGTTAATAATTATGTTATTAATAAATACTTTATCTCAAAGTAGTAAAAACCACCATGTTGAGACAATATGGGAAAAATGATTTTAAAACCTGTAAATATGATTAAATGTACTTTTGGAACATAGTATAATAGTTTGAGTTTTAAGATATCCAATTTATGGAAATATCTGTATTTAACCAATTATATTGAGCTTTTAGGTAAGATATTGATTTATGTATAAGTATTTCAAAGGATAATATTCCTGGATGGTATATTTTTGAGACATGTCAAGATGTCTACGAAATTGATTCTGACAATATTAGATGATGAAAGTCATTGGTTGAAATATGAATGACTCTTGAAACTTTGCAATCCATTTAAAGTATTTGTTAAGTACTTTTGAAATGACTGAAGCTTTGGAGGTGTTCTAAATAAAACTATATCTACATGGGCTTGGGTATTCTTATGATTAAATAGGACATTAGATATCGTGCCTGTATCTAAAATAATAGTTTGATAGTGAGATAAAATTGAAATAAAAAACTTTAAAAAATTGAATACTGCCCTTAAGTTATGTTCATACAAGGTATAACTTGATTTATCATTACCGAGGTCATGATAACTTTTAGTGATGTGCTTATTAAGTAAAGACAAATAGTTTTTATGTAGCATAGTAGTGTTATGAAAACATGTCAGTCGGGTCAAATTCTATAGCATCATGAAAAGATAAAAAATTGTGTGCATTGTATTTGTGAGAGTATGTGATATGCAAGTATTTGATATTTATAGAATAAAATAGTGCATCATGATGTGTGTCTTAAGATTGTACTTTTGTCTGATTATTATTGTGCACTATAATTCAATACTCTCTTGTTTAATAATTATAATGTAAGATTGATTGTTTGTGTTTGAGTAGGGTGTTCATGTGTAAGGAGCTATGATAGTATGGGATATCATAGAATACTACATCTTAAATGTATATGTCTAGATGGTACATACTATAGATTTATGTCTAAACTCTCATCTACATCGACTGATTAAATGTATGAGTTAGTTAGTACTTGATTAGTATATTTTGTAACAGTTAGTAAGATATCATGTGTGCATGCATATAATCTTGAGAGTGTAAATGAATGTTGAGTTAGAATTTCATGTGGTTGTATGATTTATTTTGTTTATACTTGCTTGATTAAAAGTGTATGCTTTCATGTATCTATGATTACTTCGTATGACTGATTATGGGAAACTACTAGTTATACTTCAGAACACTAGACTGTGATAATATGGGTTATTATGGAGTGTAGTTATATGGATCTTATTATTGCAGTTTAGAACCTGTAGTTTATTATGAATTTGAAACATACTCGGGTGGTATGAACTGTAGACATTATTTCCTGTATGAGTCAAATAATAATGTATGATTCATTCATGCGTTGATGGAATAAAAGTATACTTTGCTTATTCTTATGTATAGTATGTGATGTGATATTAATGCTAGGAGGATGAAATTTGTATGAGTCTTTGAGTTATATACTATGTTATATATATTAGAGTTTGCATTGATGATGCTAATAGGTAGTGAGATAGAATCCACTAACCTAGGTATCATCACCAATGTTTGATAATTTGATCAAGTGGTGTGCAATGAAATTGACCGAACACGATGATCGCATGTTATTTGAAAATTTTGGCCAAAGTAATGTTAGATGTACATTGTCATTTCATATGTTTGATTTGCATGTTGTGTGATATCATGTTTGAAATTTATTTTCTTTATGATACACGTCATGTAGTAGTAAATCTTACAATGACATGGGGTACTAGCACATCTCACTAGATTCTCCCACCGTTCTATCTACCTATTTGTGAAGGGAGGGCCATTCCCTAATAAGGGATTGTGCGAGGGATTGTTGGTATGTGATTGGAGTCAAAAAGCATTTAGATGATGCTCTCTCTCCCCACTACAATACTTACCTGGATATGACATTTATGATTATCAGTGATACATGAGTTGGTTCAACTCAAACTTTGGAGAGCTTGGTATCTGGTTATTGTATTAAGATGTAAGCCTAAAGGAAATGTAATTATATTATGTATTTGTTAGACTTGAATAATAATTGTTGTATTATGAAACTAGCCATAGCTATGTCCTATTGTATATAATTTTCATAGAGTTATATAAGATTATTATTGTATGCGATAAATTGAATTAGAAGTACTTTTGTTCTTAGTTATGGTTTTGATATATTGTATTGTTTTATTATGTGGAGTGAATGTTAAGAAAGTTGTTTTTAAAAAAAAATTACTACATTTTCTAAGTACAACTTGAGGGATTGTAACAAAGCATACATAATTTTTGCATTGCTTTGTTAGCTACGCACAATGCATTTAAACATATGTAAACATGTTGTAAGAGTTTTATTGAATGGGTGGTTTGTTTTGTCCTACTTGTCTTCTATAGATTTTTGATATCCATTTTTTCCTTGATTTTATGCAAGATGCTTTAAAGATCATTTTTTTTAATTTAGTAGGTGATGTTATGTCATTTGCACTATAATTTGTAATGTTAGTGTCATGTTGACATATTATTGTCAATGCTTGATAGTGAACATGATTTGTGTTTGTTTCAAAGAATACTATGTCATAGTTTCTTTCTAGTTGCAGATAATTAGAGTACATCTTTGTTATATGCATCAGATGAGCTGACCAAACATAGATTTTTGCATCTAGCAATATGGACATCTTCTCAAATAAAAATTCACCTAACTTGAGATTTTGCTTGTGTTTTATATTATGTTAGAATGTAACTTTGTTTGGATGCAAGATAGTGACATTTTATCTTGACACAATATCTCATTGCAAAAAGATTGTGTAGAAAGAAATTTAGTGTTTTTCTTAGGAATATAACTATTGAAATGCACAAAAGTGCAAAATACGAGATTTAGGGGGAATAACAGTTTATATATACAAAAAGTTTAGAAGTGGATCAAAGTTCCATCATAACTAAAAATCCAAAACTATTTAGGCTTTTAAAGCAAGAGATGATCACTCAGAACAACAATGCAAGAACTAAAAAAGACTATTGAGATTAGAGGTGTAAACTGTAAATATATGATCATAATGCATTTCAAGACTTATAAATTATAATTTTGAAACTTATAGTACAATTGGTAAAAATTGTCTATGATATTATGCATTGGATATGGTTGTATGTATGCTTGCATATCAAATGTAGGTTTGATGTATGCTTGAATTCAATGCGAATTAATGAGATGAACTAAAAATAATAATATTTGGGGCATTCCACAAGTACTAAAAATGTGTTCTATAATTATTTAAAAATATTTATATTGATTGTTATGCAAAAAAAATTGAAAGTTGTGCATATATTGTGGTTAGTTCTTGCTTGTTTTGCAATCTGTGTTGAGTCTATAGTAATACTAATCTAAGTTTATATAGAAAATAGATTATTATTAGTATTAAAAGTGACTTTGTATTGAGAATTGTTGGTGCTTGAGTTTGTGTGCAATTTTTCAATGTGCATTTGCTTTAATAATTTGAACTTGAAAATACAAATTTAATATTGTGTTAGTTGTTATTATAATTTTAATTTGGCTAGCACTTATGTTACTTTTGTTTGTTTGCATCAACAATATATAGTCGAACAACATAAAATAGCTCTATACAAAGAACATAACTCTGTATGCTCGAAATAATTATTAAATAAATCATAGTAGACTATTAACCATCAAAAACTTTATATTTTATAACTTACAAGTTTAGATTCAATTATTGTCCTTACTTGTATTGTGTACATTTTATATATTATATAATTATTTTAATAAAATTGTTCAGTAGTTAATGCATTTTTTTATTATGATAATTTAGTTGTGTGTGGGTTTGTTAGTTTGTAAAATATTATTTAAAAAACATTAAATAGGTTTTAAATTTATTCTAGATTTGTTTTTGTAATCGATTAAAAAGAAGTTGTGCAATGACTTTAACACCTATTGGTAGCTAGGAAAACAAGACTTGATTGATGTTTTTGGGTGCATGCCGCTTGCCATTGTGTAAGCTAGGATTGTAGGGTTAAGGTTTTGATTGGCATAGTATACAACTTGGGGAAGCTATAAACATGTCATATGTCTCAATCTTGTGTAAAGTGGTAATCAGAATACATAGTTAAATATGATGGTAGATAAAGACTAAAGGAAATGGGATTGTCACATGTTTTGGACATATTGAGCATAATTGAGGATGTTATGGTGAGGGAGCTACGCTGATAGGGCCCATACAAATGAGCTTTGCACGCATTGAGTTCATTGTCTTGCAAGTCTCGACTGCAACAACCTTTGAGGGACCAAGTGCTGATTAATTTACTTATAAATAATACTTACCCATGACAAGTTTTTGCTAACATAACCTTAATATTTACATTAGAAAAACATGAAAAAAAACTTTCACCTAAGCATTATAAAATGCAACTTAAAATGAAATAAACGAATAAACCATATTCCCTCAATATATTACTTACTGGCTCTAATATTATCGCAAAATTTGTGCCATATTTGTTTCATATAAAGAAAATTAAATTAAAACTAGTAATTGTCTTAGAGGTGCAAGTCATGTTAGAAGGTATTTAATATCAATATTGGTACGACACATGAAATGCTTCAATGCTAAACCTATCTATCCTTTTTTTCCATGAAACGTCAATTTGATATTTTTTGTGGGTTTGATGGTGGAAAAGAAAGTGGTGTGTTAATTCATATGGCATGGATGGGGAGGAGATGCCACGTTTCATAGTGAACTTGAATAGTGATGAAGTGATGCGAAAATTCAATGCCATAAAAACATGAAAAAGTGGTGAGAGATTCACTGATATGACACATAGAATGCTTTCATGTTGAACTTATCTAACCTTTTTTCCATAAAACATCAATATGATATTTTTAGTGGGGGTGATGGTGGAAAATAAAGTGGTGTGTTAATTCATTTGGCATGGGAACAAGATATGTGGGGAAGATATGTCACATTTCATAATGGACATGAACAATGATGAAGCAATGCGAAAATTCGACATGGTAAAAAACATGAAAGTGGTGAGAGATTCCAATATAGGATGAGTTAAGTGAGGGGTGTGTCTTCATGATATAGAAAAATGGGGTGCTATAAGTGAAATAATGCAAATCACTAGGAGTAATGCACATGAAACCAATGATCACTCAAATCATTTCACCTTTTGTGCATGAAGCATTAAATAATAATAATTTGATATTTCTAGTGGAGGTTATGGTGGAAAATGAGGTAGTGAGTTATTAATATATGTAATAATTGTATATATTATTCTTTATATTATTAGTACCTACGGGTGCTATATGTTTCACCTCATGGGATTATTTTGCATTGGAAATTGTTTCCAACAAATAACAGTCCAACACTGGGATAAATAAAAAGTCTTTTAATATTTTATCTTCCTCTCATTAGCATTAAATAGTGAATTTGTTTATATCATGTGTTCAATGAATGGGTTTTGTATGCATCTCATTTTGATGGAACCTTTTATGAGTGGTAGGAAAATTACCAATATTTACTGTCAATGCCATGGGTAAGCAGAGTGCATGTGATTTCAAGTCATCCAATAGTTGTGGATGGTGCATTGCTACAAAAATAATTCTAGAACATGTTGGAAATACATTTCTACATGTGTATTATGTTTTCCGTAGTAATAAAAAAGGAGAATAGAGTAGACCAGGTGACAAAAATAGATCAGAATAGAGTAGCAAAAAATATATGGCATAAGAAACTGAAAGAGAAGAAACAAACAATATGCAACAACATTTTTAGGAATAGAATATTTCACTATTTATGTGTCTTTTATCTTGTTTATGTGCATTTTGAATTCTGAACAACAATATGCTTAAGGCAATATACAACTTTTAATGGTTTATAACACAACACACCTATAATTCACAACAAATGAGCAGTGTATAGAACTGAGAAACTAATTGAGTTTAACAATGTGGGTATAGTGTGATGAGAAAAAAAATGAATTCAACAATGTGGGTATGGATGTGTTGAGAAAAGGATTTAATTATGCAATGTGGGAATTATTTTACTAAGGTCACTGGCATTGTTTTTTTGTTTACTTGTGTGTTTGAAGTTTTCAATGATTTACAAAAGATTCACAAACCAAAATCAAGGCCTCATTTATTAGCAGGTTCAGTCGGCATGAACCATGATAACCAAGTGCAGGCCACATGATCAAACATCCATCTGTAAGGGGTTGGTAAGCATATACCTTGTAACCATTTTTTTCAAAACATGTCAGGGCTATAAAGTTAAGCAAATCGCATTGTAGTTTGTGTGTCTGTGAGGGAAGAATCACATTTTAGACCTTGATAAGAAAATACTCTCTTTTATAAAGTAAACATCAAATTTTTTCAGACGATGTTCTAAATGTTGTTTTTGGATTAATGCAAAGATATATTTTCTTTAATAAAAACTCAGTTGTGTTGGATATATACCATTAAGGTAAAAATGAGCTCTTTTAAAAAAAACTAAGCTTATATTTATATTTCAATTGTTTTTTATGTTCATTTTTATGGAAACCATTACACTTTTACCACTTGAGTTCATCATTTGACCCTATGGCATATAGTAATTCTCCACCATTTTCATATTATTTGACTACCAAAAAAAACTATAAAAAATATTTTGGAAAATGAGGTATATCATGCAAAAATACAATTATCTTTTTCACATACCTACTATGGTTCATATGCCATGATAATGGAATGAAACCCATTTTTACTTCTAATGCACCACGATTTCTATTCAATTTTTATTTGGAACAAAATTTTATTTGTCTCCACCCAATGACAATGTGAAAAAACCAATATGATAATGTATGGTGCACGAAAAGCTATATCGAATGTAAACAATTTCCAGTATTTTCTATATAAAGAATGTCACGGGAGTCTGCTAACATCGACCCTTACAATTAGCCATATTGCTTCATGCAAATTGATTTCCAAAATTCTTAGATCTTTCCAAAATTTCTAATATGTAAATATCTGGGAAGAAGAAAAGTAATGCAAATTTTGATGGCAGTTTTGTAGTTTATTTGATTAATTTTAATAAACCATTTCGAACAAATTTTGGTTATTTTTTGTATTGGTTAACACGATGGAAGTTAAATCCTATTATTTCTAATAAATTATCTATGCTTATTTCTGAAATGACTTTAGCTATGCCAAATCGTAGGTACTAAAGCCACAACATGGTCCTTGTTCATATTAATTATATTTATATTCTATATATTCAAACACATAAATAATATCAATATAGAATATAATATAAAAAATTATATTAGATATTAAATACATATTATTATAAATTATAATGATAATTGATACAAATTTATTATAATCAATAATATATAATATACTATATGTAGCATAATAATATCATAAATTATATTATATATAGGTGTAATGTTATTATGTATATTAAATATTATAAATTTATTAGATAAGATAATGCTAGTTATTGAGTGGCACATGGCTAATAGATCAACAAGTGTCTTTAAATTATGTAAACATTTGTTTAGATCATGAAGAAACATTTGGAATCATACACAAGGTTCATGAAATCTCTGACATAATGTTTGAAACAAATGTGGTTTCGTGCAATGTTATGCCTTTAGGATATGCACGAAATGGTTTCCTTAATGATGCTTTAAGGCTTTTGAATGGGTAAAAATATACTGAGATGGAGGGTTTATCTCTCACAACAATCTTTAAGATATAGTGTAGCTTTCCATGAGCAATATAAACATAGACATGGCTACACAAGAGTGACGAGTCATACAAATGAATCGCCATCTCGCAATATTGTTAGTCGTACTCAATTCCCAAATATTTTGGCTTCCTTTGTTCATCAAAGCAAAGGCATTAATTATCTCCAACATAAACATGTTGGAGCTAATTGTGGTGAAGTTGTGTTTGGTGGCGACAACTACAACAGACTAGGTAGAAATGCATGCTTCAAAAAAGTATTTAGGCTGAGTTTTACAAATTAGCAACAGATAGGTGGTTGGTTATGCAATTGTATTTCTCCTTTTTTATTCTTGTATTTAACCCATCATGAACTTGCATCTTTGACTATTTTTGATCTTTGTTGTATAAATTTCTATTTTTTTCCATTTTATAGGTGTGTACTAATGCATTAAATAATACTGGTAAGGCATCAGGTTAACTATTTGTAAATACTTAATAATTATTTGTGATAAGGCCAACCATTATGTCATTTAACTCCTAAAAGCATTTTATAGTTTTATTTGAGGAGCTTAGACATAATGACACTAGATATCTCTCCCAATGTATATGTACGAGTTGTAGCTATTTTAGAGATTTAAGGTCATTCCTAGTCATATCCTTTTGATGAAAGATGTTACCAAAAATGTTGTGGTTCCACCATTACTTGACCCTATCCTTAATTTCATGGTGTGAAAACTACATATGCTCGAATCTGAAGGGAGTTTTATATTTTTTAAATTTGTTGTCCATATTAAGAACCAAAGGGTTATGGTCAGACCCAATGTAGGGTAAAGGGGAAAGACAAAAATATTGAATGAGAAGCTAGTTGACAAAAATAAGAGATCGATTAAGCCTGAGTTGGATTAATCTATCTTCAAGATGTCTGTTAGACCAGGGGTAGGGTTAACCTCTCATGTCCACATCAATGAGACTATTCTATACTACAAAGTCAGTTAGATCTTCCATGCTTTTCATGAAGGATTGAGTGTTTCCTTTTTTTTCTAAGGGATTCAGTGGAGTGTTGAAGTCTCCAACTATAATATGATTAATTTCTTTGCAAGTGGATTTGAAAGTATTGATCTCATTCCATAGTCATTTTTGAGCATAATGAGAATTAAGAGCATATACATTTGATAGAATCTAAGTGTTACTGCAATTTATTTCAGTGGATATAATGGCTAGATGATGGGATTTATTTATAATAATTACTCCTAATTCTTTGTCATCCTATTAGGTTGCAATTCCCCTAGAAGCACCAACTACAATAATAGAGGCAACTTTTTCTCCTTTCCACACTTTGTGTATTGTTTCTTCTATTGTGTTCTCTTTAATCTTTGCCTCTTGGACAACTAATATATTAGGAAGGCTTCCTTCGAAGGTCTCTAAGGTTCATTTGATTATTGTTTTGGTTCATTCCCCTAATGTTCTAGCTTATTAATTTCATTGCAATGTCTCATGGGCAGTTTATAGAGTCTATCTTGGATTGTAGCTTCTTTACCATCAAGTACTCCTTGATCAATCTTTTTGATTCTAGAATAGGTCATGTTTAGCCTTCCCGTTTTAGTTGAGTTACCTACATATGGTTGCTTTTTGGATTGGTTGGTTTGTGGAGATGTACCAAATTCTTGTTCTATATCTTTTCTCATAATTGGTGAGGACATTGCTGCTTTGATTTTGTGAAGTGTGTCTAATTGCTTTGATCTTCTTCAGCTTCCTGTGATTGTTTATTTTGAATTTAATTGGTGCTTTCCTCTTGTTTTGATTTTTCATAAGCAATTATTTATTTAGGGATTTTTCATCTTCTACTTCACCCATTTCAAAATGTTGGAGATAATGAAACTTATTTCTACTAATGGGAGGATATTGAAAAATAAAAGGAGACATGATTTCTTAAAAGATTTTTACCTTGGTCACCATAGGGAACTCCTCTATTGTTTCTTCCACTTCTTTGTTTCTCATTCTTTCAGAATTGGTGGGTGTCTCTCTTGCAGTTGTTGATTCTCCTGCTTGTTTTTTTGCTTTAAAACTGGGGCTCTCTTCTTTTTTTTCCCCTAGGGAAGGATTTGTATTTGGACTCCTTTGTTCTGTTCCATTGTTTATGAAAAGATTTAGAATCTCTAAATCATGTTGTTCTGTGAGTAGATTGTTTTGGTTGTTTTATTTTTGCAGTGATACAGGGATTTGCTCTTCTAAATTTTATGATTGTGGGTCTTCGATAGATTTTTTTATCCAAATCTACCAATCTTTTCTGAACACATAAATGTTTGCTTTTTTGACAAAAGTAGGGTAGTCTTTGGTTGAATGTGCTAGTTTTTTGCATCCCTCACATTTTAGAGTAAAGTGTTCATATTCAATTTTTTTGACCCATTCTCCACTTGTTGAATCCAGAGAAATGGACACATGTAGATCTTGATCCATGTGGACATTTATATAGAATCTTGAATGAATCATACGAGTACTATTTTTGTGGTTGAGTCAAAGGCTATGAGGTATCCCATGGTTTTAGAAATACTGATGAATATATCATCCCAAAATTCTAATGGGATACTTGGGAGCCTGACCCAAATGGGCATCATATTTATTTTCTCTTGCTCAGGGTTGAATCTCACTTTCCATTTTTTAAGGAATAGTCCAGATTTCCCTAAGAACCAGGGGCCTCCCACTAGGATGTTAGCAAAATCTTCTTCATTATCGTAACAAATGAGGAAGAAATCGTTGCTCATGGAGGAGATTTCTAGATGTCCCTTTGGTGTCCATCTTTTAGAAGCCCATTGTCTGAAAGTATCTATGTTACGACAAACTCTAAGGAACTTGCTAACCAGGGCATTTATCAGTTTGGCTGAGCATTTAGCTTTTATTGTGTTAGGGATAACTATCTAAAATCCTTTTGAATCCTTGGATATTTTGAGCTCTTGATTAGGATGGATCTCTTCATATTCTCCCACTTTTCCTTTTAATTTTGCCACCCAAGATAGGTTCACTTCTCAGTTCCAAAGGGCCCTGATTGCAATGTTTAGCTGACTAGATTTGTTGTCTTTGTTAGTTTGTGATTCTCAATGTTGTTCACTCATTGATCCAATCGATCCCTCAGATTGTTGGTCCCTAGAGGTTGGCCAAATTCTCTCCCTTCGCTAAAAATTTTGAATTTTCCTTTCCCACCCCCATTCCATCACTCTTCTAGAAAATTTATATTGTATAGAAATAATATGTTATCTACTAACATAATCTAATGTTATAGTAAATATAATATAATCTAATGTTATAGTAAATATAATCTAATCTAAGATTATAGTAAATATAATCTAATGTTATAATAAATAAAATCACTCTCCTTTCTCTCCTAATGTTATAGTAAATATAATATAATCTAATAGATTAGAGGCACGTCCATGATGATTTTATTCTTTCATTATTAGTCTCAAAGGGAGGGACTATTAGCCTTCATTAAGTTTAATCTAGGATTAATCTCTGCTTGATTGCCCAATGACGTTCCTTTGTTTTTTATGCTGATAAATATGCGAACAAATAACCAAAGTAAGATGCAAGTTACTTAGCTCAGGGATTAAATAATATTATTTCATTTCATTTGATTGGACCAAACATTTGCATGTTATGGGGCAACTTCACTCCAACCAACGCATCACTGTCGCACCTCCTTTGGATGCTAATGAAACCATGGCACCCCTATATAACAATCATTATAGGGGGATTTTAATGCTGTCAACACTTTGTCAATGTCATTATTAAGATGGTTTGTGTATTTGTTGTGCCTATGCATCCAGTCTATCTGCCAACTAATTCTTGTTGGACTACATACTTATCTTCTTCACTATGTCTAACTATGTCAACTATTGTCAACAATAAATTATTGTGCTGGTGGTCCACATTTAATTAGGAAATGTGTTGATGCTCTTAAAAATGTACAGTTCATTACCAATGAACTATTTTACCCTGTCCTCTTCGATAAAGATGACATCCAGAGGAAGTTAGCAGATCTAGAAAGAATGGCAAGCAACTGTTGCAAAGCTGTGGTTACTGTTTATGTCAGTGACTCATTACACTAATGACATCTTTCTTTAATTTTTCTTCAAAATACTCTATTCCAGAAAGGGCAGAGATGCTTTATAGGTGTAAGTTCCCTAATCTACTTTTTTCAAGAAGAAAACATTGAATTTTCTCTCTTCTACAACAATTTGTTCTTCCAATCAGAGGGATTTAAGCTTCATATTGAAGAGGAACTTACTATAATTTTCTTCTTTAAATTCAGTGTTTCCACTACATAATGAACGATTCTCATATAGAAGGTGTGGTAGAATAACACATTTTTATTTTTGTTCCTTATTTGAACAAGTAGTATCATTCGTTGTACATTGTCCCGTGCCCAAGTTCAAAACCACTATTCTTTTCTTTTCCATGGTCTAATAGATTTTTTTCCCAACATTTAATTAATGTGCAATAAATTCCTCTATCAAAGAATTATAATCATCTTGAGGCTACGGAATCTTTTAGGTGGGATTCCCCATGGTTCAAGGTTTATGATGTTACCTATCTTTGTTAGGGGTGAGGCTACTACAACAGAGACACAGGCACCAGAGGGGCCAGTTGCAAAATATGAATATCAAGCAGATGTTGTGTTCTTGTCATCCTTGGATAGTTTCTTGCATGTCTTTTGTGCCACTTTATTTTCCAAGATTAGGGTTGTATTTTTGACTTTATTAATCTTCCTGAACTTGCAGGTTAGTCATCTTTTTGATTTGATAGTGCACAACTTGTACAACAACAAGTTTTCTTGCATGAGTTAATTAGGTGAGAAGCTTATAGATAGTACTAAATTTATAGCAGTATGGAGTTCTATTGTGAATTATGCAAACTTTGTATCAAGACATTGAATTAATTTTAGTCTTAAATGGTTTTACATGTACCCAAAAGAGTTAATCTGCTAGCCGCTATCAATCTATGTATTATTTTTCTTCCATGATTTGTGATTTATAAATATATGGATGAGTTCCAATTAAAAAAAAAGGTAGCCTTCAATCAATTTTAAATCGACATGTATAATTAATTTGAAATTCCAGGCCTCGACATGGGTATCCTCATGAGGCATAGATACTGTTTCCCCAAATGCAACCAATGGGTTCAGAATTGGCAATGACTATGAAGTGATAGCACATCTGCACAAGGAACATGGCGAGTAGTCCATCCACATGTTGGATGGGATGTTCTCCATCATTTTACTTGACATACAGGATGGCACCTTCATTTCCGCTCGATATCCTATTGGAATTACTTCTCTTTCTATTGGATGGGGATTCGAGGGTACCCACCACACAATCTTGTTCTTGTTTGCCTAATTGTATGGACTGCATCACCTTATATTGTGTTTGTTTCCAGGATCTGTGTGGTTTGCATATAAAATGAAAGCTTTGCATGATGATTGTTAATGTTTCGAGGCATTTCCTCTTGGGCATATATACTCCAGCAAACAAGGTTGTCAAACCTGACAATTTTCTTCTATTCTTTGCAGGGGAAAGCTTAATGTTTTGTTTTGCACTTTAAAATTATACCAGAGAGTAGCATTATCTACCGCTGCAAACATTTGCAAGAAGCATATGCATTTTTTGTATTTCAGTTATAGCTTAATGACAAGAATAATATCGCATCGGCTCTCTTCTGTGCAGGCAGTAAAACATGCATCTATTTACTTGACTCAAAAACTCAATAATAAGACTTATATCTGTTAGTAATTTAGGAGTTATCCAGACATCTTTGAGAATCTACTTTAGCTGTCAACACAACTAAACTGCCCCGTAGGGACTTGGCACTTCGTGCCCCTTATTATTTTATTAAAAGGATGTTTGTTGTTTTTATTATGTAATACTTAATTTTTAATAGTTTTGGTGGGGTTTGAGATTTTGTATTTTAAACTCAACTTTTCCTTTTCCCTAATGCAATTGTATTGACCAAATATTTTGGTAATTTTTATCAATATATTTATTATATTATTAAATATTTGGTAGAATAAATACATGTAAACAATGAATTTTCTTAATTTATTTTATCTCTATAAATGAATTAGAATGTATTTGTATTCATAAATAAATTGAATTTAAATTAGGATCATATTAACATATAAACTGATTTTCAATTGTAAAAAAATTAAAAACATGAACAAGGGACGAAAGCACTTAAGTTAAAAAGACGAAAAACTTTAGTAGGTGAATAGAGGCTTGCGACAACAGTTGGATCTATAGCGGGTTTGTAGTGAGACTGACAACCATCTTCCCTTTGACTTACATTATGGCATCTAGGTTTTTTACAACTAGTGGCTCCATGAAATAGAACTCTGGATATTCCTCCAAAGATGCGGCTCGCCTTAAAGCTCCTTTGGCTTTATCTTTAGTTTCCCCTAGTTCATACATTGTCGAGAAGTCAGATGAAGTGCCTACAGTGGAAATATCTCTTCTTGAAGTAATTAGGTTGATTTCTAAATTTAAAGATTATGCAGTGATTTGTAGATTTAATGGATTATGGCCTTGGTCAAAAGATTTGCATCAATGGATCTATGCTTCATGGACCAATGAATGCGTGATCCATTTATGTTCTAAAGGATTTTTCATAGTTAAATTTTTTTAACATAAAGATTATTAGAGAGTTATGAAGGAGGGCGCTTGGTTTTGGGGAAGAGTTGGGATCTTTGTTACCCTCTGGTTTTTCAATTTTGATCCCTCAACAATGGTGATTTCTAAAATACCGATTTGGGTTCAGCTTTCAAACCTCCCTCTTCCCTTCTGGCACCCTTTAGTATGTGAAGCCATTAGTAACGTGCTAGAAAAATTCTTAAAGATGGATATTGAGCGGTCTAGGCAAGGGTTGTTTACCTATGCTTATATTTGTGTGGAGGTGCATCTTAGTAAAGGTCTCCAGATAGAATCCATTTGAAACATGAAAACTTCATTCGGATCCAAACGTTAGATTATGAAAATACTGTCTTTAGATGTCATTTCTGCCACCAAGTTGGCCATCTCGAAAGAATTTGTCTTCATGCAGACAAGCCAAAAAAGAAGAAGGACCAATCCTCTCATCCTAAACGCTGGCAACCATATGAACACACTTTTCCAAACAAGGACGTGACAAATTCTAAAAATGGCTCAGGGAAGAAAGAAGGCTCAAAGTTTATTGGAGAATTCATTGTGGCAGATTCCTCTTGCCAAATGACATCTGCAGGTAATGCTACAAGGGGAGGTATCAAGAGATCAAATGACTCTGAAACCTCTGACCCTGATAAGGATCAAATCTTGTTTGAACCTCAACATAATCTTGTACTTCCGATGTTATTTCTAGTCTAATGAATATTGGTCATTCAGAGCATTGGATTGAAGTTAAAAAAAAAAGGGCAAAAAAGATCGTATAGTGGATGTGAGGTTTGGCCATATATAATCGTTTTTAATGTTCTTTTTATTTACTTGACTTGTCTACCTGATGCAACTTAGTTTTTAGAGTATGATTTCTCCACCCATCTTTTTTTGTATGATTAATATTGTATTATAAAATTTTTTAACAATAAAAATACATTTTTCAAAAAAAAAAAAAACCAATAAAAATGTAGTTTAGAATGCAATAACATTTTGGATATGCCCCAAATATAATTTAAAGTGCAATAATATTTTAGACATGCCCCAAAAACGTATAAACTTAAAGAGATCCAATCAAATAAAAAATTATAGAAAAAAGAAAATAAGAGCTGAAGATATTAAGGACCATCAAAAATCAAAAGAATATGTTACAAGTACAGAAACATTCTAAAATTATACAATTTAATGACTAGTAATTTTGTCTGTTCCAGCGAAAATGGGAACAGGAAAACCCCTTTTTTCGTTGATATTTATACCTTAGAGGTGGAGATGCGGGGTATCGATCCCCGTACCTCTCGCATGCTAAGCGAGCGCTCTACAATCTGGGCTACATCCCCTTCGTGCTTGAATATCAGCGAAATAAAATCTGCCACAGGTATCGTTTGATCGACTCAATGTTCGGCGATAGATATCAGCGAAATACAATTTTATTATTTTTGATAATTAAAGGGATGGGGTTTAGTCCGGCGATTGCATTTCTAATTTGTATACGGCGAACTTCTTTATAATTATTTATCCGACTGTGTAAATGCCTTGAGGATTAAACCCTGAATAGGAGGAGATTGGCTCAGGTTCGAGTCTCGACTTCCACATGTGTTCGAAACACGGGGACATCATAGAAGCTTTAAATCTCTATCAACACCGCTACGATGTTCTTCTTTAAATCTCTGTTCAACTGCCACGGTTGTGCTAAACCCAGACAATGTCGCTGGAAATAGCGATGAGGTTAAAAATAAAAATAATATTTTTATTTAATTGATTAAATATGTGCTTGTTACTTTTATATTTCATAAATTTAATGATAAATTAATTCTCATACAATTGAGCAATTCATTTTAAAAATTTAAAGATATTAATTATATTTATATTAAATATCTTTTTAGGAGAGAGGCAACATTAACATCCATGATTGTAAATATAGGTTTCTTAAAATATAAAATTATTATTTATTATTAATAGTTTAAGTGTTGAATTATATTTTATTAAATGTCAAGCTTCTATTTTTGAGAAAGATGTTGCTTATAAAAATTTAGTAAATGAAAATTATTACTTTAATTAACACTTAAATAATAATTATATGGAAAATTTTGTAGGAGTTTTTTAATTTAATAATAATAATTAATATTGTACACATGTCATTATTGAAAATTTTGAATAATTTTATATAAGAAGAACATAAAAAATTGTCATGTCACCTAATAAAATGATAAACAAATAATTTTAAGACTTTTTTTAATCTAAATATTATAGAAATTAAATAAAAACTTTAAGAAGTTTAATATTACATAAAAATTCTTACATTTCATTGGATTGTTGACTACAATTTATTGTTTCCAGCAATTCCTATAATTTTAAAAACTAATAATAAAGTATGTATTATTTATTGTTTTTTATATATAATCACATTAGATTTCTTACACTAGAGTTTCTAATATAAAAATTTCTCCTTTGCGAGTTTTTTAACATTTTGTTTTGTTCATGTTTTACTTTGAGAAACAAATATATACCAATTTTCATTATAATCTATATTTTAGTTTTGTTATTTGAAGTCTAATTCAATTATGATCAACATTTAAGATATCTATAATTTTTTTCTAATAAGATGAACTTAAGAAATTATAGATCACAATGATTTCAGAGTAGATTACTCATTGAATATGGTGGAAGTGGTTGTATTGATTGTGAGATACTAATAAGGTCTAAGAATAAAATATTGTTCCTTACTTAGTAGAGTTTTATGCAAGAAAAAGGAAGCAACAATTGAGAAATATGATTAAAGAAGGTGAAGCCTCATGTAAAAGTGTAGGGGAGAATTGGAGCTTGATCTCAAACCTTTGTGTAATGAATTAAATGTGAACCTATCAAGCTGAGCTCTAGAGAGAGAGGAGAGTACAAAGCACTTATGTCTACAGGGTTTTAGGGTTTTTCCTTAATTTTTTTCATACTGTCGATCTATAAGATCTAGGTGGGAGTTATTGACAACATATTTATTATACCGAGTCAGGCTCGCCATCTGCCCTTTGGGCAGTTTATCACCTTCCCCTATATTAAATGGATGTCGTCACCCCTTCTGCATCCTTTCATGGAGGTACTACCAACGAGAACCAGAGAAGCCATGGCATCGAAACAAGCTCGAAAGTTTGTCCCAAAAGTTTACCATGAGGTATTGATTTTGACTCTAATGCTCCTCTACCATATGTGGTTTTGGTTTTATCATAGTTTGATAATGCCTATCATTAATTTAAAATTTTAATCCTAGTTGCTTACTTTTTGGGTCGAGCTCTTCTGGAGAGCCTTTCGAAACAATGGGTTCACAACCATTGGCAAGGCCATGGGGTGAAACTTGAAGGAGTCCAAAACCTCACTAAAGGTTTCTTCCTATTTCATTTTATAAACACTGAACATTGTAGATCCATTGTTAACCATGGCCCATAGTTCATTTGCAACACCCTGGTTATTTTTTTCCATTGGACCTAAGACTTCCAAGTCTCTAAACAAGCTAAGCTTAAAATCCTAGTATGGGTAGAATTTATAGGCATACCTCTTCCTCTATGAAACTTTTTCGACCAACTTATCATGGCTCTGGGCCATTTTATCTGCCAAAGCAACCAAAGTTCTATGTAGCTTGACCTCAGAGAAGGGTTTGTGTCGAAATAGACCTCACCAAAGATCTCAAAGAGTCCTTTGATATTCAAGTGGGTAATAATTAATTCTCTTAGTGTGTGCTCTATATTAACCTTATGAATACTTGTTTCAGGTGTCAGGCTTCAGACCACATGATTATAGAATGTCCTCTAATGGTCCCCGCTCCTTCGATCCCTCAAGATAAAAATGGATCTAAGACAAAATCCCAATCCTATTATGGGTGGACCATTGTTTCTAATAGGAAAAATATTGTTACTCGTGGCAATGTTAGACCTCAACCATCAATCTACCAGCCCATAGGGACACCAAATTCCTCAACCCCTTCCAACAAAGCACGACATCGTCACAAGTTAAACCCCAGCCTCCCATCTCTCAGTCCTTGCAAGAAATTGCTTAGTTTGTGTCTTCCCCATCTCCTGCTCCTATGACTCCTTTGTCACAACCCATTTTAGGGGTGAGTGATTCAGATTCAGACCAAGGACATGTAATCCTCAACTACAAGGCTATTATGTGTCACTCTTGTAGTCCCTCTCCCTTTGTAGAGGAGGATTATATACCAAATAAAAGATAATCCTTCAATATCGAAGAATTTTCTCTTCTAAAATCGACTTTCAATCGGTTTGCAAGCCTCTTAGACCTCTTTAAGGGAAATGATATGGATTTAGATGTTTCCTAATGATAGTTTATTCTTGGAATGTTTGATGACTCACTGATCCAACTCATAAGTATATGGTCAGGAACAATTGTCATCATTTTGCTCACATGAAAGTTTTATACATGCAAGAAGTCAAAATTTATGGCCTTTTGCTTCAATCTGCATATCACACTATCTGGCCTAGGGACCTCTATCTGCACACCTATCATGAGTTTGTTCGTGGGGGATTTATCACCCTAATACCACCCAAACTATCTCAAAATATCATTTCTTGGGGTTCCGACCCCACCCACCAGGTGGTATGGAATCTTTTTGACTTTGATAATCGCATCATTGGCCTTGTTAATTTTTATGCCTCTAATAATGTTGTGGAACACACCTTACTCTAGAGATGGTTGGATAATTCCCTCCCATATGCACATTGGATTCTTTGTTGTGACTTTAACATGATTGAATCCGTGGAAGACAAAGAAGTTCACCTTCCCATGAGACGATGCGCAAGAGAATAGGAAGCTTTGTTTTAAATGTGAAATAAACTTGGGGTCTTCAACCCAAATCATCACAGAAGGGGAGATTCAAATTCCTCATGGTTCACATGGCCCAACTTCTGTCACAGATAAGATCTAGTCCTCAAGCAAGATCTTTTCTTATTTTCTCTTATTCATGGGTGACCTATGTCTTTAATTTTATATTCTTTCTTATCTAACCACCATCCCATCTATTTCTACGTAGAATAGACCTCTCAAGTTAAACCTAAGGGTTAGTTATACCTCAACACTACCCATCTCAAGCATGAGTGGACTATGGAGCATATCATAAAAATTTAGAACCTGGATCTCAGACCCATAGGGGACACTAGATGGATTGAGTGGTGGTATAATGTTATAGCCCACACCACTTCCTTCCATTTGATCTATGGTAAACAAACAATTATTTTCAGGTAGTGCATTCACAATGCTATAAACTATGAGTACTTTAGGGTTTCATAGGAATTAGAAATTACACCTTTAAATTCACATTTGCATACTCAAGACACCATGTGAAGACATAAACTCTAGGTTGCAGAGGTTTATAAGGCCAGAGGAGCTCAACTCTGAGTAAGGATGCATTGGTTGAAGGTAGGAGACAAAGTGACCAAATAATTTTTTGCTCTCCTTTGGTCAAGGTAAGTTGTTGAAAAAATCAAAGCCATTATAAATGCTTCAAATAGGCTTATCAAACTTTCAGATATCCTCTAAGCCTTTGTGCATCACTACCATGGTATCTTTGTGGCACAACCATCATCTCTTGATCATGAGGTTTCCCTCTCTCAATGTCTTGTTATTGTTCCTTATAAGCTCTCAAAAGTTCAAAGAGTTGCTTGTGATAGACCTATTAGTATAAATGACCTTAAGGAAACTATTATATAGATGGCCCATGATAAAGCCCTAGGTATTGATGGATTTCCCTATGAATTCTATCAAACCCTGTGGGATACCGTTGGACCTGATCTCCATAGAGTTTATTCTGAAGTGATCATGACCAATTTTTTAAGTCATCTCATCAATTAGGGAAATATCAAATTCATCCCCAAGGCAGGAGACCTTGAGGTAATTACCAACTGGAGACCTATCACTTTGCTCAATGTGTCCTACAAGAACATAGCCAAATCAGTAGCTCTCAGAATCAAATACTTACTTCCATTAATTATGTGAAGTGAGCAAACTGGTTTCAATCATCATAGATATATTTTGGACAATGTTATTACCATATGGGAAGGTATGGAATGGGATAGAATATCTAACTAGAAGGCATTGTTCATCAACATTGATTTTGAGAAACCTAGATAGAGTGGCCTTTTATTATAGCTATGCTTCAGGCTCTAGCGTTTGGCCCCAGCTTTTTTCATACTATTAATATGTTATTTCAAGATGATGGGGCCTGAATTACCATTAATGGCTCCAAATATAAACACTTTAAGCTCTACAGATCCATTAGGTGCTCTATGTGTTGGCTGTTGAAGGTTTTAGTTATCTAGTGTCCAATTATGCTTCTAAAGGTTTGGTCAAAGGGATCTCTCTACCTAATTTAGATCATCAATTAATTAATGGGAACTTTACTGATGACTCCTTCCTTACTCTATAAGAGGATGAAGGCTCTATCAAACATGCCATGGAATGTTTAGATGTTTTTTGCCTTGCTTCTAGGTCATTTATCCAATGGCATAAGACCTAGTGTTACCACCAAGATTTATCACCCAAACCTCCTTGGCTAGAGGGGGATATATGACAATGGATCCTTCTTGGGGTTCATTTTATATTTGTAGGCATTCTATTTACTTTCAGAGCCTCTTTTGTAAAATTATGGTCTTACGTGGTTCAAAGAGTAGAGGAAAAAATATCATTGTGGATCACTAAGCCTTTGAATTTGGTTAAAAAGTTGCAAATTTGTTCCAAGGTACTCACTACTACTCATCTGGTTGGTCCCCTTTTAATGCTTCCTATGTCAAAAATCTCCTACAAGACTTTCTATCGGCCAATTCTGTGGGGCACCAGGTCTTTCATTAAGTCTCTTGGGCCATTTATTGTCATCCTAAAGAAGCTAGTAGATTGGGGCTTATCGACATCAAGCTTTAGGGGACCACTCTTGGGGTTAAATGGATTATCATAAGCTTGGAAGGAGATGAATCCTAGAAAATTTTACTAAGGCACTATATGGCTCAAGGTTTCCCACTTGACATAAATCCTGGTAAGTCATAAGCTTACAAAATGTTCTTATCTTACCAATGTTTGTTAAAGTAGGGGGCGTGTTTGTCATGTAATGTATTTGGAAGGCCTTGAAAAATATCAAACCCCACCTCATTTGGGTGGGGGATGGTTTTAGAAGTGATCTTTATTTAAACTCCCTGTCATTATGGTGGTCTCAACCGACCTTCCATAATGTCCCCTTTGCCATGGTCCCCTGGATCAAAAGCTTGAGGATATTTAAGAATGGTATTCTTACAGTTGGTGATCTATTTTGTAAGAACTCTAGGGAATGGCTTCCTTGGATTATGCTAAAGGCCAAATTCCATTTTAATAAGGAAGATGTAGAATCCATTTTTGAATTTTAGAGTCCCATACCTGATGAGTACTTGCACAAGATTAGAATTTTCTCTCTCACACCGTGGTGGAAGGACTGTTCTTAGACTACAACCATGCCATTCAGTCGATACTCTCCTTAGTTGGGTTACAATTTGTTGGCCCCTCATCATATTGACACATATGCCCTTAACCATTGATGGTCTCTCCAATCCCTCCATCATGTTTGGGCCATCGAGATTTGATAACATTTGGGCGGCTTGTATTGAGCCCAAAAAATCCCACTTCTTTTGGTGGATTCTTTACCAAGGTTTGCCCATGGGGACTAGGATCAAGCACATAGGGGTGATAAATACCACTTGCCCAACCTGTCTTCACCCCAAAACCATCAAGCATCTCCTTTTGTTTTTCCCTCATGCCCAGTCAACCTAGAGATGGATTCATACCCTTTTCAAACCCTTCAGTCCTGAAATGTTCACCTAGAAAATGACTCTCCTAGGGGAATCTGCCTTGTTACCTACAAGATATATTATATTATGGCATATTTTTCATACTGACATTTTGTTTCAGATTTGAAAATATAGAAATCAAGCTTGTTTTAATAATGAGATTATGGGAAAAAGTTTTTTATAACTAATAAATTTATTGTGATTGTTAATATTACCCTTTAGATTCAAAGTCAAATGAACAAGGTCTGGATCGAGCTTCATCATCTGTAGCTCCTCTTGGACCATTAGAGGACTTCTCCTTGTGTAGTCAATTATGAGTCACCTGATCCCCCACCTCAACACTCTCCTCTTGGGGGTCGTGGGCATAGGGGGAGGCACCACCATTCTCGTCGCCTAAGGTCTTAAATTTGGAGGAGATCCTCTCCTCGATCTTATTGGCCATCTCCTTTGAAAGGATATGATAGAGGTAGAGATAGTAGTGGTGGGGGTGGAGACCCCCTTCGTAAGACAAGTTCCCATGGCTAGAGTTAGCCATCTTTCCTCCCCGCTAAGATTCTTAGGTGTAACATGATTCTGAAACTAACCATCAAGTTGATAGTTGGGACCCCCTCCCAGTTGATGAATATACCTCAACCTAGGGTGGTTGAGGAGGAAAGCTTTAGGACCCTTCACCTCCACCTCCTTCACCATTCACCATGTTTGCATTTACTACTTAGTGTTTTCCTTGTTGTTTGTGCTATTTCATTATATTTTTTGATTAATATGAACTTGAGTTAGTTTAACTATAGTTATCGACTAGTTGTGGCCTTTTTATTTGGAATTTAGTTTCTCTTGAAGCTCCTTTAGCTCAATTTGGTTTCTGGGGTGTGAATTTTCCACCTATTTTTTGTATGACTAACGTTATATTATAAGTTTTTTTCGAATTAATAGAAGTGCACTTTTCAATCAAAAAAAATGTAGGGGAGAAAGTCTCACTCTTAATTGTAAAATACATTATGAAGCACTATCATAACCAAGAACCAACTGTTCATTAATATGGTGGTGCATGTTTTTCTAAAAAACTTAAGTGAAAGTAGATAAAAACCATGAAAAAGTTGAACATGAAGAATAGTTCAAGGGTGAAAGGTAACAGCACAAGAAAAGAAATAAGGAAAAATTATGTAAAAGACTCCTACCATCCCCTTTCAAAGTTGACCAACTTTAAAATTATTATTATTTTTTAATATAAAGTAGATATTAAAATAATTGATAAATAATTGAAACATTTGAAATTTTATTTTAGTTTGAATGAAGCTAGGGAAGAAAAAATGGGTTTCTTTTCTACGTTTCAAAATGAAGGGTTGTTTTCTATTTTGGTGGGAAAATTATTTAGGTTAATTAAAAATAAAAATCAAATGATTTTTAATTGAAATGAAATTAAAGAATTATTAAATAAACATTTTTTATTTAGTTGGGAATGAAACTAATCAAAATATTAAGGGAAAATATTAAATACTAGAGATTTTGTAAGATAAGCTATGCTAACGGATTTGGCCATGGATGAAGAAGGATCATGACCAGGTATATGGGCAGTCTCCATCACCACATAAGAGATGAGTCATATATTACACACCATAAGACCTTTATGAAGCATTTAGGTAAGAACAATTCATTTAGGAATAGAAGAAGCAAGGAAAAGAGTCATCAAGAAAATATCGAATATCAAGTCAATTATGCAAAGAATAAAATTTACTATCAAAATCCTAAACAAAGGATAAGTGGAAAAATAATAAAAATGCCACTACTTAACAATATATCAAAGATACAAGTCATTGAATCCATTGTGTCAAGGACGGGAATATTAATGAAATGTGTTAGAATTTGCATCCCAAATTGCATCCTAAAATTACACCAAAGAGGACTCCAATAATTACCTAAAATCCTTAGGGTTAAAGAATATAATTTGAAGTATAAGTCAAATAGAAACAAAATTCAAGAGATTTATAAATAATTTCCAACAAGTATGAACTTAAGAAATTATAAAATTTTAATTATGTAAAAAATTAATCATTGGCTATTGTGGAAGTGGGTTTATTGATTGTGTGATAGTAATAGGTCTAAGAAGGAATAATTTCTCCTTCCCATAGAGTTTTATACAATAAAAAATAATTATGAAATGAAAATATGGCCAGTGAAGCTTTATGCGAAAACATAGGAGAGAGGTTCTCACTCATGGATATGGTGGTAGACACTTTTGTCAATAAATTTAGTGGAAAGATATAAACCCAATAAATAAGTTGACCTTGAAGAAGAGTTTAAAGGTGAAGAAGAGTTCAAAGGTGAAAAGTAACAACCTAAAAAAGAAAAGAAAAGTTATATATAATACTTGTACCATCCCCTTTTCCAATATGAAACAAAAGTTGATTTTAAGATTTTGGAATGGAAAGTAGATCTTAAAATAATGGATAATGATTGAAGAATCCAGGAAACCCAAGAAAGACAAAGGAAAAGTTATATATAATACTACCATTTTCTTGTCAAATTCGAAACATAAGTTGAAATTAATATTTTTTAATGGAAAGCAGATGCTAAAATAATGGACACTGATTGAAGAAATTGGATTTTTATTTTAGTTTTAAACTATAGACGAAAAAAAGATTTCTTTTACATGTCTCAAGACTCGAGTTTGTTATTTTATTCGGTGGTAAAGGTATATAAGTTAATTAAAAATTAAAAAAGCCAATGGTTAATTGTTGGAATGTGTTATGGTACATCACACCAACACTTTTTTTAAAGCTTAGGACCATGATATTTTTGCTTAGGAATATTTTAAGTTATATTTTTATTTGCCTTTTTTTGATTTTATAAAATCATTAATGCATTTGGTTTTTTGAAGGAAAATTTCATGATAATAATATTGTGGTAAGATTGTACCATAAAAACATTATGTGGTAGTTATGTACATTATTGTAACATTGTGCAATGGTAATATTACACAATAGTGATTTCCTTTCATGATAATAATATTGTGGTAAGATTGTACCATAAAAACATTATGTGGTAGTTATGTACATTATTGTAACATTGTGCAATGGTAATATTACACAATAGTGACATAGAGGTGGCATTGTGTGGATATAACATTGCATGGTAACATTATGCAACTATAAAAATATGTGACAACTTAACATTGCAATAACATTATGTGGTAGTAACATTGTGAGATGAAATTATGTGATAGTAACATTATGATAACATTTTATGGTAGTAACATGCATTGTAACATTATGTGGTAAGTTTATGTGTCATAACATTTTATGAAAATAACATTATAATAATATTGAAATCAAATTGTATGGAAATAACATTTCATAGTAACATTATGTGACGGTAACATTATGGTAATATTGTAAGATAATAAAGTAACTGCAAAGAGCCTATGAAGTAGCTATTTTTTATATTTTTGTTATGGGTTGCAAACTTTAAAATGACACATGGTATTGGAGACCTTGTCTTCTGTCTCAATGTAAAAGGGTAGAGTCCCTTTCAAAAAAACTCTCCTTTACCAGTATTTAAAAAAAATGTACGATAGTAACAATTCCATAACATTGTATAGTAGTAACATTGTATGAGAGTAACATCGTGTCATAACATTATGCAAAAATAACAATGCATGATAACATTACATGGTAACATCATGTGGTCATAATATTACATAGTAACATTATGCGATACTAGCATTGCATGAGAACATTGTGCGACAATAACATTACATAGTAACATTCTGCAATGATAAAACTACACAATAATATTGAGGTAATAATATTCAGTGGTAACATTATATGACAATACATTGCTCGATAACATTGTGCGACATAACATTATAGTAAATTTGTGAGAAGTAGTAACATTGCAATAACATTGTATGACATTAACATTTTTTGGAAATAATATTGTGTGTTAGCATTGCATTGATTTTCTTGAATGAATGATCCAAACATGAAAAGTAAATAAATATAATTATTCTAAAAATTGAAAACAAAATTTATATATATTTTTAAAGAAAAGCTCATGTAAAGTTACAAAAGCTCATGTAAAATCGAGAAGTTGTTCATGCAGAGATTTTAAGAAGAAATAATGGGAAAAGTATAGGTTACATGAATATAGAATTAAAGGTACAAATAAACTGAAGTTATTATGTGACGGATATTAATTTTTTCAGTGAATAAATCATGCAAATTGAAAAATAATTCAACATATGTTTTATTTTCATCTATAACTTTTTATGATTAAAATATCAATTAATAAAAACAATATTTTGGGATGCACACCCATTTCTTTGTTATAACATTTTTCATAATTATAGTTTTAAATTAGACATAATAAAAATAATAATCTCATAATCACATGAATGTTGGGTACTACATTATTGAATGTCTTGTAAATCTTACGATGTCCAATATGTTAGGCTTGTTAGAAAAGTTAGTATGTGCTTTGATACTTTAATTAACCAATTTATATGTTTATGCCCTAATTTCATTATATAAATAAATGTGCATGAAATTTAAAGTATGTGAGAAATTAGTTCCAACTACATTTAAATTGGTGCTTCCCGTAAATCTTTGGAGTCTTGCACCATAGTTGATTAGGATTGAGTGTGCTAGTTTTATTTGATTTTAGTTTGTGAAGATTTCTACCAACTTTGAAAGATGTTTGGATAAATCATAGTTTATTTCTTTCACTCAAATTTCTTTTCTTTCTTACTTTTCCCATTTATTTTTTATTTTTAAATAAATGGATCCAAAATTTAAATTATATCATATTATTTTCCTTAAACATTGCTAGTTCAATTTTTTTTTAGAGTAATCACAATATTAATTTATTAGTGTGGTTTACTATTACATTTTGTGCAAATGATGCAATGAATTGAGTCGGGTTAGTGTAAAAAAATCTATTTAATATTTTTTCAAGTTTTTAATACTTTTTCGGTACAAATTCAATGCAATATATTAACACAAATTCAGTGCAATCTACATCAAGGTTATGCTAAAAAAACTTTAAATTGAAAAAATGAAAAATAAAATGGGTGAGGTAAGTTGGGAATTTTATTTCTTTCGTTTGTATGTCAATTTATTTCTCCTAACACATTGATAAAAAGAGGAGATGAAAGGAGATTAATCAAGCAACCATTAATGTAACAACCTCATTGGAGTCAAACTAGAAATACGTGATTTTTTTTATTAAACACATATACCAAAAATAGATTACACCACAATAATATAAATAGAGATAATAAGAAATACTCAAAGCATGATAATAACAAGCAAAACATCTTACATCATATATCACTGATATCTATTATCAAGAGAACACATTATAATGCGAATATAGAAAGTAATTATATTAACTCAGCCACAAATGATACAAGTCTACATCTACCGCTATCAATGTATAATAATAAGTAATTATAACTCTTGATGATAATATTCAATAATAAGTATAGTACAATACAATGTACATATAAGACACATGGCTCCCCCAGAGCATGGTTCTCTAATTCAAGTATCTGTGGTAATCTCAAGTGTCATCTCGATAAGTAGTAATGTTGTGGAGAGGGAGAGCATCATCCAAGCACTTTTCTACACCAACCACAGACCAACAATTACCCACACTAATTCCATCAGAAAATGACCTTCCCTTCATGAATGAGTAGATAGTGATAGTGTGGAAATTCAGAGAGATAAGTTAGTACTCGTGTGCTATATGATTCATAAAACTAAACATGTAGTGTATCATAGAAACCCATTCTATTGCAAGATATCAGACAAACATGTAAATCATCCTCATGAAATGACAATGTCTCAATGAACATATTTTGATCAAAGTTTTCAATAATAATAAATAATAACGATTTATAGATTGATCAAAATTCATATATATCACTTGATTGAAATGCCTTCGTCTGTCATTTTGATGCTAGTAAGCTAGTGAAGTCTGTCTCACTCCTTACTCAATATCAACGAAGCAGATTGGTCAAACATAATGTTAACCATAATATTCATATAATTTATATCCTACTACAAACCATATCACATTAACATGGTAAACATAGGAGTAATCAAAGCATACATTTATTTCATCCATGTATGAATGAATATTACATTATTATCTATCCCATACTATATATAATGACTACAATTTATACCACCTAAGTAAAATATATATTTAACTGTAGATTTCAACTACCACAATTAGTTTTAAAACATACTACACCCTATAATAATCTATATTACCATATTCTAGTATTCTAAGACATAACTACTAGTTTTTCCACATACTGTCATATGAAATAGTCTTAAATATATGAAAATATAAGTTTCTATTCAAGCAACTAGATATAACAAGGTAGAACATAGTTTTCATGAAACACACAATACTCTATCCTAGCATATGTTATACTCTCAAAGGTTGTATGCACGTATCCCCGAAGTCTTACTAATTGTTATAAAACATACTATTCATAGTAATAACCATCATACCAAATTTAAATTAATCAAACATATGTGTGAGTATAGACATAACAATTACAATATGTACCATCCGATATAACATACATGTATACTATAGTACTCTATGACATCCCATACTAGCATAGTTCATTGTTTATGATCCTAACAACATAATTACGAATAACTAGTCTTACCATTCCAAAAACTAACCAACCTATAATCATAAATAATAATCTAATAAGTATGAGTTTATACCGCCTAGGTATACCCTATGCTTAAACTCCTTAAACTAATTTCCATAAGTAGATCCAAGTCTATAACACAAGTAGTAATAATAGAATCTACTATTTTATGCACAAGCTACATATTTCTAGATAGTTAGTCATAATACTTGCAAAGAACAAATAACTTATAAGCCCATTATAATCTTTATATTTAACACTTCTTTTTATTTCTAGGAAAATGTTCTCACATGGTTATAGTTTTGGTTCCTTAGGCTCTTTATGACTCATTTTAACCATCCATTTAACTGCAATTTTAGGCATATGATCCAATACACCTATATATGTAATATTTTTCCTATGGTTTCTTAAGTCCATGTATAATTATGTTCAATAATAAAAATGAAATCATTAGCCTTTATGAACCTCAGTTAAATACTCGATCAATACAATTTTAGTATCATGGAACTCGTTCACATTAACATTATTTCATATATAACAGAGCTTGGTCAATATATGGAGAAAATGAATATAATATTAACATAATATGAATATGAAGTATAGATAACTCATAAGATGAAGTAATATCATAGTATATACAGGTAACATATGATTTACTGAGCTGAGCATATTACTATACCACATGTAACATAGACGGTAATATATTTAATGAAAACCATCACGTAACAACCCATGATATTATAGTATCTATACTAATATGAGCCTTAAATAGTAATATAACTTTAACAAGCAATAATATCACTATACCATAGTATAATGATATTAACTTATAATAATGACATATTAACGTATATAATATTACATGAGATAATCTTTAATATCATTATAAACACATTGTAGATCACCCCACTGCAACTTTGCCTAACCCAAGTTAACCATGTAATTTAGGGTCAATATATAAAGTTAACCAGGTCATTTCAAATCACCCCACTACAACTTTGGTTTGCAGAAGTTATAACTTAACAACAGTGATGCCACAGTTCAAATATTTATCAATACTCTCTATTTAAAATACATAGGTTGTGAATGGTGGACTTCAACGATTTGTCACAAAAGATATGGGATGACAATATAATGTATTAGCTGACAAAATACACTTCTTAAAATAGAGTGACATCATAGTTGTAACGATGCCTTGATATCTATTGTACGTTATCAACACAAAATATATGGTGATTCGTTATATATAAAAATAAATGCTAAAATATAGAACGACATACTACCAATTCCTTTTCCCAGTGATTTGACTCTATAAATATACAAATATAAATACCATTTAATCTACTCAGGGATATGTATTTTTAGGTATATGAATAAAGCAATTTTATTGCTATTTTATCTAAGCTGAAGGTAGAAGTTAAGCGATGCCACTACTAAATTAAGATCAACAATACCCAGTTAATAAAAATTACAATGAACCATTTTTATTATATAGCCTGGGATCAATATACAATGATGCCATCCAAATAGTAAGCATGTTGAGGATAAAAATTAGATAAATATAAATATATATTCCTGCTTACTATTCCCTTCAGGCAATGATTAAGTTTAGAATTGATAGAGAATAACCATATATATCTCGATCTTTTCTAACCAAATTATGATTAACCCAATTTTTTATATTTAAAGTATACTCAACAAGTTATATTTTCAATCTAACAATAATTATTGATATGGATATTGACACCTACTCATACAAGTTATATATGGCTCACCAAATTATTAAATAGTTATATATGGCGATAGTAGGAAATGGAATATATGTTAAAGTATACATTATTTAGATTTTCTATATATTTTTTTAATTTGATAGGGTAAAACACTTTTGAAATCAAAGTGATAAACTGGGGAGTTGAAGGTTTTGATAACTAGACCCACATCCAGGTACAACAAAGAGGGTTTGAAGGCTCCCCCAACCTTTAACAAGTGAAGCAAAGGTACTTATGACCTTGGCAAGACAAGAGGGTTTTAAGGATCCCTAAACCTAATGAAACTAAACAAGGAACAACTAGAGGGTTTGAAGGCTCCCACAACCCATAATCAAGGGTTTTAAGGGTCCTACAAACTATAGTACACAAAGATGATATGAAACAAATAATTTCAAAGCACTGTTAGCCTTCATTGTGTCTTCTCTGGGGATACTACAAAATAGAATTTCAACTAAAGAAGGAGGTCTTTTGCTTCCTAGGTCATCCACATAGTTTCTGCATAGCTGAGTTACATCAAGTGGGCTACTCTTCCCACTAAGATCCATAACCTTTACAAAGCATAGTAAGGGGGTAAGGCTCAGTGCTAGGATGAGATAAAAGGATTACTCCATTGACCAAGCAATCAAAATAGGTAAAAGCATAAACACCTCTAATAGCCATGCCTCTCAACAAATCAAGGGAGTGGGGTCCTCTAACACCCAACTTACCCTGAAAAGAAAACCTAGGGTGGGATCCTCCATCATCCACCCCATAGAAGGACCACAGAAGGGTAGGTAGGCCATGAATCGCAAGGTTACAAGGGGAAGGCCTATGACCTCCCCTATTTTATTTGATCCCATACCCATATAAAGCCCCAAAGCTATTCCAACTGAGAATCATGTCATCAACACCACACCATCAGCAAAAAACCAGGGCAGCGTGCCAGGTTAGGTCTTTAGCAAGAACTAAAGACCATGAGCTAGATAGATATGTGCCATACTTTCTCTACACCATGTGATTCATGCACCAATAGAGTATACCCACCAAGGCATACCATCCAGCCATGTATTTATGGCATTGTTGTCATTATTCATACCAGTATGTTGAGCCAAATCATATATCACCTACTATGCTACCATTCTAGAGATGAACGAAAGAGGACCAAAGTCCTTGCCCAAAATCTGAACACCACCTTCGATCCATAGAAGATTGTGTTTTTCATCCTTCTAATCTGTTATGGTTTGGTATATATTTATTGATTGCTAAATAATTTAGTATATTGACACATGTAATTTATATTGCCATATAATTTACTATTGGTATAATTTATATTAACCTATTTTTTTCATCATTGTATTGCATTAATCAAGAAATATCAACATCTAGAGAGGAACATCCTAAAATCGCTCTCCAATCTACCTTGGTCTTCATGCCATATGGATCTGGTAATTTACAATGATCTACATCCTAAACAACACACAAGTAATACTAATTACAATGATATGCTATCATGTATAAACAACGATTACTATGTATCATAAATTTGCTAATATTATTTATACTACATGTATTATAATTTCACTGCATGAATTAGATAAGTCCTTGTTTTTATGTACTAATTATTACAATAAATCACTATTGAAAAGGTACCATATAGTTTTATCACTATTATATTACTATTTAACTTGTTGGAAGATGACAACTATGACTCATGCTCCTCTTACATCATTGCTTTTCCAACAGTGACCCACACATAGGTAATCATTAATTTGTCTAAATAAAGTGATGGGTTAGCAAATCGACCTGCTCTATATAAGGTATTATGCATTTCTATGGCTATATGTTGGCAAACAATCATGCCAATGTGTGTGTGTGTGTGCACACGTGCTTGTGTGCGCGCATGCGTGTATAAACTCAAATTATTATATTTTTAAATTTATACAGATTTCTTATAGAAATTTTATGAACAAATTTTAACACAAAATTTTTACATTAATATGCACTAGAATTGAAAGCATTGCCTCCCTAACAATTCATGTTGAATATCTTTCTATCCCTTGGTCTTGCTTCCTTATCCTCCCTCCCAAATGTCACTTCTCTGTCTTTTTATCTTCTTGTGCTATACCTCCCCCTTGGTCTTTTTTTTAATTATTTTTCTTTTTTTATTTTTGTTTTATTCCATATATTTCCTTTTATTTTTTTCCTCTTTTCTCTTTCCTTCTTTTTCCACTTAATTATAATTTACTATATTTTATCTCTTTTATTCTAATTTCAATAATTAGAATATTTGCTAATTAAATCAACATTTCCAGATGCCTTGATGATTTTAATGATACATCCATTAATTAATAACTTCGAACTTATGCAAATCATATTCTAAAGGCATTAATATTCACACGTAAAACACACTAGATGAAATCCACAAAACCATTAAACTATGCTAGTAAACTATTAAAATTGATTATTTAATGCAAGCAAAAATAAACACACTATGTTACCCACTTTGTTTTGCATTTTAATATATGCTAACTATTGTGGTGTATGCAAGATTATAGCCAAGTTTATCTATCATCCTCCAACATCTCCATTTATGTCACCATCTCTGATGATGCTCTCCCTCCATCACATTCTAAGAGATGAATTCTCCTGCATCAACCTCACAATAATCAAGTAGTTAGACCATATCAACATGATATACATACATTATAAAATGTAAATAAAATAATAAATCAACATGTTTATAATATAAACATATACACTACAACTAACTCACAATAATGTAAACATGTATTCTAAGCAATATCTTACTATTCTATAATAGCATATATCTCAAAGCTTAGTTAAAATAACCAAATCTAAAATTTTCAACTATAAATATCCATGGATAATCAAATATTTCGCTTAGTAAGGAATTGGGATGTAACAATTAATTATTTAGGGTTGAGATAAAGATAGAGACAAAGACAAGTCAGTCAATGCTTATTTCATTATTTATATATACATTATAAATTTGTTTACATTTTTCGGGTTTATTTTTTCATTATGCAATCTTTTAAATAATAGTTTAAGATTATTACATTATTAATTTATAACAAATATAGGGTTTATAAATTATTCTATTTCTTTTTCTTTGTTTTTGTACTAGGGTTTAGGGCATTTGTTTTAAAATTTATAAATTGTTACTAAGATTTAGGGCTTTTAATTTTACTTTAAACTTTATAGGGTTTAGAGAATTTTCTTTATAATTATCGAATTATATCATAATAAGATTTTTTTTTTTTTTTTCAAATCATACATTCTTTTATACATAGACGCAATTGCTATAAATTAATAGAAATGCCATTATAAGTTTACAAACATTATGTCAAGAACTTTGAAGAAGTATAAATTAATTATATATATATATTTAGTTATTTGTGTTTAAGGAAATTCATGAAATAAAATTACAAAACCCTAGGAATAAAACCATATAATAATCCCTTAAAATTTTGTAAAATCCTAGGAAGAAAATCTTATAAAAAGCCCTTACACACATATAAAAACACTAAGGAAGAAAATCCTATAAAAAATCTGTAAAAACTTTTAGTAAAGAAACCCTTAAAAAAAAACTTAAAAAAACTTGTAAAAACCTTAGGGGTGTAAAAACCTTAGGGGGAAATCCTTATATGTTATTTTCAACTAATAAGTATCTTTCCAATATAGGTTATATTGATACTATTAATTTTCATGTTATAAACCATTCCATTTATATTCACTTTATTTCTAGGGGTAATCTATATGATAGTTGAATTGTTGATCCTATTGAGTCTTATTAATCATCTACTCTTAGAAGAAATCATAATCATGGTCATTAGGGACTTCAAGATGACACCTCTAGTGATTATTTTGATCTACATCCTTGTATATCATGTGGAAAAAACAATCATTTTGTTAAGCATTTTTATATGTGAGATCCACCTACTAAGTCCATGAGGCATGTGCATTTTTGATGGATTTATCATTATAGATAGTTATATGAGATTCACATGTTGTCCAAAAATTATAGGAGAGATAAATCCATTTTTAATAATGATGATGATTTTCCTAATTATGACGATGATGTGAAATTTAGTCTTTCTTCCAATAATATTGATAAGTTCAACCTTGTAGATCTTGTTGATGGTGATCATACTAGTCCATATATTTTTGTTGAAATTTTAAACTTTATGTTGACATTGATTTTATTGATAGGCCTCTTGGTATATTTAATAAGCGACAATTTTCTTAGCAGATTGTAGAGTTTAGCTAGATCCACACAGATGATGATGACATGCCAATGTATATTACACATGGATGATTTTATAGCTACATATTTTAGTTTTTTTAGGCCTTATTAAGACATATTATAATTGATGGATTTATAACACGTACATAAAATCATTGTAACATGGTGATACATTTCTCATTTTTTCAAGATGTGCATATAGTATGATGTCTATTTTATAGAATTATTTTGTATATTTGAGGCTATGGAGATTAGATTTTTTCCTAGTTTTATTTATTTGTCAGGGAATATTAGGCCCATATTTATGTAGTTGAGTTGTAAGTTGAAAACCCAAAAGGGAAGCTTACAAACTTATCCCATTAAGTTGAAAACTCAAAATGACTACTTTATGAGACTTGTGATGAAAACATGAAAGGGTGTCATTGAGTGGTGAATTTTTCTATACTTTGAGTTCTTTATTTAGACCACTTCCTTCACAAGGGGGATGCATAGTAGTTATCCACTCTCATATGTTAGGGGGATGGATTGTTGAGTGATTCAATGCATTATTGATTACATATTTGACTCAAATTTTTTAGTCCTTTCTTGAGTCACCATATATTTTTCATTGGATGTTGATTTTTCTACTTGTGCACCTAATACATCTTTTTATACTCAACTTTAAAATTATAGAATAACTCTTTGTAAAAGATTAGAGTTCTTGTATGTGTATCATATTGCTTGAGGTTTGATTATTATCACCATAATTAGATGTGTGATGTTGGCATTCAATACTTGCGATCGACATGTATCTTGACTTGTGTGGTTTTGGTATAGTACTTAGAGAAATTTTTGAATATAAATTTTTTATATGGAGTTTGTAGATATTTTAGATGATCTACTTGAACATATCTTGGCATATTTCCCATTGTGTTCAAGTGATTACATATTTGTGAGGAGTTGTATCAAATGTTTTACTTGAAGACTACCCATATTGGCCTTTGAAGATTGGTCATATTTGATTGTATCTTATTGTAGCATTAGACAAATATTGGTCTTGATTATTGAGCATTTAGTCTTGATTAGTTTGAATTGTTGATGTGGAATTTGTATTTCAGACTATCATTTATTCCATGGATCTTATGGTTCGTCAATATGACTTATAGTTTTTGTTCTATGTATGTCTTAAGTTAGGCTAAAATTTTAAATTTTTCTTGTATTGGGAAGGGCATTCTTAAGGTTGGAATGGGTAGTGGGTTTATCGTCAAGCATGATGGGAGGATAATAATGTGTCCTTATATGTTATCTTCCCATTTGGACATGTTGGAAGTGCCATTTTATAATAATGTGTCCTTACATGAACAACAACTGTGTAAGTGGCACATGAGTGGAGCGCTTGTGTGAGCTCTATGTGGGTGTCAATGGAGGGACAACATAAGGTGTGACGTGTAATGAGCCACAATGAGGGTTGATAATTAAGGGATGAGCATCGATTTCAGATCAATTGACATAGAGAAAGGTTAGTTTTAGTTTTTTTTCTGGTTTATTTTAATTTATATTTTATTTTATTAAGTTTTGTTTTATCCATTTTATCTATATTTTATATTTATATTTATTTTATCATTTTAAAATTTAATCCATTTTTTCATTCATTTAATTTATTTTAAATTTTATTGGTCGAACTTAAATTTTTTGTTTCAAATCTTATCCATTGTTTAACTTGAACCAAATTTTATTGTTGTCAAATTTGAATTCAAACTTGAACCTTATAATTTAGGAATTATCAATCAAATAAAACAAATATTATTTTGAACATGATAAAATGAAACTTTGACCATGTAAATAGGATATATATGAATGTTTTAAATATAATAAAATTATTTTTTTACAAACTAAATGAACGTTTTAATTATAATCAGGAGGGCATTGTACTTTTGTATATCATTTTTTCTTTCTTGTGAATTCCATTATTTATTAGTTACTAACACAATTGTTGGATATGGATGATAGAGAGGAGGGTGACAGTGGAGAGGCCATTAGGACAAGATGGCATATTTTATATGCTACTATGGACCCAATGTCAAGGGACGTCATATATTACTTCATTTTTTGTTTTAGAAAGTGGTTGTTCAAACTAAAACTAGGGCAATCCAAAGGTTGCACAAAATCATAAATTTTGAGCAATGGTGAATGATATATTAAGCGACTTTCTTGACAACTTATTGACCAACATCATCCTCTTTTTCCATTCAAATGTAAATATATTTAATATATATTTTATTATTTTATTTTATTCTTATAAATTATTTTATTTTGTTTAAATTCTATTATTTGAAATCTTAAAGATGATTTTTTAAACTTTATTCATTATTGAACTTAAACTGAACTTTATTGTTATAAATGATTTTGAACTTGAAATCTAACCTTATGACTCAGAATTTATCAATTAAAAAAAATAACTATACTTTTGAAGACAATAACATGAAAATTTGACTATGTGAATTAAAAATTAGACTTTAAAAATGGAATAGTTTTATTTTATTTTATTACAAATTGCATGAATGCTTTAAATGTAATTAGGATGTTGTTACCTTTTGTGTATCATTTTATTCTAAATTCCATTAGTCATTAGTTAGTAACATAATTATTGGGTATGGATGATAGGGAAGGAATTGGGACAATATGGAATCCTTATTTTTCTATTAGGGACTCGATGTGAAGGGACATTGTACACTACTACATTCTTTATTTTGGAAAGTGGGTGTTCATGCTAAAATCAGGGCAATCCAAAGGTTGCACAAAATCATAAAGTTTGAGCAATGGAAAAGGATAGATTAAGTGACTTTCCTAGTACCTTATTGATATACAACATCCTCTTTCCTCATTAATACACACACACACACACACACACACACACACACACACACACACACACACACACACACACACACACACACACACACACACACACACACACACACACACACACACACACACACACACACACACACACACACACACAGAGATATATACGTATACATATACATATACATATATACATACACACACACACACACACACACACACACACACACACACACACACACACACACATTTATATATATGTACGTGTATATCTATATGTATATATAGATGTAGATGTAGATGTGAGTGGTTAGATGAACAACTATATGAGTGGTGCATGAGTAGAGGGGTTGTGTGAGCTATGTGTGGGTGCTAATGGAGGGACAACATATGGCGTGACGTGTGGAATGAGCCACAATGAGGGTTCAGAATTTGAGGGATGAGCTTGGATTTCACATCAATTGGCATAGAGAAAGGTTAGATTTAGTTTTTTTGTTTGCTTTTTATTTATATTTTTTATTTTATTTTAATCTATATTTTATTTTATTATTTTTCTAAGTTTTATTTTATCCATTTTATCTATATTTTATATTTATTTTAATTTATATTTTATCATTTTAAAATTTAATCTATTTTTATTTTTTAATTTAAATTCTATTGGGCAAACTTATTTTTTTTCAAATTTTATCCATTGTTGAACTTACCAAACTTTATTGTTGTCGAATTCAAATTCAAACTTGAACCTTGTAACTTAGGACTTATCAATCGAACAAAAAAAATATTATTTTGAACACAATAAAATGAAACTTTGACCATGTAAATAGGATATATATGAATGTTTTAAATATAATAGGATTATTTTTTTTACAAACTAAATGAATGTTTTAATTATAATTAGAAGGGTGTTGCACCTTTGTATATCATTTTTAATTTCTTCTAAATTCCATTATTTTTTAGTTACTAACATAATTATTGGGTACGGATGACATGGAGGAAGGTGATAGTGGGGAGGCCATTGGGACAAGATGGCATCTTTTATATGCTCCTATTGACCCAATGTGAAGGAATATTGTACGCTACTTCATTTTTTGTTTTGGAAAGTGGGTGTTCATGCTAAAACTAAGGTAATCCAAAGGTTGCACAAAATCATACATTTTGAGTAATGGTGAATGATATATTAAGTGACTTTCCCAACACCTTATTGACCTACAACATCCTTTTTATCAATTCAAATATAAATATTTAATATATATTTTATTATTTTAAAATTTTATTTTATTGTTATAAATTATTTTATTTTATTTAAATTTTATTGTTTGAACTTAAAGATGATTTTTTAAACTTTATCCATTATTGAACTTGAACTAAACTTTATTGTTTCAAATTTAAACTTGAAATCTAATCTTGTGACTCAAGATTTATCAGTTAAACAAAACAATTATTATTTTGAAGCTAATAAAATGAAAATTTGACTATGTGATTTAGATAAAAAAAGACTTGAAAAATAAGATTAATTTTTTTTGTTTTTTTAAAAATTGAATGACTGCTTTAAATGTAATTAGGAGGTTGTTGCACTTTTGTGTATTATTTTTATTTTGAATTTTATTATTCATTAGTTATTAACATAATTATTGGATATGGATGATAGGGAAGAAATTGGGACAAGATGGAATCCTTATTTTACTATTAGAGACCCGATGCGAAGGGACATCATACATGAATTCATTATTTAATTTAGAAAGTGGGTGTTCATTCTAAAACTAGGGCAATCCAAAGGTTGCACAAAATCAAAAAGTTTGAGCAATGGAAAAGGATAGATTAAGCGTGTTTCCTAGCACCTTATTAACATGCAACCTCCTCTTTCATCATTAAAATATATTTATATTCTATATTTATTTTAATGTATTTTATTATTTGAATATGTATGTGTATCTCTTTTTGTGTGTGTGTGTGTGTGTGTGTGTGTGTTAGACACATACACATACATACATTACACATAGACATACATGCATACATACATATATATGTATATGTATATGTAGATGTATATATAAGTATATATATGTATATGTATATGTATGCATATATATATTTATACATCTACATACATATTTACATATACATTTACACACACACACACACACACACACACACACACACACACACACACACACACACACACACACACACCCACACACACACACACACACACACACACATTTACATATATGATTTTAAACTTTATCCATTATCAAACTTGAACCAAAATTTACTGTCATCGAATTTGAACTCAAACTCGAACCTTGTGACTTAAGATTTATCAATCAAACAAATAAATGTTATTTTAAAGATAATAAAATGAAAATTTGACTATGTATATAGGATAAAAATTAGACTTAAAAAATAGTATTTTTTTATTTTTTATAAATTAAATGAATGTTTTAAATATAATTAGGAGGTTGTTACACTTTTGTATATAATTTTTATTTTTAAATCCATAATTTATTAGTCATTAACAAATTGTTGTGTATGAATGATAGGGAAGAGGGTGAGATATTGGAGGGTGCTAAGATGAGCTAACAACCTTTTAATGCTACTAAAGTATCTATGTGAAGGGACATCATACGCCATACTTCATTCTATGTTTAAACAATGGGTGTTCATGCTAAAATTAGGGAAATCCAAAGGTTGCACAAAATCACAAAGCTTGAGCAATTAGAAAAAAAGATAGATTAAGTGACTTTATTAACACATTATTGACCTAGAATATCCTCTTTCATCATTTAATGTTTTGGATACATTCTCATCCACCTATACCACCATGGTTTCACTTATTCTTAAAACCATGGTAGTGAAGGTGGATGGAAATTTAGCCAAAATATAAAATAAGATGTTGCAGGTCATTGTGGCATCAGGAAAGGCACGTAATCTATCCTTCACCATTTTCTAAGATTTGTGATTTTTTAGAGCCTTTGGATTTCTTTGGTTTAGAATGAACACCAAATCATTAAAATAGATAATAAAGTGCATGAATTATTATTCATATTAATTTGTGCTCTACTTCTTACAACTTGCATTGTAAATTTGTCATATGTATTTCAAAATATTTTTAGGTACTACATTTAATAACAACTTGAATCCCTTTAACATCGTACTTTATTATATATATATAAATATCACAAGTTATGAATTTATTATTTATTACATATGATGTTTTTGGACATAGCTATATAGACATGTTTTTGATATACTTTAAAATAATAATTTATGAAAACTCAAATTCACAATAATTTCTATATATAAATAGATGATATATGTTTATATATATATATAACAACAACAACAAAAATAATAATAAAATAATTATATATTTATATATAATATTTTTAATTAAAAAATAACTAGTTTTAAATGCAAAATTGGTGTCAATGCGATGATAAAGATAAATGCAACTACGTTAACTAATGCAATCTAGACACAAACATAGCACAATAAAAATGTCTAGTCACATCAAATTTACGTAGGGTTTGCACCACTAAAGTTGATGTAAGTTTCTATAAATTTTAGTGCCAACACCACCAAAAAATAATCATTTTTTGATATAAGTACGACTTAATTTGAGGCATAAATTGTACTAATTATAATAATGGTTGTGTTGCAAATTGTAATCTCATTAGAGGTATTAAGCCATAGACTCTTTGTTCTTAGTTTAGTACTCTTTTAAGACCCAACTACAACTCATACCTTAAGATTGTTATATCCAACAAGCCCTAAAATTATAGGGTATTTATACCCACCACTATTTTTTGTATATGTCAAAAATTGCATCAATGGAACATGATACTAAAATAAGAGTTAAAATAAAAATAAATATAGATTCCAATTTCCAACTTAAAAATAGCCTAACCTTATTCATACATGTCTCATGTTATGCATGCTAAAACACATATTAACAAAAACTAGCATTAGAAGGAAAGGGACTCAGTAATAACTATATAAAGTTATGAAAATAATATGTATACACATTTCTAACTCATTGAGTCTAGATTTGAATCTAGATAACATTTGGTCAAGCCTTTAAAATTCCATAGAAAGCTTACATTTGATAAAGGAAAAGCCAAATCTTCTTGGAATAATAGTTTTCCAAGTTCCCCCATTAAGGCCCAAAATCTAATAATTCAGCCACATCCATGGCCCAACCTTGGTTGATCGAAAAAAATGTGAATACTATTGCAAGCATCCATTATTTATATAGATATGGATACAAACATGATTATAAAAAAAATATTGAAGAGCATATAATCTCCTTTAAATTATATTTCAGATTTTTTTAATATGGAACATAAGGATGTTGTATGGAGGTTATTCTCATTTACCTTACAAGATGTTACTTATATATTTTCTAGTTTTAGTGTACAATTTCAATATACTTTAAATTTTTATTAGCTAAACTAGTATATAAAACATATTAATGATGATGACAAACTTGGATCAATTAATTTGTAAATATAAGTCTATATCAAAATAAATAACTTAGGGTGCTTGGTAAAGCACTTACAAAAATGACTTATTGTCTAGCCTCTTTCAAGCCAAATTGGGATGGTTTATCTCAAGTAGAGGATTTTTAAAAGCTTGCTTGGCATACAATATGCCATTTTCCCATTTTTTAAATTTGAAATTGGATCAACTAACTTGTAATGTAAATGTACAATAAAACACTAAACTAATGTGTTTGGTAAGATACTTACAAACCTTTTTCCTATTTTTGAGTTTTGAACTTAGTTTAATTAATAATAAATATTAGTCCAGACCATACTTATATGTTTTTTTAGGAATTTAATTTTAATTTTAATTATTGTAGCATCTCTCAAGTAAATATTTTTTATAAACTTGTTTGGCATGGAATATTATATTTTTTCATTTGTAGGATTTGAATTTGGATCAATTAACTTGTAAATATAAGTTCACACAAAAGTAATAAATCAGGGTGCTTTTTTTTTCAACTAAGCGACAATGTTTTATATTCCCCCTATCAAGTGAGAGGTGATATATTATGAAATTATATAAAAATAAAACAAACATGTCATATACATGTCATGAATATCAAGGATAGAAAGCCAAAACTAGAATTGAAATAAACATACTACTGCTATAAAAATTTTCATTCAAAAATCTAACCTGAAATCTAAATGAATACTTAAATAGAGAATGGTAATATTAATACATCCTCTAATTGATCCACTAGCCTTTAATTTGACATTTACACTTTTTCAATCACAATAATCTATATGGACATGTAAAGGATAGTTTGTTCACTGATAACATAAGCAAGAGGTTGCATTGTAAAAATATGCATTTTAAAAGTGTTTTTTTCCACCAAAAATTACATTTTATACATATTTGAATAGACTTGTCACAAAAACCATATAAGATGAGAGATTAAGGTATGTGATTGAAATTGAGTCATTAAAATTTGAGTTAGACAAGACATATTATAAGGTGAGTTCATTTTTAAAGTTTGAAAAAATCTCAAATGATCTTGATAATATTCTGAGTAGTCAAAATAATGAAAGTGATATGATTGGTCTTGGATATAAAGAAGAACAACAATAGTAACAGTTACAAATCATTGTCCTGGTCGACCAGATGGACCAGTTGCTGATAAAAGGACATAGGAAGCATTCGTAACTCAGTAATATTCCACGTAGGCCCATTCTCCGAGGCCCACTTGGCTAGGCAGTTCGCAACCTTATTCCACTCACGGGGGATGTGTTTGAAAGAAATCGAGCGCAAAGAAGTGCTTAATTGCAAGATTTGTTGAATAACCACCTGAATTTTCCAGTCCATCTTCCCTGGGACACATTTGTTCAGAAGATTGACCACAACCTGAGAATCAGATTTGCACATAATGTTATTCCACCCCTAAACACAGCAGTGATGGACCACCTCCAGGATAGCCATGGCTTCCATGAGGTTGTTAGTGTGATGACCTTTGTGAATTGAAAAAATAAACTGGATTTTCCCCATACTGTCACGAGCGACTCCCCCGATACTAGCCTCTCTAGGGTTCCCACGAGAGGAGCCATCCAAATTGATTTTAATAACTCCATCCCGTGGAAGACTCCATCGACCAAGTCTGTTCACTGGCCGCATTTTTTGTCTTCTGCCAGGCATCGAGCTGCAGCCGCCCTTAGGCACGTGAGTCAGGGACGGGTCCATCCCCAGGCGCGAGCAAAACCTAGCCAACTCTGGGACCAAGTCACCAGCCCACTCTCCATTAACTTGCAATGTCTCCAGGAGCGCCAAGGTGATATGACTCCACAGAGCGTGCACCTCCAGCTGGGCATTTTTGAAGACTCTCCTATTACGCTCAATCCATAGGTTCCATAAAATGAAAGAAGGCCCAATCTGCCAGGCCGTTTGAAGCAAAGGAATATTAGAGGGAACCTGTCCAAGCCGGCTCCAGAATTCACTCAAGGACCAAACATGCCAGCAAGGAATCCTCCAGGCAGTCCACCACATATGCCAAATTTGTATGGCATACTGACATTGGAAAAATAGATGAGAAACAGTCTCCCCATTGTTATGACACAGAAAGCATAAAGAAGGTCCTTGACCTCTCTCGCACAAATTATCCCAGGTCAAACATCTATTATAAGTAAGCAACCATAAGAAAAAATTACACTTCGGCCAAGCAGCCCTGTTCCAGATACTCTTCCCCCACAGGAACTGCCCTTCGTCAAAGAAGTGATTCGCCAGGACCTTATACCCAGCAGCCACAGTATATTGCCCAGTGGCATCTCCCCCCCAAGCAAGAACATCACGTCCCTAAAGGGAGCTACATCCTTTGGAGCCAAGAAGCTGAGATAATTCACTTCTCTCCTCTTTCGAGCCTCCCTGCGGCCAAATAGAGGAACTTTTCCACTTGTATCCAAAGGTCAACCCCATATCATACTGCTCTTTATAATGTGCCACAGTTAACCAACCAGTGGATTGAAAAGCATCACAAAGCTGCTGTAAATGCAGGTGAGAGGATAACAGGGGAGGTGCACCATCCCAAGAGTCACTCCAGAAAAGGGCCTCCCTCCCACTATTGCACACCCAGAAGAGACTATTTTTCACAAGCTGGGCCCCGAGCTTAAGAGTTTTCCAAACCATCGAACCACGCCCTTCAAGAGGGAGCCTAAGAATATCATGAGAATCAACTCCAGCAAAGTACTTACCTGAGAGAATACGGGCCCAGAGAGAAGAGGGGCTAGAACACCACCTCCAGTATAGCTTGGCCGCAAGGGCTTGACTAGCAAGAGTGGCATACCGCAATCCAAGACCTCCTTCTTTCTTAGGCTGATAGATCGTGGCCCAGTTGATGAGGCTCCACTTTGTGTTTTGTAAGTTACCACTCCATAGAAATTGTCTAGACAGAGCATCAAACTCCTTCAAGAAATAGACAGGGGCTACCTGAACCATGCAACGATAAATGGGCAGCGCTTGAATAATCGATTGAAGGAGGATCACTCTACCCGCTGTGGAGAGCCACCTATGAGTCCAGTGGCCAACTTTCTGCCTAAGTTTGTCAAGAATGTTTTGCCAGAATAGCCTAGGCTGCCTCCCCACAACAATAGGAATACCAAGATAGATCACAGGAAGGGTATGAATCTGGAACCTTAATATGGCAACAATCCTTCTCTGAATAGTGACAGGAGTATTAAAGAAGAAGACCAAGGATTTATGGTCATTGATTTTCTGCCCAGAAGCCGCCAAGTAGCTATCAAGGGTAGACCAAAAAGAATCCGCCTCGGGAATACGTGCTTTACCTGCCAGGATGGTATCATCCACAAATTGCAGATGCGTAAGGGTAGCAACCCTATTCCCCCATCGCCACCCATGTAGGGCATTCTGGGAAACCCGAAGTTTTAGAAGCCACCCAAGACCCTCTACCAGAATAATAAACAAGTATGGTGACAACGGGTCTCCCTAGCGAAGGCCTCTCATGGCACCAAATAGCTCAGACGGTGCCCCATTGATCAGGACCGAGAAGGAGGGTGTAGTAACACAACTAAACACCCAATCAATCCACTCCTAGCAGAAACCAAATGCCAGAAGGACTCTGTGAATAAATCTCCAACTAACGCGGTCAAACGCTTTAGCAAGATCCAGCTTGATGAACATAACATGCTCTTGTGAAGTACTCATGGAGTGGATGGCTTTCGCAACAATCACAACACCGTCTAAAATCTGTTTGCCAACCACAAATCCCCCTTGCTCCTCAGAAATAAGCCTGGGCAGGTACCCTTTCAGTCTCTAAGCAATGAGCTTGGTAATGATTTTATAAATCACATTGCAGAGTGCTATGGGCCTAAACAAATCAAGCCTATGAGCCTGTTTTGTCTTTGGAATAAGCACCAGGAAAGTGGCATTCAAAGCTCTCAGCATCTCTTTGTTAGCGAAAGATTCTTGAATCACGTTCAGCAAATCATGATTAATGATATCCCAAAAATCCTAGAAGAACTCAGCGGGGAAACCATCCGGGCTTGGGGCTTTTCCTCTTTTCATGCTAAAAACAACCTCCTCGATCTCCGTTATACTAATAGGCTTCATGAGGAAAACATTCATCTCTACAGACACCAGAGGGGGTATGCATGATAAAATAGAATTTTCAGCCAGCTCTTCAGGTGGAGGGTCCCTAGTAAAAAGTTTCGAGAAGAACCGGATAGCCTCCTTGGAGATATCATGAGTAGAGGAGAGGCGCACCCCCTCTTGAGAAGTCAAAGAGGAAATGAAGTTGCTGTTTCGCCTACCTTGAACATAATTATGAAAAAAAGCAGTGTTTTTATCCCCAACCTGTAGCCAGTCAATGCGGGCCTTCTGCTTCCAGTATATTTCCTCCCTAAGTTCCCATTCCGCTAAGTTTATAACAGCCTTAGCTTCCTCCTGATGGAGCTCTTCCGAGAAGCCACAATCTCTTATTTGCCTGGTTGTCTCATCAAGCTGATCTTGAGCCTGCTTCTTCATGCAATGTAAGTTACCAAAGCTATTTCGGTTCCAAATTTGTAGCTTCCTTTTGACATACTGAAGCTTTTTCTGGAAAGAGTACATGGCAGTTCTAAAAGCTGGGCTTCCTTGACTCCACCACTGCCGAATAGAGTCATGCAGAGATGAATCACAGAGCCACATCAATTGGAATTTGAAGGGGGGCTTTTTGGGCCCAATAATATATCTAGAGGACAACTTGATAGGCCAATGATCAGACCCTCTCCAATCCAGGATCTCTGAGGTAAGAGAAACAACAGTAGATTGCCAAAAGGAAGACACAAAAAATCTATCCAGCCGTTCAAAAATGGCAGCATTACCCGCTCTTCGGTTGTTCCACATGAACCTCCCATTTGAAGGTTTAACATCTGAAAGGCGCAGAACTTCAGCATTGTGCCGCAAACAATCCGAGGAGGGGCCTAACCGAGGCAACCTCCCTCTCTTCTCCTCCAAGCATAGGACCACATTAAAATCCCCAGCAACAATCCAAGGGAGGTACATATGACATTTTCTGACATAGCTAATATGTTCCCAAAGCTGAGTTTGTCCCTCGAAATTAGTAGGAGCATAAACATTTGTAACCAGTATTATCTCCCCAGTATCAATGGAGGAGGCCACCAAAAAGAGAGCTGATAGGGAAGAAATCCAAAGGATTGGCAGAATTTTCCTCGAATCCCAGCACAAAGCAAGTCCTCCTGAGTTCCCCAAAGCGCCTATGCATTGGCACTAGCCGAGAAGCCAGATATTTGGCATACAAGCAAACATTGAATCAACAACCAGTTTGGTCTCCTGGATACATAAGATATTCGGAGAGTGCTCCTGAACTAATTTGCGAATAGCCTTTTGTCTGGGGAGGCTATTCAGTCCCCTCACATTCCATGATAAAACAATCATTGGGAGGGTTGGGGGAAATGTTCATCTAAGGTTTTAACCACCCCTGATTCCACCAATAAATCACCTGTAAGTCTGAGTCGCTCTTGGTCTTTCCTTCTTCCAGCTTTGGAAGGAATGGAAGAGGAACCCTTCTTGAAAGGTCTCTGTGTTAATCCAAGTGCTAAGGACGATCCTTTATCTTTCCTGACCGCGTCCACCTCCTTCACCAAATCTGCCCATTTAGTTTCCTTCTCTGGCTGATCCAAGTCAGCCACCTGTGATTCCATTTCTAGCCTTAATAGGGCTCCTGAGTCCGTCTGTATCATCATGTCCTGTATCTCATTAGAAGCTAGAAATTGTTTATCTTCCTCTGGTGCCTTCTCCTGAATCTCAATTGGAATTTTGTCCTCAATTGCCATACTATCCAGGGTGTCAAATTTGTTGAAGGCCATTTCAACCTACCTGTCTATGTTCCTGCATTTAAGACCCTTGCTTTTCCCCCGACGTCTAACAATAGTAAAGCCTTCCATTTCAGTATCCATTTGCTCAGCTGGTCCTTGCGCCGAATTAGCATAATTCATAGGATTTTTCCCTTTAACTTCTTTATCACGCTGAGTTTTTGCATTTTTAGTAAAGGTAGTATGCCCCATCCTATTACCAACAGGTACTGTATTTGGCATTGAGGATTTGGGGCCTGTCTCAATGTTTTTAGCAGCCTGAGGACATTGGCGGTGCAGGTGTCCATAGACATGACAAACATGGCAGCGGAACGGGATGGAATCATAGTCTATCTGTTGTATCCAGGATGAGGCACCCATGCAAATTTCCAAGGAATCTGGAAGAGGATTATTCAAATCAATATCTACACAAACACGGGCATATGAAATTACCTTTTTTTCCAGCGACTGGTGAGCAATAGCAGTTGGTTTACCCAGCATGGAAGCTATCTGTCTGAGGATGTCCTCCCACCAGAATTCTAGGGGTAGTCGAGGAAGATGAACCTAGACCGGTACACAAGCTGGGAGCTCCTCCGCTGAGTTGAAACCCGAGTGCCAGGGTTTAAGGAAAAGACCCACGCACTCATAAAAATAAGGGCCCCCTTCAAACACGTGATTTTAGTCTGAGACAGAAGAAAAATTAACCAAGAAGTAACTATTGCCTGCTAACATGACATCAAAATCTCCATCTATTTGCCAGGAGCGCCAAATCCAAGCATCCAGGGCTGTCAGGGAGATTCTTATTCCCAGGAATTTGCATATCAGGGTATGTGCTGCCAAATAACTGACATCTTGCACAGCTTCAGGGGGGATGACCAGGACTAGTCAGTCTGGTCTACGCAATAAACATCCATTTATTTTGCTCAGCCTTGAGCGCTCGCTAGTGTAATACTGCTCCTGCCCTATTACTCCCGCCCCAGGCAAAGACGCATCCCTCCTGGGGCCTGCCGACGGGCCACTCCTCTCTCCTTCTCCCACCATCATCATTCATGTAAATCAGGGTGCTTGGTAAGGCATTAATTTTATTAATTTATTGTAACATCTAACTTAATGTCCTTTAAACGAAATTAGTCTTAACACCCAATAGATCAAAGTGATACGAGGACCCAATAAAATGTGCAATAAATGTAATTTTTGTTTTAATATTTTTTTTATAAAGAATGATTTGTAATTATCTTTATTAATACTAAATTTTTATTTCTATCTTTTTTTGTAAAGATAAGTTTGTAATTGAACTCTATCAAGTATCATAAGAATCCTTGAACTCTTCTCACTTAAAAAATATTAAAAAAAAATTAATTTAAGATAATTAATAATTAAATAAAAATGAGATAAATCTAAGAGAAATGATTTTTGAATAATTAACAAAAAAAAATTGATTATTTATTTAGAAGGTTGTTTCCATGATAATTTAATTTTAGAATAAGTTATAGCTCATTTAATGACAATTTAATTTTGAAATAAATTTTATCTTATTAAATAATAATTCAATAATACCTATGGGTAATTATGAAAGGTAAATATATCCTTACATTTTGAAAGGCCAATATGTTTTTATATGTAAAAAATTATAGGCACGTCATTAAATATTTATTTTATTTTATTTTTCATTTTATGTAAGGTTATATATACATTTATTTAGTTTGTGTGTCATTTATAGTAAGATTTTAGATGTGCAGGTCTCAAATATATATCTTTATATATAATTGTTTATCCCCTGTCAAAATCAACTAATGATACGAGGGAATTAAAAAAATCAATAATAATAAAAGTATGTTTATACATTTATATATTTTTAGTCACTGATAGTTTATTTTCCAAGATTCATCAAAACATCTTTCCCTCTGAGTACATGTCTTAAGGAATGAACTGAGATTAGGGTTGGGATGACTCATGCTAATTTATTAGATATTTTTATAATTTTATCACCTATCATACCTATTTACATCATTATATTACTATCTAGTCATTTTAGCCTCCGTCAATGTTATTTTCTCTTATTTTTACCTCTTGTGCCTAGTTTAGGCTTTCTCCTAAATCACTCAAATCTTGATCAAGACCAAATTAGGATTAAGTTAGTTCTATTTTTTTCCCTATGGGGAAAACTATATCAACCATGGCTGATGTAGTTCATTTTAATGCACGTGTCCCTTTCTAACTATATTGACCCCTCTTGATATAATTGTGTTCCCTTCTATATTGTATCGACATAGCCAACATAGTAATATTTATGTTTAGATATTTATAATATATTGATCTAGATTGATTTAATATATGTATTTGATATGAAACATTTATGAGTTAGTTATGTATATATAGGGCTCCCACATCTCATTTTTATAAGAAACACACACTATTATAATTTGTTTATGCACAAAAACTTAATTCTAATAGAAGAAGAGGAATCAAAGTATAAGAGCTTAATATTATGGAAGTCTAGTATTGATCAAGGTCTTTGAAGTTAAATAAAAGGAATATAAACCAAATTAATACCCCTAAGTCTTTTAATTCCTGAATTAATGATACATAGGTTATCATCGTTGCCATTTGAGTCTTCACCTACAACATCTCTCATAACGTGTCACTTGAGCCAAGGCAGAGATTGATGCACTAAAAAGTCAACCCAAGATAAGTATCCCTATCTCTAAACTCTTTATTTTATTTTATTTTATTTATATGTATATACTAGAGTATTATGTTTTTGACTTCTTCATAATACTTTCCTTAACTTATGCTTTTTAGTACATGTTATAGTTTGATGTAGGAGCATCATCAAACTATGAAAATTTTAGCTTGTTTAGCTTACAAGATTCTAGATAGGTTAATAAGAAGCTTGATATTAATTTATTTTTTAATAAATTGGCCATTTATGAGTATTTAAGGTCATTAGGTGTGCAAATTTGGTATTTAAAGCATGTTTTTAGTTTTCCCTCCAAAATCAAAAAATTCAAATATTGAATTTATAAATAAGAGATTGAGGGCTTTTCTCATGTTTATAAGGTCTTGGTAATTTGGTGAGGGATAATTAGGGTATAAATACATGTAATACATACCTTTAATACCAATTAAACGTGCATCTATCCTTCTATCCAACTAAAACATGTGCAATGTTGGAATATGACAAAGTAAGAAAGTTTCAAAAAGGTCTCAAGGAAGTTAAGAGATTCTTAAGGTCTATCACAACAATAAAATAATATTAGAAACTTATCTAAAATATATGAGGCTTGAATAATCTTAGGAATATCTTAATAAATCTATAAAATAAGGAAGAAGACTCAAATTGTAAGGGGGTTTGGTATAGGTTCTTGTGTGTTTGGTTGGTGGAGTTGTAGGTCTTCAAAGTTGTAATCTGCCTTTTGAGGATAAGTGAATAAATAAGGATTTGTTAGATGCATCATAGAAATTTAATTAATTGTTATTGAGTGTTATTTTATGTTACTTTATGTTTTTTTAATGCTTTTTAGTTACAAAAGTCTACGCATAAAGTGTATGATAGTACACTTTGATAAAGGGAGTACCAATTGAATGTTTGTATGATTGGTTAACACCTATCAAAGTAAAAGAAGTGTTTAAATGTATAGAAGTTTTTAAATTCCTATCATAATCTAATATTGATTACAAAATCTTGTAGTAATTGAAATTCCCATAAAGGTTGATTCTCAAGTCTTTATACTCAATTTTGGCTATGATAGTCAACAAGAAATGTTAGTTTCTCTTACTATAAGGATTTATTAAGCATTAAAATGTGATGTAAGAGTTATAATATCATATATATATATTATTATAGTCCATAATAACCTATAAAAAGTGATAAACATTGATTTCTATAAGAAAAAAGAGGTTGTAGGTTTGATTAATAGGGTTTTGCCTAACACAATCCTATAAAAGAGTGGTTTTTATGTGTTTTTGTGATTGTTCAAATAAAAAAAGAGGTTTAAATATTAATATGGATTTTAGTTCATAAGGAAACAATAAATAAAATTTTAAGGTCCATAAAGCTCAAAATATCAAAATTTTAAAGCTCTCAGCTAGTGTGCAGGCATGTCTAGGGCATCAAGAGAAAAATTTACATATCTCACAAACATACCATTATAAAGTTATGAAAATTTGTATATAGATAATTTTGGATTATTTTAAAAGTATAAAAGTGGTTTCATGAGTCATATATACCTAAAATTCAATATATTCATGAACAATTTTGTATAAACCTATAATTAGGCCTTAAATAGGGGTTTGCAGATCTAAATCCTCTATAACTTGAGATTTAGTCTTGAAAACGTGACACAAATTTTTATAAGGGTAAAATAAGGTATTTATAAGGTTTTAATTTTTTTTAATAGTTTTATAATACATATATAATAATATATTACTATGTTTCTAGTTTGCAGACTTGTTAGTAAGCCTATAAACCTTGTTTAAAAGTTCAAGAGAATATAACCTCAAAATGAAAGAATAAGAAGATTGGAAACCTTGTATAAGGATAAATTGAGATGAGTGTGAAGTTTTAAATTTTTTAAAAAGTTATTAAAGTACATATATATGGTGATATTATTTCTTGTTAGTATACAATCTTATGAAGAAGGTCAAAAATCTTGTTTTATGCAATGAGTTTTCAAGAACCAAGTATAGTGAAATGTTTGAAACCAAGTAAGTGGAAGAATAACTTATGAAATAAGTGTTAAATTAATTTTTAATATATAATAATATATATGACTCAATATTTATCCTATTTATTAGTTTACAAGTTTAGGTACAAGAAGGCTTAAAAGGTAAAATTTTGTTCCCGACTGATGATTAATAGAGAAGGGTATTTGAAGGTTATATTAGGAGGTAGGAGGTGTAATTAGAAAGGTAATATAACTATAAAAATTAATTAATTGTGAATGTGAAATAAATTATCCACAAATTAATATTAGGATTCATTGAATAAAGGCTACAAGCATGTAAGATGGCCTAGTTGTGTCAAGGTCTAGAAGAACCCCCTTGTTACATCAGTTAAGGATAATCTATTGATTGGAATCATTATTATGAAGATATTAAAAAGTTTTTAAGGTTATAATAATAATAAAAGTGAATAAATTACATCAAATAAGACCTATAAGACTTAGAGCAAGAGACCTAGAAGAGGTCTACTTACATAAGAGTGGTATTAGGGCTTAGTTGAAGCTCTTGGGAAAAGAATGAGTTGGCATAATCTATATATTGAAGTGAAAATAAGATTTAAGGTGATTGAGAAAGTATATAAAGGTTAAATTAGTCCTTTATCCCATTAAGACTTAAATAGGCAAGGAGAAAGAGCACATTGAGGCTCAAGAAGTAGTTTCAAGGTGCAAAAGACTTGGAAGGAGTGTCAACAAACCAAGTAAAGGATAGAAATTAGGATGAGACACAAGAAAAGTTAAATATACTTGATAGAACAAGGTAAAAAAGACTCGTTAGAGGAAGAATATAAGTTGAAAGAGAAATGGAAGGACTACAAAAAGAAAAGAACCAGATGAGGAAAGAGAAAGCAAAAGTAATGAAAAAAGAGAAAATAAATGAGTTAAATCAAATGATAAAAGAGACAAGGATCATGATAGATCACATGAAAAGAGATGAAAGCCAATTCTATGGATTGATATTTATAAATAAGGTGAAGTGTCCTATGAAGCTATTGATTGATAGAATTAAGAAGCAACAAGAAGCCAACAAGTGGAAACATATAATAAGGGTGCTAGAAAAGCAACCCAACAAGAAACTTGGAGAGGAAATAAGGCATAAATATTTTATTTATAATAATTTATTTGAATGTGTGAATGTAGGTAAGAAAGTTGATGAAGAGGAGGACCAATTTGAGGTCTCAAACATTGTAAAGACTAAGGAGGACAAACTACTAATGAACATGCCATTACAATATGAGATGATATAATTTTTAAAATCTAGAATAAGAAGTGATGATAGGAGAAGAAGAAGAAGATTCTCAAGTAGAAAAATGTCTCATTGAGGAAATGAGAGAAGGAAAAATGCAAGAAGGAACAATGCTAAAGTAAGAAGCATTTGAAGAGGCTATATGGACTCAATTTTTTATTTCTAATGTTGCTTTTGATTATGTGCATGTATATTTACAAGTTGATGAGATGAAATCATAAAAAAGTGCCTTGAAAAAGGAAGAATTTAAGTCATTGGGTAGACTCATTAAAGGTAAACATGAAGATAAAGAACCTAATAAAGTGATTATGTAGATAGATATGTAGCATGAAGACGTGTCTAACTTGACACATGATGAAGACAAGATCCAAGAATAGGTTATGATAAAAGTTATAGTACCTTATGAATAATAAATCAAAATTGAAAATGAAGAAATGAAAGAATACAATGAAGAATAAGAGCTAATATGGAAGCAAATCATGTAGGAATCAAATTGTTTAGACCTCATAAGAGATAAAGAAGCATTAATAAGGTATAAGTTGAGCTATTGGAGTTATTAAACCAAGGAAATGATTAATGGAGTGAAGATAAGAGTATCAGAGTAGAAGGTACAAAAGAGTTGGAGTCCTATTTAAGGTTCTTATAAAAAAATAAATATCTGATGAAGTTTCTACAAAGCAGCTATGAGGAAGAGAATGAAGGAGCATGGAAGGAAGAAGCTAGTGAAGGCAAGAAAGAAATATAATAAGGATGTGAAGACAAGAGAAAACATGAAGTTGAATACATAAATGTACCAAGAAATTGGAAAAAGAATAAGAAAAACTTCATTTGAGTTGGAGCTCAAATTTTCCCATTTGGGTAGTATGATGCATATGCATCATCAAACTATGAAAATTTTAGATTGTTTATCTTATTAGATTCTAGATACATTAATAAGAAGATTTATATTGATTAATTTTGTAATAAATTTGTCATGTATGAGTGTGTAAGGTCATTATGTGTGCAAATGTGGTCTTTAAAGCATGTTTCTAGTTTTCCCTCCAAAAATAGAAAATTCAAAATTTGAATTTATAAATAAGAGATTTATGGGTATTATCATGTTTATAAGGTATTGGTACTTGGGTGAGGGACCATTAAGTTCTTAATCCATGTAATAAATACCTATAATCACCAATGCAATGTACATTTATCCTTCTTTCTAGCTAAAACATGTGCAACATTAGAATATGACAAAGTAAGAAAGTGATTAATCATGGGTGTAATTAATTGTAATTGAGTTTTATTTTATGTTATTGTAATGCTTTTGGGTTACAAAGGTTTGCACATAAAGTGTTTGATAATATAATTTGATAAAGGGAGTATTGATTGAATGTTTGTATGATTAGTTAACACCTATCAAATTAAAATAATTTTTTAAATTTATATAAGTTTTTACAGGTATAAAACAATCTAATATTGATATTTAAATCTTGAAGTAATTGAAATTCCCATAAAGGTTGATTTTTAGGTATGTATACTCAGTTTTGGTTATGATAGTCAATAGGAAAGGTTAATTTCTCTTACTATAACGATCAATTAAGCATTAAAATGTGATTTAAGAGTTATAATATAATATATATCTCATTATGTTCCATAATAACCTAAATTTTTTATATAAATTGATTTCTATAAGAAAAAAGAGGCTACAAGTTTTATCGATAGGGTTTTGCCTAACATAGTGTTATAAAAGAGTGGTTTTTATGTATTTTTGTGATTGATAAAATATATCCATAGTTTTAAGAGTACAATGGACTTGATTATGTCATAAGGAACCAATAAATAACCTTTTAATGTCCTTAAAACTCAAAATATCAAATTGTTAAAGCTCTCAGCTAGCATGCAGGCCTATCTAGGGCATAAAGAGAAACATTTGCATATCTCACAAATAAACCATCAAAAAGTTATGAAAACTTGTATATAGATACTTTGGGATGATATTAAAAGGATAAAAGTTTTTTAAGGAGTTATATATCAATAAAACTTAATATATTAATGATTGAGTTTGTGCAAACATGTAATTAGGCCTTAAACAGGGGTTTGAGGATCTAAATCCTCTATAAATTGAGATGTAATATTACAAAAGTGATAAGAATTTGTATAAGGGTAAAATAAGGTGTTAAATGTGTTTTAATGGTTTTATAATACATATATATGAATATATTTCTATGTTTCTAGTCTATAGACTAGTTAGTAAGCCTAAAAACCTTGTTTGAAAGTTCAATAAGGGATCATAACCTCAAAAAGAATGAATAAGAAGATTGGAAACCTTGTATAAGGATAGAATAAGATGAGAGTGAATTTTTAAGGGTTTTTTAAAGTATTAAATTACATATATAGGGTGATATTATTTCTTATCATTTTGTGGTCTTATGAAAAAGGTTAGAAATCCTATTTTGTGCAATGAGTTTTCAAGAACCAAGTACAGTTAAATGTTTGAAACCTAGTAAGGGGAAGAATAGATTATGAAAGAAGTGTTAAATTATTTTTTAAGAGATAATAATATATATGATTCAATATTTATCCTATTGAGAAGTTTTGTAGGTCTAGGTAGAAGAAGGCCTAAAAGACAGAATTTTATTCATGACTAAAGATTAATAGAGAAGGGTATTTGAAGGTCATATTATGAGGTAGGAGGTGTCATTAGAAAGGTAATAACCTTATAAAAATGAATTAATTGTTAATGTGGAACAATTTTTCAATAAATCAAGATTAAGAGCCATTTAAGAAATGCTACATGCATGTAAGAAGGCCTAGTTGTGTCAAGGTCTAGTAGAACCCCTTTTTTACATCAATTAAGGATAGTCTCTTAATTGGAATCATTATTATGAAGGTATTAACAAGTTTTATAGGCTATAATAATAATCAAAGTGACTAAAGCACATCAGATAATACCTATAAGACTTAGATCAAGAGACCTAGAAGAGGTCTATTTACATGATATTTACATGCTAGTATATCCCTAGTTAGATACCTCTTGGTTGCAACATTTAGTTTAGATACCTATTGGTTATTTCATAATGTAAAATTTATATATTTAGATTAAATTATTATCAAATTGGATCTAGGTTTACCTTTTTCATTACTTTTTTTCATGCATTTTCCATATTATATCTTTAATATCCCTCTTACAAATAGTGCATGCTTTCAGCCTCCACCTTGCTTTACGTCATGAAAATTTTCTTGTAATTGGTCCTAGTATGGCCCCTTATATTTACTATATTATAGGATATTTATATTTATGACCATATCTTCACAATATACATTGTGCTAAACCTAACGTTAATCTTATCCTATTGCTAGTTGGATTATTTCAACATTTTATTTTTTATAGCTTATTAGCTCTCCTAATTTGTCAAACATATCTTATTTGATAAATTTATTTTATTTTATAATACATAAAGGTTATAATTACATTACTAAAATTATTTTATTTCATGTCCAAATCTAAGATGACTAAGAATTTTGTGGTTTCAAGGGATATTAATCTCAAAATCATAATGTTATGCCCATGATTAACACTATCAAAAATAACCAAAATCCTTTGGCATTCAATTTATCTATTTATAAAGAACAACATTACAATGATTGAAATATTGATATGAAGAAAAAACAAGTGCATAAAATCTAACCCTAATGTCAATACAATATCTAGGGCTATAAATCAAACTTTTCAATGAAGTTGATTTTGAAGGTGAAGGTAAATATTTTCTTGGGTACTCCCATGAGATGAAATTATTTATTAAACAACATAACAAATATGTAGGAAAATACATTTAATAAACTAAAACCCTAATAATTTCCATTTTATCGATAAACTCACCTAAGAGTAGCTTTCCTATAAGACATGGGATAAATCATGTGACCACTTAGAATCATTACTTTTCTATTGCATATAGCATAATAACTAATATGGCCAACCCTAACTTTAGTTCTGATACTCAAAGTGCTAATGTTAACACTGAATCTAATCATGCATCTAGTGATACCTAAACTTCTCACTTTAGACAACATCTCAAGACAATAAAAACACACCTGATACTACTCAAGCAATGATACATGTGATTTTATATAGAAATTTAGAGAAATATATTGCACGATACAAACATGATTGCAAAAAAACTATTGAAGAGCAGATAATCTCCTTTATACTTCAAATTTTTTTAATATGGAACATGAGGATGTTGCATGGAGGTTATTCTCATTTACCTTACAAGATGTCACTTATATATTTTCTAGTTTTAGTGTAAAATTTCAATATAATTAAAATTTTTATTAGCTAAACTAGTATATAAAACATATTAATGATGATGACAAACTTGGATCAATTAATTTGTAAATGTAAGTCCATACCAAAACAATAAATTAGGGTGCTTGGTAAGGCACTTACAAAAATGATTTATTGTCTAGCCTCTCTCAAGCCAAATTGGGGTGGTTTATCTCAAGTGGAGGATTTTAAAAGCTTGCTTGGCATAAAATATGCCATTTTCCCATTTTTGAAATTTGAAATTTGATCAATTAACTTGTAATGTAAATGTACACCAAAACACCAAACCAAGGTGTTTGGTAAGGCACTTGCAAACGTTTTTCCTATTTTTGAGTTTTGAAGTTAGTTTAATTAATTATAAATATAAGTCCACACCAAAATTATGTGATTTTTAAGGAATTTAATTTTAATTTTAATTATTGTAGCATCTCTCAAGTAAATTTTTTTTATAAACTTGTTTGGCATGGAATATTCCATTTTCTCATTTGTGGGATTTGAACTTGGATCAATTAACTTGTAAATATAAGTCCACACAAAAGTAACAAATCAGGGTGCTTGGTAAGGCATTAATTTTATTCATTTATTGTAACATCTAACTTAATGTCCTTTAGACCAAATTAGTCTTAGGACCCAATAGATCAAATTGATATGAAGACCCAACAAATTGTGTAATAAATATAGTTTTTGTTTTAATATTTTTTTGTATAGAGTGATTTGTAATTATCTTTGTTAATACCTATTGGACCCCAAATTTTGACTAAGTGTTTTGGTATTTTGTCATAAAACCAACATTGAGAGAGGAGCATAGTGTAGAAAGACCATGGTATGGAACTAGCCTAACACAGGAAGACCATGGCATGGAACCAACAAGGCGTGAAAGGATAAGGGCATGAAAGCATCAATACAATAAGACCCAGTCAAAGATAAAACAAAATTACAAGGAACCCAAGAATATAGGACTCAAAATAAAAGACTTAGGGAGTGCATGGGAAACATGAGATGATCGAGGATCAAGTCTCAAAGGCCATCTAGAATTTAACCATCATCAGCTTTACACTGGACTATGAAAAAAAGGACATATGGCAGTAATGATCTATCATAGAATAAGGATATAGGTGGCACAAAGGCCTGTGTCCTTAAGAGAGAATAATTGATAGACCACCATGACTCTCAATCTACTAAGAGTTCATATTCCAATCACCCATGTTGTATTTTATTATGTAACTACTTGGTCAGGAAAACATAAGTATAAATACCCCTATGTGGAAACATGTAAGGTGACCGATGATGGATAAAATATTAGAAATATATAATATAGACTCATAGATATTACAATAAATTTTGGTGTTGTGTGTTTATGTCTAAGTGACATTTGAGTATGAATAATGGATCAAATTAAGTAATTATATTACTTATCTTTCATAATGAGATGTATGGAACATACATTATGAATTGACAGTCTATTGAACTTTATGGCATTTTTATTTATGTTCATAGTGGTGATAATTATTGAGTCAAGGCCTATAGTAGTGTATTTATTTTTTTGCATGATTACTAATTAGATATATAAATAAACTCAAGTATATGATGAGCATGTTACTAAGCAACATAACCCATGGGAATCAGTCTCTTACTACAGACTTCGAATAAGCATGCAAGACCATAGTCTTGCGTGAAGGGCCAACATGCAAGCTTGTTGGGGATACACTTTAAAATCTAAGAAAATGTGATTAGAGATTAAAAACCCAACATTTTGGTTCTATTTCCAGGTCCCATAGAGCTTGCTGCATAGTAATGGAATATGCTTGAATGTATAACCCTTGAAAGTATTAAACAATGGGTTATTAGGGTTGAGGATAATTTTGTAGTTACTTATATTGAACTAGGAGTTTCTATATGTTAGTGAGTGGAACAACAGCTTGACAATGTACTATATGAAACTTTCTTTGTTGAAGTCCCTACTCATTTGCATGCTTGGTTATCTGCTTATGCTTAAGGTCGATCATGAAATTTTGGGAGAATACAATCTTGGATGTGAGAATGTCAAAGTTATTTAGCATGACTAAGAATACCATGGACACGAGCTATTAATATATTGTGGAGAGGAGTGTTGAATAGCTACATTTTAGAGTATGCTATAACCACTTACTCTTGTCTTGAAGAAGCCAAGTTCTAGTTTCTTAGAGAGCCACATGGTCAGTACATTAAAAATTTCCCATTAGAAGTCAAGAAATTATTCATTGATTGTGGATTCGAAACTTAGCCAATGAAAGGCTAAATTCATCCTTGCATGAGCCACATAGTTGGAAGGGGAATATATAAGTGTTGGTAAATAACTTTAGGTTTGGAATGCTAGCTAGTCAGTGGGCATTACGAAAGCAAAAATATGAGGAAGCTTGAAAGAGGATCATAGAATGAAGTGGTGTGGGAAGGGATTGAGAGAACTCAAGAAGTGTTGTTAGGGTTCATAGGGAAGCAGGTATGCACAAGGAAGACTCCATCATTTTGAACCATGTCCCATGCCAATTTTATTGTATGAAGGAAAAAATAGATGGAAAGAAGAGATTGAAGAACCAAGTTTGAACCAACCAATTTCCCCAACCATAGTGTATGCTCATGATTTTGAATCAAAAGAATTACACGTATATAATTGGTATATAGATAGTGTAAAATAAAAAACTGATCTTATAAGGGAAATTGTGCCTAAGTTGATTGTAACTCATCTAGAATTAACACTTTATTTTCCTCTTCAAGGGAATTTCATGGCCAAATTTGGGATGCCTGGTGGACTTGACATTCATAGTGGATAGAGTACAGGCCCAAATATTATTAATCAACTAGCTACCATGCCCCATGGTATGGGTGATACTGTTGGAGGTGCTAGAGGTGAACTAAGAGGTTTTATGGGAGGAAGTGGTGGACTTATCCCTCAAGAAAAAACATTTGGGGGTTATTAATAGCCACTAATATAAAAACCTCAGTTACCAATAGTATATTATCAAATGATGCTTCACCTACCTGAATATTGGGGCATGGAGAATGCTGCGTAGCATGTCTATAAGTGTAAAATCATTTAGAGGGCATGAGGCATCACTTCTTCTGAGTGAAATACCACATAATTCATGACCACACTTATAGAGATAGTGCATAAGTAGTATAATAAGTTTAACCCTCAACAAGTGGTAATTGACTATGATCAACTCAAAACAACATTCTTTCAGGAATTTAATATTCTTGAATTTGAGCAATAAAGTATTGTTGTGCTGAAAGATATAAAGCAAGAACTCACTAAAAGTGTACAAGAATATAATACATGATTCATAACACTTATCTTAAATTTTTCATTTGAAATTAATGCTACTCAACATGCATAGTGGTTCATGGGAAGTCTGTTGCTTCCCATCAGATGAACACTATCCTAGAAGACCTTTACTAGCCCATACGAAGCCTTAGAAGCCATCCCCATGTTAAATATATTGGTAGTATTAACACTAGAATCAATCCTTTCATGGAATCCTAGATAGATTTAATGACATCAAAACTAGAAAAATTAATTGCAAACAATGCATATGATACTCGTAATGGTCTTTGGTGTACTAATTGTGAGTTTGAATGTCATAACCAAAGCAATCACCCATGAAAAAACATCTATTCTATATGAAAGTAGTCATGTGAGATTTACCATGAAGAACATGATGTATGCTCCTGTCCTTTCCTATAACAAGCTATGCATTCTAAGGTGTTTGAATACTATAAGATATGTGATGCCTACACCCATGATATAATGATTGCCAACTCATTAGTGACATCCATGAGGTACGTGCACACAATACGTGCCAAACCTCTATGTATAATAATCAAGATAATGGTGGATATTGTGAATGAGGATGAGGGTGAGGATGATAAGGTGGTTATTTCCCACCAAGAACATGTTATAAGTATGGATCCTCAGACCATTATCAATGGGATTGTCCAATTTATCTAAGGAACATTAGATGGAAAAATGTCCTAACCTATACATGGCCATCACTAAGGAAAGAAATGAAAAAGGTGTAGGTATGATTCACTTTGAGAAAACTCACTAGTAGCCATGCTTAAACATCCCAACAACTCAATAGGTGAATATCACTACACGTAGTGGTGGACAATCTCAAGCTACATCTACTCCTATTGAGAAGGTACATCATGAAGAGCCTCAGGTGAGAAAGTATACTGATGCCTGGAAATAGAAGGACGTACTCTAGGACACTATGATGTATGTATAGGAACTACAAAGAGAAATTCAATTTCTTAAGGACTAAGAATCAACATAATGTGCTGATATGCAAAAGGCAACAAAACCTCCAAACATGGTGTGGGAAAATTTCCAAGAGCTTTGCAAGCATATGTTGGATGAAGACATTATCCCACAACTGAGTACTTAGATTAAAAATCAAGTAAAAACACCAACTGATGCTCAACCTCGATTGACTCAACAAATTAAGGATCATCAATTGAATCATGCTCAGTAGTAGGATACACCTACTCCTCTTAGCCCTCAAGATGATAAAGAAATACTGGTGAATGCTATCATTGATAGTTGGGTGATTTAAGACATCTTAGTTGACATTGAAATTGAGGTTAACATCCTCACCAAGGATGCATGGTGAAAAATGGATAGTTTAACATTGCAACCATCATCACACATATTATTTATGGCTAATAAAACTAGTGATCTACCAATTAGTGTCCTTAAGAAAGTAATGATCAATATCCTTGTAGTAGATTTCAAAGTTGACTTTGAAGTTTTTGAGTTAGCAGAGGCAGATGATTTTTTAGATCTATTGGGGTGGCCTTAGTGTTATGAAAACAATGTAGACTTAATTTCCAAAAAGTGCTACATCAATTTTGAGAATACTGGTCAATGCATTGTTATTCCATTAGATCAAACACATGGGCCCCCATAGTAGAACCTGTTAATGTGGAAGAAGATATTAACCACATCTACATTGTCACAACTAGAGATGGTTAGAAACGTGATCCTACTCTTGATGGCATCCTCTGATGGATGAACACCTTGTCTCTATCTGATACTACAAGTAATGCTTATAATTACTAGGACCATGATGACAATGACCTTATGGGAAGAGTATGCAGTGCCATTGGTAGTTGTGAGAATGTTCTTGCTAGTATCATAGCACCACATATTTGTTTGCCTTGTTATCAGATAAGTTATGAAATGACTAGTTATGGATTCACCTTTAGAAAGACTTTATAAATCTCTTTGGTTTCATGGAAGAATGGAAGTTTTCTACTTTATCCATCACCTCTAAGACTTAAATAACTCTAACAATGATCATATACGATCATTGGTTCACCTTTTTAATGATACAACCACGAGGTGGTGGCAAACCCATAATGAGCGACTTCTATATTGGGATCAAGTATGCTATACTTTGCACCACTGATTTCATCATGACAACTGAATATAGGGTACAATTAGAAATAACAAAGTACAAACACTTGAGCCGCACATAGAAGCCTATGAATCCATGTGGAGGATTGAACAATCTATCTTACTAGATTACCTATGGGTACATGGTTTTTATGGAACTTTATGAACTTGGGTTAGAGCATGGTATGTTCATGAATAATGACATATGGGTACTCATTTTTGGCATTTTTTAAAAGAGAGAATGAGCTCAATGTTATCTTACTCATCTCCAAGAATAGATTTGTGCCTCATTCGCCAAAACATGCATAAAGCAGTTGTTGGTGACCCTAGTCCCATTGAATATCACTTGAGATATATCCATGATGTCCTAGAAGAAGTACTAGTTCTATTTAATGATCTATGTGCACAACCCATTCTCATGCTAGATCCTATCTTTAATCACAAACATCATGAAGATATATACCTAGGAAAGCAAAAACTAGTATTTTAGGTAGATGAAGGTGAAGGTTTTGACCCACCTGAACCATTGGAAAATCATTTAGATGTCCCTACAGACTATGGTACATGAACTATTCATGATATTGGTCCTAATGCTAACCACCCTTACTTAGAACCAATTAAAATTATCTAGTGCAACATCAACATAGAGGAAGAACCAAAAATAACTACTGTAGGTAATTAATAGACTGACACAAAAGTATCAAAGATATTTGAGTTATTAAAAGAATACCAAGATGTTTTATTAAGAAGCTATAGTGAGATGAAATGTGTTCATCCATCTCTAGGCAAAATGCATATCAAACTAGTTGACAATGCTTGATCAGTTAGGAAAAGGCCATATAGGATGAATCCAAATATATGGGCATGTGTGAAGTAAGAAACTAATAGTATGTTGCATGTCAGAGTGATCACCCCAATCGATGAATCCAAGTGGGGTACTCTCATGGTTATAAGTATAAAAAACATTCATGCATTAGGATTTACATCGATTATTTTATACTTAATGCATCTTGAATTATTGATCCCTTCCCAACACCATTCATAGAATAAATACTTGAAGGTGTCACTGGGTGTGAAATTTATACTTTCAAAGATGGATTCTTAATGTACCATCAGGTCCAAATCACCAAGGAGGATCGATCTAAGACTACGTTTGCCATCGAATAGGGATCCTTGGCATATACTATCATGCCTTTTGGGCTGAAGAATGCACCTACTATATTTTCACATATAGTCATTGAAGCCTTTAAAAATTTCTTCTATAAATTTATTCAAGTCTAGTTGGATGGGTGGATAGTCTATAGCTTGGTCAAGGACCATTATTCTAATCTATGACTCATGTTTGAGCATTGTCAAGTCCTATAAATATCACTGAATCTAAAGAAGTGTCTTTTTAATACACCCTTTGGTGTTCTTCTAGGACATATTATCTACAAGGATGGACTTTTGGTAGACTTGATAAAAGTATCTATCATTCTTCACCTCTTAGTGCCAAAGTGTTAGTTCGATGTTCCTACCTTTCTAGGACATACTAGGTATTATAATAAATTCATCCATGGATATGCAAATATTGTCACACCTTTAGAGGAACTCTTAAAACATAATGAACACTTTATCTAGACTTGTTCTTGCCAAGAAACCTTTGAGGCCTTAAAAGACAAACCAATCACTGCTCCAATTTTATAGTTCCTTGATTGAACAAAACCATTTCATGTCCATGTTGTTGCCTTTGGAATGGTATTTGGTGCCATCCTTACAAAATTAGGTAAAGGTCACCTTGATCACCCTATCTATTTTGATAGTTGAAAGCTTATTCTAGCTGAGTATAATTACACCACCATGGAGTGTAAAGCACTATCAATGGTTTACACTCTATAATTTTTTTGATAATACTTGTTGGAAAATCCTTTTATATTCTATATAGATCATGAAACTTTAAAATATATGGTAAATAAACTTATGATACATGGATGCATCTATCACTATATAGTTTTGTTTCAAGAATTTGAATTTTTTGTCAAGGTCAAACCAAGAAAAACTAATTGTAGCATTGACCATCTTTCTCATATTGATTCTAGAGAACCATCACATGCTATTGAAGATGACCTACTAGATGTTCAACTATTTCATGTTTCTCATATTCCTAAAGAGTTGGAAGATATTTCATCTTTCTTAACTACTGGCTCAATGTTCGATTGTCTGAATCCATAGGCTAAGAACAAATTGCAATCTGCACCACACCTTTTTAGCTCATTGGAGAGGATCTCTACAAGCTTAGTTGAGACAAAATTCTTTGATGATATGTCATAAAACATGAGTGCTCTGAAGCACTCCAATTAATTGATGAGGGCATTGTAGGTGGGAACTATGTTCAAGAAGCTACTACATGTAAGGTACCATGGCTAGATTATGGTGGCCTACCCTTTTTCAAAATGCCAAGATGTATGTTAGGAGTGTGATATTTGTTAGCATGTGGGAAAACTAAATCACTGAGATGCCATGCCATTACATCCAATTCTATCTTAAGAACCATTTGAAAAGTGGGTCATTGATTTTGTTGGCCCCATCAATCCCCCTAGATGATGTACAGGTTCCTATTATATCATTACAATAACTAATTATCTCATGTGGTAGGTTAAAGCCACATCAATAAGGGATTATATTGCTGCCACTACTACACACTTCATATGGGAACATATCATAACCCATTTTGGATGCCCACTAAGTTTTACTAGTGATTTTGGTACACATTTCCTCAATAAAACTATTCACATCCTATTTTTTGAGTTCATGATTGCTCATAAAAAAACAACACCATATCATCCCCAAGTAAATGGCATTGTCGAGGCATTCAATAAAATCTTAGGCATAACACTTACAAAATTTTTTAGTATTAACTACATTGATTGAGATGATAGAGTATCTATAGTACTTTAGGCTTATTGAACAAATTATAAGCACTTGAACAAGAACACACCATTCAATCTAGTATATGTTAAAGAAGTAGTTTTACTAGTTGAATTCTTGATACCATCACTTCGTATTGTGCATGTTGGACAATTGAATGAGTCATCATTAAAAACATGCTTGTATGATTTATTATAGTTGGATGAATCCTATTTTCTAGCTGAAGGAGTCAAGATGTGGAGAAACACAAATAAAAGGCATGACATGATCGACACATCAAGCATAAAACCTTTACCCTTGGGAGGAAAGTCTTGATTTATGAATCCAAGTTTGCATGTCATTCTGGAAAACTTCATATTCACCGAGATGGTCTTTTAGTCATTCATAGCATTCAACCTACTAAAACTTAATGTTTACAAATATTGGATGGCCAATTTATTCCTAGACATTACAATGGTAGCCAACTATGGCTGTATTTCTCTTCTTAATAGTATAAATTTTTGTAACAGTAAGGCTTGTGCCATTAGTTTAGGATTTTCTATTTTTAATAAAAGTGTTGCCTTAGTTGCATGTACCATTTATTTTATAAATATTTAGTTTAAATTTTGTAGTTGTAATTTCATGGAGGACCATAACATGCTTTTTATTTTGGGGTAAAAGGTAGTACATGTATTGATGCAAAGGATGCATGCATAACGGCACACAAGTAAAACAACCCTAGATAAGATATTCCCACCAAGTAGTTTGAAAATTTGAAAAAAGAAATATAATAACTATCTTCCACTCCAAATAAAAGTAAGGGACACAACTGTCTTCCACTCCAAAAAAAAGTGTGGGATAAGATGTGTCATTAATGTAGTAGTCACGATAAATGTGCCAAACATCATGATAAGACAATACCATTAATTTCATCTATGGTGAGAAGTGATGATAAAAAAATGGTGGCCATTACAAGTACATTAATAATGAAAAGTGATGGTTGAAAGTACAGGGGGTAGTAAATACAAGTTACCCCCCCAAACCTATAAAAGGACATGAAAACTCACTTTAATTTTTACCTTTGCTTTCATTTGAGTCTATAGAGTCGAAGAGTGAATTAAGCTCAATTGATTCCAGATTAAGTGTAAGTTAGAGCATCAAAATATTATAAACAACTATTGAGAGGAGCATTAAACTAAGTAATTAAGTATAAATCTAACTCCAAAACATGAACTATGATAGAATGAACTGGTAGTTATAGGTTGCAGAGGTATACATCCACCATTAGATGACAATAAAGTATAAAAATCTAAAGTCATCTACACCACAATCATGAATTATTTTAGGAACATTGAATGACTATGCCTCAACCTTTGAGCTCTTTGGAGGGTGATGTAGCCTAAGAAGAAGGCCTTAATAAATGATCCATTGTTAACTATACCATAAAAGAAGCAGTACTTGGGGGAAGTAGTACTAATCAGAGAAAATACACCTAAAGAATAAGCACAACATGCAAAAAGGAAATAATTTAAAATGGTGTGCCAAGTGAAGAAGGCACAAGCATCTCCACCCCCATCGATAATGATAGAGGAAATACAATACCCAAAGATGGTGATACGCATGGAAAATTAGGTTTTAAAAGTACCTTCTTGTAACATTTTTGAATATAACCATTGTCAACCATAGAATGAGGTTGAATTACAAAATTATTACCAAGTTGAGCACTAGAACACCAAACATCAATTGATGTATGACCTAAAATTTTTCAATGCCTTAGATGTTGTAAGGCTATTTTAGTTGTTCAACCTTCCATAATTTTGAAAACCTATGGAAGAAATTAAGTTTCTACTCTAACTCATCTATGAGGACTACCTCTACTTTGCTAGGTACAACATAAAAATACACTTGAGAGAATAAGTAAGGTGTTAGGGTTGCAATGCTCTAGAATGGATGTGGAGTTTGACTTAGAAGACTCAGAGGAGATAGGGAAAATAAAAATGATGCTCATGTACAAAAAGTAGGGCCATGCCATACACATAAATAACCTAGAAGATCCTACCCTTCACATGATGATGTACATCATCATAACCAAGATCGATGAAACCAATCGTTGGAAGGAGGTGGATATGGATCACCTCTATATCACCCACCAGGTAGCTGAGGGATTGAAACATAATTGGGAAATGTATTTTTCCCATAAGATCATAGAGGATGCTGAGAAGACCCATCAGATACCAGGACATAGGTTTCTATAGTGGGTATTTTTATTGTTAATGGTATTTGATGAGATTGATGTACTAGACTACATCTCGAGAGAGATAAAGTGGGCATATCCACCTAAACACAAGTCCCCTGCTAAGTACTATAAGGCATTCAGATGCTACAAGCACATCACCCCTACTTATAAAAATAAGATGAAATCATGGTATGATGGTATGAAGGAAGCCTTTGGGAATGAATGGTGCATTCCTAAAGACTTGCCCATATAGGTTGGTGAGCAAGCTCAATTTGTTGTAAAGCAAAATTTCTCTTTGAAACACATCAAAATGGTCCCTTTTAAAGAAATTTCAATGTGGTTAAAGATACCTTATGCATTTTTGACATGGTATATCATCGATTTAGTAAACTATATTTTTGATGCACAACCTCTCACCTTAGAAGCAAATCGAATCAACTTGTAAATTCACATTCTCCAAAAGATGTACATCTATCCTAGTAAGATGACCTATAGAGAGAAGTAAGAAACTGATCAGATTGATATCAAGGTCAAGTAGGATATGGTGGGGCAATAAGTGCATAATCTATTTTACATGATATGGCCTTAAAATAAGACTTCAAAAGGTGTGAAGCATACAAGAGAAAAACTTCCACTAGTACCAAAACTTGTAAAGAAGAAATGGGTTTTGCACAATACCAACATGATTTTACAATAGGATCCTCCAAAATGGTAGAGGAATACCTAGGTGCTACCTTCTAGACCCTCACCACCATGGAATTATCCACCTAGACCTTCACCACCATGGGCTTCCCCACCCATAGCTTCATCTCCATGAGCTTCTCCACCCCTGGCTTCACCTCCAAAAACTTCTTAACCAAAGGCATCTCCACCAAGGGTTTCACGATCAAGGGATATTCTACAAAACACACTAAAGAAATAACATGAGGGTTCAAGACCATTACCCCCTCTAAAACCAATGTAAGAACCTAAAAGTGACAGAGAAGAAGCAAAAGACTCTGACTCCAAAAATTCACCCTCCCTGGCATGAGAGGAGGAGACCACCTTTGATGACACACAATTAGACATTGGGGGTCTATTTGGTGAAGAGGGGGATGGTTATGATAATCAAAAGATGAGTAGGATGACCATTAGTAGAAATTTTTTAACTATCGATATAGAGGTCAAAATTCTTGAGCGTGACCCAAATAACGGTAAGGAGCCTACTATTTATAAAGAACAATCACCATTGATTGATGCATCAACCAACTTGTGCGTTCAATAAAAAACAAACATTCTAGATATGATGCTATATCTTTGGTCAATTTTTTTCCCCCAAGATGCAACCATTGATACAAGGTGGCAAATGTCCTTCCTTTTGGATATGTACAACGAGGAGTACCATTTTGAGATTCCTATAGATAGCCTCTTGTTGAACCCTCAAGCCCCAAAATTTCCAAATCCACTATGGGTTGATCCCCATAAGATCTCCACGTTTTTGAAAATGGCTTTTGAAGTCACATGCTAAAATATACTTTCTGATTCTGACATGCATGATGTAGAGAAGAAACATGGACATGTAGTGGAAATATATGAGAAAGAGGTTATTACTTGAAAGGCACTTGAATAATAAGTGGATGCATTAAGGCAACAAATGAAGGAAGCCACATCAGCCAAGGTAAAAACTTTGAATTTATGTAAATCAATTTTGGGCCAAGAACTGACATTAGTGGATGGAGTGCCTCTAGATGGGGAAGCTATGGATAAACTAGAGATTATGGTGAATCTCCTATTGAAAATCTACAAGGAATATCTTGCACTAAAGAATGAGGAATTATAGATGGTGGATCAGTTTACTGAGGTAGTAGAGGTCTATAAGCGCACTCTCAAAAGAGTTGGGGAAGTAATTCCCATCTGAGATGGGATTTTTGAAAAATTGGCATGATATAATAAGGTTTTGGAGGCTCAAATTAACATAGAGGAGTCTCAAAGGTAGTAGTTAGTGGATACTACCCTCCTAATAAAGGATCAAACTGAGCACACAAAGGCATTCGAAGATGTCAAATCTATGGAAGAGATAATAAACACACATAGACAATAACTCAATACTAGTTTTATAGATCTCTGAGGACATGTTGTCATAGAGGTCTCAACATTAGATGAAGTTCAGAAGGATGCCAACGTATCCCTTGACCAATTGATCAAGAAGGCCAATGAGTGTCTTTATCAACCTGAGAAGATGAAGAGATAAAAGGTGACCATTGAAGAGATAATGTCAAAGCTGCTTGACATTTTGTCATATTAGGATAGTGTAAGGAAGCAAATTGAACAAATTGGGCTTGAGTTTTTAGCTGAGGCCAAAACCAAGACTTAGTCTAGAATGGACTAAGAACATAGTATGGGGTGATGTTAGACCCCAAATTTTGACTAAGTATTTTGTTATTTTGGTACATAACCAACATGATGCAAGAGGGGCATAGTGTAGAAAGACCATGGCATGGAACTAACCTGACATAGGAAGATCATGGTATAAAACCATGAAGGCATGAAAGGACAAGGGAACATAAGCATAAACATAAGAAGACCCAGTCAAAGACAAAACATAACTATGAGGAACTAGAGAACATAGGACTCAGAATAATAGTGAAAGACTTAGGGAGTACATGGGAAGTCGAAGACGGTTGAAGAGTGAGTCTCAAGGGCCATCCAAACTTTAACCATCATGAGTTTCACACTGGCCTGTGAAGAAGAGGACATATGGTAGCAAGGATCTAGCATAAAAAAAGAATACAGGGTGCGCAAAGGCCTATGTCCTTAGGAGAGAATAATTAATAGACTGACATGACTCTCAGTCTACTAAAAGTTCATAGGCTAATCACCCATGTTGTCATTTATTATGTAACTACTTGGTCAAGGAAAAACAAGTATAAATACCCATATATGGAACATGCATTATGAATTGACAATCCATTGAACTTCATGCATTTTTGTTTATGTTTATAGTGGTGATAATTATTGAGTCAAGGCCTATAGTAGTGTATTTATTTTTATGTGTAAATACTAATTAGATATATGAATAAACTCAAGTATATGACTAGCATGTTACTGATCAACATAACCCACAGGAACTGGTCTCTTGCTGCATGCTTTGGGTGAGCACTCAAAACCATAGTCTTGTATGAAGGGCTAGTACGCAAGATTGTTGGGGCTACACTTTAGCACATAATAAAATGTGATTAGAGATTAAAAACCCAACTATACCAACTTATTTCTATCTTTTTTTGTAAATATTAGTTTGTAATTGAACTCTACAAAGTATCATAAGAAATTTTGAACTCTTCTCACTTAAAAAGCATTAAAAAAGAATTAATTTAAGATAATTAGTAATTAAATATAATTGAGAAAAATCTAAGAGAAATTATTTTTAAATAATTGAAAAAAATTTGATTATTTATTTAGAAGGTTGTTTCCATGATAATTTAATTTTAGAATAAGTTATAGCTCATTTAATGACAATTTAATTTTGAAATAAATTTTATCTTATTAAATAGTAATTTAATAGTACCTATGGGTAATTATGAAAGTTAAATATATCCTTACATTTTGAAAGGACAATATGTTTTTATATGTAAAAAATCATAGGCATGCCATTAAACATTTATTTTATTTATTTTTTCATTCTGTGTAAGGTTATATACACATTTATTTGGTTTGTGTGTCATTTTTAGTAAGATTTTAAATGTGTAGGTCTCAAATATATGTATTTACATTTGTTTATCCCTATTTAGAAATCAAATAATGAGATGAGGGATTTAAAAAAATAAATAATAACAAAAGGATCTTTATACACCTATATATTTTTAGTCACCGATAGTTTCTTTTCCAAGATTCATCAAAACATCTTTCTCTCTGAGTACATATCTTAAAGAAGGAACTAAGATTAGGGTTGGGGTGACTCATGATAATTTATTAGATATTTTTATAATTTTATCACCTATCATACCTATTTACATCACTATATTACTATCTGACCATTCTAGCTTCCTTCAATGTTATTTTCTCTTATTTGTACCTCTTGTGCCTACTTTAGGCTTTCTCCTAAGTAACTCAAATCTTGATCAAGACCAAATTAGGATCAATTTAGTTCTATTTTTTCTCCTATGTGGGAAACTCTATCAACCATGGCTGATGTAGTTCATTTTAATGCATGTGTCCCTTTTCAACTATACAGACTCCTCTTGATATCATTATGTGCCCTTCTATATTGTATCAATATAACCAACATAGTATTATTTGTGTCTAGATATTTATAATGTATTGATCTAGATCAATTTCATATATATATATATATATTTATGAAACTTTTATGAGTTATTTATGTATATATAGGGCTCCCATATCTCATTTTTATAACAAACACACATCATTCTACTCTGTTTATGCACAAAAACTTGATTTTAGTAGAAGAAGAGCAATCAAAGTATAAAGCTTAATATTATGGATGTCTAGTATTGCTCAAGGTCTTTGATGTTAAATAAAAGTAATATAAACCAAGGTAGTACCCCTGAGGTTTTGGATTCCCAAATTAATGATACTTAGGTTGTCATCCTTGCCATTTGAGTCTTCACCTATAACATCTCTCATAACATGTCATTTGAGCCAAGGCGAAGATTGATGCACCAAAAACTCAACCCAAGATAAGTATCCCTATCTCTAAAATATTTATTTTATATGCATATACTAGAGTATTATGTTTTTTACTTCTTCCCAATTCTTGGCTTAACTTATGCTTTTTAGTACATGTTATAGTTTGATGCAGGAGCATAATCAAACTATGAAAATTTTAGCTTGTTTAGCTTACTAGTTTCTAGATAGGTTAATAATAGGATTTATATTAATTTATTTTGTAATAAATTGGCCATGTATGAGTGTGGAAGGTCATTAGGTGTGCAAATTTGATATTTATAAATTTCCCTCCAAAACTAAGAAATTCAAATATTGAATTTATAAATAAGAGATCGAGGGGTTTTCTCTTGTTTATAAGGTCTTGGTAATTGGGTGAGACATAATTAGGGTATAAATACATGTAATAAATAACTTTAATCACCAATTAAATGTGCATCTATACTTCTATCCAACTAAAACATGTGCAACGTTGGAATCTAACAAAGTAGGAAAGTTTTGAAAAGGTCTCAAGGAAGTTGAAAGATTCTTAAGGTATATCACAACAATATAATAAGTTTATACACTTATTTATAGTATATGAGTTTTGAATAATCTTAGGAATATCCTAATAAATCTATAAAATAAGTAAAAAAGACTCAAATTATAGGGGTTTGGTAAAGTTTTTTGTGTGTTTAGATGGTGGAGTTGTAGGTCTTCAAAGTTGTAATCTACCTTTTGAGGATAAGTGAATAAATAAGGATTTGTTAGATGAATCATACAATTTTAATTAAATTTTCTTGAGTGTTATTTGATGTTAATTTATTTTCTTTTAATGCTTTTGAGTTACAGAGGTCTACATGTGAAGTGTATGATAGTACATTTTGATAAAGGGAGTACCGATTAAATGTTTGTATGATTGGTTAACACCTATAAAAGTAAAATAAGTGTTTAAAAGTATTGAAGTGTTTAAACTCATATAATAATATAATATTTATATCTAAATCCTAAAATAATTGAAATTCCTATAAAGGTTGATTCTCAAGTCTGTATACTCAGTTTTGGCTATGATAGTCAACAAGAAATGTTAGTTTCTCTTACTATAAGGATTTATTAAGAATTAAAATGTGATGTAAGAGTTATAATATCTCACACACACACACACACACACACACACACACACACACACACACACACACACACACACACACACACACACACACACACACACACACACACACACACACACACACACACACACACACACACACACACACACACACACACACAAAATTATATTCCATAATAACCTATATCAAATTATAGACATTGAGTTCTATAATAAAAAAGAGGTTGTAGGTTTGATCAGTAAGGTTTTGTCTAACATAGTCTTAAAAAAGAGTGATTTTTATGTGTTTTAGTGATTGTTAAAATAAAAAAAGAGGTTGGGAAATTAATATGGAATTAAGATCATAAATAGCCAATAAATAATTTTTTTTGGTCCATAAAACTCAAAATATCAATATTTTAAAGCTCTTAGCTAGTGTGCAGGCACGTCTAGGGCATCAATAGAAAAATATACATATCTCACAAACGAACCATTTTAAAGTTATGAAAATTTGTATATAGATAATTTTGTATTATATTAAAATTATAAATTTTTTTTCATGAGTTATATATCCCTAACATTCAATATATTCACGACCAATTTTGTATATACATATAATAGGCCTTAAACATGGGTTTTCATATCTAAATCCTCTATAACTTGAGATTTAGTCTTTAAAATGTGATAAAAAATTATGTAATGGAAAAATAAGGTATTTATAAAGTTTTAAATGTGTTTTAATGGTTTTTTAATACACATATAATAATAAATTACTATTAGTAAGCCTAGAAACCTTGTTTAAAAGTTCAAGAGAATATAACCTCAAAAGGAATGAATAAGAAGATTGGAAACCTTGTAGAAGGATAAATTGAGATGAGAGTGAGGTTTTTTTTTTTTTTTTTCAAGGTATTAAAGTACATATAAATTGTGATATTGTTTCTTGTCAGTCTACAATCTTATGAAGAAGGTCAAAAATCTTGTTTTATGCAATGAGTTTTCAATAACCAAGTATAGTGAAATGTTTGAAACCTGGTAAGGGGAATAATAGAATATGAAAGAAGTGTTAAATTATTTTTTAAGATATAATAATATATATGACTCAATATTTATCCTATTGAGTAGTTTTACAAGTCTAGGTACAAGAAGGCTTAAAAGGTAGAATTTTATTCCCGACTAAATATTAATAGAGAATGGTATTCAAAGGTCATATTATGAGGTAGGAGGTGTCATTATAAAGGTAATATATTTTTCAAAATTAATTATTTGGGAATATTAAATAAATTATCCATAAATTAAGATTAGGAGCCATTGAATAAAGACTACAAACATGTAAGAAGGCCAAGTTGTGTCAAGGTCCAGAAGAAACCCCTTTTTCCATCAGTTAAGGATAATATATTGATTGATATCATTATTGTGAAGATATTAAAAAGTTTTTTATGTTCAAATAATAATAAAAGTGACTAAATTACATCAGATAAGACCTAGTGACTGAGTTTGTGCAGAGTTGTAATTAGGCCTTAAATAGGGTTTGAGGATCTAAATCCTCTAGAACTTGAGATTCAATATTACCAAAGTGATAAAATTTTGTATAAGTGTAAAATAAGGTTTTAAATGTTTAAATTTTTTTATAATACATATATAAGAATATATTGCAATGTTTCTAGTATATAGACCTATTAGTAAGCCAAGAAACCTTGTTTAAAAGTTCAAGAAGAGAATATAACCTCAAAAGGAATGAATATGAAGATTGTAAACATTGTGTAAGAATAAAATGAGGTTATAGTGAAGTTTTAAAGGTTTTTTAAAGGTATTAAATTACATATAGAGGGTGATATTGTTTCTTATCAGTCTGCAATCTTATGAAAAAGGTCAGAACTCTTATTTTGTGCAATGAGTTTTCAATAACCAAGTAGAGTAAAATGTTTAATGGTAAGGGGAAGAATAGTTATGAAAGAAGTGTTAAATTATTTTTTAAGAGATACTAATCTATATTCTTAATTATTTATTCTATTAAGTAGTTTTGTAGGTCTAGGTACAAGAAGGCTTAAAAGGCAAAAATTTATTCATGACTAAAGATTAATAGAGAAGGGTATTTGAAGGTCATTTTATGAGGTAGGTGGTGTAAGTATAAAGGTAATAACCTTATAAAAATGAATTAATTGTTAATATGGAATATATTTTCCATAAATTAAGATTAGGAACCATTGAAGAAAGGCTACATGCATGTAAGAAGGCTTAGTCATGTCAAGGTATATAAGAACCCCTTTTTAACATGAATTAAGGATAATATCTTAATTGGAATCATTATTATGAAGGTACTAAATTTTTTAATAGGTTATAAAAATAATAAAAGTGACTAAAGTACATCAGAGAATACCTCTAAGACTTAGATCAAGAGACTTAGAAGAGGTCTACTTACATGATATTTGCATGCTAGTATATCCCTAGTTAGATACCTCTTGGTTGTAACCTTTAGTTTAGATACCTATTGGATATTTTATAATGTCAAATTTATATCTTTATATTATATTATTAGTAATTTGGATCTAGGTTTACCTTGTTCATTAGTTCTTTGCATGCATTTTCCATATTTTATCTTTAATTTCCCTCTTACAAATAGTGCATGCTTGTAGCCTCCACCTTGCTTTGCGATGTGAAAATTTTATTGTAATTGGTCCTATTATGGTAAATTATATTTAATATATTATAGGATATTTATATTTTAAACCATATTTTAAAAATATACATTATGCTAAACCTAACATTAATCTTATCCCATTGCTAGTTGGATTATTTCAACATTTTCTTTTTTATAGCTTATTAGCTCTCCTAATTTGTCAAACATATCTTATTTGATAAATTTATTTTATTTTATAATACATAAGGATTATAATTTAATTATTACAATGATGTTATTTCATGTCCAAATCTAACATGATTAAGAATTTGGTGGTTTCTAGGGATATCAATCTCAAAATCTTAATGCTATGCCCATGACTGACACTATCAAGAATAACCAAAATCCTTTGGAATTCCATTTATCTATTTATAAATAACACCATTAAAATTATTGAATTATTTATATGAAATAAAAAAAGTGCATAAAATCTAACCCTAATGTCAATACAAGATCTAGGGCTATAAATCAAACTTTCAATGAAGATGATTTTGAAGGTGAAAGTGAAGATTTTCTTGGGTACTCCCATGAGATGAAATTATTTATTAAATAACATACCAAACAGGTAGGAAAATCCATTTAATAAAATAACACCCTAATGACATCCCTTTTATTTGTAAACTCACCTAAGTTTAGCTTTCCTATAAGACACTAGATAAATCATGTGACTACTCAGAATCATTCCTTTTCCATTGCATCTACCATAATAACGAATATGGACAACCCTAACTTTAGTTCACATAATTAGAGTGATAATGTTAACGCTAATTATAATCATGTATCTAGTCATACCTAAACTTATCACTTTAGACAACATGCGACTCAAAAATCTAAACCCAATAAAAACACCCTTGATACTACTCAAGCAATGATACAATTTTGAACCAAATTCCTAACATGTAATCTAATAGTTTAAACCAATTCATGCATATGAAAAAACAACTTATGTAAATGGATAATAAACTTCAAAAAATTTAGAGGGGAATGCCTAAGTAATGTGTTGTACACCTCACCTTAAGGATCATCCATGGAATATCATCCCTCAAACTCATATTTATAATAAATTCATAAATCACCTCTAAAATGAACCCTTATCATCTCATATTAAAAACATAGATATGGGAGGAATCATTACAACTATCTCTTATGATAGATATAATGATCATGCTTTGCACTGAGGGAATTTATATAAGGAGTGGTTCAAAATTGACACCTTTTCAACTACCAAACTACTTACCAAAACCCTAATATTTGATGATTTAAAATGGTACAATAACATAAAGCCTAGTTCTATCATTGATTATGTATCAAACCAAATGATTAAACCTCATATGTATCAAACCAAATGCACCATATTATGATTATTCTAATTTATTTTTTTAAAAAAAGTTATAAACATAGCCATCACTTCTCTGGGAGTTTTTAAAATCCTCTTCCTACTTCTTGATCATGGAAGTAGATAATATTTTTCTCCAAGGAGTGTTGCCTAATTTTCACTATGAAAATAATTTCAAAACTTCTTATTCTTGAACTTCACCTGAAGGTACTCTAAAAATTCTCTATTATATGTTTGGTTTTGAGTTGAGGTATCTGATAACATGTGACCAAAATCACTCATCTCAAAATAACTAGAGTTACAAGTACTATGTACAATAATATATTATATAGATAATACCATTTTGAAATTTATAACACATGTAACTATCATAAAATCTTACCTAAAAATCCCCATAGTAGGTTATATGGAGGCAACTAGTATATCCCAATTGTCATGTTACATACTATAATTAAAATCATGTATAACTCAATTCCCAATATATGACTTTAATGAGTATCAATATGGTATCATATAGGAATGATAACATCAAGTAAGATTTAATACACAATATACCACTATAGAAAATATCAATGCAATCAAAAGGTGGCCTCATGTATGTCTCAATATATGTGATGCATCCTCAATGAGGATTATATTATTGAAGAGGAAGAAACATTCCCCATAGTAGATATAATAGGAGAGATAGACCAATATCCATACAAGAATCATGTAATATATATAATGGATTATCAAATTCCAAAGGTGGATGCATGATTTAATGAAGATGATAGTGTGCAAGACAAAAATATGTCCCAATGTAACCAAGTGGATGGGGATGGTTATGTATACATATGTTCACATCACCATTCAAAAGAGTTGGATGGGAAAATATATGTCAATATAAGGCTCCTAGAGAGAAAATGTGGTTATAATGCCCCCATAGGCAAATATAAGTATATATGTCATCAATAAAGCTCATAAGGAAGGTGAATACAATGATGGTGAGTATGTACTCATTTGTACATGATATATCAAATGGATATATCATAAGGACCATGTAGGTATTAAATACACATACTATTTTTAAAATTTATCATTTGTTAACACTCTTTCTCTTGTAGGAACTTATCAATTTCTGATCTCTCTAAGTGCATGCCTTAAAGGGTGCACAAGGAAATGGGTGGGCATACCTTTGGTGCTTTGAAATATTATTGGTCCCTATACCATTACCTAAAACCACTATAATTTACTTTTGTCCAAATCCCTAAGCAATTAAAACCTACTTATACACTCCTATAAGCAATTCACCTTCCAAAAAAGGCCCTAACTAAGTATACACCCTTTTTATTCATTTCTTGACTATGTCAGCCTAGTCAATCTTGCTGGGAATTTAACACATGTTACAAAACTCTTTCATCCTAATTGACCTAGTTCGAGGCCTAATGACTATATTTCTAGCCAAACAATATCAACCTAGTTGAACTTGTTAGTGAAATACCAAAGAGGCTTTAGGTTTAATTCTTGGCTATAAATACCCCATTCATTTCATTTCTAAGAGAGGAATAATCATATTTGCATTGTTACAAGTCAATTCTGCTACTTGTACATTAGAGGAGTCATTACTTAGGGTTTTACCTTAGAGATAAATAAGCTTGTATTTTGGGAAAGTCTTGGATGCAAAGTAAGAGTCTTTTAGATTAGAGCTGATTTCTATAGTTTGATCCTTACAAAGACACAATAACTCCTTACAAAGCACTATTGGTGAAGGGAGAGATTGAGGCTTGATAGCTTCAATTCAAGATAAGTATTATTAAATTTTACTCTTTCATTTAGTAAATAGATATTACACAAAGTAGTAGGATGAATGTTGTACTCCTTGCTTAGTTTACCTCTACATTTACTTGAGTAGATTTATCTTTGAATGTTTTATTTTATTTGTTTAAACTATCACCCTTTGTGCCACAAGATTTAGTGAGAACTAGATTAGATTTATTTTATGTACTATAGGCCTAGCTAGGGTTATTGTATAATGCCATTTATCGAGAGGCTTTTAAACCCTTTCCTTTGCTATTATGTGGTAAGAGATCCATTAGTTAGGTTTAGTAGATCTGAATTGGTCACATCTTGATATAAATAACTATGCAATTAATTATTTTGGCAAGATTACCTTCTCCAAACTTAGAATCCACTAAGTAGGATAAGTTGCAGATCCATCCTAATTCATTACATACATTTTTATGAACATGAAATGAATCTAAACCTTAAAATTTTTAATTTTTATTTATAGTCAACTAGATCAAGTCCATTGATCCAATTTTATATTTTGTGCATAGGTTTTCAACCAGGTCAATCCAGTCAACCCAATTCTATTTTTTATGCATAGGTTATCAATTAAATTGAACATGATAATATAGTTATATATCTTATGCATAGGTTTCCAACTTAATCAGCCCATTTGATCTATTTCTATTTTCTATACACATGGTTTTCAATTTCAACCAAGTGGGTCAAACTGATCAGTCCAGTCATTTATTCTCCATTTTGTGACTAACTAGATTGATCTGCTTGATTTTGTTCATTTCTATATTTTAGTTTTAGCTAACTAAATTGATCTTATTTATTTAGTTTCATTTTTCTATTTTTATAAATTTTATTTAAGCTCGATCTATTGACTCAAATTTGTTTAATAACATTGTTTTCTACCTTTATAAGATCAAAAACTTGCCTAGATGACCCAGTCAAATAGTATTTCAAAATTCTTAAGAAAATATACTAAATTGACCTCGTTGATCTTGTTCTATTTTACAAGTTCATTCTAAACAACCTAGTATTTCTATTTTGTTAATTTTTAAGCAAATTTTATTTACCGCTTTTAGTTAAAAGTTAAATTCTATATTGTTTTCCTTAGTTTTTTAGTTATGTAAAAATGTACCCCCACAATCAACTAGAGTGAATATCTCAATGTACTTTTGTGCCTATTTTTTCCATCAAACTAAGTTGTATAGGTCAATTTTATTTATTCTTACCTATTTTAAATTAGACTAAATCAATCAACTCAACTTTGTTCTGTCCTATTTGCCCAACTAGATCGACCTACTGAATCTTGTTCTATATGTTTTAATTTTCTAGCATATGCAAAGGAAATTAACCTATATTTCATATTAATTACATTCACTTTTAATTTTTAGCTAGCTACTTATTTATTTGCAGTCAAAAATTATAACTTAGTTTTCAACAAAAAATGATTTTTGCCTTTGTTTTCATTTTTCTTGGCTTTCCCTAGAAATTATGTACTGACAATTTTTAAATTACTTAGCTACTATTGTGAAGGGCTATGTAGTATTATATTTACAGTCCCTATCTATCATTTACATATATCATGGTGCCATGCCCAAATACTCATATCCATAGTACAAATCTAAACATAGTGTTTAGTTTCCACATACCTCATGGTATTTCCAAAATGCCTAAGATTTCCCTTTATATTGAACCTTAGGATTCTAGCCATCCATTTGATTTTGTGGTGTATCGGTTAGTGTTTATTGATGAGAAGTTACTTCTAACTTGCCCTTGAAACTGGGTTTAATGGTTTATGGGAATGACACTTCATCCATAGTTAGTGCTCTGAAACATTGGGTTGACACTATATAATGGATAAGCTAATATATTTGGAAGCCTACATTATCAATCACAACCTTTAGTGAAACTTCTTGATATTTTTTTTAGATAATTATTAACATCTACATTACATTATTATTGCTAGTTGTTTGCCATTCTATGTTATATTGTAGATTGTATTAGCCAACATTGATACAAGTTCTGTGATGTGTGATTCAACTTTAAATTCTTCTTTTCTTACTTTTACAATTAGATTGATCAACTCGACCTAGTTAGTTTACAAACTTCTATTTTCCTATTTTACCAACAAGATTGACCAGTTTGACCTAGTCAGTTTACATATTGTTATATTTTCCTATATTTCTAACTAGATCGATTAGCTCAACCTAGGTAGTTTACAAACTATTTTATTTTCCTATTTTTATAACTAGATCAACTAGCTTGACCTAGTCAATTTATAGATTATTCTATTTTATTATTTTTCTAACTAGATCAACCAACTCGACCTAGTCTATTTTTAGATTTATTTGTTATCCTGTTAATCTAACTAGATTGACCAACTTGATCTCATTCATTTTTAGCTTCTAGATTTTTCATTTTCCCACTAAGTGTCTAGACAAGCCTTTCATAATATAAGATCTATTTGGTAAAACTAAAAAACAAAATAAAACTAAATGATGAGTGTTAAGAATCCTCATAAAGCTTCTAAGATGTATCTACCATATTATGTGGTAAATAATCCTGACCTTAGAAATCTCTACGTTACTACTAGAATAACCAACTATGAGAATCCCCCCTATTCTACTCTTAATCCTCTATTCTTACAAATGATAGAGGATGAAAGTGATATCAAGTATACAACTAAAATTATTCTCTTCATCAATGAAAAACCTCACATCGGGGTAAGGATCCCACAATCATTTATAACCTCATGATGGGGCCTCACATTGAATAACCCCATTCACCTTCACCTAACTTTGCTACAACATTTAGGGCAAGTTAGTCTATGACTTCTGCCACATATTTCTCCTCTCTCATACCTACCTATACTAACATGACATCATATTCCATGCCTTCTTCATCCTCCATGCCAATTATTACTATAAACATGGTAGGCATGACTTTTAGTGGGTCTACCCAAGATACTAGTGCATTTTAAATTATTGATGCCTCACATAGAACTAATTAATCCCATGCTACTTCCATTAGTCAAAATTCCATTAGCACTAATCAACCATTATTTCAAACTTTAAATCAAATGGCTACTTTTCAAACTAACAGTGTCATTTAAGTGATGCAAATGCAAAATCAGCTAATGTATTTCCAAAATTATCCTTAAACTATTCAATGGGGGTGAAAAATCCTAATTCCCTCCACCCCCCATAAAATATACACATGGTAAACTTATACCACAACCTCCACTTCTTAACAAGGTTATTAAACACTTACAAAATGAACCTCTAGTTCCTTAAATTATAAACATTATATATGTGGCATAGCTCCTACTATCACTTAAAATGGATCCACTAATCCAACCTTACATTTGAATACTTTTGGAAACCTAAACAAGGATTGGGTCAAAATAAACACCTTTACCACCACCAAGCTACTAGATAAGACCTATACACTATAATAACATGTATAAGCATAATACAATAAAAATCCTATTGTTATGGTCCACCATTCCTATTTGGTGGATGGAATACACTACCCATTGATCCCTAAGACTACCCCCTCTAAATGATACATTGTAGTGACTCTATTTGTGTATGAATCCCCTCAATTTTCCCATGTTAATTATCCACTTGGCCTTATACATGTGCCAACTCTCTATATGTATCTAAATGACCAACCCACTTCTTGACTAGTGTTTTCCACACTTGAAACTCTGGATATTCAACTCCTAGTGGTAAAACTACCTATGTTAAATCTCCTCATCTCCATAGCTCTCTTGATACCTCACTAACCAATTGTAACCAATTAATATAAGTTGGGGAAGAGGGTATAATATGATCAATCATATCAATAGTATGATGATGTAATAACACATCATCGAAAATATCATGGTATTCCACTTACACTATCAAAGACCATCAACACTCCTAAATAGTATCTACAAAACATAAACTAAATGTATATTAAATCTAATATATATATATATATATATATATATATATATATATATATATATATATATATATATATCCCAAAATCATCTATATAAACAAATATATATCTAGCTATCCACAACATAATAAACTTCAACTACTCCATCAACTTTCTTGTCGAGTACCTCTACTGAGGCATGTCTCTAGGGTGATGCAAAACTAGGTGGGAGAACATGAGCACACCATGGTCAAATACACATTAATCTCTCTATAGACCAACTCTTTATAGGTTGTGCCATAGGATATCCATGCTCAATTACTTTTGCTTATGGATCCTCCTCCTCCTGCACTTTCACCTACATTTACACTTGCCTATGTCTACATCGTCATGGTGCCCATGGTGGTAACTAAAAATACTATTATGGCACAACACCTTCACCTCCTCTTCTTCCTATGTCTGCATCATTATGGTGCTCGTGGTGGAAATTTTAAAACCTGATGTGGCATAATAATTGACTCCTCCACCTCCTCCACTGCCATCTCTACCTCTTCCTCTACCACTCTTACCTCTATCTACTACCATCATTATCATCTCACCCAAAGTATCAACTACTGTGGGTGAATTACAAGAACATCCATAAGCACTCCTACATGTCTACTACCCCTACACTCCATATCATGTTATTCCCAATATCCAAACATTACTATAGGTGCGTTTAGAAGTGGAAAACCCAACTAACCATGTAAGTGAGAAAAAGGATGTAGATTTACCCACCATATATAATGACCAATGATACAAACACAACATAGTCCCTAAAAAATAATTAGCTAAGAATGATAACTAGCTACAATACCTATATATGACTACCACATAATATCTCCTCAAGTGATAGTATGTAATGCTAGGGTATGAGGTACAACCCATAACACATGGTCTTGTCTCCATATCAAAACATGAATTAAACTATCATTTATCATGTGGGGCAACACTATAGGTTGATACATAGGAAATCTATCATAAATCCAACTACTCGACAAAATTATGAGGCTTATAGTCATCTACCCTCATGAAATAATGTTATACATATCATGCACCAACTTCAACCCCAAGTCATACATCATACCTTGATCTAATATCGAATGATACAAGGCAACCACATATAGTGGAACCTTCCCATATGATTTTGATAGATCACATGAGATATCACAAGGCCAATAGTAAACTTAAAAATATATAGAATGGATGAAAAAAATACGTCAAATAAACACACTCACAACCCATAAAATATCTCTTTGAGCTGGCCACCCATAAGGATAGGGATCATCTCTTAAGATCCATCTGAGGGGTATCACAAATAAATGGAGTACCTATAATAGGAAGTATTAAGATCACATAGACATCCTTTAGGGTCACCTCAATGATAACTCCACCCATGTAAAAGTATTGGTTAGCCACTCCCATGTCCCTAATAACATGGTGATTAAGTCAACACTTAAGGGAATATCATGCATCTACATAATACCTCCAAAACCCAACATCATCAACTATACACGATCATCATCTATCAATCTATTTAACAAATTTGGTAGTCAAATTAAATCCACCAATCACTAGAGTCTTCATCATATCTAAAAAATATCAAAAAAAAAAACATATATTATCCCTAAATATCAGATAATAACCAAATCACATTACAAAAAATCTATAATATAGACATTTACATCAAAATTAACTTATTCATCAACCTATTCTATCATTTTCTCAACATTCTATATTACATTTACCACATAATTAACTATGTTAGCTAGGAATAAATTTTACACTAAGTCAACAACTTATTTAACTATGTTATCCATTATTAAAATTAAACTAAATCGGCCACATTATACAAAATTGGACACATAACATAACTACATCATCCACTCACTACACAGTCATCTAAAAATCCATATTGCATTGACAACTCCATATGAAGTTGGCCATTTATTAAAACTACATTGGCCACATAAATACATTTTAAAATCAATTAGGATGTATGTGATTGACCACCTATACACTATCAGACTAGATCAACCCATATACACATAGTCGGCTAGCTTCTAATTAACTAGATCAACTTGATATTATGGTAATCGACCACTATTACTACCCTACTATTTTAAAACTACGTCATATAAGATGATCTCGTTAACTTATTACAATGATTTTTCACACATTTTTCATTAATGCCCTAGGCATTAGTGACTCTCTTTGACCAATACCCATTATCCATCTTAATTTCTACTCTACCTTAAAATTTTTGGGGAAAATTCAGTACACATTTGTTATGATACCTATTTTTTCAAATATACCTCATTTTTCTAATAAAATCAACAAAAAATCAAATTTAAGTACATTCCATACCTAGATCATGCTATCAGTATCTGCTATGTGTCCCCCACCTTGTGTTCCTCCCCTCCAAGTCATGATCTCTCTTATCACTCTTTCTAGGTCACATAGAGATATAGTTTCACAAAATAGTAAATTTGAAAATGAATAGTTGAAATTATATTTATATTTAAAATTTAAAAATTATTTAGGTACCAATTATTTAACAAAAAATTCCATGTTTTTCTCATAATTATGTTTCTACAAGCTCTTTTTCCAAAATAAAAAAAGTTCTAAAATTTTGATAACATAGAATTTTTTTCTATACTTACCCCATATTTTTACAATTTTTTTAGGTCCACCTAATGTATCATAGATTAGATTCCTCTTCCATTTAATTCACTACAACTTCTATGCTAAAACAATAAGGTAAGTGAAGGTATGCATTTTTTGATTATTTCCTTTCATTTATTTTTCCACTTTTTACTATAATTTATTACCTCAACGTTGTGCATTACTATGTTCTTTCTTGAAGCACCATCCCATATTACAACTGTGTGACACGTGATGATTTTTGAGTGGGGATTATATATACACAATATTTTTAAACTTAATCATTTAATAATTCTTTCTCTCTTGAAATAACCTAACAAGTTTCAATCTCTTTAAGTGCCCATCTTAAGGGGTGCACTAGGAAAGGGGTGGGTAGACCTTTGGTGCTTCACAAGATTGTTGGTCCCTATACCACTACATAAAACCAATACATGATAATTTTATCCAAATAAATAAGAAATTAAAACCTATTTATACACTCCTCTAAGTAATTTATGTTTCAAAATATCCCCTAACTAAGCATACACCTCTTTTTATTCATTTTCTAACTATGTTGGCCCAATTGACCTAGTTCGAGGCTTAACAACTATATTTCATACCAAACATGATTGACTTGGCTGAGATTATTAGTGAAATACCGAAGAGGTTTTAGGGTCAATTTTTGGCTATAAATACCCCATTAATTTCATTTATAATAGAGGAATATTTAGTTTTGCATTGCTACAACTCATAATTTTACTATTTCTACATTAGAGGAGTCACTATTTAGGGATTTACCTTGGAGGGAAATAAGCTTGTCTTATGGTAAAGTCTTGGATGAAAAGTAGGAGTATTTTATCTTGGATATAATCTATATATTATTATCCTTATAAAGCCACAACAACCTCATATAAAATAACCATTTGCCAAGGGAGAGATTGAGGCACAATAGGTTCAATTCAAGGTAAGTATTCCTAACTTTTACTCTTTCATTTAGTAGATAGCTATTGCATAAAGTAATAGGATGAATGTTGTACTTATTTATTAGTTTACCTATACATTGACTTGAGTAGAGTAATCTTTGCATCTTTTATTTTATTTGTTTAAACTATCCCCTTTATGCCACAAGCTTTAGTGAGCACAAGATTAGATTTATTTTATGTATTGTAGGCCTACTTAGGGTTACTATATAATGTCATTTGACTAGAGGTTTTGGAACCCTATCCTTTGATATTGTGTGGAAATATATCCCTTAGTTATGTTTAGCAGATCTAAATTGGTCATGTCTTGATATAAATAACTGTGTAATGAATTGTTTTGTTAAATTACCTTCTCCAAGATTGAAATCCACTAAGTAGGATGAGTTACAGATCCATCCTAATTTTTTGCATACATGTATAATTATCCTATTGTAAATTTAGAAGTCATGTACACTAATGTGGGATATATAATCATGTATATTTGAAGTAAGATAAGCATAATGTGCCAAGATGAAAATGGTGTGTAGGGCATAGGTGCCCACTAGTGTAGTAATGAAAATAACTTAGAATATTCAGATTTGAAAAATTTATACAGAATAAATAATGATTAAGTATAGGAAATGTGATGCATTCCATTATTGAATTGAATATATGTGTATATATGTAGGCTCATGTAATGTTCAATGTAATATCATATTTAAAATTGACATGTTGCTACCAAGGTGGCAAAATATAGATGATAGGCTCAAAGGTGAGAGGCAAAAAATAATGTGTCCCATTAGATTATACATATTCATAATATATATAGAGTAATCTCAAGGGAAAATGAGGGTGATTACCAAAAAAAAAGGTAAAATATGTCTCAAGTATAGGGGATGTGCCTCTAGGATGACTAGTTAGAGAGAGAGAGAGAGAGAGAGAGAGAGAGAGAGAGAGAGAGAGAGAGAGAGAGAGAGAGAGAGAGAGAGAGAGAGAGAGAGAGATGAGAGAGAGAGAGAGAGAGAGAGAGGAGAGAGAGAGAGAGAGAGAGGGGTATGATATATAAGCATCCATGTAATAATATTATGTAGAACCCATATACACACTCAAATGTAAATGATATAAATACATATATAATCTATGTAAAACATCTCTGTACAATAAATAACAATCTAAAAAGAATTCGTCATGTAAAATCCCATGTATTGAGATGCCCCTATCAAATTTTTTATGTCTATTAATCATATATAACTTATATATATTTTATCTCATCACTCAAATTATATCATGAGAAGTATGTGTAGAAAACATGAATATATAAAACTCTAACATATGTAGATAAACATGATATGTATCATATGACCAAGATAAAGATAATTTTTATTTTTATTTTTATATCTTATGAATGTTTTTGTATTTTTGAAAATTTAAAGTGATAACATACATGAAGCTATGTACAATATACCACCATAATAATGTGTACATGAAGCACTAAAAACAAGTGGGCATGACTAGTGTAAAAGATAGATTAAATAATAATGACATAGTCATGAATAACATAATGTGACACATAAAGTGTTGAATATAGCATAAAATAAGTAGGAAACACTAATCATAAATTGAGATTGTCATCAAAGAGAGAGAGATAAGAAATTTGGTAGGTATTTTAAATAAGTGAGGGTTGTAGTCCAAAAATATCATATGTAGTGGAACTATGAACATGTATCAATAATCTCAAGTAGAAAATGACAAGGTATAAAGATTTATAACATGTGTAAAAATCAAAATAATCAAATATTTTAATACGAAACAAAGAACATGTAATGTAATAAAAAGGGTGCTAGAAAAAAGGGAAATTCCTAAAGATGTATGTGATGAATCCCATATTATGATATTTGAAGTACTAATTGATATGTCAAGGGTTATAATAACACCCAAAAAATGTGTCATCATACATTATGTCATAATTTTAACCATTTAATCTTGAGTGCATTGATATCTTTCATTGTTATTATATGTTGTTGATTGTGAAACCTCTTTAGGAGGTTGATTTTATTTTTTAATAATACCCTTTCATATGTAAATTTTGTAGTCGAGTATGATCTTCTATTAATTGATAAGATCTTGAATTTTGTCTTTTAAATCAAAGCATCAATTTTTTGAGTGGTGTTTGATAATATGATACAAACAAAATACTTTTGCATTGTAAGACCTTAATTTATATCTTGGATTGACTTTAAAAAAAGGAAGAAAATCAACCATTTTTAATCCATTAATCCCTTTAGTTTGTCATATTGAATTTTTAAAAACTTCTTGAGTTGATTAAAGATATATCTCATTATATGTGTTGCTTATTTATTAAGCCCAATAGTATATGTGTTCTTGGTAATTATATCAGAATATTAAATATTAGAATCATAAGAGGTGAGGTATGAACCTTGGACCAAACTAACCCTTCTTTTAAAAGGTCAATATCCATGTAAGTGAGATAAGTGAATGATTTGAAATTTTTTCCAAGTATTTTTTTTTTAAGGTTTTATAACACTAGTGATGAATATGTATTGCTTTTAAATATCACATGGTTGATAAATGAAGGACTTTGACAACACAATCTAAAAATTTAATCATGCATATCCTCCAATTTTTACATTGTTTAAGATTTCAAATTCTCTCATATGTTTTTCTAGGCCCATTTTAGTGATATATTTATCTAGGAAGGCCTCTTCTAAGCATATAAATGAATGTAAGAACCCAATAAGTAAATAAAAAAAAAACTAAGGCCTCACCACTCAATGTGATATGAAACAACTTAAGTTAGATTGAAAAACAATACTCACATTTTCATATAGATAGAAGCATAGCATGAAAGTGTGTTTGAGGTCCCATAACCATAAAATAATTAGAATTTAGGAATAACTAAGTCATGAGGAAGAGATATGTCAAGAAAATACTTAGGAATAGGGCTAGAATGCACCACTTTATCCATCATTCTAGCATTGGACCCTTTTTATGAATAATAATATTATGCACTTCTCTTTGTAAGTTTCCTATAGTATGCATCATAGTTACTATCTCATGTGTAGGAATGGTGGTATTTTAAATAGGTTCTTTCAAATGTTGAGTCATAAGAACATTATTGGTAATTATTTTAGGATAAAAGCACTCATTACAAAGCATAGTGGATGTAGAAACATGGGTATAAACCTTAGGGGTTTCTACACAAGAATAATTTTCATTCTTTATTTATTTAACCACTTACTATTTCATCAACAAGATTAGGGTTTTCAATAAAAGGTGATCTAATAGTTTGAAATATACATTTGGTAATTATTTCATCATTTAAAACCTTCATATTTTTCAATTTATTATTCATTAAATTTAGATAAATTTCATCAGCTTTAATAATATAAACCATGTTTAAAGCCAATCAAATCCACATACATATAAAAGTAAACCCTCAAGTCATGTAAGCCCTAAAATTAGAATCTAATATGACTCCTAAATAGTAAACCTTAAGGGGAAAGAGAATATAAATCCCAAGTTAAATTTAAGAATGTTGGGATCACCAATATGATTTACCCTTATTTTTTTCATGTGTAATAAAATTAACAATAAGGTAACTTGATTTCTCTAGGAAAATATATTATTCAAAAATTCAAAATAGTACTATTAGATCTGATATAATGCTAAAAAGAGTAAACATACTAATTTTGAAATTTGAAAAAAAGTTTTAGAAAATATAAAATTGAAATGACTGGAATAGACACACCTTAATGATATATTTATTTTTGAGTGCGGGTATGGATTTAATAGGTTTGTAACTACTTATATGTAGAATTTGAACCTTTGACTATGTATGGATAGGATCAAGACTTGCACCATATGTTACCTTGGTAGGATTTTTCAATCTTCTAGTTTTATTGTTATTCATGTCCTCCTATGTTGATCATGTCCTACATTTATTTTTAGATTCATAATTATTTTGTGCATGTGCACCACTAGATTTCATACAATCATATAACTATGTTTTAAAAATTGGTGGCCATAATGAATTGATTTTTTATTTCAATGTTCTTGACCTAGTTTGTCAAAATATGTTAAAGAAAAAGATAACGAAACAAGTATTTAGGACAAACAACCATGAATGTGTTGTGATTATATATCCTACTTTCCAAAATATGACCCCTTATAGTTCATGGGTAGTGTGAGTGGATAATTAAAAGAATAAGCTCTGCCTTCTCTCCCTAAGTGTTAGATATCACCACATGTACATTTTCCTAGGTCAATTTTGGTAAAAGATGTGATGCAAGTCCTTAAGTAGAGATAAATGAATGTAGAGTGTGCCTAGACTTGAAAATGAATGACTAAAAATAAATTAGAAACATGTATGGGGATTTTTTACCCTCTTATATATTCTCCCTTAGATTGATAGATCTCTTACAATGTTAATATATGATTTGTATATATAGGCTTCTCTTAGTTTGAATGAAGGATATATTAACACATAAAATCCAAACTAATAAAATGGAAATAACCTAAAAATAGATCCACACATCAAAAGGACGTGACCATGGGATGAAATCCCTAAAAAAATAAAGAAGATAAGATCGACATGCCACCAATCATTCCTAAAATAGGATTAGTGAACCATAATCCCTATCTTAGAGTAATAAACAAACATACACAAAAAGAGGAGAGATAAAATAGGGTAATTATAACAAAAAAAACATTACATAATAACAAATAAAATAAAATGAGACCATAATATTTCACAAAAAATAATAAGAAATATGAAAATATCACTAAGCCCCTAATTCAAAGTGATGAACCATATGCACAAAGTAATGCCAAAATATTGAAATAATAAGGCTTGTACCAAAAGTGAATGTCCACAATATGATGAAACCATATGGATAGGTTTATTAAAGTTTTTATATAGTAGATTAAACACTAGGTGTATGATTAGCATTGATATATGTGTATGTATAAATTGATACATTTTTATGATTGCCATTCATTTAAATGGAGACATGATTGGTATTGTGAATATGCATAATACTAATGGATGTAATATGATAATATGATCATGGAGATACACTGTTAATTGGATTGATAGTAAGAGGAATCATAAAAGTCTTAGGTTTTATAGGAATATAGAGATTTAGTTAAAGAGGGGGTGTAACACTAGGTGGAGGCACATACATATCAATAGTAACATGATGAGTACTAGACTTATTGTCTAATATATATATGTAGATCCTCCAAAAGGCAAATTAATATCATTCAAAATATCTATATGAGAATGCTTAGGCAAGGGTTCCTTATTACTAATTCATTTATTTCATGCTTCAGTAACTATAAAAATCATAACATTAATTTCTTCAAGGGCAGTTACAATATATGCAAAACAATAAAATCATTCATGTCCTAAAAAAATAGAATATCAATAGAACTAGGAAATGTATTATTACAAGTGTCATATCTATTTTCACTAGAATTTTCATCATTAGAAGTAGCATCACCATGATATTTGAATTAACCATTATCATCTATATCAATGGAAGAAGGAACACCACTAGAATATATCTCAGTAATGAATGGCATTTTAAAAGCATGACGGTTATAGAAAGTTGTGTCAAATGAAAAATAACACCACTGTGTCTAGTGTTACATCTAGTAGGATGTGTAGGTTGAAGCTTCTTGGGCACAAGATATAAAAACAAATAAATAAAATCCAATTTAATAATAATGAAAAGATGCAAAGATGAAAATAATATTTGAAAATGGAGATTATCATACCCTAGAAAAACCTTGAAGATAAATATGGTTAAGGAATAAAGGTGTAGGAAAATAAATTTTAAAGTATGGATGTAATATGAAATCAAAAAGAGGTGAGTAAAAGATAGGGTTTCATCAAAATATGTTAAATAATATGCCTATTTAAAATTAAATTTGAAATATAAAAATCCACTCATGAATCCATAAAGGGTATCATCAAAATATACAGGTGTTCGAAGAATAGAGGGGTTCACCAAAATGTTTTACCCAATTATGACACTAGCGTATAATGACACTAATAGAATGGTAAAAAAATTTGCACAAGGACACTCTTAAAAAATAAATAGGACATGCCCTAAGTATTTAAAAATAGTAAAAAAACATAATTAAAATGATTTGATAAGAAATGAATAAAATAAATAGTGAAAGTTATAAACAATCACACCTATGTAGAATTTTGGGATTCTAAGAGTAGTAGTGTTGTATTAACTTTGTATAAAATTTGTATTTCTCACTATTAAAAGACATATTCAATGCCTATTATCTTGTTGAAAAATATTACTAATATAGATTCAACCACCAAATATTTCCCTACAATGTTGTTGATGAATCTATTATATGTCAAATTTGTACTAACCTCTATTTCAAATTTTGATTTTTCTTGTGCAAGTTCACCTTCTAATGCTATATAGTATTGCGCTTGTGCTTCCTTGAATTCACTAAAAAAATGTTTAAATTTATGTCATATTCCTCTATTTAACTAATAAAACATAACACATATGTAAAATAGAAAGTAAATAATTAGTTGGGGTGGGAAACCTCAATGGAATTACGACTATATATCCCTCACATTAGAATCAGACCCATGTAGTTTTAGTGATGTGTAAATAGAATATCTAGGAAGGGCTTGGATCTCCTATTCCCTAGAAGTGATGATGAAAATACATGAATTTTTACCCAATCCATATTTTGGTATAAATGGATGATCTCACAATAATATGAATACTATTTAAGTATCAAGGTGGAAGGAATAAATATAGCAATAAATATGATAAATAAAGGCTCTTACTTAATTTATGAATATACATGCAAAGAGGATGCTTTGTTGATAATTTATAAAATTAATTATGATGACTTAGAATATATAGGGATATATAAGACAAGAATGTGCTATGGTTGATCATAGATAAGAGTGATATGCAAAATAAATGGTGTGAGCAATTAGGTCAAGGTGGAAGGACCTACAATAACAAATAAGATAGATTTAAAGGTACACCAATATCCATTGAATATGTCCTAGGAAAGAAATATGTCTAGGATGGTTGAAAGTAGCCTATAAGATGGTAAAATAAGGCTTAAAAATAGAAATGAAAATTTTATAAGGTATATATAAAGATCAAAGGCTAGAAAGAGAGAGTACTGTGGGGTAGAAAGTGCCCTAAAACAAATAAATATATGCAAGTGAACCAAGTGTGAAAAAACAAGTAAAAGATACTATGGGAAAAGGAATTGTACCAAACCTAGGTATTTATAATTGCTATGATAATAATGATATTATTAGTGATAGTGATTTTAGTTACCATACAACTCATGATTGTCTAAATGATTACACTAGTGAGGGTAATACATATAACTCCTTAGATTCATGGTCCATGGTATTTTAAAATCTTGATCATAAAGATATGATGGCAAATTATTATACATTATATGTCCATTTAGATGGTATTATGGTTAACATTACTTATTAGTCTCATGTGATTCAACATAATAAATCTATTGTACATAACTTATTTATTTTTGTTTTTTTATATCTATTATGTATCTATTATGATTTTTTTTCTCTATTATGAAAAGTATGGATTTTGGGCATCATACATCCTTTAATTTTTATTTTGTCTTAAGTTATTTTTTTCTTCATTATTCTTTTGATGTTGACATCTATTGTGTTTGAATTTTGAAGTTACCTTTTCATTTCAAATGTTTTAGTTTTATATTTCATTCTTGTAACCTCTTGGTTTATGTTGATTACATTGTTTCTTTCAAAATTTTCTTTTTTTATTGTTTCCCATCCCAAAAAACCTGAGTAGACTTCCCAATTATGATAACACACACACACACACACACACACACACACACACACACACACACACACACAGAGGCCTTCCACCCCAATGTGCACATAGATCTCAAAGAAAATTTAGGTTAGTATGAATTTTGATCTCCTTTATTCTTCCCATTTTTTCTATTGTATTTTATCTTGATTGATTGCTATTAGTCTTCTTTCTTATTCTCACTTTCACATCTTTGTATTTTTGATTTTTTAATTCTAAAAATGATAAAATATTATATATATGTATGTATGTACATATATATATATATGTATGTACATATATATATGTATGTATATATATATATATGTATATGTATATGTATATATATATATATATGTGTGTGTGTATATGTATATATATATATGTATATATATATGTATATATACATATATATATATATATATATATATATATATATACATATACATATATATACATACATACATATACATACATACATATACATACATATATATACATACATATATATACATACATACATATACATACATACATATACATACATATATATACATACATATATATACATACATATACACCTATACACACACACACACACACACACACACACACACACACACACACACACACACACACATATACATATACATATACATACACACACAGACACACACACACACACACACACACATACATACATACATATACATATACATATACATATACATATACATATACATATACATATACATACATACATATATATATATATATATATATATATATATATATATATATATATATATATATATATATATATATATATATATATATATATATATATATATATATATATATATATATATATATATATATATATATAATTTAAAAATAGGAAAGATATAAAATGAAACATAATGAAATTTCCCCCAATGTTCCCCAAAAAATAAGGATGCCCATGGTATGGGTGAATGAATTTTTTAATTAACTTTAAATCCATAATCATATATAACATGTATAAATTGCATCTAACTCAATGATACCATCAACAACATGTACACAAATAATGTATACGCAAAACCTATTGTAATAGGTAGTTAATTGTGTTATGTAATAATGTCAAACTATGTAGCAAACAAAGATAAAGATATACATACATACATACATACATACATACATACATACATACATACATACATACATACATACATATATATATATATATATATATATGTATGTATGTATGTATGTATGTATGTATGTATACCTTTATCTTTGTTTGCTACATAGTTTGACATTATTACATAACACAATTATCTACCTATTACAATAGGTTTTGCATATACATTATTTATGTACGTGTTGTTGATGGTATCATTGAGTTAGATGCAATTTATACATTTTATATATGATTATGGATTTAAAGTTAATTAAAAAATTCATTCACCCATACCATGGGCATCCTTATTTTTTGGGGAACATTGGGGGAAATTTCATTATGTTTCATTTTATATCTTTCCTATTTTTAAATTATCATATTGATATTAATATTTGATTATACATTTTTTACTATAGTGTATATGTTGTGTGATTTTTTACATGATTATTTTTTACTAAATCACATATTTTCTATATTATGTGTTATCTTGTTTTCCCTATGATTGCTTGGATCACTTGTGCTTGTGTGTTTTATGTATGTTTCTTGACTTGTATTTCTTGTACTCTCTATATAGGATCTTCTAGTTGAATATTCTAGTTAATTATGCAATATTCATCACCTTTTTTTTTCTTTTGATCATTTTTTTCACTCGTTGAATTCACTAGCTATATGTGATTACATAATTTTGCATGTTTTAACTGCTTGGCTATACTATATGCTACCATGTGTTTGGTTCCATGATCTATATCATGCACACTATTAATTGTAGGATTTTATGCTTATTGATTACATTTCCATAGTTTCTAACATGCATCTATTATTATTATTATTATTATTATTATTATTATTATTATTATTATTAATTTATATATCTTGTCCTTATTAGGGAATATATTTCATCCATTATTGCTTGTTACAAAGGGGAATACCACTTATCCCTCATTTATTACTTAATTGGAGCATATCAATTTCCCTATAGTCCCTTATCTTTTTTGTATTGATTTTGCTTCAACATACTAGTATTGTGTTACCACTGAACTTTGATAATGATATATTTATATGATTTTATATGTGTTATAAATTTTCTTTCAAGATTATTACAAATTTTTATTTTATCTATGTCACAAATGATGTGCATAATAATCTAATTTTGATATGAGTGATATGTAGGTACATCCATCACTTCAAAATGGGGGCATATAGCTGGATTATTTTATCTTCAATTACATGAATTCAAGAAACTATAATATGTTGATGTAATAGAGATTTTTTTAGTAGTTGTATTTAAATACCATATGTTTACTTCTTCCATTGGGAAATAGATTTTATCACTTGATAGGTTCAGTAGGATCCGTATTTTATATACCATATGACAAGGTAGTTGGACCCATGATAGTTACATACTTTTCAAATTAAAAATCATGGTTCATATACCATTAGGTGTATTTGCTTCTAATATTTATTTTCATTTTTTGATTATTTCATTTGGTTACATTATTATTTATTTATTTATTCAGACATTAATCTACTTGAAAAATTTCATGTTTGTTTTTGAGTACACTCGAGATGTGGATGTAAGAGCATTGAAGATCATTTATGGATCCTCATTAAAAAATAATCATGCAGATAGTGAGGAGATACATTTTTTATTTATTAGGTTACTAGAGATAATTTATGATATAAGGTAATCTCTCCCCTCCTTTTAAATTATTGGTAAATTTTGTATTAGGAAATAAATTTAAACATAAATTATAGGTAATGAGAAGATTGTATCAAAAACACTATCAACCCTTTTTTTTACTCTACTGTATATGCACACACACATTGAAGTGGTTTATTATGTAGACACCTAATTTTTTTACAAGACTTGTAGTTATAATGTTATTATCATGTTTTTAAACATATGGATCACTGGTCCAAATTGGGATCTTATTGGTGTGTTTTCCTTTATGTTGGACCAAAAATATCCTTTCATAACCATCATTCACTCATGAACATATTTAGATATATCAAATTTTTCCCTTGGGATACTCAAAAACACTTTTGAAAACTCATTGATCTATATTTATTAAGCTTTGATCACCTTGACCATTATTGGGACACTATAGTGGTGGTCATGACTATTTTTGGACCATCCTAATTCTAGTCATTTTAGTAGTGAGTCCTTTGTTCCATTTTACCATGTTTACTTGCATCATGATTTTTCTACTTTACCATTTCCATGATGGTGGATTGTGTAGGAATACATTCATAATTTGAATTCAATAAGTCTATATATACACCAACACCCTAATAAATTTTATAAAGAGCGAATAACACACATTAATAGTACATCACATTTCAATCTCAAAGAATAAAAATAGATATCACAACTATAGCTTTCTTTTTATTGCATTGAATAATTATTGTTACATACTTATGCCAAAATAATAATTAGTGAAAGGTCATGTAGATATTTACCTAATTGTATCTTACTTATTGTATAATAGGGATAATGGATGGGATTACAATATACATGGATTTGATTGTTGACATGCATGAGTGTTGATTACCAACCCATCAAAAATAAGGGGGTTGACTAAGGCAACACCCTAAAAATAAAACCAAAATTTTTATGTATTTACAAGGCTTCATGGTGTAGATTATGACTTCATCAAAGGAAAAGGCATAGTGGCAATAATACACACCAATGCATTGCCCTGAGAGGCCTTTATGCCAAGTAGGTGTAGATTAATATATTCACATAGTTTTAGGATAGTATGATCTAAAAAACCACTATCGAAATAAGATCAAATCACCATAAACTATCACTCTTGTAATAGTTTGATACCAGTCATCATCCATTAGGATAATCTGATTTTGTTTGCTTTGCAATATCACAATCATCTTTATAGATTATTTTATGCACTATTTATGGATCTTATTCTCAATATTTTCATCTGATATCCAAGTTTAGATGAGTTATAAATAATACATACATGTTTTGACCCCAATTTTAAATTTATAAATCATTTCAAGTACTTTCATTTGTTGCCCCTAGCATTAGGGCACGTCTTTAATTACTAATTTTACTATATTTATCTCTAATCTTTCCTTCAATGCTTATTTTTATGGATTAGTGTAATTTTACTTAGTGTAATATCAATTTTACACTTATTCATCAAAATAAAAAGAAAGAGAAGGATAATTTATGTAAAAAACATAATGAGTTCCATAACTATATCATAGCCAACACATGAACTAGACCAAGTACATAACTTATCAATGACTTCACTAGGAAGCATTTTAACAACTTAGTATTTAGATATAAGTGACTAAATGTAGAAAAACTCACACACTCTTATCCACTTACTATTAGTATGGCCTTCCCAACAAATCCATCACTAACTTATACACTTACCTAAGTACTTGCACAGGCTATTGCACTGCATGTACCTCAATGAGTAATTTATAAAAGTTCAACAATTAATTATAGGAAGTGAAAAAAATTCAAAAAAAGAATCATCACACTAAGATTGAAAAATAAAGATCTACCAAATTCACAACAACAAATAGTGTTCATGGGAAAGGACTATTTCTAAAAGTAATACAAATATGGAAAATGTTTCAACAAAAACACAACCATTCATGGGATGAAGTATACATCAACATACAAGGTAGATTAAGGATATTATATGAAAGGTAGATTAGTATAAGTGTATTGATTAAGCCTCTTGAGATGTTTCAACAACCATGCTTATGTTTCACTTTGAAACATCTTAATTTTTTACAAGACAAGGTTAGTCTCAAGGTACAGGATAAGACATGCTAGCTTAATGATACTATAAAGTGTAGTCATTGCTTATTAGGTTATGAAAACATACTTAAAACATCACTATTTAAATTTATTCATTGAGTCCAAATAACTTAATGCACTTATTTTAGGTTTATCTCTTAACCTTATTACTTAAGTGAATTATTCTTCAACTTAGATCAATGCACTTTAGACTAACTAATTTATAATTTTTTAGTGCCTTAAGGTTTTGAAAAAAATTATCTTTATTAACTCTCAATAATAAATATCAATTCTATTCTAATGATTAAAACTCAAATCATTGGCTCACAATATTTTTTTGTCATTGCAATGTAGTAGAACAACTTGAAATATTATTCCATAAGTCAATTCCAAGTAAGGGCATATGATCCTCAAACACATCATGCCTTGATTGGAATAACCATTAGAAATTGAACCCTTAATTCACCTATTTTATTTACATACTTGCTTTTAATTTATCTTAGTTAGATTTAAGACTTGTATAAGATTTGAATATCTTTATTTGTATCTTAATTTCCAAGTGATTATACAATGCTGCTAGAATAGTCCTATCACTTCAAATAGAGAGATTATTGGTTCCACTAAAAGTTATTTCCTTATAATAATCCAAATAATATATTTAACCTTAATCACTTTCTTAAGTTCCTTTGATTTAATCCTTAACAAAGAGTCTTTTAACAATTACAACCGTTCATAGTTTAAGGTAAGTTTTATATTTTGTTGTAGTCCATTTAAGACACCATCTCATACTTGCGAATGATTACATTTTTAATAATCCTAAAGAGTGTATTGGACTTAAATGATTTCTTTGTAAGTCCCTAAAAGATTCTTATTAATGAGTATATATTCATAATGTAGATTTGGATAGTTTAAGGTAATTTTAGAGTATTTATATAGATTTAAGGTTAACATGTCACAATTACTTGTGATTAGGAAATAACTTAATTTTTACATGAAGTATATCAATATAATTTATAATACAAAGTATCACTTTAAAATTTATTGTACACTTTAATAAACATAATACTCACATAGTATATCATAATTGAATCTTATAATTGTAATTCAAAAGCCACCAATACTATTTCAATTATCTAACTAAAGTCAATGCCATTAACATGAGATAAGAAGACTAATAATATTGAATAGTCATGTGAACTTTAAAACACTTTGTGAACACATATTCAAAATATAAGATAACTAAATAAACTTATACAATTGTGCAAGGAAATGTATATACATTCTAAATTTAAGCATAACACTTAGAGGTTCAATTATGAGTCTACATACTTCAAGTAATCATAAACTAAAGAATGAATCAATTTAAGTCATGTCACAATGAATGTTTATAGTCATATATGTAAATGACAACATAATGAAAAATTTGATATTTAAAAGATCAAACTCTAATCATAATTATAAGTCAACTTACATACACTAACCTAATTATGCAAAGATCAAACTCTAATCATATTTATAAGTCAACTTATGTACACTAACCTAATTATGAAAATTAAACATAACCTTAATATTACATGACATAAATGATAAACATCAATATAATTAATGAAATTATTTGTATATTAATGAATCAATTCATTTTACAATCAACTATCAAAATAATTAAACTAGAAGAAGTACAACAAACAATCCTCTGCACATAATCTGTTACATCCTAATTTTTTCACTATGTTGATTTACCTAATTATCCATGGATTATTATGATTGTTAAATTAATTTGTGATTTAACCTATTTTTGGGAATATTGGTGTATTATTCCTAATTTAGTTAAAGGGTATGAGTAGTAAATTTAGTAAATAAATATGTAATAATTAGACTAATAATTTGTGTAAATTAAATTATAATTTTGACCTTTCTAAAAATAGTAATAAGAGGGAGAAAATAAAACTTAGCTAGAAACTAACTAATACGGCTGAGACAGGGTATGAGATTCACTGTGTAAGACTAAGACACTGTCACAAGATAGGATCTAACCTTCATTTTATGATTAGATAAGAACATTAAAAGTTGGACAAGAGTGAAACTAATGCTATAGTCTACCTCTCCCACTATTTTCCAAAAGATTTGAGATTTTTAGGTTTTGTTCGCTATGCATGTGTGACCTTGTCTATGAAGTTTTGGCAATTGGAAGTTTGTAGAGCTCCTTGTAGAGCATATTCTCTGTTCAAACCCTATAATCCATTATGATTTGACCAATTTAAAGAATGAGGGGGGGGGTTAGTGTGTGTAATATTCACTGAACATATATCCACACCCCTTGTGTGGACATGCTACCTACATATCAATACTCTAAAGAGGGATCAAGCCATAGGTAATCCTCCCACTTGATATGCTTTGTACAATATAGTGTATGAATATTCAAAATGTTAAACTTGATCCAATTGAGGTAGTTAGGGACTAGTGTAAGGATTTGAATAAGCTTGTAAGTGTACTGGCTGGATATATGTAGAGAATAGGGAAGATTGCTTGAGTAGTCTTGCTTGTATTCTTACTTAGTTATATTTGTCAACCCTTTCCAAATGATCTTTGGATGGGATTTTATAGGGATCTATTGGTCATTGGTTGAATGAGTTTGCATTAGTCTGAAAAGGAGAAGGATGGGGAATAAAAAATATTGACAATTGGGTCCAAAAATACATTTGGACAAGAGCATTGAAAGTAGACAAGAGTGGTACCAATTCTATAGTCTAAGTGTGACACTATTGTTTTGAGCTGACAGGGTCTGAGGGGATGGATTAGTCATGGAAAGAGGGGTGTGGATCAATTGGATCAAGTCTATAAGGTTATGAATGATTGAGAATCAATAAAAAAGATGTCTATGAGGGTCATGAGAGAAAGTAAAAGGGACTGATGGGTTGGGTGTCATTAGACACACTCAAGTTACCAATTTTTACATTTTATATGACTATATTTCCCCCCGCACCCCCCCTTTATTCTAGTGATGTAGCAAAGTGAAATACTAGGATAAATAAAAAATAGAAAATGTATCAAAACTTACCTACAAGGGTGAAGCTCATGAAGCTATGTGATGTTAGGTGTGCATAGAAAGAACATGCTATGAAGTACAAAATCTATAAAAAACAAAGAGTAGATCAGTTCTTATTAGATACACTATATCTAAAATAAAAATGTACAAAGTTGGGTAAGAAAGAGTTGAAGAGAAATGAATGAATACACCTTATCAAGAACATAGATTAATATAAAACTTATTGTGATGCTGAGTAATGATGGATGTGTGCTATACAAAGATTAATATTTCAAATGGAGTTGAGTGCTCAATTCCTCAAAAGTGGCTCAAGAATGTAAAGGTTGACCCTTTGGCTCCATCATCACCTAGTAAGTGAAGCCAGGTGTTCATGTGTGTGTTAATTGATATTTGGACTGTGTGTATAACCCCTCTAAATAGGTGGCTCAAGAATACAAAGGCTAGCTAGTCCTTTGGCTCCATCATTGCCCTGTGAAGTGAAGCTATAAATTGATATCGGTATGAAATGTGTGTCGAATGAGATGGCTCTTAAAGCCCATGAATGCTCTATAATTTGATAATATTGGTGTGGATAGCCAAATGTATGTTAGAAACTAAGCCACTTTTGGTCACTTCAAAAGATGGAGATTAAGCTTATATAAAAACCACTCTGAAACTGGTGCACTAGGCTTATATGATAGCCACTCCAAAATGTAAAAGTTAGGATTGTATAAAAACCACTCCAAAATGATGCCAACTATCTATAGATGGAATAAGGCATGTAACTATTGAGAATGCTTGGGTAATATTAAACTCAAAAAGAAAAGAAAACAAATGTGTTATGCACATTTCCCCCAATCACTGGTGTCTGGAGCATGGATTCTAATCTGGAAGTTATACCAACTACCATGTCTGAAAGTGGAAGTGAGAGCCATCATATCATGAATGGTGTCCCCTATATCTAGATTCCCTAAGCAAAAGTGTACTAAAAACTATTGATTTTGAACTGGTCTAATTATGCAAAATTGTATTTGAACCTACTTTTTTTCCTACTTTTGAAAAGTCTAGTTTTTCTACTATTTGGATAAGAGCATTGAACATGGATAGTAGTGGCACCAACACTATAGTCCAATCTCAATGCTATTGATCTGATGACTATTCTGACATTTTCACTATTTTTTTGTCTATTCTGGATGGTTTGAAGTTTGGTTGCTATTTTGGGTGTTTTGAAAGCTAGATTTTCAACTATTAGGAGCTCTAATCTATGTGATAAAACCCCTATTTGTTGCCTCCTCTTCTGAGGGTAGGAATGAAGACCCTGTAATGACTGTCCTCAGAAGAAAGAGCCCTACAAGTGTGTTATGCTTCAAAGATAAATGATATAGCAATAATAATTGACAAGATATATGAAGATATAACATGGTTTATATTGAGAGTTTTTTAGATCAACAAAGGTATGTCTAGATAGATATAACAATGTAATGGCATGTGTAATGTACTGAATTGGAACTAGAAGTAGAAATATGGTTAGTTGTTAGTTTTCAAGGAGGTATGGAATATGATGTCCATCATGGCATCCAAGATAGCAAGATAATACATGATGTGGATCATGGAATTGTAAACAATGGAGAAGTAATCAAATAATAAACATATAAGGCAAGAAGCATATAAGAGTGGCCAAGGGGCCAAACAAACAAGGGACATGGGCACATGTCACTCAAACTAAAAAGTGAGCATACAAGGCATGTTCAAATGCCACATACATGTACTATTGAAACATGCAAGGTTGGCATGAAATCCACAATCACATCGAAGAGTATAGGAAAATGACATTGGCAAATGTCCTAAGACACACACATGAATAAAAGAAAAATACATTGGCAAATGTCCTAAAGCATATAGAAGAGACAAAATAAGAATCGAGAAATGCAATCACATCAAGCTATGCTAAGCAATAAAATAAAACATGTGAATGCTAGAAATACAATCACATCTAACTAATCAGAGAAAGAATGTGAAAGTATGTAAGACATAGTAGTATAAGACTAGGTATATGTTAAGAAGTACACAACTGCTCTATACTAGTGAGTGTTGATAGAGTAATCTATGTAAACTTGTAAATAATGTATGTCATCATGATAACTAGAGTGTGTAGTGTAGGAATGACATAACTTGGATGGTGTAGTCATGTTAAAATTCCCCTAGTGGGTAAACATATCAAAGTATGTCTCAAATGTAGAAGTAGGATTCCCCCACAATGGGTAGAGTGAAGCAATAAAAGAGCTACATGTCACTGCACACACTCAAATAAGATCAAGTGAAGCATGATAATGTAGATAAATCAATAAATAATAACATAGAACAATAAATGTAATTCTAACATAGTAGTATAAATGTAAAGCATGGATAATGCATACAATCGAGATGTTTTTTGTGCTTTGACGTATTTAAATGTTTTTGTATTTTGAAATGCTATATTGTTTTCATATTTTTAAGAGTTGAGATATGTAAAATCAAGCATAAAGGAGATTAATAAATTGAGAAGAAATGATACTAACTGATGAGTCTCATGGGAGACTCTCTATTATGGTGTCTTGTATCAAGAAGAAGAATCGTGCATGATCATGAAGCATGATGGAAGTGCTAATATTATGAATTTAAAAATTATATATGCTGTAAATGATTTGAAATATTTGAATTAAAAACCAACTATGGGGTCCCCCTATAACTCTGATAAGTGGATGCAACTATAGGGCTCTTGGGGACCCATCTAGTAATAGTAGAAGCTCTTTAAACATGTGCTCTATGTGTAGATACATGAAATATAAATGATACTACCCTACGTGTGAACACTATAGAGAATATATCTATAATTCTAAATCTTGTATGAACTCTCTGTGCTGGTGATGGATGCCTCAATTGTGTCTGAATCAAAACTAGAGGATGAACTATAACTGGTGGAAAATCTAAAACTGGTGGCAAATATGAAACTAATGATTGTGGAATAGTAGATGGCTCTAAAGTGAGGAGTGGTAACTCATATGGAAATCCAAAAAATATGATAACTTGATTAACATGAAAGAATTTCATGCATTTATGGATTGTAGAAGGTACTTCTCAAAGTTTTTAAATCCATGGTTGACCAAGTAACATATCAAAAACTCTTGCCCTAAGAACTATAGTAAATGGTGTGGCCATGTGTGTTAGACCAACCTATAGAAGAAGTATAATCTCACCTAATGAACTATGCATATTCCCATTGAATCCTCTGATAACTATGTCTATTGGGGTAATATCCTACTCTAAATATCCCAAATGTTGCAATAATGTCATAGTGCACATATTCACACTAGATCTATTATCTATGAGAACACTATGAATAGGATGATTATGAATGTCAGCTCTGATAAAAAGTGCATGATAATCTGAATCATACTTGACTATCTCTTGCTCTGATAAGGAGATGGAAGGTCTAGTTGGAACTCTGGAATTATATACACCAATCATGTTACTCAAAGGATGTGTCTCAACTGAAGGTGACCTGTATGTATTTGGTGATGAATGTGCATGATATGCATGGTGAACCCCTAATGTGTCCCTTGTATCTTGTTTATAATGTCATGGAAAGGGATCTAAGAAGATCTTCAAAGCTTTATCCCATGTTGGCTTGGCTTGATGAGGCTCAACTGAAGTGCCAAGATTAATATGATTACCATCTATTAAATCTTGTATAATGTGTCTCAAACTAATGCATCTATTTTTTGTAAGGCCTAGTTCCCTATGAAATTCACAAAATGCATGTTGATCATATCCCTGTGGAAGAGGCTTTGCTGGGTCAACTTATTGAATAGGAGGTAGAAATATGATGTTATATTCCAATAGGTGCTATAAAACTCTGGCTGGAGAAATTGGCAGATTGGTAAAGATTCACTGAGGAGGTACTGATAAAACCACACACTAAGGGGGATCTAAAACCACATTAATTATAGGTTGATTCTAACTCTTGCTATCACTAACATTGAATTTGTATGGGACTTTACTTTTACTCTTGTTTTTTGTGTTTGATATACTTGTATACTTGAGTTTGCCCATTGAAATTAACTTGACTTCTCTTTCCTTTAGTGTGTGACACAATTTAGTAAAGGAAGAGAATATTTTGAACATAATTGATTCATACAAATCTAGTAAAAGACTCTATTTGAAGAGATCTTGTAACTCTTGATAGACCATGGGGCTAGTCATCTTAGCAAAGATAGTCTTATATCAAAGAACATAATCTATGAGATGCTCATTTGGCCTTTGTTTCTATTGTGTAATGTGGGCATATGAAACCTTATCACTAATGTTAATATTGAAATGTGTTAGGAACATGTCAACTAAATAATTGCATGCATTGACTGACTAATTTGGTAGATTATAGAATTATTGTAAAGCATAAACCTTTAGGCTATGTGGAAATATCTTGGTTAGTAACAAATCATTTGGCACATAGTCTAAGCATGCTCCATGAAAGGCTCTCAAATGTGTCTTTGGATCACCCTTGCCATCATATATAGTAATCTTGGGTTAAATAAAACCTTGTGATAAGGGTGTAAAAGCAATGTGACATGTCAATGGTGTATGTAGTAAAGAAAATGAATCCAAAGCTTGTGTAGGTCTAGAGGCACCTTGCTTAAGATGTAGTACCTTAGATTGAAGAGATATTATCTCTTACACAAGGCCTACCACATAAAGAGACAAAGATGTACTAGTTTTATCTGGTGGCATAAAGGCAGATTGGGTTGTTAGAGGGGATTGTTGAGACATAGTTGCCCTCGTAGTGTTATTTTCAATTGGTTGTTTTGAAGGAATGGAAGATTCAACTTGCTTAGCCTTTTTAATTTACATGATAGATAGTAAGATAAGAGTATGATCTTGGGGCTGTTCCCTGAGTCTTTATCTAAAAATTTATAGAATCAAATCTTTGTTGAGGACAACTTTATTAGCAACAATAGGTGGAAGTGGATCAGTAGTCCAATGTGGTGGAGCATGAACATCGATGTGTATATCATCATTGATATTTTCATACTACTCATTATCATAGTTATCTTCATTCAAATTAGTGTAATCTAGATGTGTAGGATTTATAACAAGAGTTTGACCTGGTTATTTATCCATGGTATACAGTCAGGTTAAAGGAATCTAAGTGAACTCAAGAGGGTTGCCACTAAGTCTCGCACTTCGTCTCAAGGGAAGAGATGCAAGGAGATTAGGTGTCATAAGGAAAATAACTTGTATAATGGTAGAAAATATTAAGCAGATATAATCGAAACAAGGAACTAGAATATACATAAAAAGGATACAAAGTTTTCACACATGTAAGGTGATACCTAAAGAAGCAGAGGGACTTAGTATATGCAACTAGTGTTTTAAAGATGATTATTTTGAATTTTACTATGAAATTTTGAAATTTAAAGTAAATTTCTGAGTTAGATATGCAAGTAAAAAAATCATAAATTTTATTGGAAAAATTATGATTTAGAGAGACCTAGTAGATGCAACTAGGGTTTTGAAAAAATAATGTTTTTTTGAAGTAAATTTCTGACTTAGATAAGCTAGTAAAAAATCAAAAAAATTGGGACCTAGTATGGGTAATTAGGGTTTGAAAGAAAATTATTTTAAAATTTAAAGATTTTTTTTGATTTTATTATGCACTTAAAAAATAAAAAAAATATAGAAAAAATTAGTAGAAAATTTACCCGAAGGTTTCTAGGGTTTTTATGCACAATCAAAGTAAGTTGGTTCACCAAATGATTTAACCTTTTTTGGGAATATTGGTGTATTATTCTTAATTTAGTTAATGGGTCTGAGTAGTAAAATTAGTAAATAAATATGCAATAATTAGATTACTAATTTGTGTAAATTAAATTGCAATTTTGACCTTTCTAAAAATAGTAATAAGAGGGAGAAAATAAGACTTAGTTGGAAACTAACTGAGATGGCTGAGACAAGGTTTGAGATTCACTATGCAAGACTAGGACGCTGTCACAAACCAAGATCTAACCTTCATTTTATAATTGGATAAGAGCATCAAAAGTGGAAAGGAGTGGCACCAGTGCTATAGTCCACTTTTGTCTCTATTTTATAGAAGATCTAAACTTTTTGCATTTTGTTCATTATGCCTGTGTGACTGAAGTTTTGGCAGCTAGAAGTCTATAAAGTTCCTTGTAGATCAGATTATCTCTTCAAACCCTTTACTTTATTATGATTTGACCAATTTTGAGAAAGAGGGGGGGTTATTGTGTGTAAGATTAATTTAATGTATATCCACACCCCTTATGTGGGCACACTACCTAAATACCAATACTCTGATGAGGGATCAAGACATATGTAGCTCTCCCACTTGATGTGCTTTATGCAATAAAGTGTATGAATGTGTAAAATGTTAAAATATATGTGCTTAAGGTGGCTAGGGACTGGTGTAAGGATTTGAATAAGCTTGTAAGTGTAATATCTGGCTATATACAAAGAATAGGGAAGATTACTTGAGTAGTCTTGCTCGTATTCTTGTTTGCTTAGTGATATTTGCCAACCCTTTCCAAATGATTTTTGAATGGGCTTTTATAGGGATCTATTGGTCATGAGTTGAATGATCTTGCATTAGGTCGACAAGGAGAAGGATGGGGAATCAGAAGACATAGATCGTTAGGGCCAAAAATGTATTTGGATAGGATTACCAAAAATAGACAGGAGTGGGATCGGTGCTATAGTCCAAGTGTGGCACTATTGTTCTAAGTTGATGGGGCCTAGGGGGATGGATTAGTCATGGAAAGAGGGGTCTAGCTCAGCTGGGATCAAGTATGAAAGGCTATAGATGACTGAGAATTAATAAAAAAGATGCTTATAAGGGTTATGGAATCAAGCAAGAGGGACCTATGGGTTGGGTGTCATTAACCACACTCAAGTTACCAAGTTTTGCATTTTATACGACTACAATTTGTTACTTTTTAACTAAATTTTAAGTCATATGTTGTTATGGGATATATGTATGTTACTTAGATTTCATGATTTCATTGCTATGAATTAGCCATATTATGAATTATTTACATAATAATTTGTTACATTTGGTATTGTAACATTATTTTTATGATATATATCATGATGTATTTGACTAACGACCTTTTTGTCATGAGTTGGATGCAGGAGAATTTCATCCCTCAAAGCATGTCAGAGGGAGATCATCATCATAGAGGGTGACGTAGATAGAGATGGTGAAGAATGATAGAATAATGAATAAAACCCATGCACACACCACATTAGATAATAATTTTTATATGCATTGCGTGATTTATTAATGGTAGTACATTTTTAAAGTTATTTGCAATTAGATATTAGATTATTCATGTTAGTGAATGTTAGTTCAGTCTATTACTTATGTGGAATAAATAAAGTGTGTGATTGCATTGTGGATATTCTATGTATACTTAGTACATAATGTTTCAGTATGATTAGATTACATTACTGTACTCATGCTTGTTTATAATTATAGGAACGTAAATCTATGCAAATAATATTTAGTTACTATTATATATAGACTAATTATAAGTCTTTTCAATGTTTTAAAACATTATCTTATTATAATTTATATTCAAAATATAAATACACGCCTTAAGATATTAAGATAACAAAAGACATAGTCTATATAATATAGTAACAACATAAAAAATTATATTGTTATGATTGGAAAAGATAATTGTCCAGTCTACCATTTTTGATATAATAATATAATGGATTTTATGTTAGTTATATTATAATAAGAGATGAAGTTATTATAATTAATATGTATTAAAAGACATATAATTATCCTATGATCTAAACCTAGTATTTGATAGACATGCATAAACTACATTGTAATTATTGGTTATCATTTCAAATAATGTTAAAAGTGAAAATTTTGATTGGTATACATGGGGGATTGTAATGTAAGAGGATCATGCAAAGGATTTTAAACAAGATAATGATTAATGAGATAAGTAAAGTTAGAGTAAGAGAGAAATATTATGGTTTTTCTTAGTTTTGATAATGGAAGTTAACTATGTTTTTAGTCTCTATTGAAATGAATAAACTCAGATTATGCATGGTGACTATGAGTTTTGGGGAAATTGTATACAATCCGAAGTTGATAAGAGATAGACAAAGAGAATAAGGATACGAGGGAGTTGAGGAGAAGAAAAGGTAGACAAATGAAGAGGAAAAGAAATGAGTGTAGAGCAGTAGACCAAAAGGTTTTTAGGTTCTTGGAGTTTTGATTCAGAAGTATTGAGAAGTTTGGTAATGTTATTATTTCCAATTACTTAAAGGAATTCTATGTATAGTATGGTTCCTAGGGTTTATAAAAATAATTGTATTTTTGTATGGATACAACCTTATCCCTGTAGATGGCTTGGCCATCCATAAAGCTAATCCATTATCCCTAAATCCTAAAATTTTGAATTAGATCTATTTGTGTGTTAAAATTGAAGGGTTAAATGAAGTTATTTTTGGTAACAACATAATGCCCTAGTTTAGGAAAATTGTAACCTAGGTGGATAGTTTTATATTCAGATAAAGATTGAGATTTGTCAAACATATTATATACACATACTTAGTCAAGTGAGTATGTAGATACAATATGGGAATATTGTGTTTTCCTTGACAAAAAAATATAGATTGAGTAAATTAAATGTTTAAAAGGGCTTCTCTTTAGGGAAAATAGGTATACTATCATTTTGAAATAGTATGAAGATATAGAGGTAGATATTCGAATTGGGGTTATCATAAATATATGATGAATGTATTCATTTATATTAACAAGTGAATTTATGTATAACTAAGTTCTGTGTATTTTTTAAAAATTTGAAACAAGGTGATTTTATACATATATATAAATATTAGGGGTTTTTATTTAATCAAAACCATAAAAATTTATGAATGGGTTTGAAAGGGATTTTTTGTGTTGTCAAATTGAAATGAAATCATTTTAGGTAAAACACATATATGTGGACTGTTGATATATAGACTGTGTACTATATGTGACATTTGAAATAATGAATACATGTATTTATGTGTTGAGTGTAGCATATATTTTAAGATAAAGTAAATGCATATGATACAATATGTATATTAATACACAATCTATGTATACATATTCAAATGAAATAAACACTTTGTATTCTATAAATTTGAGCAAAGTATATATATGCATTTATGTCTATGAGTTGTTGAAACTTTAACAACATATACATTTATATAAATAAATTGAATATATAACAATCACATGAAATTGTGAGTTTTGGTATATATGAATTGAACCTTAGCCATATGTTTAAAACACTATGACTTTATAAACAAACTGTGCATGTTGTTTACAAAAATATGGGTATATAAAAAGGGTATGTTATTGTATCATAAAAGAATGAATATATGGATTGTATATTTCTAGACATATAAACATGGGATATATATATATATATATATATATATATATATATATATATATATATATATATATATATATATATATATATATATTTTCATCTTCTAAATATAGTGAACTTATGAAGTTGACTAGGTAAAAGCTTGAATGGATAATAACAAATGATTTACTTATTGAGAAAATGTATAAAAATGAGTAAAGGTTTGTTGTCTATGATTAGAGATGGATTCAATTTTAAAGAGACACTTAGTAGCTCAATAAAAATTTAAAACTCTAATAGATAAACAAGGCAAAGTTTAGGTCTAATTGGACTACTGTTTATTTTACTCTGTAAATCTTATATAGTCAAAAGACTGAATTAATGAAAAATAGAGTAATTGATTTGAGTGATTGAATTATATTTTTATATGATGAAATTTGTGAATCAAAAATATGGGTTATTAGAAATGAGGATACCCTATTTATAACTTTAAATGCTTTTCACACAAAAAAGATTAAATAGTTGTATGAATCACAAGTTTTCTATGAAGGAAAATGGAATTTTATTTTATTATGATATACTAGTAATTGTGCATTAAAAAAATATATATTATGGGGTATATATACGTATGATGCATAAATATACAAAATATACCTATATGAGAACTTAAGTTCTCATATACTTATATAGCTTATATTTATACAATGTGATGCATGCCTATAGTTATAGATTTTGACTACTAAATCCTGAAAGATAGGGAACTATAATTATAGGTACAAACCTCATAAATTTATCTTAAGTTTCATAAATGAAATAATATGAGTTTATTTATGAGTTAAATGATATTTTATGTATTTGTGACTACTATTTGTAATTGAGTAAAGGGTACATTATAATATGACATTATTGGTTGTACTACTTTTGGAATTACTTATGGAAATTAGTTCATACATTTTAAGTATATGTTTGGTATTAAAAATGATAATTATTGTGATGATTTTTATGTGGTAAATAATATGAAAAGGATTCATTCATACATTTGACAGACTAAATGTATGCATAAAGATTATTTCTATATATAACATGTTTTATTACCTGTTAGTAGAAATAATTTGTATGAATCTATTAGTTAAATATTGTTAACCAAATCTCATATTACTGGTACTAACTAAGTATTGAGATAGACTTGACTAGCTTAGTTAGTAGCACCAATGCCAAATGAAGGTAATCCGACCAATTAGTGTGTATGAATTTGAATGATCTTAGAGATCAATAACTATTGAAAACATTAATGAAAGTAATGTTTAGTTAGACATTGTCATTTCATATGTATGATTTACATGTTTGTGAGATATCATGTTAGAATGTATTTTCTTTATGATACACATCATGTATTAGAATCTTATAACACATGTGTACCAGATTGTCTCTCTAGATTCCCACATCATCACTATCTACCCATATATGAAGGGAAGGCCATCCCCTATTGGGGGGATTGTATAGGGGATCAATGGTCCATGGTTGGTGTGTAAAAGTAATCATATGATGCTCTCCCTCCCCACATCAGTACTTAAAGACTACACTTGAGATTATCAAGATACATGAGTTAGAATGACTCGATTTCCATGGAGCATTGTATCTATTATTGTATTTATATTGAGGCATAATGCCTATTGGAATTATAATCGATTAATTTCTATACATTGATAGCAGTGGCCATATTATTGTACTAGCCATGGCTAGATTTTATTATAATTACTTTCCTTATGTAGTTATGTTGTGTAACATAAGATGATAGTGATTAGTAACTATTATTGCTACATGTTTACTTATATTTAAAATACTTAGTATGTTGAAGATCACTAATTATATTCTCATGGTGTAATATAATGAAAGAACAAGTGTTATGTAAATTTAAAAAAAATTACTTCATTATCCTGGTAAATTCCTGTGGGGATGTTACATAATCCAATGTTACATATGCCCACCTCTCCAATCCCAATGAGCCCTACCATAAGTGGCCCTAGGCCACCCAATCTATTAGTTGGATGTGATTCCATCTAGATGAGATAAGTGAAATATAAGCCTACATGTCTCAAAAAGTTCTTTAAATTTGAATTTGTTTATGAGGTGTAATGTAGCATAAAAACAAGCATCATAGGATGACCCAAAGGGTAATTTGATGTAAGGATGGGCATCATAAAATGCCCCAAATGATAATTTGATGTAGGGATGGGCATTTTTAGATGCCCCAAAGTCTTAAGTGACATGTGGATGGGCATCACAAGATTCCCTAACATGTGATATGGAGTGAGGTGAAAGTGAAATCTTAGATGAACTATATCAGGCTAGCCAATACCATTTGAAGAAACTAGACTATTAGAATGAATTGTATTAGGGTGGATGATGTATTTTATTGAAATTAGAATGTTAGAATGAACTATATTGGGTTGATTGATGTAGTTTGATGAATATTAATTGATATAATGAATTACATCAACTTGACCAATGTAGTTTAATGATTCTAAGTTGTTATAATGAATTATATTGGGCTGGTTGATGTAGTTTGATGAATATGGCCTATCAAAATAAACTATATCAGGATGGTTGATATAGTTTGATGACTATGGTATGTTAGAATGAACCATATTAGGTTGAATGATATAGTTTAATAAAACCAGATTATTAGAATGAACTATATTAGGTTGAATGATGTAGTTTGATGAATCTGGGCTATTAGATTGAACTACATTAGGCTAGCCAATGTAGTTTGATGAAACTAAACTATTAGGATGAACTGAATTAGGTTGGATATGGTTAATTTAGTTTGATGAAATTGAACTATCAAAATGAATTACATCAAGTTGGCGAATGTAGTTTGATGAATTTAAACTATCAAAATTAATTGCATCAAGTTGGCTAATGTAGTTTGATGAAACTAGATTGTGATAATGAACTACATTGGGTTGGCCAATACAATTAGAGACAAGTAAATGTATTGATATGTTAGATTTTAAGGATGTTAAAATTGACATAGGACTTGTAGGAGAGTGTATATAACAAATAAACATATATCTACAACTTATCTAGCTTAGTAATATCCAAGATCAAATAAGGTAATCAACTAACATCCATTGGTATACACGTTTATATTAGAAGCATGATGAAATTGGATCTGATAAACCTAACTAAGGGATCTCTTACCACACAACACCAAAAGAGAGGGTTAAAAATCCTCTAGGTAAATGATACTATGTAATAACCCTAGCTAGGACTAATTGCATAAAATAAAACTAATATAGGGATGACCGGATCTTGTGGCATAAAGTGGCATGGTTAAACACAAATAAATAATCAAGGGATCATGGTGGATAAAAGGGGGCCTAGATTACCTAAAATGGAAGATGGAAAGCAAATAAATTCTTATATCTATACTAAATTTAAGAATATAATTAATCTAATAAAGGAGTTATATATTCAAACACATATTACTTATACAATATCTATCTATCAAATGAAATAACAAGAGTTAGGAATACTTAATTTGGGATAAACTATTGAGTCTCAATCTCTCCCTCTGATAATCATGTTTTTCAAGAGGTTGTTATGGATTTGTAAGGATCACACTATACAAATAACATCTAGGCTAAAAGATTTCTATTTTGCATACAAGATTTTCCACAAGACAAGTAATCTTATCTCCAAGAAATATCCTAAGCAATGGCTCCTTCAAATGTAGATTTAGCAGAATTGTGAATTGTAATGATGTAAAAATGAATGTTCCTCTCTTTTGGATTGAAATGAGCCTTGTATTTATCTCAATGGATAAACCTTAACCCCTTATAAAATTTCAGCCAATAACATCATTCAGGATGACTCCATTTTAAGATTTTTTGTTCAAAATTGAACTAGGTTGGCTTGACTAACCTAGTTACATAATATGCCATAAATTTCTAAATTGGGTCAAATAAGATAACTCCATAGGGGTTTATTTACCTATTTCACATAGTATACTGATAGAGTCAACCAAGACAACTTATTAGTAAACATGGATGATAGGTCTGACTTAGTAGGAAGAGTGGTTTTTTGCTTAGTTAGAGGCTATTGCTAAGGGAGATTGCTTAGGGGACTAAGGCATGAAAGGTGTTGAAACATGTAGGATATATGAAATAAAAATTTAAGTATAAGTTGATATGTGCATGTATAAATGTTAACCTATAATTTAAGTTACACACACACACACACACACACACACACACACACACACTTTTAGTATGTTTGAGAGTGGTTTCAAACCTATAGGAGATATAATACAAATTCTAGGTTTTGGAGGGTTCTATTGGATTTCAGACTTAGCCATATTTTAGAATTTAGTATTTTAACCTAGCCATATTTTAGAGTTTTAGGATTTCAAGGAGGCATCATAAGAGGTAAATGGATAGACACTCTAAATAAGTTAGATTCATAGTAGAAATGATATGGTTAGGCAATAATATTGTGAATCACCAATGGTATAGCCACCCCTTTCCTAATGCACCAATTAAGACATGAGAGATTGAAACTTGACAAGTTCCTGCTAGAGAGAAAGTTAAAAATGTTGTGTGTATATAAATAGGTCTAAATAGGTCTATAATCTAAAGGCAAACCATTTATGATGTGCTTTAGACTAAGCATTGGAACTATGTGATCTTTGGGTTTGTATGTTATAAAATGTTAATTTTTAAGGAATGAAACCACCTGCTTGAAGTTGTTCATGTTAGATATCCTTTTCTTATTTCTAAAAGAAGAAGGATCAAATGTGGTTTGGACAAAATTAGTGGATGATTTAGGATTAGGAGGGTGTTTAGATTTATCATTAGATAGTTTATGTTGATGTGATTACGATTCATTAAATTGGGATTAAGAGGCTTTAAGATAGTCTTCATAATGTTGTTGAGTAAGAGTGTCAAGATTGAAATGTGGATCAAATAAATAAAAAAGAAGAAATAAGTGGAGATCATGGCAATTCTCATGAGAATGACCTGTTGTAACATTCCACCAATAAAAATTATGAGGATTGAACCATTTTGGATGAGGTTTGGAAGAGTCGAAACTCATGGATTTATAAGGTGGCATATTTCTCTTGATCTTAAGGAGACCCAAGGGAGGGTGAGTATGGATTTTATTATTTGGTTTGGAATCTCCCTCATTATGTTGTGGGGGAGGCTTAATTTGAGATGATGTGGTATCGATGATATTAGTCAAGTATTCTTTATGATATGATTGAAATTGACTCATAAGAAAGTCTTTCCATTTTGCATGATCTAAGGCCTCTTCTAAAGTATTATGGGAGAAGATCCCAACTTTGTATTGAAGATAAGTGACAAAGAGTTTGAGAAGATTATCACCACCCATGTTGTGATCTAATTTGTGAGATAGATACTTCCATCATTTGATGAAAGTGTGAGTAGATTCATTAGGAAGTTGCTTAGCAATGATGAAATGGATAAGGATATTTTTAATAAGAATATTATATTTAAATTTATTAACTGGAGCATTGCCTAAATCCTATAGTTGTGTAATTGAATGTATAGGAAGTTAATTATACCATTCTATCACATCTCTAGTAAAAGTTCTAGCTAAAGTTTGGTATTATAAAAGCTATTAGTTTGAACCCATTTCTTATAGAGATTTCCAAAAGATTTAAGGAATCATGCAAGATATTTATCCCCATCATATGTAATAGTTGGAGATATTTTTGCAATGTCTATGGAAATAATGAGGGGAACTAAAGGTTCATTTTGAAGATGTTAAAACATTTTGTTTTGAATTGGAGGTTGAGGAATAAGATTTTGATTAGCATATTTAAGATGAGGAGGAATAAAATTATGATTTGGTTGAGTCATGATGACTTGAGGTTGACTAGCCATTTGCAAAAAAATATTTTTGCATTTGGAGAATTTGGGAACTATTAAAAGTTTTCATAATGGTCATTTTTTGGATCATTTGTGCAAGGATTTGAGTTGTATCTGTTACATCCTGATTCCTTGCTAAGAAAACTTACTAGATTATTCATGGATATCCATAGTTGAAAAATTTAAGTTTGATGATTTTTTAAAGATATATACAAAGTTTTTGATCAGAGCAATAACTGATTACAATACCATCAACAACCACAACCAAACAATACCAATGAATGGACACAATTAGCTAATACCAACAAATGGCCACAATTGGTCAATACCAACAAATGGCCATAACTAGCCTAATACCAATAAAACAACCACCACTGGCCTTTAATACCTTTATGAGATTTTAACCTAGCTGGGGTTTTTAATAACCAAGTTATTTTACCAACTCACCCACATCTCATTGGTAGATTTGGCTATTTTTTTCTAGGCTTAGATATATACTATTATGGGGTAGTAGGATATTTCTTAGGTTACATGATCACACTACTATGAGTTAGATATAAGTATATGTTTACTTTATGATCATGTTGATTTGTCATTTCAGTTATATTTTGTGATGAATGTATATCATGATTATTGTGGTCTAACTACTTGTTTATTGTGAGGTTGATTCAAGACAATCCATACCTTAGAGTGTGATGGAGGGAGAGCATCATCAGAGAGGGTGATGTAAACTGAGAGTCAAAAGATGATAGAGAAATAGATTAGTACCCTACACACACCATAGTATTTAACATAGGGTAGAATGCATTAAAAATGGTTTGCACATAGTTTTTTATTTCTACTTGCTTTTAAAAGTTGGTTTCTATGGTTTTATAGTTAAGGTTGAATAGCGTAATGAATTCTTCTTATGTAATTAGTATGTTTTGTCATTAATGCTCATAAAAACCTTATTAGCATGATTAAATTTAGAAATCTAGATTAATAGTTGTCAAAATTGTCATAAATATTTGTGACAACAAGTGATTTGAATTAAATTATTGAATTTTAGACTTCCTCTGTTTTATTATTGAAAAAAATAGTAATTATAAAAAATGGAAAAAGACAATAAAACATAAAAGGAAGGAAATGATTAAATTGAGAAAATCAAAAAAAGAAGAAAAACTTATAAAATGGAATAAATCAAAATAAAAACATAAATAAATAAATATATTAATAAAATAATGGGAAAGCAAAAAAAAAGTCATTTAATAAAGAGAGGCCAACTTTTAAAAGAAAAGAGTCGCACCATATTTAGGGGGGAGGAGAAAGGTCATGAAGGGGTTGAGAAGTTAGATAACTAATTCCAATCTTCAAAGACTATAAAATGGATAATCTGAGTCAATTCGAATAGCATAACATGTACATGTATGCATATGACTTTATGTGTTTACTTAAGTAATGAATTAATTATAACTATGCAATGAAATAATATGATAAAAAATGGTGCATAGGTTATGTAAAGGAATAAAAGTAGTATGAAACAATACTATAACATTTAAGCATCAGTAAAATTAAAGTTAATATCTAAATAAAAATATAGGTTAATCAAGATGATTTAACTATACAATAATTTGATAGGTGGAAGAGTGATTTGAGTTAATTGTTAATATATATTATAAGTGATCACCATTGACAACTATAACAACTAAATATCTGAATGCAAAGTTCCTATAACCCAACTTTGAGTAATTACTTAATCCTACCATGCCACTCCAAGATTAATTCTTTCAGAAGTCTTTACCTAGCTTTAACATCACACATGCATGATCTCATGTTCTGAATTTCCTCTATGTTAACCAGGTCAGACAAACTTATGTTTTGAATTTATTGTATAGGATGACTTAGTCAAGTGAACCTGTGCTATGTTTAATGCATTCAGGTAGAGGATTTCCCAAGGACATGTAGTAATAAATATCAATGGATTCATGGTGTCTAAACATGTTATATATATCATGAAGTATAATTTTTAGCATGTCTACAATATTTATGTTTCTAATTGCATAAATTCATGTGGTGTAATCTATTTATTATATATAATATTTATTACATATTACTGCATGGTCTCTACCTTGGTGATGTAACTATTTATGTAACATATTATATTGATGCAGTAACACATATCATGCATTCATGTGGTATTAAAAGTGATGGATTTTCAAATATTCAAAGTGAATGCTAAAGGTAAGCATAATAAAGTACTGCAGCCTTGAGGTCTGCAAGGAAAGTCTTTAAATTGAAGACTAAATATTTGAATCTTGAGTTTAAAATTGGTAAAATCTATATAGCCATGTGGCATATTCGCCATATACATGTTATCCAAATGGTGATCTACAATGACTCTTAAATCATACTGTGAAGCACCTCATACTATTGTTGGTTGTGTATGATAATCAGATATATTACCAGGTCTTGAAATTTATGGGATAGCAAATTAAGTAAATAGTGATTTATATAATATAATTTATATATTTAGTAAATAATGACTCACCAATTAGGAAATCAATATAAAATAGGAATAAAAATAAATCCTCAAATTGACATTGACTTATCATTTGCTAAGATATTAAAAGAGACATTGAAACAGTAGATTAGATAGCCTATAAAAATAAAACTAGAGAGAAATTCTATGCTGAAGAACATTCTTTGTTAGATGGATAAGTATTATTCGTAAACAATTAGTAATTGTTGTATCTTATTCATTAAGAATATGTTTTCATAATTAGTTAGTTAGTCATTAAGATTTCTAATAGTGTTTAGCTTCTTGTTACATAGTAGATATATCCATAATATAACGGTTATATTAGGTTATATATCCTACTATAGGTATGTAATCCATTAAAATCTCCATTAAAAAGCTATATAAATATCTCTAAATTTATATATATCTAGTGGTAGACACCAATGATTTAGATATCCTAGCATGTTTCACATGGGTTAAGTTGATAATGAAGCTTTTATATAAGATATCTACTATGATGATCCTGATCTATTGGATTTGAACCTAGGTTGCGAGGGTTATATTAATTTATTCTAACATGAGATAATTGATTTGGGTTTATTTGTTATTGTGGTTGCCTTAAATGGATCCCCTTTAGAATCCTAAGTTTGGGTTTAGTTTAGAAGTAGTAGTGTGATGGTCTCATCACTTATTTATTTCCATGTATAAAGATAATATTTAATGCTAATGGAAAGATGATTATTAGTGAATATAATAAACTATTAACTATGATGAATTATTCATTAATAATCTAGAGGTAATATGATTTATATTGGATAGTCAACCTTTTCTGTCAAATAATTATTGAGGTGACTAGATAGAGTTACAAATGACTGTGGAAGTTATTATACAATATTTATTATTTGAGGGAATGTATACAGTGTCTTTTATGGGTAGACTAAGCTACACAAAGGTAAATGTACATATATGTGTTGAAATATAGTGATGTATGTCCTTAGTTGTATTATTTATCATAACTAAGTCTTGGACTCTGAGAGCTAGACACTAATTACACATTTACCCAACTTCCTTAAACATAAAAGAGAACTATATTTTAGAACTCCTTATCTTATAAATATCTTCAATATATTCCATGATTAGGAAAGTTCTTAAGGATTTATGAAACCATAGGAAGTTCTATTAATGAAATTGGCAATGTATTTACATATCATTTGAGTACTTACATATAGTGCATATGATGATGTACTAGTACTCATATATACAAATTATACATATAATTAGTAGATGGTTAGAGTGAGTAAAATGTGTCATGGATCAAAACTATAACCATATTAAAATAACGGGTTATGAATTCTCTATTTTCTCTATGAATAATTGATTAACTATTAATTATATGTATCTAGTATTGGATACTTATGTGCAATACATGTTATGAGAGTGTTAATAAATGATTGGTTATATCTTGTATATAATGGTACATCATGATGCGTGAGTATATATTATGTTGCTTTAAGATGATAGTAAGCAAGTTAGTTTTAGGGTATACCTAGGTAGTATAATTCCATACTAGCTTGCTTGTTGTTATCTATGTGGATCGTTTGATTTTTGGAATCATAAGTTGAGTTATGTATTTTTATGTAGTTATGAACTATGATAGTATGGGATATGATAGAATACTATAGTATAAATATATGTTATAACTAGATGGTATAAACTATAATTATTATGTCTACACTTACATCTATGTTTGACTGATTTAATGTATGTATGTTGGTTATTGTTGTGAATAATGTGTTTTGAAATAATTGATAAGACTTTGTGTATGCATGCATACAATCTCGAGAGTGTAATGTATGATAAGTTAGTCTATTATTGTGCTCCATGGGAACTATGACTTGATTTTTTATGTCTAATTACTTAAATAGAAGCTTATGTTTCCATGTACTTAAGACTACTTTATATGATTTACTATGAAAAGCTAGTAGTTATGTCTTAGAATACTAAACTATGGTAATATGAGTTATCATAGGGTGTGGTATGTTTGGGAACTAATTATGGTAGTGAAAATATATAGTTAAATTTGTATTTACTCAAATGGTAAAAATTGTAGTCATTATTTATAGTATGGGATAGAAGATAATGTAAGATTTATTCATACGTTTGACAGAATAAATGTATACTTTGGTTAATCTTATGTTTATCATGTTGTATGATTGTGTTTTCTAGTAGGATGTAAATTAAATGAATCTTGTGGTTGAATTGTATTTGACCAATCTGTATTGTTGATTAAGAGTAAGGAGTGAGATGGACTTCACTAGCTTACTAGTATCATAATGTTAGATAAAGACAATCTGATCAAGTGGTGTATGAATTTGATTGATCTATAGATAATTATTATTTATTATTCATAAAACTTTAGGTCAAAGTATGTTTAATGAGACATTATCATTTCATGAGTATGATTTATATGTTTGTGTGATATCTTACTCATCTATGAATACACAGATACTTATTTGTCTCTTTGGATTTATGTACCATCATTATCTACTCATCTATGAATGGAGTTCCATTTCTTGATGGGATTAGTGTGGGGGATCGTTGGTCCATGATTGGCATAGAAAAGTACGTGGATGATGCTCTCCCTCCCCAAAATAGTGCTACTTATCAAGGCGACACTTGAGATTGCCACATATACTTGATTTTGGGAAATCTGCTCTGGGGGAGCCATGTATCTATATGTACATTATATTTTATTATACTTATCATTAAATATTATCATGAAGGGTTGTAATTACTTATTATGGTATTTTGACAGTGGTGGTGGTTGTAGACTTGTTTAAGTGGTAGCTGAGTTAATGTGATTAATTTATATTATTAGAGATTGGTGATATATGATGTATTATTCTTGTTTATATTATCACAGCTTAAGTATTTCTTATTGTAATCTATTTTTCATATACGTGTTTACTTAAAAAAATCACGTATTTCTATTTCTAATGCAATGAGATTATTACATTATCAATAGGTGGATTTTTATTAGAGGTATTATGAGGGGGATTAATAGCATTAGGATTGGGATAAATATTCCCAACATTAGTGTTGATTTACCCAAATGTGGTAGAAGAAGTAAGCCTGTTAAAACCACTATTCTTGTTATGAGTGTAAATGGTATTATCATCAAGATTATTGAAGAACTAAAAATCATCTAGATCTTTAGGTTGATTAATTCCAACCATGTTACATTTTCAAGTGATAATGATAGGTATTTTTTGTATTGGTGAAGCAAGTGGAATGTGAAAATTGGGTGCAATAGGTGGAACATAATGTGAAGTTCCAACTATTGATGTAGATTTTTTGATGATTATATGAATTCTAGGTTTAAAAGGTTTAAAAGTGATATAAGGTGTATAATTATAATGATTCTAAATTTATATTTAAGGATTTTCTAAACCTGCTATGTGGTATGTGGTAGATTGAGCTTGAAAATCTATAGAATGATTTTAGGAGAAACTGCACCATGAATAGTTTTTTTTAGTGGTGGATAAGGTGGGAATAAAAGAACAACCCATGTAAGACCTGAATGGGTTGAGGCTAGAAAGAAATATCCTAAGAGATGACATCATGATGTCAATTGGATTAGAGAATTTATAGGGTATGTGATTGGTTATAGAAAATGAATGGTATCAATTTAAAATGATATAGTAGTTTGGATAGTAAATGTTAATGAACTATATCAATAAAAATAGACTACATAGCTTAATTGATGTAGCCAATAGGAAAAATGATAAAAAATGTACTATATTAGTCATGGCTGATGTAGTTACATAGACATAAATGTGAAATACAAACTATATTGATATTGGTCGATGTAGTGAATTATGGGGTACATTGATAAGAAATTATACTATATCAGTTGTGGTTGATGTAGTTATATAGAAATAAATGTGAAAATACATACTATATTGAGCTTGGTTGATGTAATCAAATCTAAGAAAGAATTCTCAGTATTGTGAATAAATTGTATCAGTCCTAGTCGATAAAGTTTGATAAATAGAGGTAGAGAGAAAATAAAATTAGTAGATTATATCAAACTTGGTTGATATAGTATATTCACACACATAAAACTATATTGATTTTGGCCTATGTATTTGGAACACACAACACATAATTGTATGACACTGGTCAATACAAAATATAATAGAAAGTAATAAATTGGAAATCTAGCTATTTTTGATAACTATTTATTTGAAATGAATATCATGTAGACGTTTTAAAAGGATGTGATTGATTTATAAGCTCTAAAATATACTTGATTATCCATTGGATAGTGTCAACCTAATATTATAGAACACTAAATATGGAGGAATTACCGTTCCCATAGACTAATAAACCTAGTTTTAAGGGTAAGCCAAGAGTAACTTCCAGATGCCAACCAGGGGGTGCTCAATTAGAATACATCTTATTCAGATCAATCAAATATTATATCAAATACTCCTACTCCTTATATACCATATATAAATATAGAGAGGGTGTGATATAATTTATGAATTGATATATATGGGGTCAATGTGAGTGCCCCATATATAGGGGAAAGGCCCTTCATAATGGCAACTCTACACCCTATGGTCTGTCTATATCTAGGGGGCACCTTTCCTCCATTTGAAAATAGAGGTTGATTTAGAGGAAGAGTGAAAGATAATATAATATCATGTCTATATATTGGAGGATGGGATCTATATTGATAGGGGATTGATAGATGGAATGAGGTGTAAGGTGTTGAGATCTAGAAATATGCATTTTTTGTTCGAGTTTCAAATTCCAGGAAAAAAATTTGAATTGGGAGGGTGATCCTCCCCCTCCTTCATTAGGAGAGTGCCTCCCTCCCCCTTACTCATCATGAGAGTGCCTCCCCCCCACTTTATATATCTGTCTAAATAAACTAGATAATAGTAGTTCATGCCATCAGGCCATAACCAATGCACTATAAAATCAAATGGATGCCTGGATTCCTATATTTCAATAAGAAAGGGATCCTATGTGTTTCCTAAATATTGTGAGGTATATGGAAACTAAATTATATGATTAAATCTATACTATGGATATGAGTATTGGGATAATCCACTCACACCATGATGCCTATAAATAATAGACAAGGATTATAGATAAAACACCATATATCCCTTCATGACAATAGCTAAATAATTTGAAAATTGTTGGAACACAGTCTCTAGGGAAAGCCAAGAAAAGAGAAAATAAAGTCAAAAATCAATGTTTAAAAATAAATTTTCAAATTTTAATGAATGGAAATAAATAGACACTCATTTTGAAAGTAAATGTTTGATTAATTACTATTTTTTATATATAAAATTTGCCTTACTTATGTTGAAAATAAAAACATCAAACTATATTGACACATGCCAATGTAGTTGTTTAGACAATACATAATGTATCAACATTGGTAAACATAGTTTGTGTAAAATATCTAAAAATAGAAATAATAAACTAAATTAGATAGGGTCGATATAGTTTGTTATAAAAATTGCAAATATATAACCATATTGGCCAGCGTTGATATAATTTGTGACAAAAATGCAAACACACAACTATATCAACTAGGGTTGATATCATTTGATAAGAAGATGAAAATACAAAATTATATTAGATTAGGTCAATATAGTTTGACAAGGATAAAAAAATGAGTTTATAACTATATCATCTAGGGTTGATATAGTTTGACAGGGAAAAAAATGAGTTTATAACTATATCGACCCTGGTTAATATAGTTTTCTAGGGAGATAAAATGAGATTATAACTATATCGAACAACGATGTTATAATTATTTGAGTAAAATATTTTTTTTAAAATTAAATATTTAGATACATAAATAAATAAATAAATTAGATTACTAAAGTTGATTGGAAAAACAAAACTATATCAGACAGGGTCAATATAGTTGGGCATAAAATAACTTGGTAAATAAAACTAGACTAGGCTTGGCTAATATAGTAGACTGACTGAAGAAAAGAATGTAGAATTTAGTGTAAGACTATATAAACCTACATATATATATCATGCTAAAAAATATAGTTAAAAATTTATCAACTCGTATCGATGTAGTTTCTTAAAAGCACACAAAAAATTAGACTAGATGAACCCACATCGATGTAGTTTGTACAAAAATAAAATTGTATCTACCTAGACCGATATAGTTTGATGAAAGAGAAAAAGTAATGGTTAGTTCAAATTGTTTTCTATTATAAATAAAATTTTCACCCTTTAAAATGTTTTTCAAGACTTCCAAATTTGATGTAACATGGAAGCACCTCAAGGTTGTGGGTACCCTATTAGAGAGGTGAATCTCTAGGTTAAAGGGCTAGCTCCCCTTGATGAATCAATTAGGCTCATAAATACTCTATGAACTTGCAATGGAAAGAGAGAGAAACCTAATATAATTGGGGTGATGCAACAAAATGTGGTCCTACACCTACATATCATACACTAAAGACATGAATCACAACATGAATTCAATTGCACTACTCAAATAAGAAGTCTCTAGGCATGAGTAATTCACATAGAGGCTAGTGCATGGTGCATAGGCTAAAAAGATGATCAATAGGTCTCTAAAGACACTAAAGAGGAGTTATTAACTTGTCAAGCACAAAATATACTATTCATACTATATGACCTATGAAGATGACTATTACTTGCATAGAGATAAGCTAGAAAGGACAAATGAAAGGAATCATTTGTTGTCACTAGTTAATCATCAACCAACCAAGCATATCTACTAGAAATAAGCCATGGGAAGGAAAAATTAGTATTATTAAATTATAAATTTAAAATACAAGTGTTCCTCTGAGTAGGGCTTCACCATCACTCATGTTAGTATCTTTTTCAAATCCAAAATAGGCCATTCATATAGAGAAGGTTAGAAGAGAGAGAAAAGGTACATAGGAGAGGAGTCAAGAACACATGTCACTCTTCATGTGGTGAGTCCTAATAATTACCCCAACATGTGTCACTTCATCTTTAAGATGATAGCCCATGAAAATTTGGTGTAGGAAGGAGACACCTCACTCATCTCACTACACCAAAGACACCTTCTTGATTAGGAAGTTAAAAACTTATTTGAAACTACCTTGGAGGCTCTTGACACCTTTATAATAATTTTAAAGATGGATATTATTCTTGATTAAGCCATAAAATCTTTTTTTGAACTAGCATCTCCATTTGACACCTACCTTTTATACTCTTAATTGCATATCATGAGATTCTCTTTCATTGATCAAGTAGACCAAATAGCAAACTAGGCTAAGTTGCTTGACACTTATCACTTGGATGAATATATACATTCAAGAACCCTCATTCATAGGTGAGATACATATGTGTAGAGTCTATTTGTCCTCTGGTCTATCATGAGGATCCTAGGAGAACTCAACCTTATTTTTTCTTGATCATCTCAATAGCGACATTATATCACATAAGCCCATTTAAGAATGTTTTCATCACACAGACATATAAAAGTGATTTCATGGGTGAATAATATGATTTTTAAGGTCTCAAAGTTTGAAAAACATTATTACGTACCCTCTAAAATGATTCCCATTCACTCACCCATCTTTTAACCTTTATTTCTCCTTGGAAACCTGCAAAAATGGAGCATTTATTACCTATGTATAGGTGATAATATAAAATTACTATGTGATAAATACCTTGAAAGAGATTTCAACATGTTCCAATTGTCTTCAAGACTAATTCAATGCATTTGAGTGCAAATTTATCAAGATCTTTCCCATTGAGCTTATATTAAGGTTTTATAGAGGTTTAGAGAGGTTTAGACTCTTAACAATAGTTAATAAAGGTTAGGCATTCAAAATATGAACTAATTCCACTAAACTATAGTATATAATGCCCCTAAACATTTAACACATGCTTAAAACTCCATGTAAATCTTTCATATATTTTTATGCACAAGAAGGTGCTCCTCGGGTGACCATTCTACATTTTGTGCACTCTTAAGGCAATTCTAGGCCAAAATGGCCAATTTTGAGCTCTCCTCTACAAAAAAATGATTATTTCACATCTTAAAATCCATTATATACACTTAAATGTTGGTTTTAGGTATTATTCAATCCTTTCTTATCCTATGACTTTAGTCTCCAAGTAGTAATGCTTTGAGAAGGGTATTAGGCTAATAGACCTAATGACAATGTTTTTATGTTTTTCCCTCAAAGGGAGTTATCTAAGAACTTTTAAACCTATTATAGTATGTAAAATAACCCATATATACCTTGTATCACTTGTGGTTTCTTGGTTAAACCACTTGCTTCCTCCTTCATAATGTACACAATTAGCTAACTAGACATTTAGGCATGGCTATAAATGACCATTAGACATGGAGACCTCTGTAGGTGGTCATTATGCTCTAAGAAGTTGTATTTTAAATTTACTTATGCTCTATAAGGCAATTATAACCATTTCATACCTAGGTGAAGTTAACTCTACCTTGAGAACCCTGTATCCTTTAGTTCCATGACTAGTTGTAAGTAATCGTCTCAAGGTTTTAGGTTTATTTTTTGACATTTGACACTATAGTTTTTGAGTAAATTCATCAATATTATAAATGCATTGAAAACCTATCCAACTATCATTGATTCTTATCCTATTGACATCCTTCATATAATGAGATTGATATTAGATATGTGGTATATGAAATGAGGTTCTTTAACTCATCTAGACTTCATAAGCTTTCTTTGTGAGATGCTACCTTGTGAGGCCAATTAATCATTCAGAGATATTAAATTAAATTTTACCATATTGATAACATTCATAAAATCTCTTTCGCACCCCTGAATTGAGACCAAACAAACAATCTCCATTTGGTTAAGCATGCAGCCTTAACATCATTTGGTTTGGTGTATGTAAAGTTTGAGTGACCCCTGTTTGGTCATCTCTATTTCATATAGCTTTCATAATAATTAACTCATATTTTAAGGTCTCACACAAGTCAATGAATATCCTTAAGTCCATGGTTCATCACCATCTTTTTCTAGTCCTCTTCAAACCACATGGAAACCTTAAGGCTTGCATTTAATGCAAAAATATTTTCTTGAGGTCTATTTTGACCTTTTAAAACTTTGATATCATCTTTTAATTATTTATATACATTTTTTATGAGGTCAAGACACTCATCCAACATTTTATGATATAAGAAGATGACCTTTTGAAAGCATCCTGTAGGCAACCTCCAAAACACAGTCATCAAGCATGAAATATGACTGTCATGGAAGACTAGTATGGAATATTCAATTAGGATGGAGAGATTTGAATGAAATAGGAGGCTATAGAGACATAATTACCATCCCTTGTATGAATTGAGAATATAAAATCCTCAAAACTTCAATAATGAACTATAATCCTTATTGGAGACCTTGACTCAAAGGAAATATCACACATGTGATCCTATTGAAAACAAGCATGGAATAGTTGATCCTTTTTATATAGACTTTTACAATCCTATTTATTCTCCAATGAGTCCATTCATGAAAGAAAAGGTGCATAAAATTGATGTGGTGGGGATTGCAGGTAGTTTTTAACCCTTCAAGTTATTAATGCTTTTTCATAGAGCTAGGGGATTCAATTTGAAAACCAATGCCATGTATTTAAAGGCCATTAGGACCCCTATCCTTGATCAAGACCTTTGACCCTGAATCTACCTGTATGACCTATGCCATCTATTTGAAAACTACCTTTTTGAGCTTATAAAGAGATTGATAGGAGAGAGAATGAGGAATATATATTTTTGAGACTCGTGTAAGCTCCATAAACTTAGAGATGACCTTTAAAAGCTAAATAGGTACTTATAAAATGTTTTCACCTGAAAGTGGATCCTTTTTGGTCTGTACAAGGGATTAAACTACCCTTTTGAAGTTAGAACCGAAGTGAATGACCTATTTTGACATGTAAATTGATGCTATAAATTTATCCTAACAAATTACACATTATAAATCCTCTTTAATTTGATAAATTCCGTACATTACCTCATTTTTATCCCAAAAGGTGATTTAAATGGCTTTAGAGTACATAATATGCATGGTGAAAGGCTAACACATGGTTAGCCGACTTGTAAAGATTTGTAAATCCACATTTAACTTTAGATGACCTCTCCACCATTAGATTTAATTATCCATGTACAAATATCACTTTGATAAATCTTAAATTGGACACAAATGAAACCTAGGTTTTTCTAAAAACCTTAAAACATGCTAAAATATCTTAATATCTCCAAAGAAGCTAGACAAATTTTAAATCAAATAACCAAGTGGAAGGACTTAGCCTAATAGACCATGTTGCCTCTTGACACATCATGACACACTCCTAAGACTCTCTATACTACCTTGAAAGCATTGGGATGCATGAAAAGGACACTACCTTAAATAATTATAACAAGACTAAAAAATCTTCATTTAAAGACCTAATAAGGCATGGGATGGATTAGGATCAAGGCATGGGAGCATGACAAGCAATTTTTTACCTATAAGGGTTGACCTTTAACCCTAGGAGTCAAAATTGGTTAACAAGTTCACCAAAATGTATGTAACGAATTAAGATAGACTTGTAACTTATCATACCTAATAGATATGGACTCATAGAAAGTAAATCAACAAAAAATAATTGGATACTTATTATATTGGGGCATGACCAATTAGATCTGTTAAATATAGCTATAGGATCACTTATCACACAACACCAATAGAGACGGTTCTAAAGCCTCTACATAATCAGTATATTATAATAACCCTAACTAAGTCTCTTAATAATAATGAAATTAATCTCATATAATGTTACCAAAGATTTCAACACAAATAATGTGGATGGTTAAAATAACACTAAAAAGGGTAAGGAGGCATGGTAGGCAAATGAAGGCCTAGGTTACCTAGTGTGAAAATGCCAAGTTTGAATAACCCTATATCCACACTAAGTTTAAGTATAGAGGATATTCAAAAATGGAGTTATACATTAAAAACTATTGATTATGCAATAACTATCTACTAAATGAAAGAACTAAGGTTAGAAATACTTACCTTGAATAAAACCTGTCTAGCCTTAATCTCCCCCTGGCCAATGGTGTTATGCAAGAGGTTTTTATGGTTGTAAGGATAAAAATGGTTGAAATTATCTCCAAGATAAAATATTTCTTATATTTTCATCCAGGATTATATAAGAAAATTTATTTCCCTCCAAGATAAGATCTAAGCAATGGCTTCTCCCAAATGTAGACTAAAGTAAAATTACAAGAAATAATAGTGTGAAAATGAATGTATAACTCTACTAGATTGAAATGAGACTTATATTGATAGTAGTGAGTTAACCCTAAACCCTTAAAAAATTTTAGTCGACAATATCAACCTACCTCAACATAGTTTAAAAGTTATCATTTACCCTCAAACTAGGTCAGCCTGGGCCAAACTAGTTACAAATTGTGCACCATGATTTTTAGAACTATGTTGGCCCGGGCTGACCTAGTTTGAATGTTGGTGGGAAGTGGAATAAACTACATCAACCTTAGTTTATATAATCAGAAAAGATAAGTTTTGGCTTAGTTAGGGGCTATTTAAGAGGAATATTTCTTAGGAGATCAAGTCAACGAGATTTTATAGTGGATATAAGTATGATAGATTTATATAACAATCTTGTGAAGCAATAATGGTTTGCCCACCTATTTCATAGTGTACCATTTAAGGTGTGCACTTAGAGATAATGAAACTCAACATGTTGTTGCAAGAGATAAAGTATTAATAATTAATAAAATTTTAAAAATATTATGTGTATATAGACTACATGTTTTGTAAAGCATAATATACCCACTCATTTTCAACTTTCCAATCAAGGGATAAATGATTTTTAGCTGCCATGCTCTTTGAGGAGCATTTATTATCTTAATGGTAAATGTCTTTTTGGTCACTATTATTTACTTAGGGATTGAAACTTGTAATCCCTTTGATGAGGAGTTTGTCTTTGGAATATTAAATTCAAGAACAATTGTAAGCTTGCTAGTAGTTGGTTTTTTAATAGATAGTTTGTTTGATTTGGTTTAGTATTATAATTTCACTTATACATTTATTAGAGCCTCTCCATCTTCCTTCAAGGCACTAAATTCTTCCTCCATATAATTGATGTTTACATTTCAACTGGCTATTGGCTGTCATTCTTGTTCTATCTCTTGAACTTGAAACATAATAGTTTACACCATAAGAACTTGTCCTCGACTCCTAATGGTATAAGCATTAGAATCATGTATAATATTATATGAAAAACATCATAATATATATTCCTCGATGATATTATTTTTTTATCATAACTAAAGTTTTATTAAAATTGATGATAATAAGATATTATTATTGTATAAGTATTAGATTGGAAATTATTTGTCCATTGATTTGAGGCCTATTCTAATTAAAAGATTGATTTTATGAATAATAAAGCTTTAGAGAATTATAAAATTATATTCTTTTGATGGCTTTTAGTTTATTTTGAAATAATTTTAATATAGACCTAAGCTCAACCATTTCCCTACAATGTTGGGAAGTACTTTGTATTTCTACAACTAAGGTTGCTACAGGACTTTTTACTACAACAAGTCTTGACAACAATAACATAAATAGAGACATGGGTGTCCTATGACCTAACTTTATAATTTGAATCAAACTATTATTAGTCTTGAAAATAATGTCATAGGTGTCCTATAAACTAAATCATCATGGAGATATTAGAGTCTAAGTCTAAGCCATGTCATTTTAATGGTGAAGGTTTCTTGGAATTTTGTCCCATGTATTTTCAAATCTTAGATTAAAGTAATAGATACTTTGAGTGGATGCCATTTTTTTAATAGTAGTTAGTTGCTCCAAAAGAGCTCCAAAAGAGATAAGTTATCGGCTCTCTTTAAATTGTTCATGTAATTTCACCCTAGTTCGTCCCAAGTGTGTACCACTATGTATAGGTAAGATTCTATACTAGTGTAGTTTTATTATTTTAAATGAAGAAGCTAGCACTCTGAGTATTGTATCATCTTCTACAATATGGTGGATTGGACAGAGGTGAGAGACGTTTTACCTATGAATTAATACAATGATTTCAAAGCAACCATTAGCATTGGATTATATGCCAAAATGTTATTGGGGATTCTATTAGTAAATTAAACAAAATGTTGGTTCCTTTGAGCAATGAAGACTTGAGGAGGATGGTATCTGTAAGGTATGGAATAATTTCTATTAGATTATAAAGTTGATTATCTTTTTAATGGAAAAGAATAAAACCTTATTGAGATGAATTGAAATAATTCAAAAGGACTTCTTTCTCTTATTGAAGACCTCATCTCAATTCTTTTCATAGGTTGGGTATCTCGGACTTGATAATAGAATATTAGGTCTTTTTTTTTTAAAGAATTTATTATTGAAAATTTTTACACCTCTCTTAAGTTTTTTATTTTAAAAGTGTTTTTTTAAATCATTTATTGATAAACACCATTTATTTTGGTGGGATCTAATTTTTTATACTTAATTTTAATGTAAGTTAAGATATGAAATATTTTTATTTATTTATTTCATATTTGATTTGATATTGATATAATTTAAAATACTTAAAATTTCACAGTTTCATATAAATAATATAATAAAACAATGTTGATATTATCATATTTGATTTCATAAATAATTAAAGTTGAGAACTCTTTTGTATATTTTTACTATGTTATAATGCATTTTTATATAAAATTTATCATTAACTATGAATAATGAAAAATTTTGTGTAATGATATTTCTAACTTTTTTAATATAATATTGAATTCACTATAAATAAAAATAATAAATCTTAATATATATATATTTTTAAATAATAATTTTTTTTCGTAATATAATAAAAAAACATAGTTATACTAGTTTGTTCTCAAAAGTCACATTTTAAATATCTTTATTTTCAAGTAACATAATCACATTATATTATTTAAAGTGAAAAGGTTTTCCTAGTGGCTGAAGGCAAAGTGATAAGGACCACATTGAAACTTTGGTAAATAAATGCCAAACATTTTAAAGGTAATAATATTATATTGAAGTCTTGGAATTATTTTTGGTTGCATTGGTAATTTTTCAAATTTTTTTTTTCAAAATATGGTAATAGTGTTTTGGTGCTTAGTAAGTTTTAAATTCATGAAGGACATGTTATCATTAATAATAATAGCCTTAAAAAATGCATATATAAGTATGCATTATTGAACATAAACATGGCTTTAGGGTTTGAAAATGTATTGAGATTTTTTAAAAAAAAATGATTTTTTTTTAATGATATAAACGAGTTTTAATTATTAAAGTTATGGTGGATTTATTTGTTGTTTGTATAATATGTTTTATTTTTTTAAGAATTATGGTATTTTTATTTTGTTCAGATATTTGTCTTGTTTGTTGTGGTTTAGTTAAGTATTATTTTGTTTGTATTTGATTTGTTACCTTGTCATGTGTATAGTCATTTTTTGATCATATCTCAATTCGCATACATGTTTGAGTCATGTATTCTCACCCATTATATCAAGTGAGTCCATGAGATGAATTTTCATATACAACACTTCGCATGAAAATATATTTTGATTAGTCTTTTATCTCACTTCATTAATCAAATAAATTTCTCAATTAGGTTCTTAGAGAAATTGATGTGTTTTTGGTGACAAACCAGGTCTTAAAAGTTATGCTATTATGTTGGCTAGGTTTGAGTATTTGAATTTTATATTTGACACTTTCCCCCAAAATAAATGGTTCACAATATTTGATCTACTTTTAGTCAATCAATCTCCTCTTTTAATCAATCTACTTTTAATAAATGATTCGACCTTTTTATAATTTATTTAATTTATAAATTTAAACTGATTTATTATTAGTCCCAAGGATATAATAAAGCCTTCAATTTGTTTTAACCCTCCATTCAAATTTATATTTTGGATCAATCAGAATGTATTATTTTTCATGCATAATTTTTTTACATTTTTCTAAAAGTTGAGTTGCACATTTCTTAACAAAAATTAGGAAAAAATTTCTTTATCTTTATTGTCATTGGCTCAAATATTTTGTATGTTATTAAGTGACAAATGGATGATGTCATGCACAATACCATGTCAGATTTGTCAAAAAAAAAATTAATAAGGTGTCAAAATTATGCAGGGCATAAGGCTCAAAAAAATTGTCAACCCAATTTGTGCTTTCTTCAAGGAAAAGGGGTTCCAAATAAAAATATTTTTTGAAACATCAAATATGTTTTGCATGCCTTGTATAAATTTAATAAAATTTATTTACAGTGAAAAATTGAGTGGCAAACAATGATGGTGCTTCTGAGTGGAAACTAGAAACAATAATAAAATGAAATGGATGGTAAAGAGTTTGGTGAGGAGAAACACCAAAATCAATAAAGGTGGCTCCATTTTTGACATATAGTGTCTCGAAGCTGCACCCCTACTCACATAGTAATGTAATAAGCAAAGTAGAGAGTGTAAAATAGTAAGAGTGTAAAGTGTGAATGCAACCCCTGGTTTAGGCTGAAAATGGTTTTTTGAGACCTATTTCATTTAGATTTTGGGAGGAAAGCTTGTAGTATGTAGGCAAGGTGCAGTGGATTTTAGGTAGAACTGAGGTGGGTGAAAACCATGGTGAAAGTGAGGTGGAACAACTGGGTCTGTTATGGAAAATGACATCAACATTCAAATAAGAGTAAAGCAAATAATTGGGCATGTTTGTGTTGCTCGACCTCTATGTTTGAACTTGAAGGGCTCTCTAATCTCATACAATGGCCTTAAGCCATGAAAAACCTTTGTTCTCACCATGCATTTGACTTTATATAGAGAGATTCAACTAATAAATTATAGTCATGGCATTGATGGAGCCAAGGACCACTTAGGTAGATCCCTACTTTGCTTAATGGCCTTAAGGGCCTTAGTCACCTCAGTTAGTGGATAAACAATGTGCCCTGAGTTTTATTTTTGTTAATTTTGTAATATTTTCCCCTTATTCTCATTTTCTATCCATGGCAAAAATACAACACAATAATGTTGATGTTGGGTGACTCAAATTACATGTTGCATAGATTGGATCAGGTATTTTTCATTGCCTAATTAACTCTTCTTCATTGTGGGATCTAACCAATATTATATAAAGTAGTGAATGGATTTTGTTTTTTGAAAGGTATTGATGATATTTGGTTACAAGTTTAGATGTGTTACTGCTACATTAATTCCCTACAATTTGGTATTCATGGCGTCATCAGATGATTGTAATAGCAAATGCAAGATTTCATGTAATTACTCTTGACTTTAGAAGCTATGGAATCTTTGATCGGCTTTCTAAAATTGAGAAAGGTGAGTTTGTGGACCTTGTGGAAGATATGGCTGACCTTATTAATGCCTTTAGCATTCAGAAAGTAAGTAGCCACAACTGGTAAATCTATTCTATGAAATTCAATACATTTTATATTTGGATTCCCTAACTCATATCCCAAATGTCTATTCCCTAGTTTTACAAGTAGTGATTGGTAAGGTTTTTGGAGCACTCATTACATATTATCTATACCTATTGTACCATGATCAAGTGAGAGACATTATAACATTGGGTATATCTTATTTCAGACCAAACCCACATTGGGTTCCTTTGGACTTGTTTCTTCAAAACTTCTATATGAAAAACTAGTAGGTCTGTGTCTCTTTCCAACCTATTACAACGTAATGTTAGCGCTATGTTTGCTTGTTCTTGATGGATTTTTTTCCTTTTTATCATGTAGGAACCATGAAGGGGTTTGGAAAACTTTGAGTGTTTTAATGCAAAAATGATGACAAGGAATTTATATACAATTTTTTTTAGGCATTAAGTTAGCAGTGGCAAAAGAGTGTAAAGAGACAATGGATCTGTATGATCCTAAAATTCCATTGCCACCTTTGTTTACTGAGAATGACCTCAAGATGTAGTGAAGCCTATATAAAAAATGAAGATTTGATTTTCTCCTGTAAAGCTAAAAAATAATTTTCTTGAACTGTAGGAAACACCTAGCTGCTATTGTCAGACTTTAAATTTTCCAAATTAGGGTTTTGTTCTAGCAAAATGAGAGTGAAGTTGCCAATTATTGGACTTACTATGGTAAGATTGTAAAATTTTAGCTAAATGAGAGTTAAACCTACTAATTATTGGACTTATTGTGTGAACAATGTAAAATTTTAGCCAAGTAAGACTTAAAGTTATTATTTATAGGACTTGTTGTGCTAAATCTATAAAATTTTGGATTTACTATTGCTAATTAGCTGATTTAATTTATGAAATTAGATTAAGTTTGCATTTGGAAATTATATTGAAATTAACAAACTAGTCAAAATACAATTTTTGTAAACTTTCTGAGGTTAGAACTTACAACTTGTCATTGTTAAACTATATATTGGATTTACTCAGGGTCATGTTTTAGCTAACCTATGGTTAATTTTGCCAATTGCTAGACTTTCTAGAGCAAATCAGTTAAATTTTAGAATTATTGTGGTAAATTCTCTATTTGTCCAACCTTTATTTATGAAATTGGAGTAATTTTGTCTTATTATATTGAATTCTAAAAACTAGTTAAATTGAAGATGTAGTTAATTATGTTTTGTATAGTGTTCAAACCCATGACTTGTTATTATCAAACTATAACTTCTGTAGACTAGACTTACTTAGGGTTTTTAAAGCTAAATAAGGGTTAAAGTTGCTAATTGTTAGACTTACTATGGTAAGTGTATAAAATTTTGGGCTTCTTATGGGAAAATAGCAAATTGGTTGTTTTTATTTTTGGAATTGAATCAAGTTTGCATTTGGAAATTTTGTCAAATTTCAAAAACCAGTCAGACTGTAAATTATGTAGCTTGCCATCATTAGAACTTGCAAATTATTGTTGTGAGACTATAAATTCTATATATTATCTTATTAATGCTTATGATTTAGATAACTGAGGGTTAAATCTACTAATTATTGGACTTACTGGAATAAATCTGTTAATTTCTAGACATACGATGGTAAATTTGCTAATCACCCAATCTTTTTTTAATGAATTGGAGTAAGTTTCCCTTAACAAATTATGTTGAATTTCAAAAAATAGGTAAATTGAAGTTATGGTTAACTGTATTTGGTGATTGCATGATATAGTGTTAGAACGTGTAACCTGTTATTGCTTAACTTTAACTTCTATATATTAGATTTTAAACTTTTTGTTTGTGTGATTTTAAAATTGTATTGTACTGAATGGATAGGCTGCATTTTCTCCCACTTGGCTTGGTTTGAAGTTGCAACTTCTTGTTTTCAAATAATTACCTTTATAGATTAGTCTTACTTAGGGTTATGTTTAGCTAGCTAAGTGTTCAATTTGTTAATTGTAGGACATATTGGGTAAATATGTTAAATTTGGACTTACTGGGATAAATATGTTAATTTTGTACTAACTGAAGCAATTTTACCAATCATCTAATTTTATTTATGAAACTAATGTAAGTCTGCCTTTGGAAATTTTGTTGAATTTCAAAAATTTGTTAAATCAAAGTTGTGGTTAACTCTAGTTTATATAGTGTGAATGATCTAGTGTTCGAACCTGTGACCTTTTTTTGTTAAGCCACAAATTCTACAGATTATAATTACTTAGAGTTTTATTTTAGCTAAATGAGGGTTAAATTTGGTAATCATTGGTCTTATTTTAGTAAATATGTTAAATTATGGATTTTTCAGGACAAAGTTTCTAGTTGGTTAATTTTTTATGAAATTAGAGTAAGTTGACATTTGGAATTTATGTCTAATTTCATAATCAATTAAAGAAAATTTGTGGCTAACAATAATTTTTGAATGGATGTTATTGTATGTGAATATGTGACTTTCTATTGCATATTTTTTTACTTCTACAGAGTAGACTTTTACTTTTTTTTTAAAATTTTTAAATTGTACCATATTTTATTGATAGACCCTTTTTTTCCACTTGCCATGGTTCGAAATTGTGAAGTGCAGTTGTCAAACATTAACTTCCATAGATTATACTTACTTTAGGTTATGTTTTAGGCTTAGCTCACTGAGGATTAAAGTGGCTATTTCTTGCACCTGCTATGCTAAATTTGCTAATTTTTGGACACATTGGTTTGAATTTGCTAATTGTGTGATCTTCATTTATGAAATTCAAGTAGGTTTATTGTAGGAAATTATGTGGAATTATGTTGAGTTTTAGAAACCAATCGAACCAAGGTTAAATTCTACAAATTAGACTTTTGCTTTAATTTTTTTTCCCTTATAGGGAACCTTTGATCTAGATGGATGATTGAGGGGTATTAATTTTATCAAATTCATGGAGTACATGGAGGTACTCAACATCTAGAGTTTGAATTTGGTATATTATTCAATTTTACACATGAACTTGCTTTTAAAGTTTAATGCGATATGTCATTGAATTTTATACATGAACAATGAACATGTTTTTATAGTTGGATGTGGTATGATATACAAATTTTATTCATCAACATGTCTTTGGCATATGACTCAATTTTACACATGAACATGTATTTTGTGGATTTAAACTTGGGAATCTACCATGAAAGCCCTATTGATTTGCCATTTGACCTTATCCTATTGACAACTTCTACAAGTTAGACTTATTTAGGGTTATGTTTTAGCTAACTAAGGGTTAAAGTTGCTCATTGTTGTACTTATCGAGACAAGTTGGCATTTTGTTTGACCATTATTTATGAAATTTGGGTAAGTATATTGGGGAAACTTTGAATGGATTTATTTTTCAATGTAAGCAGGCACATCATCATATTATTAGTGAAATATCAATTTATGCTTTCACCGATCATGAAATTACCATGATGATGGGTTACAAAGTGTGAGCCAAAACATTGGTAAACATAAACAATTGCTGATTTTTATCCAAAAAACATTAAATAAATGTAGATGCACCATGGAAATCTCAAATATGCAATTATTTAAAATTTTAAAAATTTGTCTAAGTAAAAGTATTATTAGTTGAATTTTTTTAAGGAACGACATGGTAAATTTTTTTGGAGGCAAAATTTAGTGCAAATGTTTAGATTGGCTTTTTGGGTCATGTTGAACTAGAAACTTGAGTCATATAATGGATCAAGCTGTTAGATATGTGCCTTAGGGTGTAAAATCATATAGTATCATCTACCAATTGCAACACAGACTAGGGCACACCTTGCTTTGCTATAAATCAGTCCAGTTTAGGAAATATTTTAAGTACCACTTTAAAAGAAGCATGTGGGGTGTTTGCAGTCCAAAAATATCAAATATATATTTTTTGGGTTTATTTGCATGGAGTATTTAATATTCGAGTCATTCATAATATTAATAATCCATCTCTTTTGAGATTTATTTGAAAATTCTAGTTTATACTTATAATAATAATATGGAACAAGTAATAAAAATTCATAATTTTTTATTAAAAAACATAGGATTAACAATTAAAACTTACAAATGCTGGAAATAATATAGTAAATTTAGGTAAATTGTGTAAAATTTGGCTAATATGCTCTACAAAACTTTGCCAATCAAATTGCCAAATCTAATTTTAGAAAAATGGCTAGTAATTTTTCTTCTATTGGTTAAATGCATCATAATAAATATTGCATAGTTGGCCAATACTACTTATTAAAAAAAAGAGAAAAACTTTGGATTCACTTTTGACCTTTTGGAAAACATATTATATTTAGACAAATGTTATGTAAAAATTTGTAATAACTTTGAGAAACTTACCATCTTATGATCTAAATAAACAAAATGGTTCAAAAGTAGCCAGTTGGAAAAGTTTAACTCTTATGTTTTCAGTGATTCATATCTCATGCATTTATTTTACTTGTAGAATATTAAAGTGAAGCAGCCACCAAATGTGCTTCCTACTGAACCATTTCCTAATCCTAACTAAAGTAGATGATAACCATGGAATCCTACTTATTCACCCTCCTCTAGTTTGGATATGCTTTATTCTATTTCCTAATACCAAGGATTGTAAAAATGATATCTACATTTTAAGGAATATGATGGTTTTGGAGTGAGTCTTGTCCTTCTTTACCTGATTCTCCATTAGAGACTAAATGCTAGTTTGAGAGTTAAAGCTATTAGGATACAAGGCTATATTAGAGCCTTTAACAAGACTGCTTTGTATATTGGGAATGTTTTTTTAATTTTTTGGTTTTATCCAGAAGAAGGCAAAACCAATCTAGAGAGGAAGTTGAGTCTATAGGGGTTCAAGGTGGTTGTTTGTTTTATTTTAGCTTAGAAAATGACTCAGTGGGAAGAAGATTTGTTGGCTGCATCATGGAGTCCCTGCAATATGACAATATACTCCTTAATGCCTTAAGAAGTTTGAGCTTCATATGATTTATTTGGTTCATTGATTTCTCCTCTATTAGGCTTTTTAATCCTTTGACTATATGCTTGGTTGCTTCTCCATTGGACTTTTATTATAGACATGTTTACAATTATGCTACATCAAAATGTAATAACAAGTACTTTGACACTCTGAAAGCAAGATCATTAGAAATGGGGATGGGTGGGGTTGGGAAATTTTAGAAATTAGGATATGCCTATATAAGAAATCATAGGAAATGACTTAAAAAGATATTAGAAATTGTGTTGGAAACTTCAGCAGAAAAATATATTTTAAAGATCAAAGTTAGAGGCGTATTCTCCCCTAGAAACATTTCATCATTAGTTGAAAAACCTATTATAGTTCTATCGGACCGAGAGACTTTATATCACCCATAAATGTTTTTGGGATTGGGAAGCAAGTACCCAGTCTCTTGGAAATAGTTTTTAGGATGTATAGGCTTTAATGAAAGGGTGAATATAAGCTATGAATTATGGTAAAAAGTAAAGTCCTAGTTGACAAATCTAAGACATTTATCACATTTATGAGTATGGGCTTACCACTTATGTTCATATATAGTCAAAAAAAACATTTAGAGAAAAAAATATAATAGATAAGAAGGTTTCGTTTACATTGTTGTCAAAATATCATGGAAGAAGGGAACTTCAACATAGAAACATGTTACCACAATGTATTAGTGTAAAATATAGAATATAATACTAGTTAAGAAATCACTTACAAATGAATTCTAATCTAAACTAAACTTCAAAGATAGAGTAGAAAAACTAAGATAAAACTAAATGACATACTTGCAACATGAAATGCATATTTGTCAACTTCTCCATTGTGTGATCAATGGTTAATTTTCTCTTAAATGCTAAATTGTACTTGGGGGTATCCACAACTGCAAGCACGCTCCCTGGGTCCTGAAAGGTATACTAAATCCTTCAATTTTATTTAACCCTTGATTAATCTTTATTTTTTGGACCAATCACAATGAATTGTTTTTAGTGCATAAAAAAATTGCATTTTTTCAAAAGTCAAGTTGCACAATTCTTAACAAAAAATATGAAAAAATTCATTTATTTGTGTTTTGATTGGTTGACATTGTGAATATGTTATTAAAGGGTAGAGAGTATTGATGTCATGCACAATACCCATCAGAATGTGACATCATGAATAATACCCAAAAATAAATGCTTTATCTTTCAGTTGTGTCATTTTTTCTCATGCTCTAATTCCCTCTTCTTCATCCATCAAAGCCCTCACGACTCTTACCACTTTAGATCTCATTACAAATCCATCTCTTTCCATCTTTAAATCTATGGCTACTTTGTTCTTGTTTACCAACATAAACCCATTGAGTCTCTATTTGGAAAAAAATGGGCCAACTAATCATTGGAATCCAAGATGAAAGGCTCTCTAGCATGGAGTTCTAGCTATAGTGAGAGAGGAATCCTCCAGTGGATGAGTGTGAAAGAATGGGAATCTGAGGTGCCCACTTTGGAACCATTAATCCTTGGTCACTGGTTTGATTCATGAAACCTGGGGGTGAAAGTAATGAAAGCTCCATATCTTGATGGTTGGGAGAGAAGGTGATATATTTATTCTCTACTCACACCACCCACAAAAATTAATGGCCACTTGCTTCCAATCCATGTGTGAGATCTATAATTTGATCTCTTGATAGAAATGCTTGCTTCTAAAGTAAATAAAGAGCACATACGATGGAGGTTGTTTATCTAACCACTCTAGACACTGATGCACCCTACCATCAAGTTTCGTTATCAAGGGACTGACCCCATAGATGGATGGTACTAGCATTATAACCTTCCTTTGCTTGAAGGCTTTTAGAGCATCCACCTCTAGGTACTTAAAGGTATTTACAAGAATCTTAATTGCTTCTGATAGGTGAGACCAGTGGTGGAAAACCTAGTGAAATGATGCATTAGAGTTGTCCTACAAGGGTTGAGGTAGATCCCTCATAAAAAATAGCTAATTTAGTCCAACTATCTGTAATAAATAATCAACACCATCTTTAGGCAAGATTTCATACTTTGAAATGAGTTTGTGAAGAGATAACATGACATAGAGTGTAAAAGTAGCACAAGTGAATAGTATGTGTGTAGGTAGGTTTAGCTTGGATAAAGTAAATTAAAGGTGTTTGGTGTATCAGATTTGATTACTTTCAAAAATGAGCATAATATTGTTGTAAAATAGACATGTTAATAGAAAGTGTGTTCATCCCATGGTATTATGTGTAGAGTTGTGAGTCGAGTAGGGACTAGCAAGTTTTTCCAGGTTGACTCTACTTACTCACACAATCTATAAAACTTATTTGACATGCCTATCAACCTAGATGAGAATAAGATAGTTGAACAAATAAAAAATAAATGTAAAAGGAAAACTGTTAAAAGTAAAGCCTTTAAGTTCATTTCATTCTAATTTATGCATTTTTGTGGGTGTGTAGTTGCTTCTTGGTATAATTATAATTCAAAGATGGGTTAAAGATAAATGATTTTCCCTTTGATTTAAATCCATCTAATGACATAGGGATAATAAAGGTATAACCCTCACTCTATGAAATTATAGGTTGATTAACATTTGTTTCCATTTATTCTGGTGAACAAAGACTATAAGAAATTAGAGGATGCCATTAATTACTATTAATTACATAGGCATTTACACATTGTGTGTTTGCTCCCTCAATTGCAGTTCACATGACATTTACCCTCCTACCCCACCGATATCTAGCCATATACTCAGAAAACTTGTCAAACACGGAAACAAATGATGTTTGTCAATTGTCAAATTTTCACCTAAGTATAAAAGAAAATTTAAAATATAAATATTTTTATAGTTAAATTTATTTTAAAATTTTCTTCAGAAAGGAAAATAATAATTTTAAGAAATGGTTATTATTTTTATAGAAATTGCATATTCTAAATATATAAATTCATTCTTAAAAAATAGTTATTTTTCATAAATTCTTAAAGTACAACAATTTGAAAAATAAATTGAACAAATTCAAAACTAAGTTAAAATTGTTTTACCTTAATATCTTAAATTATAAAATTAAGTTGAGATTATGTTATCTTTCTATCCTTAAATAACATCTTTAAATTTTTTCATATTATTCATTAATGTTTTAAATTAGTATATATTATTTGTCCAATTTTATTTGGATCATTTTATTGGTGTAAAGGTATTTTAATGTATTATATATTTAATAAATTCTCTGACTTTATTAATATGTTTTTAATTTTACAATTTATTTATCATATTTATTCAAGGAGTCAAACATATCAAAGAAAGATGCCTCAAACATCTTTATTATTGCATCAGGAACTGATAGGACATCCTCAGTCTCTAGATTTTCCTTTTCTATCTCTAAATTATGTATCATTTGCTTTATGACCTTGATTCTTGATTTGATCTGAGTTAAATGAGCCGTAGCTAGGATTTTTATGTCTTCCTCATGAATGGAATGTTCACCAGGTTGCTGTCATCCAACTAGAGTTAAGCCTACAAATGGCTCAACTTTTTGAAAGGTGAAATTTTCACCTCCAATCATGGCTTTCTTGGTGGTGACTCTCTCCAACCCTATTGCTTCTAGATTGAATTGTACACTGGTTGATGATTCTGTGACCTTAGGAGGCTCAAGAGTCTCCACCTATGTACTACTTGAAGCACTTGAAGTGTCCATTTGTGTGGCACTTGATCTTTTTATGGCCACTATTATTCTTTCTTCTTTCTTCATCAAAGCTAATATCCATGGCTTTATTTCTTCATGAACATCAATGTTAATTGTTCAGGTTAAGGCCCAAGAATGGGACAAAGTGGGAATCTTTTAAATTTTCCCATAGAGAAACCATTCAGGGATAATGGGTCCATGGATGGGGTATTACTCACTGAACAAGTTGACCTCACTCATGGGATGGGTGAAGGTCAACTTGGGCCTCTTTCTTCCAATTGGGACCAATGCCACTTCTGCTTTCCTTTTTTATGGGGGTGATACTGGGACCAAGTCCAAAACAACTTATTTCACCCTATCTTGCTCTATTTCCTCAACCTAGGCTTGGGGTTATTTTATTTGTTCTTCCTCATCCTCTAACCCATATGCCTTAGCAAGCACCCTAAGTGAATCACGACTATTTAATTAGGTTCCAATGTAACCATATATAGGAAATATATGGAGACTCTAGTCTATCAGGAGGGGTAGAAGATGATCCTTCCCCAAGTCTCTCTTATAACTTTTCTTTTCCAGGTCCTTACACTATTTGTGCTTGGGGTTGTTATAGTGGTTGCTCTGAAGGGGGCCTTGAAGAGGGTCTAGGAAATAAGTGGTATTAAAAGGGCCCTATTTACCATATCTCACTTGGTGGCTTGCTATCTCCCCTAACCAATCTAGGCTCCAACTTGATGTTATGCTTTTTTAATCTGGCTAATACCTCTGGGAAACTAGAGGCCCTAATGTATAATGGGTCATGAATACTAGGTTGGTGCTCATATGTCTTGTTTATGGCCTTAGATTTCAAATGCTTGGAGACCACCACATTAGGGTCCCATTATCTCATATCATCTTTCAGTTGGGTGAAGGTGTCCCTATGTTTGGAAATAACATTTACAAGCTCCCAATTTTTTAAAATAGTTCTATTGATTATCAATAGAAAGGGATGGGAAAGGCCTTTCCTCTTTTCATTGAAAAATACATCTCTACTATGAAGAAGTTAGTAAGCCACTTCTTGCTTTGTAATCTTGGTTGTTACATAGATGGGTAACCTGAAGGGTTGTGCAAAAGTCCCTTTAATCATTATGATGGTGCAATCAGGGTAGAACCATATGTCCCCTATCACTTCTACATATTTCTTAATCAATGGGCTAACCCTACTCATTGGAATTCCTATGATGGCTTACAAAAGATCTGGATAAAAACAATCACAAATGAATTGCATGTTGTGTTTGTATTTGAAAATGTGAAGCTTGGAGTAATGATGAGAGATAGTAGGTCTCCCATCAGGTGACCAATTATTAATATTTGAGATCTGGGTGGAGGCTAAAAGGGCATCCAATATATAAGACATCATGTAAAATTACTTGCTTGTTTTCTTCTTAATGGATATGAATTGAGATTTTAAATGGATATTGATCATCTCACCAAATGGGGGAGTGAGTCATTTATCAACCATGAAGTAAACGTATGATACCCATATTTTGTCAATATGAGGGGTGGAGGGGGATTTGCATAACCCATTCAACAAGGTCATTATTATCCCAATTCCCTCCCTAAATTAGATAATTGGTATTTTACCTATGGGGTCTTAGACAACTTGGTTCCTAGTGAATAACCATGGGGCCAATATTGTGTTCAAATTATGCTCCCCAGTCCACTTTTTGATGGTGGGTAGGTCTATTTGTCACTTACATAGTTTATAATATCTCTCAAAATCTAGAGGGCAAATGTAAGCTACTTTCTTAAATGTATGCTCATGGACAATCCAATCATTCTCAATTTTACAATCCTAAAAAAGAGGAGAAAGGACATTAATGCAGTGAAGTACCTTAGGCTTGGTGGCATCATAGTGTAGGCTATCCATCTAAATCAAAACCAGGTCATTATCTTTCCTCAAGATGGTTGTATTCCTCTATTCCTCCCTAGTAAAATTTTGCATCTCCTCGATGGTCCAAAAGAGTTTAGACTAATTCATATTCCCATTGTTTAAAGTTGTAGTGTCTAGGTCCATGTCTTAAAAAACCCTTCCCTCATTATCTAAGGTTAATTAAAGCTCAGTATCATCCCTTTTCTATTGTTTGTGAGCTACCATGGCTATGGAAGTTACAACTACTTACCAAATGAATTGAAAGTAGTCTCTAAATTAACTTGTTCTTGCTTATACCACAATTGAGATCTTTTAGGTTTGATTGTGATTGATCCAAGCTTGTACTAGGATTTTATAGATGCTTAGGGATTTTTTTGGAGATTTAGTGGTAGTGTCAATTTAGACTTAGGCTCATTCATGTCTTGGATTTGATTGAAACCTAGGCCTTTATACCTTTACCTTTTTTAGCATAGAAAATCTCCAATTTTGTCATTTTATGCTTGCGTGGCACTTATTTGACAAATTTCATAGCATTTTTCATAAATGCCTTGAGGGAATAGCCATTGCCTTTTAAAAATATAACTTTTCTTTCATTCTATTGGATTTTTGTTCATTGATCAATGTGGACCATTAATTGTGATCACAAGGCTTGAGAATCATTGGTTGCTTTATGTTAGGCCTTGTGGTTGTGCCACTTGGAATCTTTGTAGGCCTCCTAGGCTCTATACTCTATATAGTGAATGCATGATTACCATGTGTCAATCTTATGGGCATCATGGGTTTCATTAAAAAGTCTCTAGTAGCTGTGTTCCATCCGATCATCCTCTCATGAGCAAGCATTGACTATTGATCTTGATCCAAATGGATGCACGTGAATGGTCTAATAGATAAAATGCCTTAGATTCATGAGGTCTTTCACTTCATCCAATAAATCTCCATGATGAAGTGTAGGTCATTGATCCTAAAAAAGGGTGAGGAATTTAATCACAGTCATGACATAAGAAAGGACTTAGGCTTAAACACTTTAGGCTAAGGTTTATTTCATTTTTAATAAACACGTTATAAACTTTAGGTTAAAGTATTTTAGCCTAAGTTTTAGGATGCATATAAAAGGGGACCTAGGCTAAATGTCTTAGGCTGAGGTTTATGTTTCATTAATAAACACAACATATACTTTAGGCTAAGATATTCATGCTAAGTTCTTAGAACAGGTCTAAAAGGGGGCCAAATGATAAAAGGATCAACTATTAGGCTTTGACCTAGGATTTCATCGTGTTAATAAACATGATAAAACCTTAGGTTAAAAGCATTTAAGATAAGTCTTATGCCACAAGGAATTTTTAAAATAATATTTAATATAAGTCTCTAGCCTAAGGTTTATTACATTCAAATAAACATAATTGGAACCTTAGGAAATAGTCTTAGATCATAATTATGTTTGCAAATACTTAGATCATGAGGTCATTTTATCATTAGAAATTCAGAGATTCTAAATGTTTGAACATATTTTGAGGGGTCTCATTGATATGAAATGCAACCCATATGCTTTTAGAAACATTTTTGGAGTATATCTCTATGTCTAAGTAAAATGACTATTTAGTTTAAATTTGATGGTCTCACAGACATTAAATGATGATCATGAGAATGCCAAATTCAAGTTATCAGATCATTAGGTTTTCACGGGCTTAAATTTGATGGTCCCATAGATGTCAATGATGACCTTGTGGATGTCCAATGATGGTCATGAGAATGTCAATTTTAAGCTCATGAAACTCTTTTGGTCCATAGATCTAGGATTCGATACGCTCTATTAGATCAATCTCCATGATAAAGTGCAGATTATTTGATCTTAATTTGAGAATATGCACATCATTGGTTCAGTTTAATGTGTGAGACCTTTATTACCAAGATTCAAATGTAAGAGTTCCACATGGTAAATCTGTAGGGCTTCCTAGGGTTTTGAATTTTTAGTGTTGCATTTTCTCTCTTTGATCAATTTTGTGCGAGTGGTCGTGGTTCATCCGATCAAGATCTAGATACTTATACTTAGCATAAGTTTTATCATAAGGTTTCATTGTATTAATAAATACAATGAGATATTAGGGTAAAACTTAGGCTAAGTTTATATTTGATAGAGGGGGGGGGTCTTTAACTTTAACAATGACTTCATGCTATTAGATCTTGAGTCTCATTTAAGTGTAGACCATCGATCAAGAACTGGGTGCTTACACTTGATTGGTCTAAAGGATTAAAGCTTTAATTTCTTTAGGCTTTCCTCACTCCATCAAATTATTTCTCATGATGAAGTGTTAATCATCCGATCTATAAAGAAGTTATGGGCTTAAATTAGGACATGAGAAAATAGGAACTTAGGCTAAATATTTAAGACTAAGGTCTCGTTCATGTTGATAAATATGAATGGGGCCTTAAGGTTAGGAATTTAGGCTAAGTTTATAACAAAGGGGACCATGATAATATAAAAGGACCCTACTAACATAAATATTAGACCATGTTATAAATATAAGGAACAAAGGGGGAAAATAAAAGGGACCAAGTAGGATTTTTAGGTTAAGGTTTGGTCGTGTTGAGAAACATGACCAAGCCTTAACATGAAAATTGGGCTTAAGTCCAAAGTAAATTTGAAATATTCTTGCCAAATGCATTCCCACCAACATTTAAATTCTAATCAAAGGTCCAAGTTAGGGTTTTTCGAAGGAGGGTTTCATCACATGAGTCCAACTGTGAGCTGCTATAAATTCAGGACTAGAGATAGTATGGACACGATTAATCTGTAAACTCCAAGCATGATCCATTGAAGGGAATCCATGAAACCTACAACTTAAGACTTTGTTAGCAACATTAGGCAAGTTTCATATAAAACCATGAATAAAATGAGCTAGTTTCATCAAATGGGTTGATCTTGAAATTCCAATAGAGTGTAAAATATCAAGTTTCAGTGCCAAGGTTCAAAATAATCACAAGGGTCCTTCTTTTTCATAATTAGGGGTATGTTGATCTCAACAGTATCATTAAATAAAAATCATGGATCAAGTCAATATAGGTAATTTCCTTTGGTTTCATCGCTACTTGATGAAGCCCTATGGTTTTAGTTGGTAATTGGTCATCAATGTATTGCTTCTTGTCCTGGGAAAATTGGTCTTATGTAGAGTATGGTGCCATAGACTCCACTACATTCTAGAGTGCTGAGTAATAAGGAAACTTGAAATAAAGGGTATTTTTGTTGAATATTGTGTCTGTGTATATGGTATTTATAGCATAATAATATGTAGAAGGTGCCTAAACATTATTAGTTTTGAATAAGAAGCCATTTCAATAATCTGAACTATGTAGTTATTTTACCAATTGGTATGAATGTTATTTTGTAAATTTATTAAGAAATAGGGCTTTTAGTCATAGGAGAGCTTCAAAATTGTAATTTTTACTCATATATTAATGGCTAAGTGACTTTCATTTTACTTAGATTTTGCATATATTTCCCAATGTTTACACCTTAAATGGTCAATTTGTGTGACTTCAATGTGAATACCAATTTTTTCTTTTGGTTCTTATTATAAATTTGAATGTGCTAATTAGCTTTGGTGGGTTTGTTTTTTCCATATGGAAAATTTTCATTAACTTTGTATGTCTAGTCACTTCATTTAAGACAGATGTCAATTTCTTCCTTACCAATTTTTACTTCACTATCAAACTCATTTATTCATATTTTGACCATATATATCTTTAATCATGATAGTTGTTTATTTCTCACTTACCCAGATCTTTAGATTTATTATCATTCTTTATTTACTCCATGGTCATAGGCTAACATAATTGATCCATGTGGAGTGATCTCAAGACTGTGGAAACTCAAAGGCTCATGGCCTCTCTTGTATAAAAATTTTAAACTATGTATGTCTTTGGGAAGGATTCTAGTAATGTGATCTTGCCACATGTCATGATATTGACACTATGGTAACTTGGGGTCTCGAAGCCATTAATATATTAACTTTATATTTATTCTCTAAAGCTCCATTTTAATGAAAATGTGTCAGTTGTCAAGTTCTTAGAGTTTGAAATCTCAAAGCTATTATATTATGGGGCCTCAGGTACATTAGACTTTGTTTAATCCTTTTAGGGTTCTTGGTTAATGATATTATGTATCTTGTCAAGTTCTTAGAGCTTTAAACCTATGAACCATTAGATGATTAACTTTTTTTTTCAACTTTCATGGTTTTAGGTTCACATAATTATGTCATATGGCATGTTCTTAGAGATCAAAGACTGTTAACACTTAGAATTTTATTTAAAGCTGAAGGGATTTGAGTAATATAGTAACACCCCTATCGATGTCTTAGGGATTGAATAATTTAAATACTTAGAAATTTTTGTGAAGGCTTAAGGCTTCATTCAGGTAATGTGGTACTACTACTTGTCTCATTCTTAGATAATAAGTGTAGGGCCCGACTATGAATAATTTACAAGTCTTTGTCCATAGTCTCACAAACATGCAAAAAACATAGGAACACTAAGATGAGACATTTAGTTTTGTTAGTTAAAAAAAATCATAAATTCGATTATGAAAACCCAAGATTTGAGATAGATCAAAATCAATGTTCAAACTTTGATTTTCATTATTTTAGAACTCTATAACTTTAGACTTTGAAGATAACCTTAGACTTATGCAAAATAAAACTAGTATTATGGGTGTGTAAGGATTATAGGACTTTGAATAAGGATATTTAAAAAATAGTGGCTCCCTATTAATTTTTAGAAAATGGGGTGTATGTGTTAGCGCAAAACAAATGGAAACTTAGTTGGGAAAATACTCATGAGTATTTGAGAATCCAAAATATCATAAATGCACTAAAACAAAATTTCAACTCTAACAAGAAAATAATAAGTAAACCTTTCCCTATAAAAATACTCTTACTTACTCATGCAACATACTAACCCATTTCATTCCTTTGATCTATGTGTGATTTTATGAATTAAATTTCTCCTTATTATGAGAGTTTTGATAAAGTCTTGGATAAACAATGTAGGTTTTGTTTTGATTTAAGTTTTTTTAACCAAATAGATTTGGCATTGCTCTACTACTAGCCAAGCATATATTTCCCTAATAGTGACACTTTTGATTTCAACCAAGTTGTGTTCTACTACTATCCAGGCATCCATAACCCCATTAGAGATTACTGAATCACCCATATTATATCAGTTTGCATGATATATTTTTTGAACATATATCTAAGAAAGGTTAAGAACCACCCTTGGTTGGGTGTATTGTTTAATATGTCCCTACCAATGTGCATCCATTTATATGTTTATTATCTCCCATCCAAGTTTTATCATGTAATAGTGAAATTGATCTTTGGAAATGGAAAGTCTTTCTAAATTTTAGATGAGTATATCAGAGTAAATACCAAAGGTCTAGAAAACTCATTCAATTCAAGTAGAACCTAATTCAGTCATAACATATACCTCAAACCTAGAAGCTCAAGTCTTATCAAAATAAATATTTGTGAACCTATTATGCATCTTTTTATATTATCCCCTTATTTTTGGCACATCTTTTGTAACTTCAACATAGGAAATCAATTAGTTTGTTCTTTAAATTTTATAAAACAAATATAGAAAGCATAACAAATAATTTACTAAAAGTAAATACACAAAGTAAGAAACACTAATCTAGGAAAGCAAGAAATCTAATCTAAAAAGTAGGAAATCTAATCAGAAGCATCTCTAATTAGAATAACCATGAAATGATGTTTCAAAAATTGTTAATTGATTGAAAAATCAAGGTTATTACCTTGTAGGTCCTTCAAATAGAAGGCATTGTTACCTAATATCTCAGATATTTGATATGGTCCAATCCATAAAGGAGTGAACTTATCATGCTATCCAATCTTCTCATGTGAATTATTATATAAGAGTATTAGGTATAAAATCCTAAAGGCCTTGATTTTATATCTCTTTTCAAACCACCTCTTGACCATGTCTTGGTGATTTTTGAAGCTATGTAGTACTTCAATTCATGCATTTTACATATTGACTAAGTCTAGCAGTCTAGACTGGATTCTTTCATCTTCCCCCATGTAATCTTGCATGAATTAGGACATTAGGATTTTAAGAGTTATGAATAAAAATGGTTATTAAAAATACACTAGAAAAAAAAGTGAAGCCTTGAGGTCTTGATTGTTCCTAGTTTTATCTACCCATAGTACATATTTTAGTAGCAGATGCCATTTCATTGGTTTATCTTATGCTGATATCTTGATGGCTTCCATCAGGTTCTTGTTTGTGGATTCAACCACTCAATTATATTGTGGGTATTAGTTTAAAGATAAATTTATGGTGATTTAGTTGTTATAATCCCATTATATAATTTTAGTAGATTGAAAAGCTAGACCATTATCACAAACTAAAGAAATTAGAGTACCAAACAGTATGTTCTCTTCTAGAAATTTGATGACATCTAATGATTTGTAACTATTTTTACCACAATTTTATCCATTTTGTGCAATAGTCAATAGCTATTGGAATATATTTGTGCCCTATTCAATAATTTGGGTTTATCACCCTAATAAAGTCAAGACCCCATTGAGTAAAAGGGCATTCTTCAAAAACTAGTTACAGTGGCATGAAAACATTCACTTCTCTTTTTATAAATACCTAAAATTCATGGTAGGTTATGATATGGCTATGGGCATATTTGAAGATTTTAGGCTATTGGAATATCATTCTCAAAATATTATGAGTTGTTGTGTTACCTGAGTGTTGTCTATTGACTATATTCTAATGTATATTATCTACGATGTCCATAGATTTTTATTTTGAGACACACCTCAAGTAGATTACCTCATAGTTATTATAGTATAAGAATCCCCTCTTTATAATATAATTATTTGATTGAGCCCAAGGGCTCATCTCTAATCTCTATTCATCTCAGGGGGCATGTGCATATGAGTAAATAATGGATGATCTAAGCATACTATTCACTACTAGTTACTCGAGTCTCATTGATTTGTTCAATACAAATATGTGGATTAATCTTTGTCATGAGTTGGATGATTTCCTAACCCCTCACCATTTTGGTTGTTTTGATTTCAAGATCAAACTCTTGTAACTTGGCCATCCACTTTCCTCTTATTTCACCCAATTCATTTTAGATGAGTATGAGCTTGACAACTAAGTCTAAAAATATGATGTATATCTTATTTCTTAGAATATAATTCCTAAATTTTTTTTTAATTTTTATCAGTGCATATATTTTTTTATCTATCATTTAGTATTTTAAATTTGATTCCTTCATATTAGTGCTCATGAAGGCAATCAGATGATCATTATCATCTACCTTTCATGTGAGTACAACTACCATAGTGTTATCTAAGGAAAATGAATAAAGGTATATGTCTTTGTTGAATTTTGGGCTGATCAGAATTGGAACTTGAGAAATGATGACTTGATGTCCTAAAAAACATTATTAGCCTATGTTATCCACTCTATCTTGGCATCTTACTTTAGCATAACATTTAATGGTCTAAAAATCTCTACAAATATAGAAATAAATTTTCTTAAAATTTTTATCTTACCGAAGAAAGAATTAAACTCCTTGTTATTGGGAGGTGTCAGTTTGGAAATGGCTTAGATTAGTCCTAGATCAATGAATATCCTATCCTTAGTGATGATATGGCCTAATAATTTCCCCTCAATGACTCCAAATATGTTTTTCTTTGGATTGAGTGACACTCCATATCTTTGACATCTATCAAACACTCTCTATAAATGATCTATATGATCAAATCCATATTTGGAATACATTATCAAGTCATCCATATAAATAATGATGCATTTTCCAACAAGTCCCTGAAAGGGAAATTCTATAGCTTGATAGAAGGTTGATCCTACATTGATTAGGAAAAAAAGCATCCTTTTGTATGCAAAATTTATCCAATTTATAATTAAGTCAATATTCATTCTACATTGTGATTTTATTATCACCTGATTGTATCCTAATTTTCCATCAAAAAAGGACATAATCTAAAATCCACTAACCATCTAAATTACCTTATCTAGGGAGGGCAAAAGATAGTTATCTTTTTTTTTATGCTTGATTTAGGTTCCTGAAATCAACATAGAGTCTAAATTCTCCATTCTTATTCCTAAATGGTACTAGATTGGCTACCCAGGTAAAATGTCTAATTAAAAATATAATATTAGAATCTAGTATCTTCTATAATTCTATTTAGATGAGAGGTTCTAGTATTGGATTAACTGGCCTTTATCTCTACATAAAAGTCTTGTATTATAGTTTCAATGGAAAGGAATGTGTGATGATGCTAGGGTCAAATGCTTTAAAATATTCATATGTCTAGGTGATCACATCCTTGTATTCTATCATTAGAATCTTGACCTCTTGTTTCTCACTTTTAGTGCAACTCAAACTAATGCTCACATGCTAAGGATGTTAGTCAGTGCCTAAAATCTCCTTGATGAAATTAGATCAGTTGCTTTAGGATGATTCTACTTCTGAGCTTGTGGATATACATTGAAAAATCACTCTAATAAAACCATCCCTAGAGGGATGTGGCACTCCTTCAAGTATAGGATGTCATCCTTTCCTAGATCTTGAATACGTATGGGCTCAACATCTTTCTTATCTATCAACAAATATTTGAAGTTCCTAGAGATACTCATGAATTGAATAATATCTTAATCATCCTTAAATACCTAGAAGTTTTCCATGATATCTAGGATAGAGAGGCAAGGAACCAACTCCACATAGAATATTTTCATCTTCTATTCTTGGAGTGGTGTTAGATTGGCAACTAAAACTACTAGTGAATCTGATGTATAGTTTTATTCCTTTGGGATATCCCTAATGTTAAACATCTCAAAGGATTAGATATCCCATGCTTGTATTGATACTTATTTATGATCTAGTTAACAACTATCTTTGAATCATTGAAGATATTTAAGTTCTTGTGGTTATGCTTCAACATGAATTCTAGGCTGAGGACTAGAGCTTCATACTCAACTCTATTATTAGTGCATAAGAACTACATTCTATAGGCAGCCATATGTTACCTCCCATCTAGATCGATCAGGGATATGCCAACACCTAAACCTTCTTTTGATCTAGTTTCATCAAAACGAAGAGTCCATAAATAAGAAGGACCTTCAAATTACTATTCATAAAGCTCTTGATTGGTAGTGAATGTATGCACTCTTACATTCATAGATGCAAAGTTAACCTTATCATTCTTGGCATTGTATTTGGTGATTAGGTAATTTATCTTCAATTTTATATCTACTCGGATCTAGTTGGCTATTCATTTCCAAGGCAATCACATGTGTGAGAAATCTATGGCCATGTACCCATTTAGTGTCTTTGAATAATCATGACTCAGTAGTAAGCCATAAGCCTCTAGAATGTAAATGACTAGAATATCTATGTATTATTATACACATGGCTCAAATGAAAGTTGTATGTGCACATTAGTCAAATATCTAACACATGGGACAATACTTGTCCAAATGTAGGGCCACTCTTTTTTACTTATCTAGGGTCAACCCTAGGTTCTTGCACATAGTTATAGACATAACATTAGTCGAGGCACCTAAATTAACTAAACAATTATGCACATTATTTTTGAACATTTTGATAGTCAAAAAAAAAGATGGTACTTTGGTATTGTATTTATATACCATCATGTTTTCATGTGTAGCTTTTGACTTATCTGTAGGTAACCTTTCAATTAAGTCTTTAAATAAAAACTCTCTTTGCTCAATGATTCAAGATAGCTCATGAAGGATGATATTAGATTTGATTTATTCATGTCTTCATCAATATTATATTCTCCTCTAATATGTGGCTCTACACTCTGTAAATGATCACAACTTTTAGGAGGAGGAATATTATTACTAGCCTTAGAATCTAGAGGAATGGTATCACTATTGTTCAAGGGTGTTGAAGTGGTAACATACTACTTGTTCCTCTAGAACTCCTAAAAAGTGTGAATCTCATCAATATTATCTGCTGGATCATTTTCATCTTCTATCAAGAATGAGAAGTCATAGGTCTCAAAGGCCATTGATGTACTGGGATGTCCTAGAGCAAAAGAGGAAGATGGTTATATTGGATTTTAAAAACCATCATGTATGTCCATCTCTTTTTAAAATATATAAAAGGTAGAGCAAAACTATATGTAATCTAGTTCACCATGTTGTGTTGTGTTATGAACTCAACACCAATTATGAAGTACTACTTCCATGATATTTATCTCCAACATCCTATTAGGTGGATGTTGCTCTAAAATATTTTGAAGCCTGTTTTACCTCTAAAATCCAAAAATTTAGTCGGTATTCTATCCACTAGTGTTCCCCATGTGATTTTACGTGTTTATAAACTCATTTCTTAATTTTTACACCATTCACTAAATATCTTCTAGTTCTATTTTTGTGGAGTTATAATTAGTACCCTATGTAGTATTAGTATTAACTGGTATCAAAGACTGACTCTAGTTTTGGTGATTAGATGCAGGAGTAGATTTTTTGAAGAAACTAAGGTGTTGGTTAGGTGGAGCATGGGATAAAAAAATGGTTGTACACCTAGTTATAGTTTTTGGCCATAGTATTCTGAATTGTATAAAAAATTGGGCTTGAGGCCAAAAAGTCAAGACCAAGGTTAAGTGGGGATAACGATTGTAACTAAAGATTCAATTATTTATCACATTTATAGCTTTAGCATAATACAAAGGTAGTGTATCAACATCAACATATTTATGGATAAAGACATTAATCATGGGGTCTAGGGAATTATTATACATTTCAAGGGCCAATGCTTCAATAGTTTGATAAGTAACTTCAATCTTGGTGTACATCTTTAGGAATATACCATTGAAGGCCCAGGTTGGTTCATTTAGTTCTCTTCTCATGATTACAAAGTGTTGGTATATAACACTTGCATTGGTGACTTATCCAAATTGTGATGAAAAAGTGTTTTGACATTCATCTCAGAATGTAATTAAACCTTATAAGACATTAATAAACTATTCATAGGTAGCATATTGTAATGTAAAGGGAAAGTTTTTGCATGCCATGTATTCATGGGTTACATTAAGTATTCCCAAATTAGTTTTAAAAGCCTTGATATGCTATTCAAAAGTCCTACCTCCTAAGGGATAAAAGGAAGGAAAATACTTCTCAAGGTTTCTAGGTAGATTGTATACATCTCTAGTGATGTTAGTAGATCAATTTGTTAGCCAAGTTTGGGTCATTTGATGCAAAATAAAATGGGGTCATCTACTTGGAGAATATGATTGAGCCTGAGGTCCTTTATTGACACCTCTATCAGACCTAACATTTGTATGGATTTTAAAAGGTGGGTATCTAAATTTAGTGTCTAAAGTAAAACTTGTTAATATTTTGAGTATATCCAGGTGAACTCAAGTGATTATTTTCCCATAAATATCGTAGGTTTAGGCCCTCTTTTAGCACTAGATAAAATCTTGTTGATGTGGATTTTATGCACACAGCCTCTAACACTCTAGGGAACCTTATGAGATAGCCTCTAACACTCTAGGACTAATGAAATAAATTCATTCTAAGGCATAAGTTGTGGGGTACTAGTTTTTATAAATAACTTGTTGGTGTAATAGTAGTGTGTAGATCAATTATTTACCAATGATGGTTCAACCATGGATGAATATAAATCCACTTGAGATGGGTGGATATATGAGGGATCTAACCTAAGGTGGGTTTGACCAAAAATAGACTAAAAAAAGAGGGGAAGGTAAGGTGGAAAATACGGCATGTGGACCAAACAAGATGAAACCTTTCCAAGCTAGCTCTTAAATTAAGGGTTGGACAAGAAATCAAGAACCAATGTTTACTACAAGCTAATATAGGAAAACCAAAAATCAATCACAATTAAGAGTCCAAATAAATAGGAATATAATAAACTTAAACGTATATGATGAAAAGTTATTATATTTGTAATATTGTGATAACACATCTACAAGATGAGATTATGACTAATACATAAAAGGTATTCAAATTAACAATAACACAATCTAAATAACTCTATTGAACATATAATTCATATAGAACCAAGAGACTAAGATAATATAATGAAAAAACTTCTTACAAGATTCATAGGTTTGGAGAAGATTCAGATTTGCACATCAAGAATAATCACATAACAATCTATGGAATTTCCTATTAATATTTACATCCTCCAAGTAAAGTCTAAATTTATATCTCTAGAAATAACATTGTGTGCTGAAACCATGCATGTTTAAAGTGTTTGTCCAGAGTATAATTCCTCGATTAAAAATACTATATATATGCAAAATAAATTAGAACTAATGTTCCAACTTATCCAAATCATGAAAATACATATTTATATTCATAGGGGTGATAATGTGGCTCTTTTAGTGGAAGAAAATGGTGGATTTATAATTATAGAAACTAAAGTGGCCACTATAGTTCCCCGAGGAATTAAAACTAACCCATCTAAAGTATGCATGACTACATATCTAAAAAATTAGGAACCTTATGTAGATGTGGTAGTACTTGTAGTTGAATACATGCTTAGTGTTAACCCTAAATCTTCTTCTTTAGATTTGAGTTCTTTGAATAATGCATGTGTTACTTCTAAATATTTGTTAATAATTTAAAAATTGAGGAAGTAAGTTTTAAATATTTTGATGGCTTCAACCATTAGCCTTGTATGTTCTAATTCCAACCTCTCAAACTCTAGTCTAAGGGCCTCAACCTTTATCATTTTATCCTTGAAAAAAATTATTAGTTTCAAAATCTCATCATTAGTTTTGTATAATGTTATTTCAACTTCCTCCTTAAAATTTATTTATAGTTGCCTTAAGGAGCATCTCAAAATTAGGCATGTTGAATAAATCTTCAATAGAGGTTATAACTTCTATAACCTTCATATATTTTAAGATTTATAATGCTTTCCTATCATGGCTTCCAAAATTTCCTATTAAATCCTTCATCTACACATGCTAGTTGAGGGCACCATCCATTTTTGTAATTACATAGCTCATGGCCATGTTACATCTTGGCTAGACATTAGGTTCAGCTGATTGAATGCACTAATTCTAGAACAATAGACCAAAAAGGTGAACCTTTTCTAAAATTCATTTAATTGGTTCCATAGTTTCTGAACCTTTGTCCTTTTAGATTGGCTCTCTCCTCTATAAACCCAAATACTATTAAAAATATTGTACACCCTGGTGGTTACACTCTGTATGTTGTCAATAATTTCCTAAGGGGCGTATATAATCTATCTTTTTAGTAATGTTTTTTGTGCCTCCTCCTTGCTTTTGTATATTTATTTCATTGCTTTTATAGTTGAATCCACAAAAGTACAAAAATATTATATATAGTCAATTGGACCATTAGGATTCCTTTTGGCTTGCTTAGCCAAGGGAAATAGGTTTTCCCTTTGTTAAACTCAATTTCTTCCCTTGTATATATATTCACTACCTTCCTCTTCCTCACTCTCTGAATGGTGCCAATATATTTGAAAAATCAAGTAGAGACTATAGGTAATTTGGTGACAAATAGTTTTTATCTCTCACCCCTTTTGCCTTTCATTTCTTTAACACATATGGGTAAAATAAGTTCCCCTTCTTATTATATAGGACTTGTGTCTTCAGAGGTAAAAGGTGGAGGAGTCGTTAAGGATTTATTTTTAGATGTGCTAATGAAGAACTTATTTGAATAAAAAATTATAGTAATGGATAAACAATTATATCCCATGGTGAGGCTTCTCTCTATGTGGTGATCTCAACCACATATTTAGTCAAGCTTGGTGTTTTTTCAATTGTCATGGTGTCTAACTATATAGGTAAGATTTTGGCATGCATAGATCCAATTAAGCTAAAGGTTTCTGGAGGATTGGTGGATTTATATGATTAAAAATGGATACTGAAACCAAATTCTAAAAATAAAACCTTTTCTTTGGAGTCTTTATTTGTGTTGATGTTGAAAGAATGGAAGAATCAACTAAACTAGACAATGATGGTCCCAAAATGGCTAGTGGAAAATATGTAACTTGATTATCTTTAATAGTGATAGAAGAAACAAGAGAATAAACTATCTCATTTATATTTTTCCTTTGTTCTTCAGTGAGGACTTGCTGGGCTAGGACTGTATTTGGAGTTTCTTCTTCTTACATGCTTCATAGGCTCATAAATTTGGTCTTTTAAGTTCAACTCTTCATCATCTGGAACTCTCTTCTCACCCAATTAAAGCTCTAATTCCTTTATCATTTCTACCTCTTATTCCTCTTCATATGTCAAATAATACAATAGGGATATTACATGTCCATGATCCTCTTCTTTTGCTTCCTTGTCATCAAGGGATTATTTTATAGTAGTTGTTGACTATTCTAGTCACCCTCATCAAGTTTGTGGTGCTTAAGAGGGGTTATAACATCATTTTAAAGTTTAAAGTTTTCTTGGTAATGTTCCATCCATTTACGCATTCATGTCACAGAATCCTTGGTCCACATCCAACCTTGTAAATTCCCTTTGTAACTCCATTTTAATCTTCCAATTATGGAATAATGTGGGTATGAAGTAGTCAAGGCAAGAATATGCATGTTTTATGTTTGATATCCCATATGACATGTGTGTATGGAATTTTTAAACATTAATAGCCTCACACAATGTTATCTCAAACCTCATTGATGATATGATATGCATCACAAACCTTTCATTCAAAAAAATTAGAGTTTCCATGAGGAATGTAGCAGAGCCTACAGGTATAAAAGATAAGTTAAAACCCGTCCTATATAAGATTACAAGCATAACAAGCTAGGATTATCCACATTTAAACATAGCCATGTTTATGCATGGTGGATAATTGATCTTAAATCACATGCATAGGTTTTTAATGAGTCTTTTGATGAGGTTTAGACCAAAGGAGAAATCAATAATCATGTGGATCTACTCAAAAGATTGTAGATAAGTCTAAAACCCCTTTTAAACCCTAACACTATGTAATGCATTTTTCAAGAATTTTTAAGGACAAATAATATTTGGAATGGGTTTAAATAATTCCAAAAGGATAAAAAATCCTTCAAAAAAATTTCATGAAGTGTCATGGTAAGATGGAAGTTATAGGCCTATGCAAGTAAATAAAGCAAGGGTTTACCAAGTCTGCAGTCAAGTGAAGAGGGTAAATAAGAAGTCTCAAGTTTTCATCAAACATAATGATGTATTATCATCATTAAAAATATTCAAAATTAACCACATGACCTTTATAAAATTATTTTATACCTTCAAAAATGGACCTACATGGTTCTTAATGCATATAGTCAAGGTTTCAAGGCCTATAGACCTGAAAAGGGGCAATTCTAGAGGGTTTTCTGATTGATCATGCACTTTAAAAGGTTTAAAGAATTGAATATGTTTTCCTAGGTCCCAATTAAAAATTATTAGGATATTAAATGTATCTAAAACACAATATACAACATTTTAAAGCAATTGGTTTACTTGTTGCCATGGAAACCCTAGGTGCATAGAAAGGGCCATATCTTGAGTTTTAACCCTTGAAAATACATGAAAATTGAAAGGAAGATATTTGCCATTTTACTTGAATAAATTAAATTAGTTTTAGATATGTATCATTCTTGATAAGGGATAAAATTTAAAAACTCAAACTGTAGGTCTGTACTTTTTTCACATAGGCTTGTCTAGGAATCCTAAAACCTCCCTATCTTAAAAAATACTTACCCAAAAGACCTAAAAATTGGAGGGTAGATGCATGAAGATGAATATTTTCATTTATAAGTTTTTTAATTCTGATTGGATAAGTATATATCAATATAATTTCAATAATGAAGGTCTATAATTGGTCTAGAAAGAGAGGTTTTAGGGGTCTAGAGAGAAATCATGTAATTTGTGAAGATTTTTGAAAATAAGAATAGGGTTGAAAATAATGAAATGTTTCCAAGGATTCTTCAAAGATTTATCATGTCCCATAAGATTTTATAAGGTCTTAAAGTCATCATAGAGCCTCATTCTAAGCAGCAGGTTCAAAAGGTGCATGGTTTAAGGTGAGCTTTAAGCATTTTCAAAGTGTTCTCAAGAATATTTCAATGCTGCAATACCTTAAATACAAATTATAGAGATGAAAACATAAAAAATGCCATATATGATATTAAAAAACATCAAAATAATAGGTTTCTCAATATATTGTCATGGTAAGGTGAAATTTGCAAACTTATAAGGTTACAAGAGTTGGAATTTGCAAGGTTGTAGGGCAACATATGATCTCTAATCATAGAAGAAGGCACTAAAAACTTATTTTGAACTAAACATGACTTACATGACTCTATATTAAAGCATAAAAACATATCAAAGCATGATATGAATCTCCTTAAGGCTAAGATAAGATTTTACTATGTTGAAATGAATTGAAGAATTCATCAAATGAGGTTAATGAGGCTTCAATGTGATTGAAAACTAATTCAAATAGATGTAATAATTATTTAAGGGAGTGTTAAACATCACATTCAAGAAATGAAGTTGATTTTTAAGGAGAAAAGGCTAAGTTAATGCAAGAAGGAGACAAAGAGACAATGACCCCCAAGAATAGAAGAGCCTTAAAGACTCTTTGACTGAATCAAACTTACCTAGTCATCCATGAGGAACTCCTATGCCACTCTCCTTGGGAGTCAACATGAAGATCAAACAAAATACATGGAATATAAGGCCTACTTCATTGGATAAGGCCTATGGCATCATTACTCATGTTAGTTTTCATTTATAAGACTATTATATGTTATAAAGGCAACATTTATGAGTAATCTTTGTGTTCTTTCTTCCTCTCTAGTCTTCACTATTCCATATATAATTCTAATTTTCATGGTAAAATATATCTCTACTTGGTTGTGGCATAGACCTAAAATTTTTGTACTAAAAAATACCTTTGTATGAATACAAGAGATAATTTTCATTCTCATATGCTTGTGTTTTTGTGTGAATCCATGAAATAGTTGATCTTTTCTTGTGATGAAATTGATTTCTCCTTGATTTGTTATCATATTTCCTAACCTTTATGTAGGAAAATACTCTTTGGTAGGTTATAGATTGTGTGGTCATAAAGTTTATGTAATGTTAAGTTGTAGAGTTTCACCATTTGAGATTTTACAAAGTCATTTACCACGCCTTCTAAGTTCTATCATGAGTTATTTGTCTTACTACAAAAAAATGATGCATAAGTTATACATGTTGTGAGTTTGCATGTCAAATAGCTCCTTTAATCTTATTATGTATGTCTAAGTGAGTAGGGGAAACCAAATCAATCTGGTGCATCACAAAAATTTCAAGTTATAGGTTCAATTTACATGTTGTTTTCTATCCCTTTTCCTTAAAATAGTTAGAGTAGAGTTAGTTTAGGTGATATACCAAGGGAACCAACCCTCTTTGGAGATTTACCTCAACTATTAGGTCACCCATAATCTAGGAGTGTTTCCATTTTGTTAGTTGGAAGGAGAGTGTATTCATCATCATTCTCTAAAGTGTGTATTGCATCTTGACAATAGTTTTTGGCACACCCAATGGGATACAAGAACAAGAAGTTTTTTTGAAGATTTGATGTTATTGTTGATAAGTTATAGTAGTTGAACACATCTATCAAGCATATGGTGACTCTAAAAAGATTCAAAGGATTTTGGTTTTAGACTATTACCTCAGTTTCATGACAAAAATAATAACTAGAACATGTTTTAGAGGTAAGATTACTAATTTTTTTGAATTACCTTTATATTTAGTCAAAAGGAAAAGATTTGTAAAGACTACCCCATACATAAAACCTTTTTTTTTCTATTTCTCCCTAGTACATCCCTACTTCACATCTAATTTCCCATATGTATACACATTTGAACCATGCTTTTATCACTTTTAATGGGGGAGTCCATGAAATCTTGCCTAATAAGATGATATACCTATGGCAACCCTCAAAAGTGTTATTTTTTTCATTAGTGAGGACACAACAACCCCTATTGAACATATGAAAGACATTACAAATATTTGTGCAGTACATCATGTTACCTAAGAGAATATTTTCATCAGATTATTAGCTACCTCCTTTAAGGGTAAGGCCTTATAGTGGTATAGGGGTTTGAGTTTGAATTTTATCATCACATGGGATGAAGTAGGAGAAGCTTTACATAGATAATTTAAAGACAAATTAGATCATTTATCCCTGGTTGAGTAGTTGACAACCATTAAGAGAGCACCACATGAGTACATGTCTGATTTTAATTTTAGATTTTAGAGAACATGGGATAGGATCCCACAATTTTTAAGGATTACACTTGAATATGATTTTTTGTATTATCTAAGATCATTAAACAATGATATCTCAATTATGATACAATCTATGGGTAGTATAACACTTCTATATGAATATGAGGTATCCATTAGAGATGATAATAGTCTCATATAGGCTATAAATATTATACCAAGACTTCTTATGCCTATATTTTTAGAAACACAACCTTATATGCCACCTCAAACACCTACAATAACACCCATTCCAATGCTAACTAGTCTAATACCAAGTCAAGATAAAGCTATCCCTAGCCCATCCAATAACTTGCAAGAGGTTAAGATCCTTCTTTAGAATTTTGGCAATGAATTAGTTTCTCCTAAAAGGTAGTAGTCTTGGAATTATAGGCCCTATCAAACACCTTATCAGCCTTACTAGCATAACAGGCCACCATACCAAGCTAATTTTTAAGGCCAAGGCCAAATCACTCTTGCAAAGCCATATCAATCATTCAATTCTAATCCTTCCAACACATCTAAGGCAATAGTACCTATCCAAAATAATTTAGTATAAGACTATGAGTGGTGCTTTCCTTACAACAAAACCACTTATCTAAATGGAATCTTAAATCAAGTAATAATGGTAAAAAATACCTCACTTCCTCAAAGCACACAAACTCAAGTATCACCACAACAAGATGATTCTCAATATCTAATACATAATGATTCTACACTTCTCAATTGGAAAAGGGATGCGTATTGTGGATTCAATTAAGTGCAAGGTGAAAATCAAGCTTCTATCTTTGTGGTAACAAATATAAGGTCAAATAAAAGGGCCATGGAGTTTTTACCAACAATTTATATGGTACTACATCATATTATCCAATTCTATAAGGGGTTATTGAGCCTATTTTAGTTCCAAATACTTAATAAAATTAGAAAAATTAGATTTCAAGAGGTGAAGTATAGCCTAAGAATCATTTTTAGTCAACTCTAATGTAAGAAGGTACTATTGCAGCTAAACTACAATAAAAGGTTAGTTCTAACCCATTTAATATTATTGATCACATGAATAATATCAAAATTAGCATATTAATGTGGGAGTCTCTGTCCATCCAAAGACAAAAAGACCTATTGCAGGTAGCCTTGCCTAATCTTAGCATCTCAAAAATATCATCAAAGGAACAACAAAAATTATTCCTCCTAATACACCTCAACCCAATGAAGAAAAATTAGATAAGAGTATAAAACATCCACCCTTTTATGTCTCTTTTATCATAGGTAATCACTTAGCTCACAACTGTATGATAGATTCTAGAGCCAGTAGCTATATGATGCCCAAGCAAATTGTTGACAAACTAGGCTTAGATTATGAGACACTCACTAAAGGATTGGTGAAATTGGATGGTATAGACATTAAGACTATTGGTGTCATTAAAGGATTGAGCCTCACTTTACATGCATGTCTTATTTTCTCAATTCCACAAGACATATTCATCATTAACCTCCCACCTTACTTTGTATTGTGCTTATTTAAGGATTTCATAGCCAATATTGGGGCCTATTTATCATAAAATTGGTCTCACATACTATTTAGGACCATATAGGGCATTAAGATCACCATTAGGTCTAAACCAATTACCAAAAACCATATAGAATCTTATGTGTCAAATGCCACTAGTGTCAATTGTACAATTTTTGACTAATAGGACCATCTTATTAAACAAGAACTAAACAATCACCTTAGAGGCATTCCTAATTTGTTACTTGATGGATGGGGGGATGAAAATCATGAGTTTGATCCTTATAAACTCATTGAAGTAGCTATTTTATGTAGCTTTTACTTGCATGGAGAAGATTCCTTCATTCCAAACTTTGTGAAGAATAATCAACATGATAATGGAGTTTGGAAAATGTTCTTTGATGGATATAGAATTAGAAATGGAGAAAAAGGAGGTGTGATGTTGGTGTTTCCTATGAGCGAAAAATACTATTCTAATCTTAGGTTTCAATTCATATGTAAAAATAATTCAGCTGAGTATGAAGCCCTCATACATGGTCTCCAATGGGATATAAAGAGAGGAATAAAACATTTGTAGGTTTTTGGGGATAATAAATTGGTTATAAATTAGGTAAGAGGGAAGAATGTGAATAAAAACAAATTGTTGAAGACCTATAAGCATAGAGTATGGGACCTCATTGAGGAGTTTGAATCTTTCAATGTGCAATCCATTCCTAGGGAAGAGAACAAACATATTGATAGACTAGTTATCATTGGTGCACAATTTGATATTCCTAATGATATTAAAAATTAGGACAAAGAACAACATCATATCAATGTTGTTGTAAGGCCTATTGTACTAGATAATAACACCAATTGGTAGGTGTTTGAAAGTGAATAGAAAATAATCAATTTCTTACAAGAAGAAGATAAGTTCTCAAATAAAAATTGGGATAAACTATAACAATGATATGAATAACAAATTATCCACTTGAGGTCAAACAAGCTACCAAGGGCTTAGTCACTCTTGAGTCTATCTTTAATACTAACAATCAGATTAGAGGAGAGAAGTTAAACATAATGGTTAAGTGTGAATACTATGAACAAACTTCCATTGGCAAGGTTAAGTTTCTCAAACTTGGCAAGGTATGTACTTTAGAGGAAAAACATGCATTTGCTAACCTTTATCAAGAGTTTGAATATGTTTTTTCTTGGTGGTATGGTGATATTAAGGGATTTAATATTTATTTGGCACAACATACTATATAATTAGATCAAAGTACCAAGCATGTTAGGTAGAAATAAAGGACTATAAACCCAAAGATAGAGCCTCTCATGAAAAAAGAACTAAAAAAGCTAATAAAGGCCAACATAATATTTCCTATCAAACACTCATCTCGGGTTACGAACTTGGTCTTTGTGAGGAAGAAGAATGGAGAGATAAGGTTTTATATTGAATTTGGGTATCTAGATAGAGCTTCTTTGAAATATCACTACCCTTTTCCCCCCATGGAACAAATTTTGTAAATGGTGTTAGGTTTAGAACATTTTTCACTTCTTGATGGTTATTATAGCTCCAATCAGATATTGATTCAATAAGAGGATCAATTTAAGACAACCTTCACTATAAATGGGGGACTTATGCTTATAGGAAAATGACTTTTGGTTTGTCTAATGTAGGAGAAAATTTTCATAGAGCCATGGATATGTCATTTAGGGGCTAATTAATGACATTGTGCTTGTTTATCTTGATGATATTACAGTGTTTTTAAAGCATTATAATGATCATTTGTCTCATCTCAATTAAGTATTTAACAGGTGTAGGTAGTTTAGATTCTCACTTAAACTTAAGAAGTGTATATTTTTATCTCATTAAGGCAAGATTCTAGGCCATATTGTCTCCAAAAGAGGGCTTACAATTGATGATAATAAGGTAAGTGTTAATTTAGAATTATCCTTGTCTAGTCACAAAATAGGATTGCAAATCTTCTTAGGGAGAGTCAATTTTGTTAGGAGGTTTATCCCTAATTTTTCCAACCTTGTGAAACCACTACTCTCTATGTTGAAGAATAATATAGATTTCAGCTGGACTAAAGAGGAAAAAGATAGTTTTGAAGTGATTAATAAAGATATAGCACAAGATCCTACCCTTATAAATCTTGATTTTACCAAGGACTTAATTATATATGCCTTTAGATATATGGACACTATCTCGTCTATGTTGGTACAATAGAATAATGAAGGTATGAAGTAGCAAATAGATTTATTTTGTCAAGGCTTAGAAGGTTACATAGTAAAATAATCCTTTGTAGAGAAGTAATTGATTTTATAAGAAGTCTCAATAAATTTAGGCATTTGGTTTCTAAAAATAATGTTCATTTAATGGTCTCACACCCAAGTTTTAAATAATTTCTCTTGAGCAAGGCTTTGAATGAAAAGAGGGTAAGTTGGATAATAAAGGTGATGGAGTATGATGTAGATATAAGGGTCATAAAGTTGGTAAGAGGCAAAGGCTTGTGTGAGAAACTAGATTCATATTTGTAAGATGATAAGAATGTTGTCCTACTACTTCAAAATAACCAACAAGTACCTTCACTTTCATTGCCTACTAGTTGGACTCAAGACATGATCCATTTCCTTCAAATAGGTGATTGCCCTCAAAGTTTAGATAAATCTAAAATGAGGTACTTTAGATTAAAATCTATTCTTTATGCCCTTGTAGATAGCATTTTGTTTATAAAATATATCAATGATGTTCTCTTGAGATGTGTTGAAACAAGATAGATTGGTAAGATTTTGTAAGAGCTCCATGATGGACTATCAGGTGGACATTTTGATCCAAGAACCACAACTTAAAATATAATTATTGGAGGATACTATTGGCCTAACTTGTTTAGAGATACGTGTGAATGGGTTAAAAAGTGTAATAAGTGTGATTTATTCATAGGTAAGTACAATTTGTTATCCCTCCTGATCCATCCCATTTAGATAGAACAACCCTTCATGAAATGGGGCTTAGATTTCATAGTGATTATTAACCCACCTCAAAGTATAGGTCATAAGTGGGTATTAACATCTAATGATTACTTGACAAGGTGGAAAAAAGTAGTGGCACTCAAGGAAGCAAATGAGATTTAAATTTTTGACTTCTATGAAGTTATAGTCACTAGGTTTGGAGTTCCTTCTACAATCATTTCTAATAATGCAATGGCATTTGTCAGAAATAAAATAAGTGAGTGGGTAATCAAGCATGGTATTCATTTGAGCACTTAATTTAACTACTACCCTTATTAGAATGGTTGGGTAGAATCTAATAACAAGAATCTAATTAGAATTATAAAGAAGACTATGAAGGAGAACCAAAGAACTTTGCATACCAAGTTGAAAAAAACCTTATGGGCTAATACAATAACTCCCAACTCTTGGTAAGAAGAGGAACATGGACATTTTATATCTCTAGTGGATTATTTGGCATATGAAGAGGAGAGTTACATCAATCTCAAGTTTTAAGTTTTCTTGGTAATGTTCCATCCATGCACCCATTCATGTCAAATAAGCCTTGGTCAAAGTCCAACCTTGTAATTGACCTTTATAACTCCAATTTATTCTTTAAAACATGGAATAACATGGGCATGAAGTATTAAAGGCAAGAATATGCATGTTTTATGTTTGATATCCCATGTTATAAATGTGTATGGAATGTTTCCAGATTCATGGCCTCATACAATGTTATATTAGAGCTTATTGACGATATGATATGCAACACAGACCTTTCATGTAGAAAAATCAGAGTTTCCATGAGGAATGTAATAGAGCCTACAAGTGCAAAAGACAAGCTAAAACCCATCCTATATAAGATTCTAAGTATGACAGGTTAGGATTGCCCATGTTAAAGCATAGACACATTCATGAATGGTAGAGAATGACTCTTGGAGTATGTTCATAGGTTTTTAATGAGTATTGTGATGATTTTCAAATTGAAGGAGGAATCAAGAATCATGTGGATCAACCTAAAAGATTGTAGACAAGTCTAAAACCCTTCTTAAACCCTAGCGATAGGGAAAGCATTTTGAAGGCCAAAGAATCTTGGTAATGGATCTGATTACTTACCCAAGGATCAAAAACACATTCAAATAAGTGAAGTGTCATGGTAAGATGGAAGTTACAAGCCTGAGCAAGTAAATAAAACAAAGGTTTACCAAGTCTATAGTCAAGTGAAGGGGGAAAATAGGAAGTATCAAGTTATCATCAAACCTAATGAGGTCTTATAATCTTTAAAAATATTTAACATGAACCCAATTAACTTTTTAAAACTTATGTTTACCTGAAAAAATGGACTTAGATGGTTCTCAATGCATACATTCAAGGTTTCAAGGCCTACAGACTTGAAGGGGGGAAATTATAGAGGGTTATTGTTATTGATCATGCACTTTCAAAGGTTTAATGACTTATATATGTTTTAATAGGAACTAATTCAAAATTAATGAGGTATTTAATGTCTCTAGAACACAAGGTATAATTTTTTTAAGCAATTGGCCTACTTGTTGCCATGAAAACCCTAGGTGCATAAAAAGGGCCATATCTTGAGTTTTAACCCTTAAAAATACATGAAACTTGAACTTGAGGTAGGGTCCAATATAATTTAACAAATTAAATTTATTTTAGTTTAGTACCATGCTTTAGGAGGGATAAAATTATAAAAATTAGTATTTAGATATGCACTTTTGCACAAAGGCTTGTTTAAGAATCCTAAAACATCCATATCTTGCAAAATACTTGCCCAAAAGACCTGAAAATGTTGGGGGGTGGGTAGATGCATGAGTATGTATATTTTAATTTAAAAGTGGTTTCATACTAATTGGATAAATATATGTAGGTCTATCTTTGGGATAAAAAAAGAGATTTTAGGGGTCTAGAGAGATAATACAATTTGTGAAGATTTTTGGAAAATAAGAATAGGGTTGAACATAGTTGAAGACTTGTAAGGATAACTATAAGAGTCCTAATGGACCATAAAATATTATAAGAGATTAAAGTCATCATGGAGCCTCATTCTAGGTAATAGGTTCAAAATTTACAAGTTTTAAGGTGAGCTTTAAACATTTTCAAAGTGTTCTCAAGAAGATTTCAATGCTACAAGACCTGCAAGACAAAGTAGAGAGATGAAAACATAAAAAAGTCCACATATGATTTTAAAACATCAAAATAATAGGTTTCTCAAGATCTTGCCATGGTAAGGTGGAAATGTACACCTATAGGGTCACAAGAGTTAGAATTTTCATGGTTGTAGGGCAATGTATGATCTCTAATCCTAGAAGAAGGCACTAAAAACTTGTTTGGACCTGAAAATGACTTATATGACTCCATATGCAAGAATCAAAACCTCTAAAATCATGTTATGTAGATCTTTAAGGCTAAGATAATATTTCCTACATTGAAATGAGATGAAGCAGTCGTCAAAGGAGGTTTATGAGGCTTCAATGTGCTCAAAAATTTCCTCGAATAGATGTGAAAATTAATAAGGGGAGTGGAAAACATGGAATTCAAAACATCAGTTGTTTTTAAAGTAGAAAAAGATGAGTTAATACAATAAAGATACAAAGAGACAATGACAACTAAGACTAGAAGAGCCTTAAAGACTCTTTAACTGAATCAAACTTACTTAGTCACCCATGAGGAACACCTACACCACTCTCCTTGGGAGTCAACATGAAGATCAAGTAAAACACTTAGAATAAAAGGCCTAATGCATTGGATAAGGCCTATGGCTCAGTCCTCATTTTATTTTTTAGTTATAAGACTATTATATGTCATAAAGGCAACATTTATAAGCACTCTTTGTGTTCCTTCTTCCTCTCTAGTCTTCATTATTCCATACATACTTCTTATTTTCATGGTAAAAGATAGATATACTTGTTTATGCTATATCCCTACCATTTTTTTACTGTAAAATACCTTTGGATGAATAAAAAAGCTAATTTTCCTTCTCATATACTAATGTTTTTATGTGAATCCATGAAATAGTTGATTTTTTCTAGTGATGAAATTGATTTATTCTTGATTTGTTGTCATATTTCCTAACCTTTATGAAATAAAATACTCTTTTTTAGGTAGTAAGTTATGTGGTCATAAGGTTTATGCAGTGCTAAGTTTTGGAGTTTCACCATGTGAGTTTTTACAAACTCATTTTCCATCCCTTCTAAGTGCTATCATGAGTTATTTGCCTTCCTATAAAACACTCATGTAGAAGTTGTACATGTTGTGAGTTGTGTATGTCAACTAGCTCCTTTAGTATTATTGTGTATGTCTAAATGGGTAGAATAAACCAAATCAATCTAGTGCATTACCAAGTTTTCAAGTTATAGGTTCAGTGTACATGTTGTTTTATATCCCTTTTCCTTGTAGTAGTTAGAGTAGAGTTAGTTTAGGTGATACACTAGGGAGATATCCCTTTATGGAGATTCACTCCAACTATTAAGTCATCCATAACCTAGGAGTGTTTCCATTTTATCAGTTAGAAGGAGAGTGTCTTCATCACCATTCCCTAAAGGGCACATTACATCTTGATAATAGTTTCCACTAGAGGAATTTGCTCAATATTTGTGAATGGATCTGCACTTGATGGATGATTAGCTAATGTATCTTCTTGTTTTTACTAAAGGGGTAGGTTTTGATCCATAGGCGGGAATTATTAAAAGAAGTGACAAATAAGGAGGTAGATAAAGAAGTTGATGAGTTTATTGTAATTAGGTAATAATAAGTTGGTTGGGTTGGGAGGGGTCTACAAGTTTCCATTTCAATTTATTAGATGATTATGGATTTTGATTGGTACTTTATATAAGAGTTTTTTATGAGTGGAAGTTGACTCTTGGGGTTTATCCTATATTCAAACATGGCTATGTACTTATTTTGTTTTAAGTGGCACATCCTCATATTTAGGTTGATGTACCTCATACTCTAGGTTTTCATTATTTTAGAAATAGTTGAGTGGATCATAAAACCACTCATCATCAAGAACATGATTTAAGAAGCCATAATTCATGTATACTTAGGTATGTTTGGATTAATAATATTCATCCTGAATCAAAGTTGGATGTTTAAATTGATTGGATTTGAATGTGTATAAAGGAAATTGTTTATCAATTCAAAGTTGACATTCAAAATTGAAAAGTGATATTTGAGTCAACTTGTAATTCACTATGATATTGGAATGCCTCTTAGTCAAAGTAGACTGTGCTATTCGACTTGTTAATGCCAAAGTGGAATGTTGTACCATTCAAGTTATTTTCACAAAGTTATAGAATGTGTTGATGTGGGTTTTATAAACTCCAAAAAAGAATGAACAAGGTTGCCTTTAACATTTTAAGATCTCTATGGAAACAAAGATCCATTATAGGGCACAAGTTACAGGTATGCGGTTAAAATAACTAGGTAATGGAATAGTAGTTTAAGCTTGTAGGTTTTTTAACTAGGTTTATGGATGGATGTATTAAATCTAAAAGAAAGTAATCACTAAGAGAGTTAGATGGGTGGAGAGTTACTCTATGGTGGGTAGATCTCAAAGAAACAAAAAATGGAGGGAAAGGTAAGATAGAAAAGAAGGATTTGTGTTCTTAAAAGGTCACTTATAAGGTTGTTTGATTGGTGGACAAGTATCTCTAAGACCGATGTTTTCTTCTTGTAGATATTGCACACTCACAAATGAGAACAGTTAGCAGTCTAGGTAAATAAGTATAGGAAGCTTGGTAATCTCAACTAAAGGTTTCTCTCCTTAGAGTTGTTGTTGAACCCCCTTATCTAAGAGGTTATAGCTTGGACTAGGAAGTTATCTAAAGTACATGCCTAGAAGATTATACCAAAAGGAAATACTTATACACACCTCAAATTATCAACTTAAACTATAATAATTTCTTAATATAATGAAATTTACCAATCTTAAATATCTATTACACATTTAAGATCAACATTCATTGATTAAAACAACTATATTTATTTATAGCATTATCACACTTTGAAATTATAGAGTTAATATAAATAAATAAGCTAAAATTTTAATAACATAGAAAAGGAAGAAGAGAGAACAAACATAGTTGCATGACAATCAATGACTTGATTTATTCATGTATATTGATAAAAAAATCCAACCCTTTGAAATAGGGGTTTACAAGCATTTGAAGACTTGGGGAAGGGGTCACCTCATCCTCCAAGTGTAGTGAAACTTCAATTTACATCATATTAACTATAACCTAAGTTCTAGTTTGATACAAAACTAAATGTTATAACTCATAGATTACAATAATCATGCAACATGTGCATGCTGGAAAAAATAATTTAGTTAATTATAAAATGAATTTAAATCAATTGTAGTTAGTTAGAATAAATACATGAAAATTTTGTATACAAAATTAGACCTCAACTAAGGCTTGCTTGGCATCTGTATGGCACTAATCATTATTGTAGTTGGAACTAAAGCAGTAGCTAGTTGTACTAAAAATTATAGCTAGAGCTGAAGTGGTAGTTGGAGCTGATGCACTTGCTAAACTGGTAAAAAATGAAGTTGTAGGTAGTGTTGAAGCTATCACATTGGGTGGAGTCTAGGCTACTAAACTATTAGATGGTGCCAAAGTAGCCTTCTTCTTGGCTTCTAGCTCCTGATAGTATTTGTATCCACTAGCATGTTATGCTAGTATTATGCTCATGTCTATAAGATACAGTCTATTAAGCCTACCCACTTGTACCATTAACCTTACATGCTCAACTTTGGGAGCTTAGAAGCCTACCTAAAAGACTTCTAATTTATTGATCTTCTTCCTCTCTGATCTCAACTTTACCTCAATATCTTCTAAATTTTAATCCTTGTAAACTCTATTTAAAATTATCTAAAGCTTGTTATAAAATTTGGTCAAAATGGACATGACTACCAACTTACTAGTGCTATCACATGAATGTGTTAAATTTAATTCATTCAAAATTTACACTCCATGCTTGTCTTGCTTAGTGATCTTTGTGACTAAAGCATCAACAATAGCTACCCATTACTGGGTTTATTGGGTCATAATTACTACTAGATTCAACACATTTTCTACCTCTAGGGGGACATCAAATTCAAATGATTGAATACCTTATTAGTAGTATAAAAATCCATAAAATTCATGATGTTCTCATCTTCCTTGAGAACCTTAAATAATTTATTTACTATAGCTCCCTAGGGAGCCAATTATTCCCTCAAAAAATGAATAATATATAGTATCTCATATAGCCTCAATGTTGCATTTTGAACATCTTATTGTGTATCAAAGGAAACATGTATTACTTTTTTTTGTTCCCTGAGGTCCTCTAATTCTTGTTCAAACTCTTTTCTTGCCTACTATGTGGCCTCATGGATGGATATAAATTCTCCATAGTGGGTCTTCATATAGGACTTAAAGTCCTCAATGAAAGGGGATTGACCCTTCTTTCTATCTTGCCTTTTTGAAAGAGAGTATATATCTTCTCTTTCTTCTAGAATTAAAATTTTCCCAACATTGTCTTCTATCTTCCTCTTCCTCACCCTTTGCATAGAGCCAATTGACTTATCAAAGAGTGAGCTCATAGTGGGCAACTCAATGATCTTCAAGTCTAGCCTCTTAAATGTTGAAGCTATAATTCCTTGGCCTAGTATGGAAGGGTCAAATTTGATGGGTTTAGAGGTTGTGATTTTATTTGGGTGTCTTTTATAGGCTTAGTCTTAGGATATAGGTGGGGCATTTAAGGCCATATAATTTTAGACTAGTCTACATTTCCTAGATGTGGCATTGGATGAACAATGTAGACTAGTTTCTTCTTAGGAGATCTCTTTGTAGCCACCATTCTTGGGGTTTGTATTTCTCCTAAGGAGGGAATTAGTGATATCAATTGAGTAGAATATATTAAAAATTGAGTGTTGGGTTGACTATTAGTAGTAAAAGTGGAGGTGGAGACCAAATGAGTGACTATAACAACACTTGTGGAAATAGGTCTAGAAGGAGATGCTGACAAAGGAGGAAAATAAGAGACAATTAAAAAATGAAAAGAAGAGACAACTGGTAGTGAAATAATATGAGAGTGGCCAAGGGGAGAATTGGGACCATTCTTACCTGATTGGTCACCCCCAAGGGGTACTTTTCCTTTCAGGCCTTGTTAGCTTAAGACCTTAACTTGCTATAGTTATTCCTCATCTACTTCATCCCTTGGCTTGCCTTCAGTTAAAGGTTATGCCTGATCACTTGGTCCTTTTTTGGATTTTTTTATAGGCCTTCCTACCTTAGATTTTATTTTATATCATATTTTTGTCTTCTATACTTGAGGAGAATCCACTTATTGGGTAGGAATGGGAAGAGTTATGCTGGATGTTATGGTTGTTGGTGCTGCCATAATATGTACAAGATTATTCATCAGATGAATAAAAAAATTATCTACTCTTGTCTCCCAATAGTGTTATCCTCTTCCCAAATTAATTATTTTACTTATTATTGTTTTATTTTCCTCAATCTAGCTTAAACTTGAGGAGTTTCTGCTTCTATTTGTACTACAATAACTAATGTTTTCCCTACACCTTGATCTTGCTCTAGCTATGGAGTTATCATCATAGTGGGTGGATTTGGGGCATCTTGGATTTGATTTTATGGATATTGGAATGGTTTTCTACTTCATAAATCTAATGAAGTCCATCCCCCTAGTGATGGGATTCTAATTTTTTCTTGTCTAAGTGTGAGGGAAGGATCTACTTGGATCACCCTATGTAAGTCCTCACTTACACCAATAGTCCTACCCTTTTCCTTGAATTTTGAATCATATTTTGTGCTAAGAAATAATAAGTCATGATCAAAAGGCTCATGCTTGTAGGGAATGCCCAAATTATGAATTCATTACTACACTCTCCCATGGGGGTCCCAATCCTTGTGGGGAAAAGTAGCTAGGGCATAAGCTTTTTTGACACCACCAACCTATATAAAGTGTCTTTGGTATGTTATAGCACATCCTCCCAATTATGAGATGGGAGCCATGGAAGGTTCTCTTTTTGCTCTTAGTCAGGTCCTCATCTATCCCTTTCCATAGATAATATGAAATCTCTTGCTCGGACACTTTTTATGGGACATATTTGGGGAGGTGAAGGCGGTAAACCTTGTGTCCAATGACCATTATAATAGTGTAGTCTAGGTACAACTAGTAATCACATAAAGTCATGAGTTTATTGGTGATGTTATTAGATATTTTGGCCAGAGGTTCACCATGAATTGCCATCTAGACTTGAGGATAAAAATATTTTGCAATTCTCAATATGTTTCTCATATAAGCATAGATATGAATAAATGAGTAGATGTCATAGATTATTTTCTTGATATATTCATGGTTTAGATCCTAAAAATCCCCATTATGTATGTAGATAGTCCTCGACTACATGTAAAATATATGACATAATATAAAAGTTTCCACCTTGGGCCTCCTATCTTTGTGCAATATCAGTTCCAATAGGTGAACACTAATAATCTTTCCCAATGCAAAAGTGTGTTCTAAGGTGATAAAAAAATCAAGCAGTGGTACCAGTTCCAAATGAAGGAAGTGGATGATCGAGTGGCCATATAGATGGATTAATAGTTCCATACCAATACAAATTCAAATATATAATCTGGTAATGGGCACAAGATTCTTAGTGACCTCTTTGATAAAAAATGTCTCTTCATGGAGAAGCCATTTTTGTACTATTTATTCCACATTGTTACTCTTTTTCCAAATGGCCACGCTTTGCAAATCAAAGGTAGCATCTATAATAGGTAAACATGAGTACCTTTGGAATGTTTTGCATGATATGTAGGTGGTGATGGTGTTATTATTGACATAGTGTAGGAACCTCCATCTACAATCCTCCCTTCAAAGAATAAATCCTATAATAAGTCAATGCATGGCATGACTTCAGGTTTCATAGTTACATAATGGAGTGCTTAACATTTGAAGGGAAATAAGTAAGATACAATTTGTTTTTAATCTATAGAGATGCCTTTATCTCAAGTGAATGGGTAACGATCTCTATGACTTTCCATAAAGTTGAGTAATTAACATAGATATTGTCGAATATTGTTGCATCAAAAATAGTATCCATGTATTTTATTTAATCTTTAATGCAAAATCTGGATGGTACCTAGGCTCCTATGTATGCTCTAGATGAAGAGGCCATTATTGGTTTTTAGTTCTGGTAGAGTTTGAGTTCTTAATAATGGTGGTTTGGAAATTTGTTACATGAATTATAGCTTATTTAAAAGCAACTAGGGCTTTAGATTCATAGAAGATAATACACGCTCAAGCTCAATGAAAATTAGTGGACATGAAATTAGTTAGCAGCTTGATGTTATAGATTTTTAGCATTCATGTTCAATTCATGTGCTATTAATCACCAATGTCTAAAAGCTTGTCACCTTCAATTAATTTAAACTTGACCACCTTGGCCTAGTGGGAATGCCATATAGGATGCTTACTCATTCGGGGGGTGCCATGGTGCTATTCTTTTTTACGCTTGTCACTACATGGTTTAGTTGGGAGTCAACATTTGCATTTGGGCTGAATCATTTGATTTGGTGAGCTGAGAGATCCGAACAAAAGACTCTAAAGACCTAAATGTTCTTTGGGGAGGTTTTTATTTAGGAATATTTATTAGGTAAAGTTTTTGAAGGTGCGATTTTTGATCGAAAGTCTCTAAATACCTAAATGTTCTACAAGGAGATTGCCATTCAAGAAGATTTATTGGAGAAAGTTGTTGAAGAGAAAGTTCCTAATTGAAAGTCTTTAAATACCTAAATGTTCTTCAGGGAGATTGGAATTTGAGAAGATTTTTTAGAGAAAGTTACAGAAGGAAAAGTTCTTGACTAAAAGTCTTCGAATGAAAGTCACTGAAGAGAAAGTCCCCAAAGATCAAAATGTTCCCACAATAAATTTCCTAAAGAAAAGATCCTGACAAAAAGTTTCTAACTAAAAAGTTCCTAAAGACCAAAATGTTTCCAAAATAAATTTCTCAAAGAAAAGCTCCTAAGAAAATTTTTCTGACTAAAAAGTTCTTGAAGACCAAAATGTTCCTAAATGTCGAATAAGTAAATCCAAATAATTAAATTTAAATAAGTGAATCCTAATAAATAAATCCAAATAAGTAAATTTGAATCCTTTCTATACATAATAAGCTTCTACAATTTTCATTAATAGGTTAGTTCTAAGAAGTCATTCTAATGAAAATGGGTTGCAAGAAGAAAATAGATGCAATAAAGGTATTTTAATGCCAAATTTTCCTAAGTTTCCATATATAATGAAATAGGATAACATGCATGTACAACCATATAATGAGCAAGCCTTCTAAAAAAATTAAAGGGTTCCCCACTTATCCATCAAAAAATGCAAGGTGGGGTGTGTTGATTATAATAGAATGTTAAACGATTTTTGAAAATTTGAACACTTGATCTTGGATCCTGAAAACAACTAGATTTTGATTTGATTAATGTTTAACTTTCCAAATTTTGGCTTGTTTTGACCTTTGACCTTTAAACTTGGGAAATTTTATTTTGACCTTGGATTTGAAGCTGGTTTTAGTTTGACTTGAGATGTTTGATTGGGATTGAATTATTTTGAAGGTTGACTTTAAATTTTGAAAGTGTTCAACTTTGAATTTTTAAAATGTTTGATTTTGTTTCAAAGTTGACTTTAATTGACATTTGATGTTGATTCAAATTGAATTTGAATTTTTAATTTTAAAAATGTTTGAATTGGTTGACTTGGAATTTTTAGCTTTAGATTTGACTTTGACTTGATTGTTTGAATTTGGAAGTTTGATTTGATTTAAAGGTTGACCTTAATTAACTTTGACTATTTAATTGGATTTATTAACTATATAAGTTGACTTTGACTTGATTGTTTGACATTGAATTTCAAAAAAGTTTGATTTTACTTGAAAGTTGAATTTAATTGACCTTTAACTTTGATTTAAGTTGAATTTAAATTTTTACCCTTTGAAAATGCTTGACTTTGGTTAAATTGGAAGAGTTGACTTGATTTAAATCATTTGACCAATTTGGAAAATCATAATGTTTTGGATTAAAATTAGAATGGGAATTTGGATTTTGGATTAGATTTGGATTTGGGAATTTGAATAAAAAGGATCTGATTAGGACTTAATTTTAAATGGGTAGCATAATAGTACAATACCAATAGGGTACCATTTTAGTTAGATAACATGATATCTAAAAGGGGATAAAAATGACTCAATATTTGGGTAGAATAATTCCTTATCATGTAAATGTGTAATGATAAAGTTTAGGATAATTTTGATTTCATCTAATGTGTAAGGTATATCATGCAATATGGGTATATATATACAAATAATAGATAATGTGCATTCAAGACAAACCCTATCTTTAGTGGCAAAAAAAGTGTGTAACATGAGTGTATCACATATATCTACCTTACAATAAGTTGGAATAGGTTAATCTCTTAACCTTAACTTAAAGCGATATGTTGTGAGATCTTGGGAGAGGTTGGTTTCCATCACACTACAAATCATTACAACCTAAAATATCTTAATCTATAATTTTGGAAAAGTTTTTCTAAATGGTCTCTAATATACCTCATGGTATTTAGGGCTCAAAATCTATCAAATAAGAATTAATAATGGGAAATTAAAGGGAAGGTCTACCTCCTTCATGACCACTTCATCTGTGAGATCTCGATGAAGTGCTACCATAAATTTGGACTTCAAAGGTGATGTTTGATAGTTAGCATCCAAGATAAACACCTTTATTTCATGAAATCCTTTATGAAGACTTTTCTAATGATTTTATGGCAAATACCCTCAATTTATATACCTTGACAGATTTACAAGGGTGGTTCATGTGTTAGGGTATGAAATCCTAGTTTTTATGCCTTATGGACTTATAAGAAGGTGATGAAATCCACCCCACATCCAAAAATAAAAATGGAAGTTTAACTATTTTTTATCCTCAGGATCCCATAAGGGGGCAAGAGGAGAGTGTACTCTAGTTACACCTCTTGAAAAGATAATAGTAACTTATGTGTTTTTGGTCACCCAAGGTCCCAGTAAAAGAAGAGCATACATGGTTTATACTCATAAACAAATAATCAATACAAACACACAATAAATTAAAACACAAGTATTTTTTAGAAAACCAAGCTTAAATGTTGGTTCTTTTTAGGCACCAAAATAAAGTGTGTTTATCTTGGAAAATAACCACTTCTTTGACAAGTGAATCTGCATCAAAATAGATTAGAGTTTAAATTGTCATATTTTAATAGCAAGGGAAGTTAGATCAATGTTTTTTTTAGTCTCAATAATTTACAATAGAGTGAAACCACCATTTAGCAAGGCAATCCTACCATTTAGTAGGGATATCTAGGTGATCTATAGGCACAAAAAATAGAATACATAAATCTAGAGATTCCACTGATTAGTAGTGTGATACCTTTATTTATCAGCGAAATCCTACTAATTTTCAAAGTGATATAATTTTTTTTATAAAAAAACATAGTCATAAATGAAATCACTCTTTATATTGTCAAATCCACCATTTCTAGAATCAATATCACCAAAATGTAAGAAAATAGATAAAAAGAGGTTACTAGGGCATTTCTACTAGTTTGAAAATCAATCCCATTGATTTGTAGGTCAATACCACTAATATGTAGGCTAATACTACTGATGTGTAGGTCAATTCCACCATTTATATAAAATGATAGTTAATGTAAAGCCAAAATAAAATCTATCATTTTGTAGGTCGATACCATCAAATTGTAGGTTGAAACCATCATTTTCCTAAAAAACCTATAAAACTAAATAATAAAATAGGAATGATATCACCAATTAGCAAGGTGATATCACTAATTACAAGGAGCGATCCTATCAATTAGCAGAGCATTCCCACCACTAATATGGGAATGAAAATTGGAAAAATAAAAGAAAATAATGAGAAAATTAGATTAATTTTGAGCCAATTTCTTAATTATAGGAATGTTTTGATGTTTCAAAGGAGGTTGTAGGATGTCGATCCCACCAAATGTGTCATATGTAAACTCAAAAGTACAAGGGAGTTAGTTTCAAATTAGTATGAAATCAAAATGAAATGCATACAACATAAAATCCAAGTGCATGTCCTAATATTTAGAACAATCAATAAAGAGCATAAACAAGGACAATATAAGACAAAATAACATAATTTTACCTTCTCTTTGGACGTCTATTTCTTATCAAAATGTAAGTTTGATTGGCTTGGATATAGTGATTAGGATTGTTTTCAATGTCATGATGTCATTTTGACATCATCTCCCCTTGAGTTATGCATGTTTTGATTAAGCAATGAAGAACTTGGTGAAGCTTTTTCTTGGAGTTTTGACAAATTAAGTCTAACACAAAAATCTTGTTAAAGAAGAGGGAGATCTCCCTAATTTATAGATTTATTTGTTGAATGTAAGCCATTGATCCAAAAGGAATATAAATGGTTGATTATCAATCCTCATTAACAAGGGTTAATTATCCATGGGAATTAATATGACATTTTTAATGTTGTTTATCAATCAAACATTCAATTTAATTATCTCATGGTAGATTTTTAAAGTTTTGACTTGATTTAGGACATTTTTGATAATTTATATGTTGTGTTATAGTGCATTTCCCAATTAGGGATGTGTCATCATGATTCAAGATCAAATTGATAATTCTATGGATGATTTAGAATAATTCAATTTCTAGTTAAATTTGTGCATTTTTACAGAAAGTCATTTTGATTGAAATTTAGACATGGAAGTGATTAAATTAGAGTGTCTATATCATAACTAGGGATGATAAGGTTGATGATTCTATTTAATTTTGTAGCCAAAAGATTACCCCAACTGAACAGAACTACACAATGACTAAGGGTGAAGTACTTGTAATGGTCTATGTGCTTAAGAAGTTTCCCCAATATCTACTTGTCACACTCATATTTTTGTGGACCATGAAGTGCTCAAGTATCTTGTGAAAATTAATCTTTTATATGGAATAAACTTTAGGTGGATCATGTTATTTCAATATATTCAATTCTTAGTGGTAGTGAAGCCTGGAAAATACAATTTTGGCTTTTATCATTTATATTAAATTACCTCAAAGGAGGACATGTGGAACATATAGGATGGCATGCCAGATGTAAAATTGTACAAAGTATATCATGTTCCTAAATACCTAGCCAAAATAATGACTTTATTTACATCAACCATTTCCCCTAGTGAGTTTACATTGAAGGAAAATAATTAATTGTTGGTTCACATTATTCCTGATCAAGACATTGGTGGGGAATTATATAGCGTGGGGTGATATGGGGTTTTTTTTAGGTGTGTGTTGGAGCATGAGCATGAAAAAAAATTATTCAAAGGTAAAAAAGGCTTGTGTTTGACCATTACATATAAAATCTTATTTTCTAACCTTCAGTGGCTAACCTTGTTTAAGGATGCATAAGAATACTCACAAATATGTGATGTGTGTCAAAGGATTTATAAGCCTACCATATAGGAAAAGATTCCATTGGTTTTTATCACTACTCAAGATCCATTTGAGAAATGAGAAATATATTTTATTGGATCCATAACCCAAGTCATGTATAATACTAATACATATTATATCGTCATTACTAAATACTATTCAACATGATTGGTAGAAGTGACACCAATAAAAAATTGTATCGTTACCAAAACAATTCACTTATTTTGGGAAATTATCATTCGTAGGTATGGATTCACTTTAATCCTAAAAAACTATTAGGGAATAAATTATTTTAATGAGGTGGTGCACATTATTTTGGCAAAATTCATGGTGGCACACCATACCACCCCTAGGAAAATTGAACCATCAAAACTTTCAACTAGATTCTTTGTCAGACATTGAAAAATATTTGTGATGTAAGGGGAAATGACTAAAATGAAAAATTTAATATATATTTATGTGTGTATAAGTCCATTTAAAAATGATTGAGAAACTAGATGCCCTTCAATTCATGTTTGGAAATGAAACAATTATACCAATGGAATTTTTTATGCCTTTCTTGCACATTGCTCGCATCAAAAAAATTTATGATAAGGAGTTTTTAGATGCCTATTTGGAGGAACTTAAGAATATTGATGAGAGGCACATCATCACTCAATGGATCCAAGTATGGAGAAGGCCCAAAAAATATCATTGCATGATAAACATATCAAGGGGAAATTTTGAAAAAGGGTGTACATGTATTACTTTATGATTCAAAATATGTTAAAGATAAAGGAAGACATAATTTTTTTTGGATGGGACCTTATGTAATTCATGATATTATGGAGACTAGTACATATAAGCTACACACATTACATGGAGAGATACTTCGTAGGGATTTCAACATGAGTAGGGTCCAACTTTATCATATGCAATCTATAAATGAGCTACTAACAAATGCCATAATTTTTTAATTTCATGATTTTAAGTTTTTTTATAGTTTTTTTGTATTTAATACAAATAATTAACAAAAAAAATGTTACACCATTAGGGTTAGTAATAAATAACACAACTTTGAAAGACCAATTTCATAAGTAAAATGAGGGATTTCATTGAGATCCTTATGCCAAACATCTAATTATTTATCAAAAAGAGTTATTGTGAATTTTTTGTGTTGAAAATCTTATCTCTTATTCTTTCATTCAGAGTTATATGTTAAAAAAATGAATATTTTCAAATTATTATATTGTGATAATTTGAAGTGCACAGGTAATATTTATTTCAATAATAGAAAAAACATCATTATACCCAATTCTCTACAATAATCACTATCCAATAATTTGTGTATTAAAATATATTACTAATAAATCCAAAGGTACTAGTTGCACCAATGTAGATAACTAGAAGAAAATGAATCTCTATGAAAATGTCAAAGGCATGAATAGTTCACACCCAAACAAAAATAAACCATAGGATATTTGAATAAATATAGGCACACAAAATAGTAAATAAAAGTTAGTGCATTGGATGACCATGCCTAAAATTAGTGTGGGATAAGAAGAGAAAGACTTAAACCTTCATGAAAAGAAAGACTAGTGGACACACATGAAAAAATGATGAAGTATCTAGATGCATGAAATTTTAGAGGCAAGGGAGTGTGAAGTAAAGTGGATAAGTGTTGTGCTCACAAATGTAGAGAAGATGGAAAAAGCATAGGTCACACATAAATATAATCATGTAAGTGATGATGTCACCAAGATTTAATGTGAAGGTACGATAGAAATAATAATGTTTGTCTAACAATACAAGTTGCATCATTAAGGAAATTTAAACATTGAAATGCATTATAAATTTCTCTTTGCAAGTGATCTTCATCACTTGTCACTATCGAAGAGATTTGAGTCACAAATCACAGAGTCAGAAAAAATAAATTGGATAAGAAAATTCACATAGTATTTGGAGAAATTAAGGTATTTGAGGCCTGAATTTGAGATTTTAGGAGATTGCAAAGTGTCTACAAGTAAGGATTGAGCAAAAGGATAAATGGAAAGGTGTGTTTGAAATAATTTAGGGTTGTATAACAACACAACCACCATTATAGATTAACAAAGATCAAATCCAAAGGAAATATTAGGGATTATGATAAAATTAACAACCCTAGGGTGTGCAAAAGAAGCTTTAAGAAATGACATTGTTAAAGTTATTTTTTCCCTCTATAGATTCAAGTAGTAGAAAATGTGTAAAGTTTGTAAATACAAAGGAAGGATATGTCATTATTATCAAGGAAATAGAATTAGGGGAATTATAGTTCATGGAAATGCAATACCTTAAGTCTTATTTGTGTGGGGAAGATTTGGAAATGAAGGTGAATCAATGTGAGGTTGAAGATTATAACCACTGGGGATCAAAAAATGAGTTAAATTTTCTAAAGGATTGTATAATGATGAGTTTAAGGGTAGGCATAAATTAAATGATTTAGTTTAATGCACACATTAACATAAGATTGGATAAAATTGGTGTTTTACAATTTTTGAGCTACCATTATTTAGAAAGATGGAAAGGTTAGTAGAATTATTAATCTTGCACATTCATGAATATAGGTTATAATTTATTGAGTGCCAAATGTTCTTTCTTCTGAGCACATAATTATATCCACTTGAATACCATGTGAATATATAAATCTTGCACTAGAAAAAAACTAGGTGGTGGAGAGAGTTTCTAAACTTTTTAAATACAAGGAGAAATACACCTTTCCAATTTAAAACATTAATGATCAAGATTCAAGGGTAACAACTCACCTATTCAACTCAAAATTTTATATGGATGGCATATGGGAAAATTTTAACAAGAAATATATCTACCTTATGAATCAAATGAATGAAAATGATGTAAAATTTAATATTTATAAATATATTTGTGATGAGATAATAAAATACATAAAGTGGGCACATAGAACTACTAACATGTTCATATGGGGCACCATCTTAATTATTTTTGGTACTTGATGAGATAAACATTCATGATGGTTATGGTGAATATATTTAAGTGCACCCATTTCTGGAAAATATCCTAAAAATAAATATCACAACCATCTCTACACCATCCCTTATAATAAGAATTATAAATTTAAAATAGACAGGCAGGAAAAAAACATGATTTTAACCTTTCTCAATGAATGGTGCATACTTAGATCATTGATATATGCATACATATATTATGTTAATTTTGTAATGATGAGGCACCATTGAATTGAAATAATTCAATTCAAATTTACTTATGAATTTTAAGCATGATATTTCGAGAATATAGTAAAGAAGGTGTATAATTTGCAATAAAATAAAGTAAATAACATGTAGATTGATGAAGATATCCTACTTATTAAGGAATTATTAAAATGTCCTATGATGTCAAAGATGAGAAATGAGATATAGTAAAATGATGACTTGACCACGATTAACCTCGAGCTAGTTGAAATAGTGGGCCATAGTTTATGTAATATTTTACATGATTTACATGAGCTAAAGCCTCAAATTAAGAAAGGTATGCACCAAGTTCAATGATAATAAGAATAAGAATAGGTATAGTGGATATAAATAGGAATACTTGAGTTTAATCATTCATGGACATAGGGGCAAAGATGGGGTTACCTCACATTTCAAAAGAATGAGAAGTCATGCAACAAGGCTAGTTGAATACCAAATCATCCACATAAATCTAAAGAAAGAAATGCATCAAGTAGGTTGAGTCCAACATTTAAGAATTATAATTCACAACATTAGATGATGAAAATGTACCACTTTATAATAAATTATGTGTTGTGCCATAGGTTGAGCCTTAATAAAAAAATAATACACTACCTACGTCATTACCAAAATATCCCACACTACCTGTCTCCACCTCAACATCATGTACTTTCTCCCTAAAGGTATTCGTCTCCACCTAATAAGCTAACACCATCTCCACCATAAAATCCCATGCCTCTATCACCTCAACCATCCTTCCCACTTGAAGATAAAATAAAAAAGGATAATATTATGCCATATTTAAAGATAAATGACTTTAATTTAGATGCATCTAAGGCACATCATTGAGTAAGTAAAGAATTAGTTGACATAGTGTATAACAATGAAGGATTATTTAATTCTAAGGGAGCTTCCAAGAAAAAAATTATGTGTAAACATAGACATGAGCACATAAAAGTATGGTGAGGCATTGGATGATGAGGAATTTGAAATTTAATTCTTGAAAAGAGGGAAGGAGGATGATGGGAAGAGGAATATGAATCCTAAGAAGAGAACGAATAAAAATTGGGATAATGAGAAATGTATATAAAAGAATAATAAATAATGTATATTAATTTTGAGGATGAAGAAACTAAAAATGGTGCACCGATAATTGGTGATGCACAAAGAATGGGACATGCACTTATAGATGATAAGGGTAAAGAAAAAGAATTGAATATGAAATTAAAATCATATGAAAATATAGATGAGTAAAATTTATTTTTAGAATAAAAGGCATGAGGGAAGTGTATTTTTCCAAACATCCTTGTGGATGTCTTTCATTTTTTATACCCATTTAGATGAACCATATTTTAAAACCCCACTTTATTATGTACAAAAATGAGAACCACACACCATGATAGGGAATGCGATATGGTACACATGGACTCAATGAAACTAATTAAATTTTAATTTGGATGTGCACTAGTAATAGTTGATTCTAAATTAGTGCACAAGAATGTAATGAACAACACAATCATCAAAAGTAGTAATAAATACTTGAATGAAGTTGAAAATGAGCACACTATGGAAGAACAAAAATTAGTAGTAATGGAGTTTAAGCTCATAAATATTTACCAATGGATGCTCATAAAAGAACTTAATTTCATAGATGAGATTAACTTAACAGAAGTAAGGGATATTAACAAGCTAGGATTTATGGTAGATTGACTTATAAGGAAGATAATAAAGAATGCTAGTGTTGAAGGAGATTGGCATGAGAGAATGAAAGTTATATAGGAATTTAATGAAAAAATTCAAATCTATGATAAATTAATCCATGAAATTTAAACCAAAATAGACATAATAGATAAGTCATTCCAAAAATTTGTGAGCTAGGCAATGTTATTTAATGCATGGCTACTAGAGGACTAGTTGAATCAAAAAGAGATTGAGGTGAAGGTTTTCCAAACTAAGGATAGAACTGAATGAAATTTAATCCTAAATAGAATAGCTAAGTTGGAAAAGAATATTATGGATAAGATTATAAATCTTGATAATAATTTTAGAATCCTTCAATGAAAAGTATGGGAATGATGAAGGCACACTGCAAAAAAAATGTGAGGGGATGACCCATGAAATACAGGCCATGAAACCAAAGGTGCAGGAAGATCCAGATAAAATAGATGTGCTTAAAAACTTAACCATTAATATAAGTGTCAAGTTACAAGTAATAGGTAACTTTGGAAAGATGGGAAGTTTTGAAAATAAAAAGAAATGGACCAAAAAATTTGGATGAACAAAGTGTGATAGAGGGATTTTCCAAGGGTGTACAATAAAGTTAGTGTGGGGTGATGTTGAGCCCAAATTTTTTCAGAGTATAAATTTGTGTGAATATGTATATGTATATATATGTATGTATGCATACATGTGTGTGTGTTTTGAATACTAGTCATGTGAATGAAAGGGGTGTCAAAAATGGGTAAGATAGATGAGGCCATAATTTTAAATTCCTTCCATGTGCCAACAATAAGGGCACATGAGGTTGAGTTCATGTAGATGTACCTAAAGACCTAGGAACACTTAATATAATATTGAAAAAATCATGAAGTGTATAAATAACACATTGGTTGACCTATAATAAGAAGTTTTAGGATTGAGAAGGAGGATGTTCAAACCACATAGCAAGAGGAAATAAACTGCAAGCTATGATAGTAGAGTGATTCCATCAAGAATAAAATTAAGACATAAAATATTCAAAGTGAATCTAGAACAATGGTGTAGATATAGGGATTTTTTAGGTCAAAGGCATTAAATATAAATCAATTAAACACTATTATTTATAGAATTTTTTTGCACACAATTTGGGGCACATATTCATGAATTATAACTACAAGGTGGTTCTTGGATCATATAAAATCCAACCTTGCCTTATTTTTAAAGAGATATATAAAATTGTTGTCATTATGTTTTTGAATTATTGAATCATTGTGACTTCAATTATTATTATCATATTCTTTGTGAATCTATTTTAACTTATGTTACTACTTGGGGAAACTTAATTTAAGGAAGTAAAAGATTTATCAAGTGATTATGTACCTTTGTTTTTTGTCTTTTCAATGGTTTATGTCTTAGTTTATAAATGGATTTATGAATATCCATTGAAGTTTTGATATTTCAATATTAGTTTGAATTCTTATACAAATAATTTTGTATCCATATGTGTATGAAAAATTTATAGTATTTCACTTTATCATATATGCAAGTAGAGTTTTTTCATGCCATCTTCACACAACTAATCTAATTGTGGCTTAGCATTCTCTCCATGTTCCTCGAGTGAACACATAAATTATTTGTGTGATATGCCAACATAGTGAGTTATAAGCATTTGGGTGTGCATATGGCATAGAATATATGGAGTGCAAAAAAAAACCCAATATTTATCCTACCTATGTGTGTGCGACATTGTGATCAATCTAGAATGCAATGCAATGTTATTATTTCAACACTTGGCACCAAGAAACTTTGACTTATGTGTGTATTTATAATTAGTTCAAGGGTTTCTATTTTTATGGGTTTTCATATATGTATATCTTTATGATAATTATTGAAGAGAGTGATATTGGACTTCTCAAGTAGTGGTCAAGTAATTGATAAGTTACCAAGTGAATGTTAACCTTAGGATTGATTTGTATCGATAATTAAATCTTTGTATTTCCCACTATGATTGATCCATGAAATGTTCTTAGGCCATCCTAATGGAAGTTACCAATTTTAAAAATATTTTTTTAATGCTTTTACATATTTATAGAAAATTTAGGCACCTATGGTAAGTGTAACTATTTGGTCATTGTTGATATTATCTTGGGAGTGAAAATTAGTGATTTAAGATAAGGTGGCATACTATTTTGGATTTTAGAAGATTCTTGTATAGACTAGGTTGATCATGAGTATGTGTATAAATCAAATATGATTGTCTAAGATAACATGTGGGTAGACAAATAGATGGAATGTGTGTAAAAATTCAAATGTGTACATAATGTCGAAATATGTCACAATGTGCCAAAGTTGATGTTGCCAAACTGTCTAATACTAAATTTATGTGTCTACATATTCATAGAATAAATAATATTCATGTTAATGTTATACATAAAATTTCTTTCCTTTTTCATATTAATATATAGATGATCATTATATATTGACAACTAGATTATTATAATATCCCACAATTGCATTACCAAAATTAGACTAGTTAGATGTATTTTCCATTGTTTGCAGTGTAAATGACTCATAGTGGTATGAAAATATTTACACATTTTTATCAGATGATAATATTACTCATATTTTTTCAATAAATAGGAAAAAATAATTTTGGAGAGACACCATTAGATATATTATTATTGGGGACACTCTTTTCAAGATATATTTTCATTATCACTTGCTTATATGCCTTGGGTGTGAAGAAGATAACATATCATTAAAAGAAGTTCATGATAGTGAGTGTGGTGAACATTTTAATGAAATATCCATGTCATAAAAATTATTAATAATAGGTTAGCCTAAAATGGAACATGAATTTCAATAATATTCAAAATTTTGTTAGCAATGTCAAAGACAATCATTTAACACGTACACCATCTAAATACTTGCAACTATTATGTATCCTTAGCCATTTACCATTTGGGAATTTGTATAATAGGGAAAAATAACCCTCAATCCTAAAAATACCAAAAATTTATTATTGCATATATAAATAGATGGAATGTGTGAAAAGATTCAAATGTATACACAATGTCCAAGTATGTCAAAGCTTGCCAAAGTTGATGTTGCCAAACTGTCTATTACAAAATTTATGTGTCTACAAATTCATATAAGAAATAATATGCATGTTTATGTTATAGATAACATTGATTCCATTTTTCCTATTAATATTGTAGGTGATCATTATATATTAACTATTAGATGATTACAACATTCAATCATTACATTACCAAATTTAAATTGGTTAGATGTATTTTTTAGTGTTTGTAGTATAAATGACTCACAATGGTATGGAAATATTTAAAAAAAATTATAAAATGATAATATTCCTCCTAATTTTTCAAGAAATGGAAAAATTAAGATGTCATTAGATATATTATTATTTGAGACAACCTTTTTAAGACATATTTTCATTGTCACTTGCTTAGATGCCTTGGGTGTGAAGAAGCTAATATAACATTACAATAAGTTCATGATAGTGAGTGTGGTGGAAATTTTAATGGAAAAGACATGTCATAAAGATTATTAAGAATAGGTTACTATTAACCTAAAATGGATCGTTAGTCAAGAATATTCAAAGATTTATGAGCAATGCCAAAGATAGTAATCTAACACATACACCATCTAAATAATTTTATCCTATTATGTATCTTTAGCCATTTACCATTGGGGATTTGATCTAATTGAGAAAAATAACCCTCCATACTCAAAAGGTCACATATTTATTATTATATCTACTAAATATTCTACAAAATGGATTGAATCCATTCCTCTAGACTCTACCATGGGTGAAGACATTTGTATATTTATAATGACTCATATCATCACTCAGTATATCCTTTCATCTTATATAATTAGGTATAATGGTTTATATTTCAAGAATATTATAGTTAATAAGTTTTTTGCTAAATAGAATTTCAAATACTTATTGCCCTCAAGGAAATGGTAAAATTGACACTACAAATAAGACAATCATAAGTATATTGAGTAAAATAGTTATTAATCATGGTGATGATTGACATAATCAAAAAGTCATTTAAAAAAAAAATTATTATTTTAATTTTTTATTGGTTATTTTTCTTCAATTTCATAGGTATTGTGGTTTATTTTGTCTTTGTTTTAATTATTGCTTTCATACACTTGGACATATTTTTAAATTTTATTATCATTAGTGTTTTTGTTTAGTCATGTTGACATGTGTCTTAGAGTCTTGTTTTTATTGAGATTCATATATTATATCGTGCTTATAGTGGGGGAATAATATTTTTACTATGTGTTATTTATTATACATTTTTATTGAGGGAATGATGCAACTATATGTAAATAGATCCTACATTACTTATATAGGATAGTATCTCACGTCACATCCTTCATACAACTTATTAACATTGGGATTTACCATATTTGGTACATTCATGGGTATATGTTGTCCATATTGGAGCACATCAATTGTCATTCCATTTATTTTTACATTTGGGAATATCATTTTACCCTTACTTTTGATTCCCTTTGCATATATTTTGTTTACTTTGACATATTAGTATTGGGTTATTCTTAAGATTTAATAATGATATGTTTCTATGTCTATATAAATGTGTTAAAAATAACAATTATTTGCCAAAAATTCCAAAAATTAGGCATATAACCAAGGCTACATGGTCAATAAGAAGGAACAAAGGATATGGATAAAAAGAGAGAATATTGATTAGACTAAAAATCAGAGTAATGAAGAAGAGGAGACTTTGAATGATAAGAGGAAGGAGTCAAACCAAGACAAGATAATTGACAAGGTTTAACAAGTACAATTGGAAAAAATAATAGAAGATGAAAACACTATCCAAGGGAAAGAAGACTAAAATAAAGAACAATATGCTGAATGACATAAAGAAAATATTTCTAAATAGGGAGAAGCAAAAGATTCTAAAATAAGCATATCAAAAGACATGAAGGAAGAAGAGATCATATATAAATGTGAGCATGATAATACCCCTGATCCATCTCTTCATTGATATATATTAATTCTCATATAGATGTGGATAGTAAAAAAAAGACCTAGAATTTAGATTTTTCTAAAAAATCAGATTCAGATTGTTAGATTGTGAAAAATATGGAAGAAGTGGTTCACTATTACTTGGATAACTCCATGGAATTTCAAATGACTCCCCCTTCTTCAGGTATGAACATAAACTTGTATATTACTTATGTAAGTTAACAACACACGAGGAATAGGTTTTTGATTTAGGAATAGAATCTAAAAGTGGAAGACCTAATCACAAGGAGGTTGGGAACAGAGAAACAACCAAAGAAGTTGAAAATGGGAATATGAGTATTTTTTAGCTAAGCAGGTCTAAAGGCCCATCTAAACATCACAAATGAATATTTTATCATAGAATATTATAGAGATAAATAGTTATAATAAACATAGAATTATTAGAGATATTAGAGAGAATCATAAACCTAGTTTTTAAGAAATATAAAGAATTAGGGATTTGAAAAGATATGGTTGGGGAATTGAAAAATAATTTCTCATATGGAAGATAAAATGTTCTAAGTGGAAACTGAGAGAAAGAAGTTTGAATCTAACATTGACAAAGTCTTCCAAATTAGTAGAGCCACCATCAAAAATTATTTTACTAACATCTATATAATGCAGAAAAGTCTTAAGAAGATACAATAAAATAATATGGGTACTGATGCTAGTAAAAAAATTAAGATGCAATAAAAAATAAGGTAGATGAGACAAAAGATGCAAATACCAAGACAAACAAAGACTACCTCAGATTCATGGAAGAATAATGGGAGGATTCCAAAGCATTAAGTGATTTTGGATCTTCTTAATCTTATGGATAGATGTTATTTTATTGTCTATTTATTATTTGTAGCTATGTGTTGTAGTTATTTTTTGTTGTAGTTGATGGGACTTTGGTTGGCCCAAACGTGTTTTGGTCTTTTTTTTGGGTGTTGTTATTATTAAATCTTTTGTATTTGGATTGTTAAAGGGTTGGGACCCTTTCAAAGTCCCTTTTTTATGCATAATGAAAAAAACATACATGTTACAAATGTGCTTAAGATGATTATTAATGTTTTTTTCTTTTTAATCTATATTACGCATGGTTCACTTGACATTTTGATATGAGTGATATAGAAGAACATCCAGACCTCAAGTTGGGGGTACATAGCTTATTTTATTCTTTGGCCATATTATTTTAATTGGTTACAATATGTCAAGAGGTTACATATGTTAACTTTTTTGGGTAATAAGCATATTTAGTAACATGACATGGTGAGTAGGATACAATTTTTAAAATTTTCACCATTTGGTAGGGGAAATTAAGACCTAGAACATTTTCATATTTTTCAAAGACAAAAACACAGTTCGCATACCACTAGGTGTATTTATTCCTACTGTTTATTTTTAAAAAATTCATTTTTTTCATTATTGTTAATTTATCAACACATTTATATACTTACATGCATTCATGTTTTATTACATGTAGGCTCAAGGTGTTGACATTGGATCATTCATGCAAATAGTGAAGAGACATATTTTTCTATTTTATAGATTGATAGAGTTGAAATCTAATAAAAATTAATATTTCTCTTCCTTTTGAATTATATATAGATTTCATATTAGAAATTAACTTTCAAGCATAATTTATAGGTAATTAGATGACCATAGAATTTTTTTTATTTTACTTCATTATATATTCACACAAAAATTAAACCAAGGCATTGTGTAAACACTTCATTTTGGTATAGAGATTATGATTTCAATGTTATTATTTTGATTTCACTTTTATGTGGTTGGTTTAGACACTAAATTTTTCATAATTTGAATTGAGTAAGTTTATATATACAAAAACACCTAAACACATTTGACATATTTTATCATACAATCATTAAAGTTATATCAAGGATGACATCTAGATATAATTTATATTGATTTGGTATTTCTTCCTAATTGTATCAAAATAATGGTTAATAAAAAAACACATCATTTCATTTATGATCATGTGTCTCATGGGGATAAAGGGTGGGATCTAGATACACATGTTTTATTATTAACATGTATGATTCTTGAGTACAAAACTATATGCATGTTGTAAATAGTAGGACAAGGATTGATTGAGATAGCCCCCTTAACCAAAACATCATTTTTTGTGCACTAGCAAGTGTGGAATTGATCTCAAGAGAAAGAGATAATATTCTAACATTTTTGTGCATCAATTGACTTATTCGATATAGGTTTAAATCAATCATTTGCTGACAAAGTGATTTGAAAAATTTCAATCCAAACACACACACACACACACACACACACACACACACACACACAGAACCATTTTCATAATAGTTTGATTGATTTTAGGAGGAGGACTAATATTAGGCTATAAAAACAAATTCTTTAATGTTGTTAAATTGTGTGATTCTAGTTGTTGTCTCTTATCATCTCCTGATTTCAATAGTTTCTTCTACATTGTTTTAGGACATCCTTCTTTATACTTTTGTCCCCTATCATAATCTAGGTGAGTCATAATTATGCATTTATATATCTATTTCTCTTGTTAATTATCATTTCAAGGCACTTTAATTCATATTCCTTCTTTTTATCATATAGGCATTTATTATTTCTTGTGTTTAGTATATTTAGATAATATTTTCTTGTGTGACTTTATTTTAGGTGTTTGGTACAATTTTTTGAATACTTGTGCATCTTTCACATAAAACACACAAATAGAATACCTTAATGATAATACAATTAATAAAGACAACATAAATGTTAAGGGTCATATTTTTATGCAATAAGGTATAGAAGATGATGAAGAAGAAGAAGAAGAAGAAGAAGATGATGATGATGATGATGATGATGATGATGATGATGATGATGATGATAATGATGATGATGATGATGAAGATTATTATTTAATATAATTTTTAGACTCATGGGTACCTCAGTACCTTGATTTGATTTATTATGATATGTGTGCCTCAACTTATATAGAATATGATGACGACTCACTTGATTATGATCTTATTATTGGTTATCTTTTCCTAGCTAACTATTATTTTTTTAAAATAAATTATGTCCATTTTATGTGCATATCTTATTTTTTAGTGCACTTATTTAATTTTTATATATGTTTTCTTCCCTACTATTATGTTTGGCATATGTATTTTTGGACCTTCTTATTTATTTCTCATCTTTATTTTATATTAGGTTACCTGATTTGGTTCTTCTTCACTCTCATTTTTCTTAAATTTAATTTATTTCTTAGTTTCCTTGTGATTTTAAAATTATATTTGTCATTGATAACAATTTCAGCATAGGTAAATAATAAAAGCTAAATATTTATTGATTATATATAAGCTTATATAGAGTTAAATGTTTAAGTTACATTCTTAATTACATAAAATATTAGATAATCTTATCTTCAAATTGAACCCAACCACTTATGGGCCAAACTACCCAAACCAATCTATTAACATTAATTACTAATAACATAACATTAATCTATTTACTAATGGATGTGTCTCAATACGAGATGTATTGCTAATAAAATAGATAATAAATATAAAATTAAGCCTTGGATAACTAGATACAAAAAATCCCCTTCATCCAAAGGGGGCCAAAAGATGATATGGATCAAATGATTATGAATACATTTAACAAAACCTATTACAACCTACCAATCAGGCCTTTGTACATGTGATAATAATCAACTTATGTCAACACATATATTATGCCATGTGTTTATTGCTTTTATAAAGCTTAAATTGACATGAAGATGAGAATCAACATAGGCATACTCATCCCCTCTTATATTATGTACATATCATATTGTATGAACATCATGATGGGAATACTTAACCACATCAATCCATGTATCAATAGTAATTTTGTACCTTTGTATGGTGCATCTTACCTAATTCTCAACAACTCTAACCACTTTAAAACACTACTTGTGTTAGCAACCCTTGTTAATTTTATAATATTTGAGGAATGATAAAATACCAAAATAATATCTTCCCCCATATCAAATGGGATTTGATAAGTCTATACAAAAAAATCACCAAATAACTAGTATGGAATAAGGAAGTCTTTGGGGATATTTTCCTACATAAAAAGGCTCTTGAAGCAGAAATTTTGGTTATTAAATATCTTTGTGCTTCAGGAAATTACAATGATCTCACAATTTTCAAGGAAAAAGAACTTATTTTCCAATTTCATAACTTATAAGTAAGATAAGAATATTTTTGGAGACAAAAGTCCAGATGCTCATGGCTGAAAGAGGGTGATAGGAATACCAAGTTCTTCCATCACTCTACAATAAGACATAGGAACATCAACATAATATACCAATTGTAAATGTAAAATGGGGCTATTAGCAAAGATGAAGATGATATCTAATACCATATAATTAATTTCTTTAAAAACCTCCTCTCAAAATAAATTTTACCAGATGATCATCTGGTAGCTACCACTCTCAACAACTTTGATAAAGTCTTCTCTGATGCTGACAATGTGTCCCTCACCAAGGTTCCTTCTGATGAGGAGATAAAAAATGTGGTGTTTTCAATGGAGGGATCCAAATCACTAGGATTTGATGGGTTCCCCCCACTCTTCTTCCAAAATTTTTGGGATATTGTCCATCTAGAGGTTGCAGCGGCTTAGATAATTTTTCTAATCAAAATCTATTCACAAGGAAGTCAATAGCACTTTATTTGTAATGATCCAAAAAAATTAGGGTGATACCAATGTTCAAGAATTCCAAACCATTAGTATTTACAACACCACCTACAAAATCTACTCCTCTACCTTGGTAAAGCATTTGTAACATCTCCTAGATAAAGTCATAGGGGAGCAGTCTGGGGACTTTGTAGTTGGTAGATAAATTATGGACAACATCATCCTGGTTCATGAGGCCATTCATTCCATCTCTAGATCTTGAGGTAGGGAATTTTTCTTTAGTTAATATGTTGAAATCCTATGATCAGGTCTCCTAGTGATTCCTCATGTAGATTATTGAAAGGTTGGGATTAAACCAAGACACTAGAAGATCATCTAGAACTGCATTACCACTCCTAAATTTTGTATTATCATAAATGGTATTCTAAAATGTTTATTCCTTGATTCAAGAAGACTAAGGCAAGGTGACCCCCTCTCTCCTTACCTATTTATCATTCTATAAAAAATGCTAGGTAGGAGCCTATTGAAAGCCTACTCTCATGGATTGATTAAAAGAATTTTAGTGGCTTTAAACATAAAATCTATCACGCATGAATAGTTCATTGATGATACCATCATCCTAAGAGAAGCTTCTGTAGAGGAAGTAAAGAAACTAAAACTCATCCTAAAAAATTATGCAAAAGTCTCGAATTAGTGTAATAAATTTCAAAAGAGCTCTTTATTTATTTTTAACACTCCTGTCTTTCAGTAGAAATTAATTTCTAGAATCTTGGACTGTCAAGTGGGCAATCTACTGGCAAGTCATTTAATCATCCCACTCTTTGAAGGAAAAATGGATTCTAATCTTTGGATCCCTCTTATTTACTGTATTCAAATAAAATTGGTGGGATGGAAGGGTCAAATTCTTACTCAGAAGCCTCAATCCAGAGCATTCCTATTTACCATATGTCTATTTTTAGAATGTCTTCTAAAGTGGCCACTAAAATTGAAAAAATTCAAAAAGATTATTATGGAGGGGCACTAAATAAATATTCAAATATAATCTCATCGTATGAGAAAAATCTTGTCTTCCCAAAGAAAATAGAGGCCTTGGCCTGAGAAGCATAAAATTTATAAACAAAGCCATGTTGGCAAAAATGGGTTGGAGACTTATGAAGGAAAATAATGAATGGGAAAGAATTATCAAAGATAAATAATTGGAATGAGTATAAGTGGATGATTTCCTATGGGAAAAAGGTCATATGTATGGATTTACCTTTTGGAAATCCATAACCAACTGTAAGGATCTCCTAAAGAAAGGCATCATATGGAAAATTGGCAATAGTAAAAAAATTGACTTCTGGGAAGATGCCTGGCATTCCTCCACTCCCCTGTCCTCACAATAGATTTGGGTTGGATGGTATAGAGACCTTAAGCAAAGATGGGGATCAAAAATCAAAGATTACTGGGTAATGAATGAAGGTGTAAAAATCTAGAAAATACTCCCTTGTGAAGGACTCTCAGTAGAAAAATCAATGGTTATTCAGTCCCTCAACTCTTCAATGAGTCAAATCTATACACTTTCATTTTAGAAGGAAGACTAATTTATTTTGGATACTAAAGATAATGGATCATACTCAGTGGCCTCAGGACATGTCACTGATCTTAATCTAGAAAGTGAATGGAATTTCTAGAAAAATCTTTGGGTCAAGAATTTAACTCCTAAAGTTAACTTTTTATTTTGGCTAACAATGCAGGACAAAATTTTAATGGTGGATAATCTAGCTAAAATGGGACTAATAGTCCCCAACGGAAGCCCTATATGCCAAAATGCAGAGGCTTTAGTCCATCACTTATTTCTAGAGTGCTCTTTCAACTCAACAATATTTAACTAGTTTCTAAATAAATTTAGCTTAACATGGGTTTAATTAAAAATGTCCTTGACCTCATAATGCAATGGAAACCTCCATAAAATATACCATATCTAGAACTCATGTGGTGCCTATCTCTTCCACATTAGTTTTGGTGTGTTTAGAAAGTCCAAAATGATGGCCTTTTCTTAAACAAAAGGCACTAGCCTAAAGGGGCTTTCCTCAATCTCTACCAAACCATTTTTGAAAATTAGAAAGCTTTTCCTCCCAAAGACAAAAAACCTGGATCCTTTTTAGTACTGTAGATTTTCAAAAACTAGGACATATTTTAGCACTTAATCTACCCCTCAAAAGTTCTTAGTCATAAACATACAAAATGGAAGGCTCCACCATAAGGTTGGGTGAAATTAAACTTTGATGATGCATCTAAAGGCAACTTTGATTGGGGGAGGAGTCATAAGGAACTCAAAAGGAGAGATGTTAGCCACTTATGTGGGACTTTTGGGAACTCAAACTAATCACCTTGCAGAGTCCAAGGTGTCCCTCTAGGGTATCTATTTGGCTTCTAGACTCAAACTAAAAATAATCATCATGGAAGGTGATTCATTAAATATCCTAAATGCTCTATAAGGGAAAGAAAATAACCCCCTCTTATGGTATTAAAGGCATCATGGATGATGACAATAAACTTTTAAGGGGCATGTCATATCTTAAAATAGTGCATACTTATCAAGAAGGAAATGGGGTAGTGAATCAAATCGCTAGCATTGGAGTAGAACTCAACCTTTTAACCAGCTAGCATGAAGGAGACAATGTTTATATTAACACCTTTAAATCCTTATGGGATGAAAGTACTACTATCTGAATGGGACATTAGGTCACCATACGTGTGTAATATTTCATTCAAAGGGCAGATTTTAAATATGATGATCTATAATTATAATCATATGAGGAGGTGTAAATGCTATAGGGTGATAACAATAGGTTTCCTAAGCACCATTCACATTATTCAAACTCACTCTCTTCAAAACCATGCACCTAATTTCCTTAGCTCTGTTGCCACTACATCAATGAGAGGAGATAGAGAAAGGATTGAGCCCATCTCTTGCACAAAAGTGTGGGACTAGAAAAGGGTTTGGAATAATTTTAAACTTGGTGGTCTTATAGATTTTATGGTGAGAATCATTGAACATGATGCCAATGTGGCCCAAGATTTTTTATTTGCTTGAAACAAATGTAAGGTGATAATTCATGGCATAAAAATCACTATTACAAAGGACTTTATTAGGGAGGTTACTAGTATGTCTTATGAGGGAACAAAGGTATTTAAAGACCAGACTAAGAATCATGAGCTCCTTCAATGATTTTTTTGCACAAATGAGTTTTTGAATAATGACAAGAAGGGTTTCCTTTGGGTGGACCTTCCTCGACATTGGCCAAAAATTTGTCTCTAAGTAATGCATTAAATGACCTTAGAGGGTGAATATACCTTGATCTTTTCTCATCATTTTTTATTATTGAATCACTTTTTAGGATATAAGATAAGCCTACCTTTCTTCCTATTTAAATCTATAGAATGCACTTCCCTGAATCATCAAGTAAATGAGACCAACCCTATCCTACACCAGGGGATAATTTTATTTCTTGTCAAACATGGCTAAACCTTGCAGGGGAGGGAGGTCACCTGAGGGGATCCTCTACTGGGGGGGACTCTCAAGAGGAATCCCTAGAGGAGGATCCCACCTTGGGATCCTACCAACCTTCCATGAGCATCCCCAGACTAGTCTTTCTAAAACCCCTATCGATGACCTTCCCCTTAAGTTCTTCATACCCAAACCCAAGTTGGTCATCCTTGATGAAGGAAATTCTGAGGAAGCTATCTGGAAGCATAAATTTATTCTATTAAAGGACATGAAAAATAACAAGGAGCAGTTGGAGAAATTTAATTACAATGTGTAGGAGGTAGGACTAACCCTCACCAATCTTATACAAGAGTAGAATGCCCTTCATAGGCAAGCTGGATCCACTATGCAATATTTCATCTATTCCTCTAAGCCTACTCAAACCCCTTTCAAATAGTTTCCAAAGATCATGGAACCCCCTTGACTAGTTCCCCCAAATTGGCCCCTATAAATAAGACTCCCCTATAGGTCTAACGATAGAAGAGGCCATGTATGATTCTTCCAGGAGAGGCAATAGAAGGACCTGATAACCACACACAAGCTAAGATCACAAATTTTAAGTAGGATATCCCTGTGAAGAATTCTAAGGAGGAATAAGATCCATTAGAGTGACCCCCTCCTAATATTTTATATTTTTGTGTTCCCTGCTTTTAGTATGTTATAGTTAGTTTTTGTTATTTTTGTTGGGCGGCCTTAGTTTGGCCTCTTGATACTTCTGTATTACACTTTCATGGTTTCAGGATCCCAATAAAACCTAGTTTTTTACCCTATCAAATAAAAATCATCAATGATATTTTAAAAAATAAGAAAAATAAAAACATGTATAAAACTCAAACAAAACTGGTAATACCAAAATTTCCACTTAATCACTTTCCCTATCTTTGAATTAGAAACACACTCAAAATGGAAGGGTCTCTAGTTATATCAACATGATTGATCTTGATGGACCTATACCCCACAAGATACTACATTTTTAACTTTGATAATATTGGTAGCAAAAAGGTACATGATTACATCCATTTTCACTATACATAAAGTTCCCATTCTCAAATGCAACATATGAACATGGTGTCAAATACAATAAACAATGTACATATTTTATATTTAAATTCCTTATTTATCTTCTTTTTAATACATTTTTCAAAGATACTTTGAAATATAAACTCCAAGCCAAAAAGTTGACTATTATGATTGACTTGAAATGAGGAAAAATATACAAATCAAATGTTTACATTCCTATTTCCTTCGAAAAATGAAAAAATGCCAAAAATAACATTGATATAAGCTATCACTAAAAAAATAATGGGATTTTTAAAATTTTGATTTTACACTATATAAGAATGGAACTCTTTATGTCAAATTCTCAAAAGGTATTGTAAAATCCTCCTTGGACAACTCCTCTAACCAATCATGTGAAAAATAAAGTTTAAATCTTGAACTTGACTTAACTTTGCATGATTGTTCATGTTTGAATTTTTAAAAAAATTAAGATTTTAACTCTAAACTAGTTTTATTTTAATGAATTCATAAGTTTTTACCACTTCAACTGTTACAATTTTTATTTAACCAAATATTGATTTATCCTTCAAAAAAATATGTGTTAATTAATTTTTTTATTTATTTACCTAATAGTTCATTTGTTTTGCTTGAGCCCACTTGTTTCTTCTTCTACATTGTTCTATTATTTTTCACTACATATATATGTATGGAAATAATAACATATGCATATATTGGGTTGCCACTTTGCATTAAACAAATCACTTTGTAGTTGTTCCAATGCCCTTTGTGGCATTTTTAGCAGTTGGAAAAAACATTCTCATGCCACTTTGCATAGAAATATTTTCTTTTAGCATCCCACATATTTATATCAATAGTTTCAATGTATTGGTAGTAGTTCATTCACACCCTTACATGTTCCATTCAAGACCATCAAATTTAAATGCCTTTTTCTCAGGTTTCAATACTTCTCATGCCCAGAAAGAATACACAAGCATATTTTGGGTGCCTCTAGTAAATTTACATGCTCTATAAAAATATTAATGATTTTTCTTAGCATAAATCATACCCAATAATAATTCATAACATCTTATATAAACTATCTGAGCTACAATAAATATTCATGCTTCAAGCACTCTTTAAATGTAGTTTTCAATGCTTTCTAACAATTTTTTTGAGTCAATCTTTTATTTTTATAACTTCTTAAAGTGCCTTTATTTTATTTTCAAAGCATTCAACTGCTAATTTTTAATGTCAAATCATCAATCCTGGAAAAAGATAAATATTTCAAGTAGCACATGCTATACCTAAGCATCACAATTTCATGAACATTGGTTTCAAAACAATGTTTTATGATTTTACAAATTTTTAGGAAAATAAAAAAAACAATACAAATGTATAATGTTGTTTCCATGAAGTAATAAAAATTTAATTCAACCCCAATGAGTATTCCCTCAAAGAATTCATGCCCCAACCATTTTCTCTCTCGAAAAATTACTCAAACCAATAAACTTTAGGTAATATTTTTTTATTTATGAAAACCTCACTTTAGGAAAGTAAATTATAACTTCCATATATTCACTTCTATTATTCACAATATTTATTCCTCAAGGATCCATTTCCATTGAGTTTTGATACCAATTTGAAAACAATTAAATAGGAAAATCTACATATTTATTGATTAGATAAAAGCTTATATAAAGTAAAATGTTGGGGATACATTTTCAATTACAAATAGTCTTATATAAGTTTGTGTTCAAACTGAACCCAACCACTTATGGGCCCAACTACCCAAACCAATATATAAACAATAATTACTACTAATGTAACATTAATATGTTTTCCAAAGGGAGTGTCTCACTATGAGATGCATGCCTCATACAATGACTAAAAAATATAAATATAAACTTTGGATCACTACACCAAGCACTCATGCTTTGATTTAGTTTTTATTTGATGTTTTAATCCTTTCTTCTCAATTTATTCCATGTGATTATGCTTCACTAACATTTATCCAAATTTATTGGCATGGTTTCCTTTATTCAAGGTGTTTTGGTTTCATTGCCTTCTAATTTTTCCTCTTTCCCTCCTATAATTTCACTCTTCCTTTTTTGAATCTATTATGCTATGGTTATCAAGTTTTCTCTATTTTTAATCTTTTATATTCCTTTTTCTTTATTTTTTCCCCATCACAGAGTCCTTCTCTAACTTTAAAATGATGATATAAAATTTTAGCAACAAGGGTTGAAGTGTAATGAAATATGTTGGAAGTTGTGGGTTACAAGAAATCCCCTTTTCCTTTTTCTCTTAGCTCTCAATTTAATTTTATGTGACTAGATGATTTAATTAATTGTTACAATAATTCTAGAAATCCATTTTATTTATCTTATTAAGTTATGATTTTCAACCCCCTTGGAATATTACTATTATGTTAGAGTACACATTATATGTTCATGATTATTTACCTAATGAAAATTGGTTATAATGCAACTATTGATCTATGCACGTTATTAATGAGACTATCAAGATAGATGTATGACATGTGTGTAACATGTATATGTTCATGACTGATGATTCACACCAAGCTAGGGGCACATCCTATGCTCACTCAAAGGAAAATTTAGGGGGACTATGAGAGAATCTCTTGGTAATACTTCAAGTTTTATATTCATTCTTTATCATATTATGATCTAAATTAATTTTATATTCCCTAGTGTACATTTTTTTAGATGTATCCTTACATGAACAATGCTTTGATATGTACTTGCATATAATTATTATTATATTCTTATCTCTAATGTTTTATTTATGTTTGGATATATATTTACTTTCCTTTCTTTGATTTTGGTTATATAGTTAATTTCTTAATTTGTGTTTTATATGGATTTATTACTTCCTCTATCTAATTAGTGTTTGATGTGTCTCCAACATATTCAACATGCTTACTCCATGTTTATTGTCACTCATTTGCTTTCATTATATTTTATGTGTTTTGAATGTGTAGTGTGTTAAAGTGATTAATCTTTGTTTAGTGTGCCCTCCTCTCTTCCTAATTTATACTTTTTGTTTGATTTGTCTTAGATGTGTTTGTTGTGATTACTCTTGTACACAAAAAGGTGCATAAGTGTTCAAAACATAATTCATATCTAATGAAATATAGTGAATACAATAAATAATACCTACCTAATATTTTCAATTGATAAGTATTTTGATAGACTAAAAATCAATATGAGAAAATATAGGTAAATATAGAGATATTTTTACCTAAATATGACTTACTTAAATTTTGATAGTAACCAAGATGTTATAAAATAAACTCTAAGATAGTGCATAAGACCTCTTAGAAATATGATAGTAAATTGTGATGATGACTAGTTTCAAACTATCCTAAAAATTATAGTGACTGGATTTAGAATTTGAAAGCGACAATCTAGGATAAAAGTGGTCAATTAGGTTTGAAAATGGATTTGTGGATTGTAGGGTATAATACTTTCCATCAATATCATAAGTCTATAAATACGTATTTGATAAGTATAATAGATGCACCAAGTTACATAAATCTCTACTTGTTTGATATAACCATAACTTAGCCTCAACACCTAGCAATATATCTAAGACAAAGGAATATGTGAAAATTAAATTTTCATAGGACCCTTTGTGGTTTATAACTACATATTAGTGTTAATTAGGGATCAATATTCTCATGTATGTGAGTGACCCAACCCAAGTGAGAGAAGACTCCACCTTATCTCCCCAAGATAATTAATAATGTTATATGCTCTTTAATATAACCTTATTTTGGTATAAGTATGAAACCATGATACTTAAACAATATGGTGAGGGTATAATTTTATCAATGTGTAGGCTCTTGAAAGTGTGTGATAAATAGACTCAATATGTGGTTGGATAAATTGATAGAAAGGAGTTGATGAATGGCTTATGTTACATGTGTATATGTAAACTCCTTTAAATTAAAATTAGAACACATTCATGCACAAGTATTTGAAATGAGTGAAAACCAACAATAAAATCATGAGAAATAAGGGAATGGTGGCATAAAGGACCCACAAGATATATGTTCTCTTTCAAGCTAGATTCAAAAATGGCCAAGCCACTTTTGAGATGTCTCCAAAAGTAATCAAAGGAAACAAAGATAAAATAGAAGTGTAGGGTGACTCGATGGATCCTAAGGTATAATTTTTTAGATATAAATATGTTCATGAGGAAATTCAAATAACACAAGACTATGGAGGGCCTATTGTGACTGAAAAGTGTAATGAAAATACCCTAAAATAAGAAAATAAACTAAATTTACTGAGGATTGACAAATACACTAAAAATGTATGAATTGTAACAAAATTAGGTATCTATTACCCAATTTTATGTGTGTGTGTGTGTGTGTGTGTGTGTGTGTGTGTGTGTGTGTGTGTGTGTGTGTGTGTGTGTGTGTGTGTGTGTGTGTGTGTGTGTGTGTGTGTGTGTGTGTGTGTGTGTGTGTGTATAATTAAAATAAAACAAGTGCATACTTGAGACTTATCTGACAAGGTTTGAATAAAAAATTGTACTTACACTCTCCAATGTCAAAAATTTGAATGTACCTATAATGAAATATGAATGCATATAAGTAGATCAATATACAGATAAATTTTCACCAATGTAACTAAATAAATTAAGTGAAATTATAAAATGAACAAATTAATGAATACACATAGAGGTCTACTAACCATTATGCCACCTTCAAAACTTCAAAACTAAAACTAATGATTGATTGCCTAAATCTAACAACAAAGAAGATGAAAAATGAAACACAACCTCCATTTTCCCAATATGGAATCAAAGAAGCTAAAAATGATAATAAAAAATTATATCCTACTAATATATCCTGTAGGTTATGATCTACTTCTTAGCCAGAGAAATAAATATATGTTACTAGTAACCTATAACTTGTGACATGTAACCACTTATAATTGTCTATAATTCTTAACTGAACATATTATAATTTGGATATATTCCCCCAATTTGAGGTGATGATGTTCTTTCATATCACTCATCTCAACATAAAATGATTAAATACACCATGTGTAATGTATATAGTAAGCAAAACAATTTTATCATTAAATAACATTTGTAAACACATGTATGTTATTATAGAAAGATAACATCATGTAAAGCTCAATAGTAATATATATCTAAAAAATGTTAGGGAAAAACCAAAATTTTCCATGTAAATATGTTCAAAATGAGGGGAAAGTGGTATACCCTGATGGTACCCATAAAGAGGGATAAGTATTATTCCCCATTGTAAAAACATCCCCCAATATGGACAAGATATATCAATAAATGTATCATATATAGTAACTTTAATGTGAGTAAGATATATGAAATAAATTGAGATAAAATCCCATTATGATAAACTAAATCTAGGATCAATAGAAACATGGGTTATCATGTCCTCAATGGAAAGATATAGGTGATATGCATAAAATTAGTAAAAATAAAGGGGCAATCGATATGCCCTAATGTAACAATATGCCCCTACAATGGAAAGATATGGTAAAGAAGCACATAAAATAATATTATGACCAATGGATTTATGGTAGAGACCAAATAAACATATGAAATTATAGATACTAAAATCTGGTCTTCATTACTTGATAATGAAAAGCTTGACACACATTTACCATGCATGACTTAAGCACTCAAATAAGGTCCTAATTTTCCATCTTCTCACACTTTCATTCTATATTATGATTTAATCATTCCATTATACACCTAAAATAACCTCACTACCTATTTTAAACCTACTTAATATCCCACATAGATATCTATAGACTCTCAATTCAATCTGCTTGTGCACAGGTTAGTTCTACTAGTTACAATCATTTCACTAGTTGATAATGACTTGTAATGGTTGAAACTGACCCGCTCCCAACAATAACTATTTTATAAAATCAATCCCATCCTTAGGTTTGGATAATAAGCCTAGCATGCCAGTGGCATGAATAATTATTCAATTGGATCATATATTAAAAAATCAAGGTATCACTTAAAATAGGTTAGGCACTTATCTCTTGTAAATCTATACACTATTGCACATAGAAAATATGCCATATCATTCTAAATTTAAATGTATTTAAATAGGATCAATCATAATCCAATTAAAAAACACTCAAAATTCAAGTCAAATTAATCATTTTTAAGTACTAAATCCAATCATCAGTTGTATACACATAGTGAAGAAACACAATTTGACAATCATATTAGGCAGGAAAACTACGTGTGGTTTGATTTCACTCCTTGGATTATTGGATGCATAGGCAGTGGTTAATCATGAATTTAGGGATGGTTTAGGTTACACTTCCCCCATTTTTGTATGTTTAAAGTTCTCACAAGAACATGTAGGGATTAAAGGCAAAGGAAGTTGATTTTTGGATCTACACACATCATCAAGGTTATAGATAAAAATCAAAGAATAAGAAAATAAAGTGTCAAGTGAGAGTATAGTCATTATGCATTACTTCTATGTAGGTTAGTATTAATTGACAATACTAAACCTATCTTTCAGAACTAATCTAACATAGATAGTGATTAAGGTTTATGACTAAATTATCCACAAGCCTAGTTATCTCTAATTTTCACTTCTATAATACAATCACAGTCAAATAATAAACTAGAAAAGATAAGTATCATGATCTCTTTAGCACTTTATATATTTATCATCTTCCCTTGTCAAATTAAAAGAATCAATCTACCTTTTATATTTAGATGTATGCTTGAATGCCATATATATTGATCAAAAATATATTTAAAAGTTATATATTTATTAGATTAGTTTTACACATTAGTCTAAATTATACTAAAATGTATTGGTGAACCCATACACATTTCAAACACTACAAAGCCCTAGGTTTTCCCATAGGGTTTCATCTTTCTAAATTTTCATATTTCAGTGTTAGGGTGTTATTTTTAGACCTAATTTCTAATTTTCCTAATAATACCCATTATTCATGACCATTTTAAATGAACATTATTGGTTAACACAAGTAATTAAATTACTCCATTTCATATTATCTGACATGGATAATGTATCTTATTTGGATCAATTATGTAAGTAAACAAGTAAAAAATATCATATCTAAATTCACTAATAAGGCTAAATTTACTGATGAACAATCTCAAGCCTTCCTCCAATCCTATTTTTATACCATTTAATTTGAGATGCCTATCATTACCAATAGATTCTAAAGGGCTTTTGAATTCCTTTATTATTTCTACTATAAATTTTACAACCTATCCTATTCACCCTAGTGGTGGACTTATCATGAATATTTAGATTGATGATACAACTACTAAATATCAACAAGATGCCTTGGAAGATGAAAAAAATATTGAATATCTTAATGTGAATCCACATTATATTGATGCCATGTTATATATAGCAAGAAATGAGAAGAAAAAGTTAGTTCAAACTTCTACACCAAGTATTTAGACCACTACTATCAGTACTATCCCCATGCCTACACCTTTATTGACCTATGCAACAATCACCCAAATTTTTAAGGAAATATGAGGCCTTCAATAAATTTTTATGCCTATCCTTACACAAGTGTTTTATCATAATTTGGATTAATGGGGTTTAATATATTTGAGATAAACTATTTATTAAATTTAAAGATATATGGTATACAATAATCATGCATAAACTGATTACAACTTATTATTTTTATAAATGTGTTAAAATGTGAAATTACTAAGAGATAAATGACTTAGCTAGAACTCAAATCTATAGGGATTTAAAAATTATTGTAAATTGACTATGAGACTATGTGAGGTTGTTTTGAATCAATAACACGGCTTTTCATTATCCTGGGATAAGCCCACACTATTTAAACTTCACTAGCCTACATTAGTGTTTGTAGGGTATGGATTTGTCCTTTAGGTATTTTGACCTCTTTATAAATTATGATTGATATGCCTTCACATGTAGTAGTAGAATAAAATATGGTGGTTAATTCACCATAGTCTTATTATACATGTGAGGTCATTGTATAACACAAATCACATTTTATTTAGGTTTTTATCATTTGGTATTTGGTTAGTCATGATGTTAATATTTTTAATATCCTATTTCTTAGGGGTTACTTTTTTATATAAATATGTGTATGTAATCTTTGTTGTATTAATGAAAAATTAGTTTTTTTCAATATTTTATAACAAAGTGATTGGATCTCTAAACTTGGAAGCACAAGAGGAAATAAAGAGGAGGTGGATCCTTGAGGCACCATTACTCTCCAAAGATTTATTCTACTATAGCATAACCTTTGACACATATCATACATCTCAATCTCTATTTGCATTGTTAAGCTTGTATTTACACCAATATTGGTTCAGTCAAAATTGATTTAGGAAAATTACCTCAAGTTACATCACTTTATACATTAGGTCTTATTAAATTGAGATTTATCTTACCCTACCTTGAGATTACTCCTTAAAATTTGAATAGGCTTTTTATTTCTCACAACAAACTTTTTTCATGTTAACTAGGTGAAATAATCATATCTTTCTAGTGGTTTGACTTTACAGACCTCTCCCAATGAACTCAGATTTAACTCAATTATTCCTATCTTAAATCACTACCCTTCAAGATCAATGAGCTAAATATACCTTCAAAAAAATTTAACTCATCTCCCTTCACTAAAACCACACTACTCACCATCCATGAGTTTTATGGCTTACATTTGTTTGATTTGATCTATAGTGAGAACTATGTGTGGATTGACTGTATTTGACAATGATTATGCACCATTTCTAATCTTTGTGACTTCTAAGGACCAAATTATGGGTTACGTTCAATGCCTAACCTACATTAAAATTCTCATTTGAATCATGGTCTCGAATAACATAACTCAAATCTCATAAATGAAAGTTGGTCATTGTGGGAGTTGTTTTGGCCATGCACAAATTTTTTTATCAAAAATAGTATTTAGTATTATTTCCTAGTTGTTTTCCATTCAATCCGATGTTCAAATCTATGTTAGATCTAAATGTTTCAATATTTTATGTTATAAAGTGATAATACAACATAGTACCACATGCCACTCCTATTCAAACCTAAGGTGTGATATATTTTATTAAAATCTCCTTTCATTAAAGCTTAAATAACAAATTTTCTCAGTATATTCTTAACGAGATGCATAGCCCAAGTGGTCTAAATATTTTTTATAGTGGAAGGAGGTTAATAGGTCAACCCCCTCCCACTCCACTCAAGATTAAACTTTTACTAAAAAAATACCATAGTAGAAATTTATGAAAATCAAAACAAAATGAAAATATTTTTTGTTTCCATTTAAAGGGGAGGCAAAGGGTAATTTTTTTCCACTGAAATTATATTCTATAAAAATATTGTACATTTTAATTTCAAATCTGCACTATTTCTCCATTTTCTAACGATCAAAACATAAAATAAATATTTTTAAATATTAATGGCAATGTTTGGCATTATCGGTGCCTCTAGATCACATTTACAGGGAAAGATATCATGATTGATATATTGAATCTATAACATATCATATTTTACACAATAATTTTTGGACTTCATCACTATATATCATTAGGAAGAAATAAGGTCAAACAATTTTCACTAGACCGTCCCTCTATTATCATTCACCGTGATTTTTAGGTTTAAATCTTGATAGGTCAAAATTCCAAGTATATAGGGAATTTACATCCATGTATTATGTATAATTCCACCTAAGCAAGTACCATTGATTAGATTAATCCTTTTCACATGTTTTCTTAGTACCATGTACCAATCTGATATCATGTACATAAATGTCTCTTTCATGTACCATTGAGTATATCAAAATGATAAGCTTCTTGAACATACTGACGGTTATATAGGAAGGGTACATATGTTGAGAGGTGTGGTATATTAGACTGATGGTTATAGAAAAGTGATCCATCTCCCTTTGTTAATTTGTTCACAATGGTAAAAAATGGCCTATAATTATTTCTTCTAGACTTAGCTTTTAATGGTGAAAACTATGTTGCATGGAAAACAAAGATCAAAACACATTTAGAATTTGAGTAAATTTAGTCCATTTTTAGTGGCACATTCACCCAACTTACCTCTAACACTAATGAATAGAGTAAATTTGACAAGGCAAACTAAAAGGAAAAATTGATTATAATGTCAAGGTATTGGTTGAGGTATGGCCATATATCTATGAGGCTACAATAATTAAAGAAGATCGGGATAAGCTCTAAATAATGTATAAAGCCAAAAATGAAATTATTATTCTCCACCTATAGAGTTAGTTTCACTATCTCAAATTGAAGTTAGGTGAAAAAGTAGATGTTTTTTTAATGTGTTATAAACCTGAGGGCCTTATTCTAAGCATTCAGTGAAAAGTGACAAATACCTCTCTTATACCATTTATCATGAGATCACTACAACCCTCCTATAGAACCTTCATGAATACATTGAGTGTCACAGTTCAAAAACCATCATTTGAAAATTTGGTCAACATGTTGTAACATGGAGATTCCATACATGTAGAAGAAGAATAAAAAGAACATGCTCTTGCTTCTCATTAATAAAAAGGGAATAAACCAATAATATATTTTTAACAACCCTATAAATGAGGTCATCATCAAAATCCACAAGGGAATAAACAAGATAAGGTTAACTCATTTGTGGTATAAAATTCCATGACTAGAAGACAAGATTTTTTCTACAGTTTGAATGACACCTCATAGAAATCATGTCTCTTTGGGTGATGATTCATCCTATCATGTTCAAAGAATTGGTAACATATTTTTACTACTTAGATGACATGACTGTAAAAAATATGATGTCATGTATGTCCCAAGAATCACTAATAATCTTCTTTCAGTCATTTAATTACTTGAACACAACCAAAGGGTTTAATTTAAATATAAATTCAATAAAAAGATATGCCTCCTCGGATATAAGTCAAAAATACAAAAATTATTACATGAACATCTAGATTTAGGAGAATATTACAACTTGCATTTATTCAAAAAAACAATTAGGCAATTATTGCAAATGATTTAGACTCAATTAATTGTGGTACTAAAGATATGGGTATATGAATTTTTGATACCTAGTTGTACTAAGTCATCATAGTATGGTTAGTGGACTTACTCAATTGAAAAATAAATTAGTTATCAACCCTAGTTGTCTATAAGGCAAACAAAATAGATCATCATTTGGAAAAATTACATTTCAAGCTTCTAAAAAATGAGATCTCGTGCATACCAGTCTATGTGGAGTTATGAGAACTAGTGACCACGTGTTTCAGTATTGTTTAGCTATTTATTGATGACTAATAATATACAACGTGGGAATACCATTTAAATACAAAGGATCAAGACTTAATAATTTTATTGTGTTGAAAATCACTTTGGAAATAGAAACTTGTCTTAAAATTAAATATTTATGCTCAAATCAAGGGGGAGAATACACTAGTAAATCTTTTTCAACTTTTTTAAAATAACATGGTATTTTCAAAAAATTACTCCATAACAAAATGGCCTTTTAGAATCACACTATCATGTAAATGGTGTGTTTCATGATTGAGGATTCAGGTTTGGCACGTATATATTGGGAAGAAGTAGTACACAATAGTTTTTTTATTGAATAGGTCACTTCCTACAACTCTTAATGGAGTGACTCCATAAGAATCATGGGCATGGCATAAACCCTTACTATCTCTTCTTCAATTATTTGGATGTAATGCATACATGCATATTACTAGAAATAAGATAATGAAACTAGATAACAAATCCATGCCATACATGTTTTAGGCTATAATGAAGAATCAATGGTTTACAGGCCTATGGATCCAAAAACAAGGAAAATATACATAAGTATGGATGATGAGTTTGATGAGAAAGGTAAATCTAGTTTATCTTCCATACACACCTAATTCAAAAATCAGACCTATAGATAGTTTATAAGGTGATTAAAACATTGATGGTGACAATGATGATTGGGATGAAGGTGATGACCAATCATATATTATATGTCCACCACTTATAAGAATAATTTAACATGTTCTTAAATGGTATACAAGTACAAAATGAAATGTTAAACTGAATGGAAATATAGACACATCACCACTAGACCAAGGACTCTTAGCATGGCTTGATAAGAGGTCAACTTAGCCCTAATGAGCACTATTGTTAAATTAATTGATCCCTCTAAATTTTAGGAATCCTTATTCTCAAAACCTTGGAAGGATGCCATGAATATAAAATATCAATCATTGATGAAATATAACACAATGAAACTTGTGGATCTTCCACTAGGAAAGAAGTAAATAAGTTGTAAATGGGTTTTAAAAATAAATAAAAAGTAGATGGAAATATTGACAAGCACAAGGTATGACTCATAGAAAAAGGGTATGCTAAAAAAGAAGGTAGTGATTATGAGGATACTTTTTATCCCACAACAAGGATTAAGACTATCAGAATGGTATTTTTTATGGATGCACAATTTGGATGGAAGCTACACCAAATGGATTAAAAGTGATTTTATAAAAGGATATCTATAATAATAAGTCTACATGACTCAACTAAAAGGTTTTTAGTAAAGAAGGAAAAGTGTGTAGACTTGTCAAATTATTTTATGGTCTCAAACAAGCTCCCAGAACTTAGTTTATAAAACTTGATGAGCATCTCGTTCAACATGGATTCTAGAGGGTCTATTGGAGAATTATCAATGATGTCATGGTGATGTCATGGAGGTTTCCAAGTGAGTGGATGAAGTGCCTTGATAGTCTAAGTGATAATGACAAAGTGTGCAATGTACTTGTCTTAGTATGCTTGGTTGATCTTTAATTTTGGCTTGATTTTAGATGATCAAGGATGGGTCTAAATTATTGATCATGTGAAATAGGTCCCATAAAAAAATTTCTATCCTTTTACTGCTTTTGTTTATGAGTGGATTTCATTTTGTTGATCATTGTTTTCATCTAGACATTTTGGGTCTAGTGGTAGAAAATCTGAGTAGGAAGTTTGATGACATCATAATTTTTACGTGTGGATGAGTCAAGGGGAGTTGGTCATATGGTTGTGAAAAAATTATTCATAAGTTGTTATGTTCTAAGTCTCAATTCAAGTGATTAATCACAACCAAAGATTCGTGTGTGCAAAGTTGGGCTTCCAAGCATTTTGACAGTGTTTTCTATGTTTAAACAAAGCTGAATAAGCAATTTGGTGACATAATATCTTACACATATGAAATTTTAAAGAGAATATTGATATATGGATGAATTCCCATATGAGATAATATATTATTCACTAAATCTTAGGTCATGTGAATAAACACGATAAAATATATGCAAGTGCAAAGTTGGACTCCCAGGCAGTTTGATAGTGTTTTCCCATACTTAGCCAAATTTACATGTGGCAAGAAAATTTGAGTAGGCATTTTGATGTACTCATATTTTTAATGTGTGGAACTTTTATAATTATTTGATCATATGGTTTTGTTCAATTTTGTGTCTAGTTACTATGCTCTAAGTTTTAGGTCATGCAATGAAGTGCATCAAAAGATATGCATGTGCAAATTTGACCTTCCAGACAGTTCTTGACATAGTTGGATCTATGGCAGAAAAATATGAGTGAGAAGGCATTATATATTACACATGTGATTGTTTCATGAGCTTATTAATACATGTTTGGATTAATCTTTTAAATTAGAACATATGGTCCAAATTTTAAAACATACATTTGAGTGAAGCAAAATATATGAAGGTGCAAAGTTGACCTTACAAATAGGTTACAAAGGTTCCCATAGTCAAATTTGCACAAGGTAAAGATTGATAAACCATGTTTTGTCTAATATGTCAAGAAGCAATGAGATGAGGACAAGTATTTGAAGTTTGATGTTGAGTAGAGGTAAAGGTCAGGCTTCTTCTAAGATCTAACAGTGAGTGGATCTTCATACATATACAAATCAATGGTGCATATTGAGTGAGATGTTTTCAAGGTGTACAATTTTTAAACACATATAAATATTGAGCTACTTATAAGAGATCAATGATGTGTATGTGGTTAAGATTTCAATATTTCATGAGATGAGGTCAACTATTCAAAGTTTAAAATTTGGGTAGTAGCACACTATGATTTAAAGTTCAAAGAAAATCAATGGTACATGTTTAATCTGAGATACAAGGACACAAGATATGTTTTAGGTGTTTGAAGTTTAAATGTGACCATTGCATTTTGAATATTTAAATTTTACAAAGGGAAAAACTAGTGCTCTATTTTTGGTCCATAAATTTTGATCCAAGATAAATTTGAAGGTGCTATAAAAATCAAAGTTGAAGAGGACTCCATGGTGAATCTAGTGAACCTATTTAAAAACTCTGAATATATGTACAAGAGATACAAGGGCCTAATTTAAATGTGTAGCTACTTAAAGGTGACCCATGGATGTTATGGCCAACCTATGTGGATGGTATTGAGTTATGTCTTGATGTGATAGATTCCTTAAAGGCTAAGGCATGCCTATTGAGCAACCAATATGGTGATGTTCATGAATGCTCAATAAATAATGAAACCAAATGTGATGGTTTCTATACTTGTAAGAGGTGTGTGTATCTAAGAGTTATGGATTGAAGGAAAGGGAAAGTGCCTAGTAGATGATTTGATGAGTAGAGCAGTTTAAGGACTATGTGTATGACCTATGGGTTATGTTTATGATGTCAGAATAGTGCTCTTGTAGGTTGAGGATGAGTGAAGAGGTATAGGGTGATCCAAAAGGATGTTTTGGATGCTTTGAGTGTGCAGAGTTGAAGATATATTATATGCTTTTTTTTTCCATCAGATTGGTAGGAAATCAATGTTTATGAGATGTTGTGTTCATAGGTATTATTGTGTGTATTCAACATCTAGGGGGTTGTAGCCTCCTTTCAAGGTGAAGCTTGTTAAAAGTCTAGTTATTGTGGTTGCTTAGCTAGATAAGTGTTATAGCACCTTGTGGGATTGTAGTCTCACTAAATCATAGATGGTAGTTCTTTGGTCAGTTGTAGCTGGTTTAAAAGGGTTCTTGTTATTATAGGATAGTAATCCAATTTTAGGTTTTAGTGAGTTTTCTCCCCCAAGAAATTTTCCCTTATATGTCACGTGTTATGTGCTTGATCTTGCATTGTCTCTATTGTTCATTTATATGAATGATATGTATGTTTCATGAAATGCTTGTGGTAATTGATTAATAAATTGAAAGGATTGAAATTGAAGTTGGATTATCTGGGCTCACTGATTCAGCCCCCCTCTTAGTGATTGTACCTCTAACAGAGTCCATATAATCCAAATATCTACCTAAAATAGAGGGAGGGGAGGATTGTGATTATTTTTGTATACATGGATTATATAGTAACCACTATCAATTCAATGGATATGATTGATGCAATCAATAAATATTAGTTTATTTCAATATGTAGGTCTTGTGTGTCTATTCAAATGTCTTCATTTCACTATGAGAGTCATATGCATTCTTCTTCACTCTAAACCTTAAACCAACATCAAGAGGGAATAAACACTATAAAAATGGGGTAATGGAAAAGGGTTTGGGGTTTTATTTTACCTCAACATCTCATGTGTTGAGATTTATCTACATACCAATACTCCTAAGAAGGATAAAACTTCATTTAGTTCTCCCATGCTATGGTGGTGTGAGTATAATACTAGTGAAATGATATATTTTAGTGATGTATTAGTGTGATTATATGATTGAAAAAATGGTTGATGACCTTATTTTTTTATTTATACCTAATTCAAGTATTCTTGGGTTATAGGGACTTAGAATTGGGAAGAATAGATATTTTCCTCTTGATGTGCAGTTAGATATTCTAGTGATTACAATGATAAAATCCTCTTAGTCATCCTCCCATGAAAAAATGGGTAAAAAAATTGCTTATATAATGGTACTTTTTGTATTTATTCAAATTGGGCTTGTAAACATGTGGAATGACACTTTGAGTTGAATTTTAATTTGGACAATTATCCATTATTAGTAAAATGATGAAATCGATAGTTTAAGATATGACCAACATGTGGGATTGTCCTAAAGGAATAACTTCATCTGAGGTGCGTAGATAGTTAGACTTGAAGTATGAATCAATCAACTTAGAATGAGGAATTTGAATATTTAATATCAAAATCTCCTTAACATATAGAGGATCATCCACATATAAGTAGAGGAAAAATAGTTTTAAACCATGGAATTGAACATAGGTTTAAGTGTGAATAAGGGGTGGTCATAAGTGCGTTATTTTATCATTAAATTTATATTTTAGTTTTTAAATTCTCCCCCCTCCATTTCATTATAGTATTGCAAAAAAATGAAAGTACTAGAGTAAAAGTAAGAGTGTTATACCTGAGCTTACCTGTGAAGAATGGTCTTGAATGTAAATCACATGTTGAATTGTGCTTCATAAAAACCTAAAATAAAACATGTACAAATAAGTCCTTAATTAGGATAAAAATATGAAATTAAAGACGTGAAACTTATATATAAAATAAAAAGGAAAGAATACACTTTTCCATGTATGTGAACTATTGTGTTTTCTAGTGCAAAATTGGTGACTAGAGAGGGTATTGGATATTTCTTTGTTGAAACACTTGGATTGGATTATGCATGCTGAAATCCTCATTGCCAAGATAATTATGATTAAAAACTCAAGATGCACTTGAATTCATCATCAAATAAATAAAATTAGTACATTAGCTTAGAATCCTTGTATGAATACCAATAGACCATTTTGGTACAAAACCAGTGAAAAAAGTTAAATCAACTATTGCAGATAGAATAAGATTCATTTTGGTAAAAAATTGGTGAAATACCTAGTGAAAAATTGGTGGAATAAAATATGAATTGATTTTAGTGTATACAATAGAACTATTTCCTATTGATTTCCATTCATTATGGGGAAACTGGTGAAAAACTAAACAAGTGATCATGTGTCATGCAGATGCCCCCAATCTAATATTTAAGTATATTGATCATGATAACTGATTAATACCAATTGAATATCTACGTAAACCTATGTAAATTATGAAATACATGATACACATGATACTACCAATATGATAAAAATTTGTAATAGTATTGTGTATAAATTTGAAACTATTTTTAGGTAACCACTAGATATATGTGTTATAGACTAGGTATTCATCCAATAATTCTAAAAAGTATTGTTTCTAATTCATGGGATGAAAGTGCACTAATTTGGAGAATAATTTCCTACAACATTATCTTTAGGGTGAGGTATTATTTGAATATAGTTTCTAGGTAAAAATTGAGTATGTATTGTGACCAACTAAGTAAACACTATTTTTTTAATGTTTGTGTAGTGTACTATTATAGCTTAGTCTCTAAGACAAGCTAATGTGTATGCCCCCTCTTTTGAGGTAAGTTGTGAAACTTGTGTAATAACTCAACTCAAAAAATTATTCAAATGATGTAATATAATGATTAAAATCTAGAGTAATAATGATAACATTGGAAATCATGAAATAATACTGGTAATCTGAAAAATATATTAATGTATGATATATGTAAATCCAAGCATACATAATGTCATGTCTAGATAGATGTTAGAAATTAGGCACACTATCATATGTTAAATACTTGACATTGATATATAACATCTTAGGGAATATGAATGATAACCATCATGACATCATAAAACTAAGGAGATCATGATATCCATCATGGCATTGAAAAAATTGAGCAAAACATGGCAAATAAGAGTCATGAAAATGACACACACATGAAGAGTACACTCAAGAGAAATAGAGCACACAAGAAGGTCAAGGGGCCACATATAAGGTACATGTTCAAATTTCACTCACACACATATAAACACACAATGAGGCTTAGAGTCGTAATCAAGGGCATGCTCAAATGACCACAACCTAGAGAAGTCAAATACACATAAAACATGAAGTAAAGAAGGAAAAATGATAAACTTGCATGAATAAGTGAAATTAATATACATAAGTAATTTTTAACATCATCATATATATACAATCATCTATATAATGAGATATAAATGGTAAATTTAATTAAACAAATAATAAATATTCACATAATGCATTACACTATAGTAGGAATAATAGAGATAGTTATAGAATGATAAAAACACGTGTAAAAGATGCCCCTAAAGAATTTATTGTGATGATAACAGGTTTTAGAATGCCTCTGACTATTTTAAATATGATAAATTAGATATTTTGTTCATTAGGATAAGTCTGCTAGAATGGAACAAAGGCACAGTTTGTGACTATTAGAAGTAATGTAGTTTTGCATGTGTAATATTTTTGGGCCTGAGATAGTATTACCACTTATAACTGAATCTAAAAGTGACAACTTGTATGTTCTATAACTCAATCACTTGTGAAACATATTTTGTATAAAACTAGATATAGATAAATGCTACATATATTGAAGCATAAAATCAACTTATGTAAATGAACTACACATGTCATGTATAAGTCTTAATTTTTAGAATTTTTTGAAATATTCTTATTTTTTTATATTTTTATAATAATAGTATGATAAGCAAAAAAGATATGTACAAGGAATAATTCTATTATAATCCCAAATTATCATCAAGTGGATGACTTTTTGTAGGTCATGTACCATTAGGATCATACCAATCTATTTCATTATCAATGTCAAAATTATCAATGTAACCATCATCATAGGAGATCACTAACTTCTTAGGTTATGAATGAAATTGTCAGATGCCATTTTGATCAACTTGTGTATCTATGTATGAAAAACTGACTACACCATAATTTGGAGTCATATTCTAAAAATTGTGTTGTTTTTAAAAAAAATCATCATTTTTAGGTTCTAGATCTTATTCTGAACTAGGGAAGAGTCATATATCACATAGCTTGAGTACTAGGCAAATAAGTAATTTTTGCTTTAACTTATTGACTTGAAGATGTAACCATAAGTTTTTTAGGATGGGCATTGAATTTTTCCTTTATTCATGAATTATATATAAGACTTTAATCCATATAAACCATAGTTGTACCATTATACTTTGTAGGAACATTTTACTTTGGAATTTTTTTCATGAGAAACCCTTTCACAAAGGTGCTTTCTTGTTTATCTTGAATTTTTTGTTGCACTTTGTATAACATTAACTTTTTGATATATTCCATTTATAATTGCTCTTTTTCATCTTATTCTTTTAATAAATTTTATTTCTCTAAATTGTCCTTTTGTATCCATGCTTTCTCTTTTTATTCTTTTTACACTTGTGCTTTAGAACATGCAATCATAATGTGAGTGGATTGATTGATTGATGTATCTATTATATGATCACCACTATTAATTATATTTTGTATTTTTTCCTTCAAAGTCAAACAACTATATGTATGATGCCCATATATTCTATTATATCCACAATAGTATTTTGATATAAGTATAGGGGTCAACTATTGTAAAATGTGATAAAATACAAGACCATGTTATCCAAGATGACTAGTATTATGGTTGATAATGAATTTAAAGATATATTCAAACATTTTTTTCTAGCACTACTCCATGAATCAAATGTATTCAAGAGATTCAAAACATTTGATGAGTTATTCCGTATAATGAGGGATAGAGAATTTAAGTTAATTGTTTAAAAAAAACTAAAGTATACATCAACTCCTATGACTACTTCAACAATGGAGTTTAAAATAAAACTAAATCATAAGGTTAAACTAAGTGATAACAAGAATGAGGTGAATACTATAGTCAATAGAGTGTCACAACTTACAAACTAAATAAAATTAATAGTTGCACCTGTTAGCCAAAATTGGCTACCATAAGTGAGCATCATTTAATACTTGATATCTATACTTCTTTGAAGCTATTATTATCCCTTGAAGATTCTTGTCTTGGTCATAGTTTGTCTTGTCATGGTCAGGAGTGGTGTTTTTCCTAATAGTGGTCAAGATCTCTTGCAAGGTCTAGTTAAAAAGAGTGAATCAAAACCTCTAGTATTGTCATTATTCCCTTCATTAGAGTCTTATGACCTATTTTAGAGATATTAAAGTAAATTTGGAGAATTTAAGGTAATTATGGGTTATTGTTTCATGATTATTTCTAGATCTTCCTTGTGCAAGACTGCATTGTCAAAATATATGAAGGTCTAGGTCAATCAAAACATAGTTTGTTGGGATGACATGGACACACATCAAAGCATTAAATGTGATCTTAGGCCTAATTAGTTTGTAATAGTTTGTATTAACCATCTCAAATGCATTTCATACCTTTGACAATATATTATAAGGCTTGTCAAGTGTATTTAAGACCAAAATGGTGATTTGTACATACAAAAGACACTTTTAAGGCATATTCAACATGGGAAGTGGTAGGATATGGTTAGAGAGGATAAATTTTGGTAGTTACAATGCATGTTTAAGTTTCATCCTTTCCCAAGAGGTAGTTTCAAGAAGGTGTATGCATTTGAGAAGCATATTAGATCTCACTATATTACATTCTCCAAGTCAAATCCATTCTTTAGAAGGTGTTATAGGTCTAAAAAAGTACAAAACATTCTCCATTTCTCCATCAAGTTCTTGGCATGCTTAAGAAGGTAGTTTTGTTGAGGATCATTCATGAAGAAGGGAGCATCTCAGGACCAATTTTGGTAGGTGTTACATGGGTTCCATTTTCACTCTCAAATTATGGCATTTATTTTTAGGAATATCCCTTTTGCTCTATGAAAAATTGTTAAGAGTATGGAGCCTTTAAAATACATGTAAAACCCTACAAGCTTAGTTTTTCCAATTTGAATGGATTTTTGGATTTGATGGATAATATATAAATGGGGTCTAAGAAGATTGAAAACTTCAACACCATTACTATCTCCATGGTATCAAACATGTAAATGATAATAGATGGTAGTGTTGTTGTTTTACACATGATTGGTAGGTCTTGTGAGGATGTGAAGTATTTGAGCGGGAATGGAATATAGCTCACTTAATTTCTAAATCCTTGTTGAAAGTTGGGATAACCCTTAATTATAAATAATTTTTAGAATTTTCAAGAAATTTTATGAGAATTTATCTTGTGCTAACCCAATATACATGCTTTAACGTGGATGAAGGCACAAGTTTGAAGGCATGCAAAAGTCATATTCTGAAGGTCATACAATTCAAGTGAGAATGGAACATCCTTGATAGGCATATGATATAATTTAAGGTCATATAAAAAAAATTTAAAACCCTATAGTATCACTCTTAAATTATGATTACAAGTCACATACCCAAGATCATTGGTCTAATACTTACAATCAAAGCCACGTGTTTAGAGATAACTTATATGTTTTGAGGAATACTTTGACTTTGTAATCAGGAATGGAAGGTTTATGAGGTGAAAAAATATCTTTTATAAATTTAAAAAAAACATATCATCAATGGTTTAAATGAAAGTGAATGTGGACCTATAAGTCTACAAACCTATAGGTCCACAATCTTGATTAAAGATGATCAAAATCTTGCAAAGAAGGGGTTGTTATGAACTTCCTAAGGAAATATTTGCCTCATTAAAATGATAAATTGGTCACATATACTTTATACACTCACCTATATTGAAAAATGGTTTCAAAAAAGGTAAAATGCATGAAAAGATAGCTAAAAGAAGCCTTATCAAGCATAAAACAAACACCTATAGGCTTGCCCATACAAAACATAATGAAAGGTGAAAATTTTGGATTGGTCATGAGGTTGGAGTGGTCATGAGACATGTAAAAAAGTAAATAAAAGTACCATGAAGGTATATATAGGTGGGAAAGTGGGAAAATTCAAGAAGGATGAAGAAGCCTATACAAGCCTAATGGAGACTCAAATGTCTATTTTTAAGAATGTGAAGAGAAAATGAAATGTTTGTATTTAAATTAGGGTTTGGTTGGTAAGGAAAGGTTTTAATTGTCCTAACATAGGTTTTCACAATGTTTTATACCTTGTAAAATCAATAAGACACCAAAATAGAGATCTTTAGGGTCAAAATGGCCAATCTGCCTATAAACCCTCATTGTAGGTTACAACAGGTTTAGACCATTTGAAGAGTAAACTTACTTGAATAAATAATGGTTAATTTTATTATATGTGTTTTAGACCTCATAGAGTCATTTTAAATCAAACAAAAACATTTATATGCCCTCATTTTCTCAAAATACTCTCTTGAGTCACACACATGCTTGGTATGCTCAAGAGGGTTATCTTCCCTACCTATGAAATGGCATGAGGTTTTTCATGGGATTAAATAGATATTTTAGGTGTTAATGAGAATTAACCACTTTAAACTCATGTAATTATTTCATATCCTATACAGCATGAACAATTCTTAAGAAGACTGATCACTTAAAACCTTCCTAAAACACCTCTTGAAGCTCGAGAAGACACAATTTCTTGCTCAAAACTTAAAGGAGATTTTTCATGGGTAAAAATGTTATTATGGGGTGTTATTATGATATATTACCTTCCATTTTATATTATTATTCAAATAATTGAGTACTTGATCTTTATAAATGATAATTAAGAAGATGGAGTGCTTATAAGCTGCCAAGAGACTAAAAATGACTTGATGACTATGTAATTGCCTTTAAATACCTCTTGTGCATTAAATTGACCCTAGAAACATATGAGGGATAGGTGTATCTCTATTTATTACTTTTTATACTAATAACATTGGTATTTGTGGGTGAAAATAGGTCTAATTTAGGCCTAAAATTACATATTTTAATGGTTTTCCATGGAGTTTGACTGAGGGAAGCCTAATAGATCATCTTGAGATTGCCTATAAGCTTTGGAAAACCTTATATGCTGGTTTATATATCTCATATGAGATATAAAAGTTAATTTTTAACTCTATAAATAGGTTCAAATGAGTGAAGAAGAAAATTTCAAGAGTTTCAAGACACCTAAGAGGTCTAGTGACAGTTGAACAAGTGTTAAAGGATCCTAAAGGGTTTAACACACCTGTAACATCAGTATGGAAAGTCCTAGATCATGTAAAAGGTGTAAAATATATGAATTGGTATCTTAAATATATTTATGTGAAAATAATATAACTTTTAAATTTTCAACAAGAAAGAGATCAGTTTCAAATGAAGATGATGAGTCATCAAAATATGAAGCATCTCCTATGTCACCTTTGAAAAGGATATCATCACACCAAGTATCACTTATGAAGAATATATTGTTAAAATATCCTTTGGTAGGTTTTTTAATTTTTAAATTGTTCCATGGGTGCTTACAAACATCATGACTCTCTCAACCTCCCCATTTATTTCTCACCCCTTCTTTCCCCTATATGTATGCCTAAATCTGGCATTGAAAGGATACTCAACTTGAGTATGGTGAAGCGTTTCTCATGTAAAAACTTGTACTTGCCTTTGATATGAATAAAAGTTGGTTTATATCCTTATTGATTCTATAATTAGTGTATATTCCATAGTTAGTTGGTGAATGTTATTAGTAGTGTACTATCTCTCTTTCATTTGTCTTATCTCCTTACCTATTTGTAGGTTGTAGTCATCTTAGCAGGTCATATAGAATTTAGTACATGATCTTACATTGACTAAGTGTGGAGATAGTGTCTCTAATGTGACCTCTTAATCATCCCTTCCTAGTTATTGTCTTGATTTTCACATCTATACTGAAATACTAGTGCTTAAAGGATCAAGTTGAGTTAGTGTGATAGGTTTCGGTTCTTATTCATGTTCTTAGTGAAACATAGTAAAGTGGAGGGTGTTAATTTGGTGCATCACCTCCTTGTTTTATTTAATTTCATTCTAACCATTTTCCCTATTAAATAAGGGTTAGTTGTAGCTTTAAAGTGAAGCATCCAGGGAACTAGCCCTATCTAGAGATTCACCTCATTGATTAGGTCACCCATAGCCTAGAGGTGTCTCCATGCTATCACCTAAGTGAGGAGGCTTGAAAAACATCCTCAAGGGTGAAATAAAGTGTGATAAAAACACCAAAGAGTAAGTTTTAATGATTATCATCATCTCCTCATGTGCTACTAATTTTTTTTCTCAAGTGTAAATTCATAAATGTATTCCCTTCACAAGAGCTCAATCCAAGTAGACCTAGACCAAGGAACTATGATAGAAATGCATATTTTGACTATCATTACATTGTGGGCATTCAACGAACACATGTTTATCATAGATGATAACATTACAAATTTAGGCACTCCTATAAAGGAATATTGATTGTAGTAAAATGGAAATCAAAAATAGAAAATATTTAGTTATCCTTTTCTTAAACACAAGTCAATATAAATTAAAGACACTTAAAAATTAAATTATGCATACAACATGCATCCTCCACCAATGACATATGATCATCCACTAGATACTATCAATAATACACTAAGTTATACTCCATCACATCATCCCATGATTACATTCGATGATAACAAGATAGTTCATAATGACTCAGATTTTTATACATTATTAATATGAGCCTAAATTAAGGAATAAATTATACTTATTGTTACGATTTACAATTTTTCATGTGAGAACATTTGAATGATAAAAATTCTCCAATATATTAGGTACATATGACATTATGTATAAGACACAATAAAAGTATTTAAATGATTTTATGGATAGAGAAACAATACCTTGGGACACACAATATTACCTCTTCAAGTGGGATCATCCATATTAGCCATGCCATTCTTAGTTTTATGGACTAATGGGGCCATTTACATGTTTTTTGGACCCATATATGTAAATACTGCACACAAATCTCTCTAAAATACATTGATGCCTAAAATACATACACTACGACATAGTAGTTATAGTTCCAAGTCTATGATATGAGTATCTGCTAAAATTAGTGATATATCCTCCTCCATCCTCACCACCACCATGATTGGTTTATATAAATATTCATGAGAATTATTTAGAGAGGGTAGATACATCTATTCAAAATAATTATTTAGATATGGTTGATATACATATTTGAGATCATTATTCAAAGAGGTTTGATACACCTATTTAGGAAAATTATGTAGAGAAGGTTGATACAACTATTCAATATGAACATAAAATTTTTATTGTTACACATAAATATGATCCATTTATATATAAGACTATTTAATGTCAATCGCATCAAAAATTTACTCAGAGACCAATAGAGGCCACCATATTCTATAGTACATAGTTAACACAAGTACTTCAATGTGCTCCAAAAAAAAAGAAGTAGTATAACACTTTCGTACTACACAATGGACATACAAAATTCCTTGGCCTTATATAACTATTCATCATACCATAAGTTCTATGAGTAATGATCATAATAGATATGGTAAATAGTATGACTCCCTATTAGATTTTGATCCATCCCTAGTTGATACCTCCCAACCATGATGGAGTCTCCCTCCTTCAATAGATACAAGAATTCCCCATGGTGCTCCAATTGAGGGTATCATTGGTTATATTTTCCAAATTTAAAATATTAAAAAAATTAAAAAAAATCAAATATTCAAAAAATCCAAAATCAAGGCTTGAGCATGACATGATTTCTATTTTACCTTGTTTACATATGTTATTTATCTCATGTTGTTAGATGGAATATTTTATACATACGCACATGCATTTAATGGCATCTAAGTGTTATGCATAACATATAGGTTACACATGGACATACATGTGTTGGTTCTCCCTCTACCCATTTTCCATAGGTTTCACTATTACATGTTATGTCTTTCTATGACATTTGTACCATGTCAAGTTACCTATATTGCTTACACATGCCTTACTAATTACTCAGTTCTTACATGATATGCCTTTATACTACAATGCAACATTGATACATATGGATGGTGTATACTAGTTTCTTGTTCTCTGCTCCATTGATGTTATTACTTTCTTATGCGATAGGTTACTCTATGTTTGAGTATTGGGTGTAGGCTTTGGATTTTATTTATGTGATATCCTTGATGTTCATTTTTTGATAAAATTTTGTGTCCTTTTAAGTGTGGTCCTTGGCTTTATTTTTTGTGATATTTTATGTGTCTTGTGCGTGGCCCTTCACCTATGTGTGACACTAAAAATTGTTCTTATTGAGCTTGATAAAATTTATGGATGCCAAGATCTATATCAAAAACTATTACTATGTAATATTATTCAGTTACACTTCGATGGCATAACTCACGGATACATTTATCTAGACATGAAACTTGCATGCCTTGATTACCATACATTACTATGATGACATATTTTCCACATGATCAAATGATATTACATGATGATATATTTATACATGACATCATAAAATTCACTCTTTTTAAAGATGAGTGACTTACATAATACATTTTACATTGGGTTTTTCATAGAGACATAAGCCTCCATGAGCATAAAATCATAGTAGAATACAAATTTCATAGATTTAGATGGCTTAGATATCATATTAGTTCAGATACATAACCCTCCATGAGAATTCACGTTATAGACACTTAATCATATATTCATACACACTTGGTTGAATATGTATAGACATGTGAACAACATGTTATAGGAATATATTTTTTCACATACATATACATTTTAGATATAGGTTCTCAAATTCAACATATATATGCATAACATTCTATATCAATTGGTAAAAATTTAGGGGGAATGATATTAATTCATGCACATATAAAAAACAACATAATTACATTTGAATGGAAAAGAATTTTCCTTATAATTCATACCTATCATATATCTAGTCATGATGGGGGCATAGACATGGTCAATTCTTTTTTGATCCTGCATTATATTTTACATAGATCAAAACTATAAATCAAACCCTACATACATGGTGGGAGCATGAACATTGTCCATTCACTTTCGATCATGAATTTTTTTTAATGGATTGAAATGGATACAAACATTAAAATCAAATATATAATCCATCTATAGTGGTTGATTCATTTTATTTGAGTGAACCTTGCCTTATGGTTCTCTCATTTACCTATATAGTTATTTATTTGAGTTAACCTAGCCACATGGTTCTTTCTCTTTTTGTTGCATAATTATTTGGGTTCATAAATTGTGTTTTTTTCCTAAATTCATTAGGGTTGGGGTATGTTTCCTTCCCAACCCAAGGTTTTTCATAATTATATAAGTTTGGTACATAATCACCCTTACTCTCCATGTGATTTAACAAGGAATCACAATTCTATAATGATTCAATAATTAATCATCATCTCCAACAAGTTACAAGGGAAACATGATTTCCACCAACACATAAGTGTAATCTAAACCTTAATTTTTTAATTTTAAATTTCAGATTTCACATATGTATATTGACTACTTCATTCTAATTATAGGTTTAAATGGATCAAAGGTGTACCTTTGGATCCATCTCATAAAAATAAAAGTGTGTTTTATACAGTCATGTACATTTTATCCTTTTAGTCTATCAATTTAATTACCATAATTAAAATGGGAGATTTTTATATACTAAAATATGGTCTTTTTTACTTGAAAATGACAACCTTGCCACACATTTACCACACATGTCTTGAGTACTCAAACAAGGTCCTAATTTGTCATTATCTCTCACTTGCATGTTTTCTTAACATCCAATCCTTTAATTGGATATTATACACATATGGGAACCTCATTATTTGTTTAGAATCTACTAAATATCCTACACATACATCTCTAGACTCTTAGTTTAGTCTTTTAGTACATAGCTCAGTTATTCTAAATATAGTTGTTATTGCTAGTCAATAATGACCTACATTGGTTAAAACTGACCTGCTCCCAACAAAAATTATTTTATAAAATCAAACCCATCCTTAGGTTTAGCTGATAATACTAACATTTTTTTGGCATGAGTAATTATTCATATCCATATATAAACAAAACAAGTTATCATTCAAAAGGACTTAACACTTATATGTTAAACATATATACATTATTTAACATTGAGCAAATCTACCTTATTCTTCTCAATTTACATATCTATCACTAAGTTAAATCAAAATTAAAGTCTAAATAACTCAAAATATAATTAAAATCAATCATTTTCAAGTACCAAATCCATTCATTAGTTGCATACACAAAAAAGGAGCACATTTTCACAATCAGACTAGGTGGGAAAACTACGTATGGGTTGATTTATATCCTTGAGTATTGGATATGTAGGTAGTGGTCAACCATCAGGATAAAATGATTTGGGTTAGCTTAGCCCATTATATATTCCCCATTTATGTATGTTTCTATCCCTCACAAGCACATATAGGTTTTTAAGGTAAAAGAGGTTGATATTTTAATCTATGCATATCATAAAGGTTCAATATTGAAAACACATAGTAATCAAATACAGTCTAGGAAACTATATAGTCATTATTCCATATTTATCTGTAGGTCAGTATAAACTAGAGAGATTGGCCCTATCTTTTGGAAGTGACCCAACATAGACATCAAATTAGTTCTAAAACCAAACAAACCAAAGGCCTACTTATCTTTGAATTTCACTTCCATAATAAAATCATAGTTAGACATTTAACTAGAAAAGATATGTATCATGATCTCTTTAGTAATTTATATATTTAGCATATGCCCTTGTCAAATCAAAATAATCAATCTAAGTATTTTACATTCAGATGTATGCTTGAATGTCATTTCTATTGATCTAAATTATGTTTCAAAGTTATATCCTATTTATATTAATCTCACCTATTAATCCAAATTAGGGTAAAATAACAACATGCATAGTATACTAAAAAGAGTAACATTCATGGTATATATCATGGCACCAAGTATATGATATCACATAGTATAGTCAATCATTTAACCACGTAACCTAGATAAAACCATCAAACAAAGAAAAGTGACAAAGATAAATCAAGCAATAAATTTCAAAAATGTAACACACCGTGATGACTAAAATATAATCTATAATCAACATAAAATAAAAAATTACAAGTAACATGCATAACACGTATATACAAGTAATCAAGCACTCATAAGTAAAACAAGATAGCATGCAATGTAATGTTCACATGAAGCATCATAATATATCCATGTAACTATGAATGTAATATGTAAGATAGAAAAATATATGTATAAAAAATTATATGAATATGGAAAGTAGGAAGGATACTATCATAAACATAATGAAAAATTCCCCTAGTATAAGCATGCACCCAATGGAAGGATGGCCCAAGGTGTAAGCTCTAAAAAAATATAAATTAGCTATAAATTTGTGATCATACATAACATGTATATCATACATATAACTCAAATAATACCATTATAATCACATTCATAACACATATATGCAAACCTCTAGTATAGGTAGGTAAGAAATGATATGTAACCATGTGTAACTATGTAACTACAAAGATAAAGGAAAACATTTTTTGTATTTTTTTATTTTATAATTTTGAGAATAATTAAACTAAACAAGAATAAATCCAAGAGGAGAAAATAATGATCAATAAATCAAGATGCATGCCAAGAGGTGAAGGTAAGAGTAAATATGAAATTAACCAAAGGGGAAAAAAAAGAAGTAAGAAGGGGATGATTCCTACTAGCCTAAAAATTCCATTAGAACTTAATGTGCACTAGGGAAGAAGGAATGTGTGTGTGTGTGTGTGTGTGTGTGTGTGTGTGTGTGTGTGTGTGTGTGTGTGTGTGTGTGTGTGTGTGTGTGTGTGTGTGTGTGTGTGTGTGTGTGTGTGTGTGTGTGTGTGTGTGTGTGTGTTGTCATCATTTGGAATCCTACACAATATTTTAGAATAGGAAATAGTAATCAAATGGTAAGGGCCAAATCAATAAAAACCAAGGTGTAAGAGGAAATACAATGCCAACTAGAATAATGAAAGAAGAAGGTAACTTCAAAATAAATAAAGAACATAAATTTAAAACCTATAAGAACATGAAGCAACAAGAAAATCAAGGGAGGATAGAAATTAAAAGCTATAAGGAAGCATGAAAAACCCAAAATCCATATATAAAACTAGAGAAGAAGGATCATGATAAGTATAGAAAATAGAGGAAAGAATAAAAATAATTTATGTATGGTATATTTTTTTGTTGAAGTGCATGAAATAGGACATGAATTTTAACCAATAATCTTATCTAAATTTCAATCATATGCATAATAAGCCACCCATTCCTCTTCATGATCAGGATCTAATGATCTCATGGACTAAGAATGTGAGGAGATACATTTGTCACTAGAATCATATGAAATGTAGTCATAATTTTGAAGTTTATGAGATAGGACATAAATTTTAACTAATAATCATATCTAAATTTCAATCATATACATAATAGGCCACCCATTCCTCTTCATGATCAGGATTTGAGGATCTCGTGGACTAAGAATGTGAGGAGCTACATTTATCACTAGAAGCATATGAAATGTAGTCATTATTTGTATAGTAACTTGAATCATCACCCCTATTTGTATATGAAATATATCATGATTTGTGGAGCAACTTGAATCATCATCACTAGGAGTGTTATTGTGGTAGTGGATGTAATAGCTAATTTATTCTCTTGAAAAGCAATTTTTTAGAACATCTAGAGGAAACCTTATTAGGTGCCTTATCTTGAATTATAATACCCCACATGAATTAAAATATTTTCCTACTAATTTGAGGCATTAACTAAGTAAAATATCTCATGATAGTGAAGAATTTTGAATTTATGTTTCCCTCTTTGATGTTAATGGATTAATGCTTGCTAATTATTTAAGAAGGATTAATTAAATAAAAAATTGCACACCTTAAACATATATTTATTTATTTTTATAAAATTGATAATAATTTTAAAAATATTTAAAAGATTCATATGCTTCCTAGAAAGACTATGAGCCCTATCTAGTAGGCTTTCTAGGAAACCTACAACCCTTAGGGTCCTAGCCTAGTTGGTAGGCCTGACCCACTTGATTGATTGTTTTAGAAGTTGTGTAAGAGAATTAATTGTGTGTTATAATCCTATGTTGGCATGTAAGTGAATTAATTATTATGTAAAGCATGTTGCTTGTAAGAAATCCTTAAGTGTACAAGAAAATTGGGTCCTTTTATGACATGACTATGACCTTTATAAAGAGGGTACCTCCATTCATTTAATGAATGTTTTAAGGAAGAGTAATTTGAATCTCTTTTTATTTCATAATTTTGGTCATTGTTAGGGGTTCATTATTTTGGAGTGGAAGTAAAATATTTTTGGAATGAGGAGGAGATCTTCATGGAGCTTGGCGAGATTTTTGAATACACAGCAAGTGGAAGAGATGATGTAGTTATTATTAAAGTACATCTTGAGTAGAAAAAAGAGTTAGTTAATCAAATGATGAAGATGAGAAGTTGAATTATTTATTGTTGTGTTCTTTAACTCTCTATTCTCTCCTTTCTATACCTCTCTCACTTTAATAAAAGGTAATAAAACTTAACATGGATAATCTTCTATTGTTAAACTATATAAATGATGCATTGTTATGTCCTCACTCAATTTATCTTTTACATAAGTACAAAGGTTTATCTTGTTAATAATAGGTAAATGTTTTTTTTTCCTAGGAAAATTGTCTAACTTCATATTAATAAAAATGTGAATTACATTTCGTAGATGCATCAACATTCAATGGAAAAAAATATAGAAAGGGAGAACCACACAACCCACACCTAAAAAGTGTAGGTGGGGGCGGGGGGACACAATAAAGATCATTCTAAAACAACAAGGAAAGAGAAAAAAATCCAAAAAACAACACAACTCATAATAAAATGAGTAATTATCACCACTTGGCACCTAGTGCCAAGTCAAAAAAGAAAGCCAAAAATGATTAATCATACATCCCATGCTAAAAAAGGGAGTAATGAGAAAAGAACAATTAAGAATACAAACACAAGAAGGATTAAATGTGTAGAGTGTCCCAATCATATAAAAGAGAGAAAAAACCCAAATGAAAATGATATGAAACCAGACCTACCTCCATAAATTACAATAGGAAGGAAGTATTGATAGTGAAAAACCAGTGCCAAAAAATGGAGGTAAATAAATGAAAAGAACAAAGCCTCCATCCAACCCACCAGTCAATTGAATTGAGGCATAGGTTCAAAATTAGGACCTACATAACACTAACTGATGCCTAATCCTGCAATGTTAGACCTGAGTTATAATCTTCTAGAACTAATATGGTGTATGTTTTAAGACATACATTATCACTATATTCATTTATGACCCATAGTGTTGGTTCTAATCCCAACCCCTCTTTAGAAAGTGTATATGTTTCCACATTAAGTTCCCTAAAGACATGTCTGAAAGAGATATCCTTGAAGGTAAGAAACATCTAAAAGGTAGATTTGAAAATAGGGATTAAGCTCAAAGTATCAAAATTAGAATCCCCCTTAAACCAATTGAGAACCACCATAGAGTCCCCAAATATATGTAAATTTGCCACATTGCTCATCCTAGTAAGACTAAGGAGAATCTTCAATGCCATTAGTTTAGCAAAATTATTAGTGCCAAAGCCCAACCTAGTCTTGAAATAATGTATTGCTTGGAATTTAGATAAAGGAATCCACCAGAACCATAAATGACATTAGCACCTTGACAAGCCCTGTCAAAGTAGCCCCAAGCAGTAGAAGAATCTATAGGTGGGTGGATAAGACAACATTGTTTTTGGATACTTAGACATATTTTAAAGTGTCTGAATATAAGCTAAATCTAAGAGAGACATTAAAAGGTGGGGATATTATGGCCTTCAAATATAGAATCATTTTATACAAGCCAAATACCCCAAGAATCGATCAAAGGTAAAGCCTTGTAGTATTTTAGATCAAGTTGCTTAATCCATTTTTTGAAGCAATTAGTAACCAAGTGTCCATGACAAACATCTGTTACCCCAATAGAATTTTACAACTCCTCCCAAATCTTGAAAACATATGGAAAAGTGACTAGAATATGGGTCATGGTCTCTAGAGCATGAAATCAAAGGTTGCATCTCCTCGATCCATGCCAATTCCTATTTTGAAGAACTTCCTAGGTGAGTTCCTTATTACATAAGGCAAGCCACATGAATTTTTTAATTTTTTTATGTGCCTTTATTTACCATAATTTCTTCTACCACCATGATCTCTTATCAGTAATCACATTGGGAAAATTAGAAAGATAACCAAGGTGGACAGAGTAAACCCCAAGTTTAGGGTTCAAGGACCAAACCAACTCATCATCCTTATAAGAAAATATGATATGGATCCATTGTAATTTATGCACATAATCATCCCATCTCAACCTGACCTCCCTAAAATGCCCAACATATCAGCACTTTTTCTTCCTTGACACCATTAATTAGTAAGTAATGGATCTACCACTTGGTTTAAGTAAGTGATACCTAGACTATCCATAATCTCCATCAATTCCACTAGCAATATGTAATCAGTACCAAAACCAACCCATGGTTCCATACCCACTTTGACTTTGGTACTTGATCACACCTTCCATAAAATCCATTTACCAATGATAGAGAAGGATAGAACTATAGATTTACAATTAATAGAGGCATTGTGACAAGTTTTGTTGGGGTTGTGAATCCACTCTTCCACAGTAAGTGGTTCAATGTATTTTTGAATAATGATTTGTTACTATAACACATTCTTAGTCTTAATGGAATGTAGTCCTTCTTATGCATCCCCTGTAACATCATGAATTTGACACACATGTAAGAAACAAAATTGCTCCTTAGAGATGAATGCAGATAATAATCCTTTTATCCAAGTGGATATGATTTTATCAATGATTTTGTAAATACTATAACATAATGAGATAGGCCTAAAGTCATCAAAAGAGTTAGGATTATTGGGATTAAGAGAAATGAAGGTAGAGTTGAAACTCCCAAGAATCTTGCCTATGTTTTTAGTCTCCTTTATGACCCTTAATAGGTCTTCACCAACCAAATAAAAAAATAACTAAATTTTTTGATGGAATAGCCATCTGACCTTGGACTTTTGTCTTTTTGAAAGGTAGAAATAGCCTTTAATAACTCCTCCTTGGTTATAATAGACCGAAACCTCTCATTATCAACATCAGTGACAAAACTTGGAAAGAGGGTAGCTATCCTGATAATTTATACAATGTTCACTTGAGTTGGATCCTAATATAATTAGTGAAAATGAAAAACTCTAATATCAACAATATCATGGAAATCTCTCATTATGAAACCATCAGATTTGGGCATTTACCAAATAATGTTCTTGTTTTCACAGTTCTTATTAAAGTTTTGGAAGTATTTTGTATTTTTGTCACCATTTTCTAGCTAAAGAGCCCTACTTTTGAGTCTCCATTATGCTTCAATATCAGTGAGCAATTGTCTCAACTTCACCTCCAATGATTTGAGCCTATCTTTAGAAACCTCATCAAATTCTTGATCAAGAGCCTAAAAATATAAATTAGTAATATGATTTTCCAGTAGTGATGTTTCCAAATCATCTTCCTTAGGTTTTTTGATAGCCCATGTAGTAGTTGCAAGTTTCACTCTTTTAAGGTTAGAGGAAAATTGTAGGCTTATTGATTTAGATGATTGAGGATTGAAGGCAACCCACTCCTTTCCAACCAAATTTTTTAAATCTTGATTCTTCAACTAGCAAGGATTGAATTTAAATGGACTTGGTGTATTTTGATTCCCTTAGTCAATCTGCATCAATGTAGGTGAATGATCAGAATCACCACCAATAGCAACCCAAGATCTGATATTATTAGAATCTATCAAAAGTGGATGTGATACTAAGAATTTTTTGATATTCTTAGCCACACTATGTATCCTAGTTCTCATATTCTACCAAGTAGGAACCAATTTAACTGGTTCCAAGTCCACCAAGTTTGAATCCACATTTTTTTGTAAAAAGTAATCAGCCAAAGGATCCACTCTCATAGCTTCACCCCAAACCTCCTCATGCTTGGTGGTGATATTAAGATCACCCCCAATAATAAGATTTATAGTAGATAAAAAGTGTTGTTTAAAAAAATCATCCTAGTATGCTAATCTCTCCATGTAGGGGCCATAGATATTCAAGATGGAGAAGGATTTCCCAATCTCCATAGAGTGTATTTCTATCCCAATACTAGAATGAAAGAAAAAATAAATTTTCAGCCTCAAGGTTTTAGTTCTCTAGCCTAAAATTAATCGACCAGCACTTCTTATGGATTCAATAGCTAAAAAGGACCAATCCTTTAAATTCTAGAAATGCCTTCAATGACTTTACTACCTTCTCCCTTGGTCTCCTGTAATAAAATCATATATGGTTTATGAACATGTATCAAACACTTTAAAGCCATTTTTTTAGGGACTGCTCAACCCTCAAATATTTAGAGAAATAATCATCATATTAACCAATATTTAGGGTTGTACCTACTCCAAGGGCCCCTATGATAGTTTTTGTAATCCCTATTTAATTTCTTGATCTGATGTGTTCTTGGCTTGTGAAAACCTGGAAGGATGACCAACTTGAGATTGAGAGCATGAAAGGTTCTTAAGAATCCCTAAACCACCTTCAATATGATATGTTTTATAATCAACAACATCCTTATATGACCTCAAATTATAATGCAATTGGCTAGGGGTGAAGAGGGACTTCATAAAGATCGAATCAGAAGAAATCCTCTTGTGCTAAATATTTTGTCTTGACTTGAATAAAAGAGTAGGCTCACCTTGAGTGGAAATTCCCCCAAGTGTTTGTGTGGACTCTCTGTCTCACCCATGTGTGATGGCAATGCCCCAAAAAGAATAGAGTCTACCAAAAATCTTACCTTCTATATATGTGCCAAAGGGCTCTTTTTAGCTATTTCAAAATCAAGAGATACAATTTCCTCCATCAAATTAATGTTGACATAGTATAAAAAACTTGAAAAAGAGGGAGTTCATTAATATTTGGATCTGGTAGCAACACATCCTAATGTTCAACCTTCAAAATATTGTCCATCCCTAATCTACAAGTGTGTGAGCCATTAAGAATCAATGAGATATCCTCGCTTATAGGAAAATTTAAAATGTCTCTCATAGAAGGCTACTGAGCACTCAAGGGGAATCCATTCATACCCTTAGTCAAGGATAGACTCTTAATTTTTGCATTTTGTGAAGGTGCTAAAGTCCCATTGCTGCTAGCATATTTCTCACATTCTACCTAATAATTTGGACAATTTTTCTTTCTATATTCTTTGGAAGAGAAACCATGAGAATAGTCATTGGAAATATGACCATAATCATGGCACCTGACACATCTAAATGGCATTCCCACATAATCCAATGTTTGAGTATGAATCTAGGAGCCAAATTATAGAATAATACTCTCCTCCAATCCACTTGACAAATTAATGTCAACCAAGATTTTAGCCACTATTCTAGATGTATATTTGAGGAAACTATTATCTACCTCAAGGAAATTACCAATGTTATCCCCAATGGCTTTAAATACTTCTTAATTCCAAAATTCTAGTGGTAGACCTAATAATTTAACCCATATTGGCTGAGTTGTGGATTTTTCCAACTGAGGATCAAAAACAGGTGTCCACCTCTTTAAATAAAGTGTTGTTGTACCCAAAAACCATCTATGTTTTCATATGAGAGTAACATCATGATTGGATTTGAAAATAAAATCCATCTAGCATCTAATGAGGATATGTGAAATAGGAGAGTATCCTATAATGGGGGTCCAGAATTGGTTTATCCATCGGTCTAAATTATAAGCCAAAATTCTCCACCTAAAGAAACACCTAGTTATAATAGTCTTTTCCATCTCAATAACATGTTCCATATGGACATCATCACCAAGTACCAATTAGACTAGTTTCCACCTTAGTTTAATGCATCTTTTCCCTTTCCTACCAATGGACTTTAGTGGAAGATCTTGATTCCTAATCATCTTCAGGGTATGTCTAGAGTGCCTATAAAAGTGCCTAATCTATGTATGTTGGTGAAAATCCCCTGCCATAAAATTAGGATTGATAATGATGATAGAAGAGAAATCAAGATATTTAAGTTATTGAGTAAGCAAGTCTCCTTTGGCCAAAGAAAAATCCATTGGTAGTCTATAATCAGTGGAACCCCCTTCTAATTTTGAGTTCCAAGGAGAATTAGTTGTCCCCTGGGAAGAGATAAAGTTGGCACCATGGTTGTCTGCATTGTCTTGAAAGTGTACATTAGGTTCTTGATAAATAATGTGATCCCCCTTCATAACATTGGGTGAGATAGATCCAATCCTAGAGGGCAGTGTGTTTCCCCAAATACCATTAGATAAGATGGACCTCATAGCATGTGGATCTATCAAATAGTCCACTACAGGCCAATAGAAGATAAAGTAAAAAAGAAAAGCTAAAGACTAATAGCATCCAACCTCAACATCAATCTCAATAGACTCCATGTGCCTATCCACCAAGATTTCACCCTCTACTCCCTATGGAAACCAAGAAAATTCTATGAAAGAATGAAAAGGTGAAACTCTTGTAGTCCCTATCCCTAGGGTCAATGTCTTGAATATGGTCACAAAGATTTACACCAAATATCCTTAAAATAATGATTCAACATGAGGATATGGTCACATTAATGAAATGGATTTATTGAGCCAAAACAGTGCAATAAATTAGACACATTTTGTCAAATAGTTTCCATGCATCCACAATACACAAAAAACCAATGGAATCTTATGACTGACGATCAATCCCTAACTAGATGCATAGATAACCTACCATTTATGCATCTCTTAGAAGCCAAAATACACATATGACACCCTGGTAAGCATGAAGATTTTAGCAAAACTCCAAATGTCATTGAAAAATGAATCCTCTTGATCCAATGTTGTGAAATATATATGTTCACCATTATTGGAAGTTATTGGTGTACCTTTTTCTTTGTGCATAGATCTTGTCTACCATTGCCCTGCACCATTTCCTTTCATATTGTACTTCTTGCATGAAAAATCTCATATATCTTTAGGGATTCGTTGACCAAGGGTTCATCGATGGGGGTCAATAAGTCCACAATTCTATTGGAGAATAGGTTAATGTTAAAAACTAATAAACTCATAATATCTCTCCCCCTAAGTGGTTTCATGAATAAGTTAAATGGAAAATGCATTGTTTCTAAAATGTTTAGTTTATTGTGTTGTTACTCTTTTGATATAATGGTATTTGTTTAAGAAATGAATGTCCTCCTTCCCTTATGAAGTATAAATTATTCCTTGTTGAGAATATTGATATTTCTCTCATTTCCTTTCCTTTAATTTTAGATGAAATAAATATTATAAATGGAAGTTGTTCATTTGGATTTGTGTGTTGTTTTTTTTGGAAGAAAATGTTCTCTCCTCATCTCACACTCAAGTAGTAAAGAAAAATTGTTTGCATTTTATTATAAATAAAATATGTTATCCCTTCCTTACATCCTCCCTCTCTCATTGAGACGTGAATATTAAAAAATGAATGAGAGTGAAATGGTTTGTTTTATGTTGTATCTTTTATAAAGGAAATGTGTATATTGCATTGTTTGAAATGATCAATTTCCTACCCTATCTTATTTGTATTGAAGGAAATGTTTTATACATAATTCTAATTGTAACAATATATTCCTCCCTTTTTTCTATTCTCTCATTTTGGAACACAAAAATTAAAACTAGAAGATGAAAATTATTTCTATTAAAATAATTACCATATTAAATGTGATAACTATGTGTTATAGTCCATGGATATATTTTGAATGTGTGTGTGTCTATATATATATATATATATATATATATATATATATATATATATATATATATATATATATATATATATATAACACATGTATACAAAATAAAATAAAAGTTGTAAATTAAAAAAATCAAATTTAAAAACAAAAAACAAAAAAGGGGAGTGGGTTTATAAACAAAAATAAAATAATAAGGGTTGGGAGGGTGAGGTACTTGAGCCAACCCTACCCACATCCCATTATGTAAAGGGGTAGGGTTCATGTCAGTTAATGCACCCCACCCCCACTATTCCTATGAACATAGGACATGCAAGAATGATAATGTCATCCCTATAGGCCTCTCTACAACATAGGCTACAACCCATCCAAGAAATGGACACGACTTGTGTCCAATAACCTATTTATATTCCTTTTAAAATAAAATAATAAAATGAGTTTTATTTGCATGTAAATAATTATTACACACACACACACACACACACACACACATATAATGTATATGTGTTGTTTAATATATAAATGATTATTTAAATAAATTTGTGTAAATTAACATTGCACATATAATTAATATATGCATCAAAAATTATAATGGATTCCAAGTTTGTGATGTTTCCTCTTGAGTTCCTCCTTTCCAAACTTCCACCAAATTTGTAAAACAAAAATGGGAGAAATGAGGATAAAATATTTTGAGTTTGACTTTTTATCTTACCATAAATATATTAAGGCAAATTTTGAAACCTTATATCTTGTTGGTGGTCCATCTAGCACACCAAATTTAAGTTGGGGTGATGACTTACCCTACCTCTTTTAAAAGGAAAGGATTCAATCCTTTCCATAAGGTTTATTTCTATCAAGTCTTAGTGCATATTTTCTTCCTCCGCTATTCTTACTCCACCATGAACATACCTAGGACAAAATTTATTAGGGGTTTTAGGAAAGTCATGTATGAGTCCTAGAATATTCATAAGATAACTACCTCCTCCTAGCTAAGCAACATTAGCCATTGGTGGTTCTGAGGAGCAATAAAAGTGTTAATGAAAGTGACACTAGAAGTAGGGGAACTCCTAGTTAAATAGATTTTTCTAGTTTTAGAACTTCCTTTATATTTTATCTTTAAGTATTCTACTATTTTCTAGTTTTAAAACCTATAATATCTCAATCTAAGCATGGTCCTTGAAGTGTTAAAGCTGGCACCTCCTTCTAGTGACAATTTTTTGGTGGTCTGTTTGGCACACAAACTTGTAGGTATTATGATGACTCACCCTACCTCCTAAACAGAAAGGTTTCAATCCTTTCCTAAATGTTTTTTCTATTGGGTCTCGGTGTACTGATTTCACTCAGTTGATCATTGTGGATTATTCTGATTCAAGGGGCCTTTACCAATTTAAATTTGAAATAATTATTAAATGAAGCTTATACTAACTTAATAAAAAGAATTAACTCACTCATGTTTAACAGTAAATTTCTCCCTAACTATTAATTACCATTTATCTATTAGATTCAATAATGCTTCAATGATGATAACAAAATTTCATGCAATTGAAATAAATTTTGAAAGCACTGATTGTAGTTTAAAATATTCTAAAAATAGAGTAATAAATTATAAAAAAAAAATTCAAAAGATAGAGGGCATGGAGAAATAAAATATGATCTTTATTTTTATAGGACATAGAAATGATCTTATTAACTAGACAAATCCTTTGTAGAAACCAATATTTGCATGACTAGCATAGCACAATAAGAAAACAAATATAGTGCAAGAGTTTGAGGACAATATTAACTATGTAAATAGAGGGAAACAAATCCACTATATACATGTGTAGACAATGAATATTATCTCACAAAAATTTCAAATAGGAGGTTAATCATGAAGTATCACTAAGATTCATCACATAGGTGGAAACAAACATATGTCCTAATAGTAGCAACTCATACAAAAGGAAAAAGACTAACTCAAAAGCATGAAAATGCATAAGTAAAAGGGATAAAATCTACTTGACATCATGTCTATCTATCTCTATTCTATCAATTGATAAAATAGCCACCCTATTCAATCGAAGAGATGGTCTTTTATAAGAAAATTCCAATCCTTGGGCCATTCCTTAGACAACCACCAAATGGTTGAAATAATTTAATGGGATAAATCTATTTGAAATTTAAATTGATCCAATTATCTCTCAATCCCAAGGTAATAAATGTTGGGGGCCATGCTAACTAAATTCAAATTAAATTCAAGGTGGCTGAGTGTTATTAAAATTATATGGAGTCTTTAGTCATCCATAATTTATGTAGTAATGACCATGCCTTGTTAAGGTAATATTTTATCCTTTGCACTCCATTTTTCTATATCCTTATGAGCACACCATGTCTAAATTTAATGTCATCACCCTTTTGGCATTGAGTTATGTGTTTATGATCAATTTTCCATTAAGAGGTTCTTCTTTAATTTGGCATTGTAGGTTAGATTAGATGCACAATTTGTTTATAGGATTTGATAGTTTTGATGGGTGAGATGACCATTAAAATTAATATTATCAATGTTGACAAGGATGTTATAATCACCTAAAAATCACATTTGAGTGCTGAGAGTACTACTTGAGACCACATATCCCTAACTTATCCCTAAACCTATGTTAGGGCCTATTTTTACACTTATCTAGCCTTCATGTAGGCCACATACATCCCTAGATATCCCTAAAATCAATACCAAACCCTCATCTTGACATCCTAGCCTTTAGTTCCTCAAGTTCTTCCACCTGGAAACTAGGTCCATACTAGGAATAGTAACACCACATGGTGCTAGTGTCCCAAATTTTTGTGCTAGTGTCATTTCCCTCTTTTTTTCTACCAATGTATATATTTTTTAAATCTAAGACCACTTAGGGTCAGCTTAAACCTCTTTTAATACCCACACAAGCACCAAAATAATATATATACATTAATTTTATCCCTCTAACCACTAGATGAAAATTAGATGCAAATTACACATACAAACTTAGAATAAGTTATGCACAACCAAGGTTATCAATCCCTATTCTACCCTAATTTTGCATATAACCATCTACAACATTATTAAGATCATATTACTTAGTTTTCCAGTCTCAACCACATTCCAAGCACTCAAATAAACATTCATACTAGCTTCATATGCTCTTGCACAAACACTTAGGTGGGGATAACTACATCAAGCTTGATCCCTCTTTAGATTATTGGTATGTAGGTAACTCTCATCATAGCAGGGTGTTGAGGATGTCTGGCCTACACCTCTAACAACACACTTTACTAATTCTATCAACCAAATTCCCTAGCAATAGGGAGGATTAGGGTTTTCACATAAAATCAATCGAAATAGGTCATCTACAAAGATATAAAACTTGTGCATGTAGGAATAGGCTTGATAGACCCAGACACAAGTACATTTAGAAGCTCAAAATAATTCTACATAGAGGAAAATACCACCAAAATAGGGATTTTAATGCCACATGGTTCTACTATCCAATTAGGGTGCTACTATCCAAGAAGATTTTTAACACCTACATCCTGTTTGTGACACTCATACTAGCCTCTATCTTAGTTTTTAGTCTCCAGATCTCTCATTTTAGTCCTTTTCTACTTAAGTACTTATTTAAATTATTTATTTCTATTTAAAAAAATGTCAAATTAAGTCAATTATATTAAATATTAATTGTTGTATTTAATACATATTTCTACCTTGATATAATATACTTAGCCCCCTTAACAACATAGGATTTAAAAACACTAATTCATAAACTGTTAAAACATTTGGTGAACCCAGCTTTGAATATTATAGAAACCCTAACCCTAAATAACCCTAGGGTTTATGTTTCCAACTTTCTAAGGCCCACACTCAGATTTCAAATCCCTGTATTTTCTTATTTGTATTTCATATAATCATGCCAATAATGACAAATGAAGTTTATCAATTTTTAATACAAATTTCTATATCATCCTTTGCATCCTCATTTCCTTTTATTTTGAATGAATTAAAATATTACATAAACACATATGCACATGATGCTTTATATCAGTTAAATTATATGTCATATTTCATTTTATCTCTAGCATGTTATTTTTCTCTTGTTTTAAATTCAATTAAGAAATAAATCCTTACATACATAGATGATCAATTAAAATATAGTTCATTAGACTTAATCCATAAATTTAATACCCTAAAAATAATGTTTCAAGTTTTAATGTCATATCCTATGCACAAGAAAGAATCTCCTTCTCCTCCTCATCTCTATGAAGGTGATAGTTACTTTACCTCTAGCCAGATCTATGTTATCACTCTTCCATGAGATGACATAGCCTATACTATTGTTACTAAATCCCATACTCATCCTATCCATGCCTCTACCTCTCCCCTATAGGGTGTGTGCCTACATGTTCAATCAAAATCAACCAGGGTTTGTACTTGTGGGACTCTAAGGGATCAAATTATCAGTATGAATAAGCTAATATCAAAATTAGTTATTAAGTGAAAAGGTCACATTATTTCCAAATCAAATTACATGTAAATTTTTTTCTAGATATGCTAGTGTTCATCATGTATATGCATCTTCAACTAAAAAAGTTGTTCCTAACACTCTTTCCTATCCAAATCATAAAGTACAAGATTAACAATAAAATCAAGATCAAGGTAATACACAATATGGGAATCATGACATCTCCCCCAACTTAACAATGAAAATCTTATTATCAATAATGATGATATTTTATAGATTTTTATAAATACACTTTGGGAATAGCCCCATGATCATGCATAGATTTTACAAGCCATAATGGAAATAAAGAACAAATCAAATAATGGTCAATATTCTACTCCCTTAGATAACAATATTATTACACCTACATTAAGGGCAACTCATTTTGTACAACAACCCATTTTAACTTGACAACCTTCAATTATAGTTATACCTCCTATGGCTAGTTCCTCCTTTCCATATGTGCAATCCTTTATGCATATGATTCATTCTCTATAGGCTAAGGTGTTACATCTTGAGCAGGGAGCTACTAGGCCATCACATGCCTTGAATTATCATGTTATTTTACATACACCTTTGGTACATCACATAGTGGCAACTCCTTTTCCATCCATATTCATGGCACCTAAGCTTACATTGTATGATGGTAAGGGTGACCCAAAGGACTACATGTCTAATGATTGGCTCCTCACTAATTTACTCCCATGTAGTCTAAAGGACTATGCCTTACAATGGTTTTATGATCTTCTGAATTGATTTATCACTACATTTGATCCATTGGAAAATATGTTTTTAGCACACTTCTCAATTAACATCAGTGATAAGATCTCATATGCTCAAGTAGCAAAAATTGAAGCAAAAATACAATGAGCTTAATTCAAAATATGTCTTGAAATATAAAACTATATTGGTAAAGATGACTAGCCTCATGTCAGATAGAGTGCTCCAAGAAATATTAAAATAGAGCCTACTACCAACACTGCATGAAGCTGTCTTGTTCAAGATGTTTCCAACCTTCATAGATTTATGATAAACAATGAAATAAAGAGAACTCAAGCTTCTCTCTATGGGTAAACTAAAATATATAAGTGAATCATAACAAACTACTAAGAGTTCTAGTAAGCCTCCATACAAAGTAAGGGTCACTAAAAATAAGAGTGATCTAAAGGCCATAATTAATGTAGCTTCAGATCTATCTCCTCACTTGGTTTTATCAGCTCCTCCATAGAGATTTTTCACCAACCTTCCAGAATCACTAGCATGTATTTTACAATAGCTTTTGGAATGCAATGTCATATATCTCCCTCCCATCAAAGACGTTGATACAACACAACCTATTCTAAAAATATATAATTTTAATGCTTTCTATGAATATCACAGGGTACTAGGCCATACTAAAAATTGATGCATCACCTTGAAACATAAGATATAATATTTTATAGAGGCCAACATAATTAATGTGGGCACACCCACAGAGGAAACTAAAGTTCAAAAAATGAAAGCTAAGGCATTGTAAATATTTTCATATCCATTTCTAAAGCATATAACAAATGAGATAGGGGGAAATTTAGGTGTTCACTATACATATTAGGCACATCCACCATTGGATTCATACCACACTACTATAGAGGATGCACACCCCTACATAATATCATTGGTGTGTATCATACTATAGTAATAGCTAGACCACTCATCACTTTCTCAGAGTAGGATATTTTTTAAGTTGATTCATATTTATATGCACTCTTTGTATGAGCCTACATAGATCATCATCCTATTCAAAGTGTTATGGTTGACAATGGATCAAGTATTAACATGTGCACTATCACACTTATACAACATTTGGGGTATTCAGAGTTGGATATATATCTTATAAACATAGTTATTTATGGTTTTAGTGGCCATGTTCAGAGCACCAATAGGGAGATTTTACTTCCACTATAGGTTGGACTAGCACATGTGGCCACTAGATTATTATATCTTATGTTTCAAGGTGATGCATCAATTTTTAGTATGGCCTAGTACCCTGTGATATGTTATTTGGAAGGCCATAGATATAGTAGCTATGATCCATCCCATTCAACATGCATAGATGCCTTAAATATATACATGTAAATTAGTTGATCATAGTTGAGGGTATTTCATATGATTATCCTCTACCTATCACATAGCTAATTACATTGTAGTTACTAGTTACAGTTCCAAGCACATTTACTATCATTACATGATAGAGTTCAATTGAGCCCCTAGTATAAGTGAGGTCTAATCCTATATTATTACCATGTATGCATACTCTCCCATAGAGACCATTATTAGAGAAACCCTTATGACAAAGATATGTTATAGATTCTAGAGGGCCTCCCTCTACTCATTTTCTTCTGAGATCAGTATTATTGATTTTTTAGCGTTATCGTCATAAGGCACCTATGCCAACTATAACATCTTCTACCAAATGGGCCCCTAAGACCCTTATAATTCATAGGACACCATAGTAAGTTTCAAAAATTCATAACACTACTTCACAAGTAGTGTAAGCAATAAATCACTCAATATATCAGATTTTGGGACCTCAGTTATCTTTTCATACAACATGCATGATCATCATTCTTTTATTTGGCATAGGCCACATTGATAGTGAGGCTCGCATGAGACTTATCAGGTAGTTTTTTTTATTCTCTTCTTGTACATACTTTCCTTATTTCCCATTCCTTATATATAATTTCATTTTCATATCAATTATATAGAGATTATATCTAAAATTTTAAAAAAACAATATAATCTATTAAAACACAAAAGCATTCAAATATTTACTAATAAAATATAAATGTATTAAATTGTATGCATTTCCATGTTTACATTTCTTATATTTTCCAAACACTACATATGTTATTTATCCTAGGATAGTAAGTTTTATCATGCATACATGCTTCACTTATTCTTGTCAAGTGCTTGAATATTTCTATAGGACTCAAGTCCAATACACCAATCCATATTTGCTACTATCTACCCACTGGGGACATACACATAAATACACAGGTTCCTTATTTGACACATTCACCCATTTGAGGGCACCCTATACACTATTTTGATTACCAAGTTACATATTTATAAAATTTACATCACATATTTAACATTTTTATATCTTGATATTGATTATCCTACACCTACTCAGATTTGTTGCCGACTACTACTACTTTAGACTCAACTTATGTACATCTTAGCTTTTATACATATTTGTATCACATGTTCATTCATACTTTCATTTTTGCCTTTCCTAATTTAGACTTGATTATGTCTCTATACTTATTATATTTGAGGGCATTTAAATATGATATTTCTCTATAGCTCTATGCAACTTCTTTCCATTATATGTATATTTTGGACATGTGCCCATGTACTTGTGTGTGATTTCCTGATTGTATATGTAAACATTTGAACATGTCCTCCTATGTGGATCTATTCCAAATTGATTTTTGTTTTCATATGTAAACATTTGAACATGTCCTTGTATGCCTTACTTTTTCATATTTATTGGCATGTGCCTATGTCCCTTGTATTGTGGCCCCTTGGAATACTTTGTGTGCCTCATGTGCGTTTTATGTATGCTTTTTTTTATTCATCATGGCCATGACACTTGAATTTTTCTTGTTACACACTCTAGATTTAGATTTCATGAGGGACCTCATGAATAGATTCCATGAGGGACCTCATGCATCTCCCCTTCCTACTTTGGTGCCATGATGGACATCATGCCCCATCCCCCTAGGTAGCTATTCAGTTATTACTTAAATTTGATGTTCATATACATTGTTATATCTATATTGATAGTATTGTGAATGATATACCTAACATACATCATGCATTACAAACTTATGCTTAGATTATCTTACATTTTGATGTTATGTATGCACATTATATTGGTTTATTATGTAGATATCATATATGCTACAACTAACACACACTTTGCAAATATTTTTCCTTTAAGGATAGTTATTTCACATGTATAAAAATTACCCTCAAAAGAGGGGGAATTAATAGGGGTTTGTCATAGATATCAAGATATCCAGATACAATCAAAGTACTATTTTTAGCACATAAGCTCAAAACACAAAAACTAGATTCAGGAAAACACAATGGGAAATAGTGACATAAAGATTAGTTACAGTTGCATAGAAATAAAATAGTTGGACATTAACACCCAAATTAGGACACTATCACCACATGGTGATACTATCCAATATATGGTGTTATTTTTTAGTATCCTTAGTTTTATAAAATTCTAGATTGGCCAAAAAAAGTATCGCATGCACAATCTAGGTTTGCACAGGTTCAATTACAAATTACAATTTTGGCTTAGTTTAGCTAAGATTCATACTAGTTTGCTCAATTTGGGGGAATTATGCACAACATGATCATTCTTATTTCATTTTAAATAGTTAGATACATATTATTATAACTTAGTCTAGAATCTATATGCTTAGATATCAAATTTTGGCGCATGTGTGTAGCACATATTTTTATATGCTCACTTATACACCAGTTGATTAGATGGAGTGATAAAATCCATGTTATTCTCTATGTTGTACATATTAAACACCATGTTTTAGGTCACACACTATATTCATGACTTATTCCATATATAGTGATTGGCATTCCTAAATGGCCAACAACTGCCTAATGTACCTAAGTGGTCACAGAGCTAACATCTCCAATTACACATCACCAATTACACATTTCTAGTTACATTGCATAGTTTCAATGTTAGATGCATCTAATACACATAGGTAATCAATGATGGATTCAGAGTCTATTTAAGTTCTTAAGCCAACTACATAAGAGGTTTGTACACACCATCAATATAATCCAAGCTATTCACAAGTCATAATCCACCAAGCAGGGGTGGGCAATGATGGAATCAAAATCAGATGGAGTTATTAAGCCACCTACACATGGGGATTGATCAAACCATCAGATTAGTCTAAGATATTCACCGATTGATCACTATATACACACACATAGGTTATCACTAAGTTTATGCATTGGTTCATATATCCAATGAGGTGTATTCATTCCTTTCATTTATCTTATCTCTTTACTCAATTTTATCTCTTTGCTCAATTTTATCTCTTTAATCATTTTTGTCTTTGTTTTTTATATCTCTTAAGTAAGGACTTATCTATGCACATTTCATTATAGGATACATAATCGCTCATGCTTCACATACTCAAATCTAAGATTCATAGGCTATGCCTCTTAGGTAAGTCTAGGTATACTTAGTTTTTCTTTATCCTAGTTATTTTGCTTTGCTACATTTATATAATAAATTAGGGGAAAATATAATCACCTAAAAATGGCACTTGAGGGCTAAGAGTTCTAATTGAGATCACCTATCCCTAGCTTAGCCCTAGACATATCTTAGGGCCTATTTTCAAACTTATCCAACCTTTGTGTAGGCCAAAAGAAACCCTAAACATCCCTAAAATTAGTCCCAAACCCTCATCTTGACATCCTCAAGTTCTACCACTTGGACACTAGTTCTATAATAGGGACAATAATACCACATGGTGCTAGTGTCCCAATTTTTTGTGCTAGTATCTTTTCCCTCATTTTATACCAATGAATATTTTTTCAAATCTAAGACCACCATTGGTTGCACTAGACCTCTTTTAAGACCCACACAAGCACTAAAAATATATATATACATGAATTTTAACCCTCTTACCATTAGATTAAAATAAAATGCAAGTTACATATATAAACTTAGAATAAGTTGTGCACAATCAAGGTTATCAATCTTTATTCTACCCTAATGTTGCATACAACCATCTACAACATTAATAAGCTTAGATTAGGTAGTTTTATAGTCTCAATTACATTCTAAAAACTCAAGCTAATATTTATACTAGCTTCACTTGCACTTATACCAACACTTAGGTGGGAAGAACTACATCATGATTGATCCCTCTTTGAAGTATTGGTATGTAGGAAACTCTCATCATAGCAGGGTGTTTAAGATGTCTAGCCTACTGCATAATAACACACTTTACTACTTGTATCAACCATATTCCCTAGTAATATTGAGGATTAAGGTTTGCACATAAAATCAAACAAAATTGGTCATCTACAGAGATTTAGAACTCATGTGTGTACGAACAGGCTTAATAGACCCAAACATTAGTGCACCTAGAAACTCAAAATAGTTCTACATAGAGGACATTACCATTAAAATAGGGACACTAGCACCACATGGCACTACTATCTAATTAGGGTGCTACTATTGAGGAGGGGTTTTAATACTTAGATCCTATTTACAATACTTAGACTAGCCTCTATCTAAGTTTGTTGCCTCCAAATCTCCTATTTTAGTCATTTTACAACTAAGTACTTATTTATATTATTTATTTCTATTTTTATAAAGGTAAAATTAAGTTAATTATGTTACATCTTAGTGGTTTTATTTATTACATATTTCTACCCTGATCTACTATACACATCCCCCTTAACAACATAGGATTTACAAACACTAAATCTGAAACAGTTAAAACATATGTGAATGTGTCCTTCATTGGATAGATCATGCCACATGGTGATTTCTCACTTAGTTGTTTCTTGACTAGGAACTCCAATTATGGAGATCATTTTGTGGATCTAATGATATGAGATCATGACACCTAGTGGTATCTCGATCATTTAAAGCCTTGTTGTGTGCTCAAAATACATGAACTACCTTAGGAAGTGAAGAACTATGATTGAGACACTTGGAAGCATCTCATTTATCTAAGACCTTTACTACATACTCAAATGTACTAACTATCCCAAAGCCATAGTGAAGCATTATTTTTCCACATGGTATCATCCCATTCAATTTGTAGGTTAGGAACCTAGGTAGAAGGTTAAAAGGGCCTCATGAAGCGATGTAATGAAATTTTGACACTTGGTGGCATCTTACTTATCTGGGAGTTCACTAGATCATTTAAAATTGACTAAGTCCCAAAAGCTTATAAAGAAGCAAGAGAGTGATAAGTGGCAACTCCTCGTTCATTCGAGGCCTGTGAAAAAAGGAAATAGCCATTAGTTTTTTGAATTCAAATGAAAATATCTAAGAAAAAACCAAAATAAAAATCCAAGATAGACAAAAAAAAGTGAATAAAAAATCCCCTCTACCAAACACTTAGCCAATTCAACCCAAAATATAGATGAAATGACTAAGAATAAAAATGAAACAATATAAGCACTTAGTCATTTTAACTTGAAATGAACTGAATGCTAAGGAAAGGATACAAAAAAATCTCAAATCAAGTTAGATAATTTTCATAAGTCTGAGTAAAATTTTCCCAAAAGGGTAAATTTGACCTATTTTAAAACATTTTATGGATAGGATCCGTCAAACTTAGGCATATTTAGACAAATTTTCAATGAAGTCAACTTTAATTTCTAAGCCAAGAATATATAATGAAACATTTATGTTTATACTTGGTTAAAATAATGAAGCAAGCTTAAAATATATATTATAACATCCCAATGAATTTCTCACATTAGATTGACAATTTCGAATAGGTAAATATCACCAAACTTTTTCAAAAAAAAAGCTCAGATTCTAAGACAAAAAAGAGGTTCCATGATTTCAAATGAAATTAGGGTGTGTTGTGTAAGGAACAACAAATGTTATGGTGGAATTTCACTCAATCTAAGGGTAGGGATTTATCCCACCACAACTTAAGTCAATTGGTATCTTTATGATAATTTTGATTACTTTATTAAATACATTAACACCTAGCCTCCTTTATTAAGTCACCTTGTAATTAAACTCTTTAAAACTTGCCATTAGGATGAGCTAAAAATGAATTAACAATTTTATTATTATGTTTGATTCCACAAAGATATTTCATATGTTTTAAAATAATAAAGCAAAAAAATTTAAATAAATAAATTCAAAAGGTGAATCAATCAATTTACTCTAATGTCTTCCTAACCTAGTTAAAACCCTTTTGAAATCAAAGGGAAATAAATATCTAAACTAGGAATTTATCAAAACTAAGATTTGGAACTAATTTTATTAGGTTGTGGAATATGTAAAAAATAATTAGACAATTTATAATCCCATCATAAATTATTTTTATTTTCCATTTCTGGATGGCATTTGCAAGACCAAACTTTCAATTGCTTTTTCTCACCTCCAAAGTCTATTGGGATCTGGCATAAATATATACTTAAATCTGAAATTTATAAAATTTGAGACTTGTAAATAATTATTTTTGGATATTAAATATGGAATCAATAATCAGATAATTTTTACCCATTTGAAGAAACATCATTTTTTACCAATTCTGAGAAATAATTACAGGGGCAAAATCTCTCTCCCTCTTATTCGTAAGTTGATTTGGAATTAACATAAATAAATATCAAGAAATGAAATTTATCAAAACCAAAAGTATTAATAAATTTATAATAGCTTAAAATTATCATTATACTAATAAAATAAAATTTATCATGCTTTTTACTATATTTAGCAAGGTGATTTCTAAACCCATTTACGTAGAATTTTTGTAAGACAATTTTTGAGTAAATAAATTCATTTTGGAATGGTGAACAAATTTATAGTTTTATTAAAAATAAAAATATTACTATGCCTTCAACACAATAATTCTATCTTATATAATATGTTCTGACAGTTAGAAAAATTTATTTACTTTAATTTAAATTAAAACAAGGATGTTTCTTTACCGGTTTATCCAACTTAGAGTTCATGTGTCCTATAGCACTCCAAAGCATCGTTGGTTGTGAAATTTTGTTTAAGTGTGTCATTTATATTTATAAATAAATTAATGGCTATCATGCATTGTATTATCCTTATACAATTATTATAACCTTAGGTTAGGTTTTAACCCATAAACATTTTTAATCACCCAAGGCCCTAGTCGCACCTTGTTAGGTAAAAAATGGGTCCTTTTAGTATTTGAATAGAAACATAGTTTTTTAATAAGGCTCAATTTTCATGCTTAGATTGAAAATTTTAAATGTATTTACTTTTCATATGTTTGGATGCCTTTATAAATCTTGGTGGTTCCTAAATACATATTGGTGAACTAGTGCCTACAGTTTTACCTGTAAGGGATAATGATGTTAGCTTGGTCATGTGACTTTTTGGTGAAGTTTGGATGCATTCACATTTGATATAACACTTGTTTTTAATGTGTGATTTAAAACCATACCTAATTTTATGTGTGAAGGTATCACCATAGATAAGTAGGCAATTTGGGGAGTGGGCACATGCATAGAAAACTAACCCTTAAGATGCTTTCTTAGAGTGAGTGTTATTACTAACTAATTTTGGGTGTTTTTGGAACATTCGCTTAAAAAATTAACCCTTAAATCTCTCAAGTTATTCAAAATTATGGCATTTTTCCTCGTGTATGTATATCCTTCTAGTTCTAGATATGTGGTATGCTTAGATGTATAGTTGTTGTTGGGTAGTTACCTTCTATGATTCTTTTAGAATTAAGCTTGTTTTATACCATTATAACCTTGGTCACCATTAGAGAACCACTCAAGAGATGAATATTCTTTGATAAATGTAAGCCAAAGATTGTTGAGACTTAGTCTTACTAGATCAATGGAATGTAAGTTCCTTGTCATGTTGGACTCTCTTGTGTGTTATCATGTGAGAGTGATTTAATTAATCATATGCACCTTGGGATGTTAAGGTGTTTTATTATAAGTGACTTTTTTATGTGTCATTTCATCTTAAGTAGATGAATAGAGCTTTAGAATCTTGTTTAAATGACATATTAGACCACTTATTGGCTTAGATATCCAACCCTCTTTATATGATAATGTTTCAAAAAGTAGACCATCATAAGTTCAAGGAGAACTATATAGGACCTTGATTCTAAGGATCAGTTATGTAGGTTTCCCAACTTTTGGTGAAGACATCAAGTCTAGGTCATAGGTTAGGTTAGGGATGGTCCCATATTTCTCCCTCAAATTTATCTTCTATGATGCCATTTAATTAACGTTATTTATTATAATATTAATATTAGAGATTGATCTGTGTGTAAGTGATAATCACATTATATTAAAAAAAATTATTTATGTAAATACTAGCTACCTCAAGATTAATGTATTGTTTAACTCTCCTTATTTTGTGTGCCTTGAGAATAAACCTATATGGTTATTCTAATCAATACATTCATAATATTAATAAGATTACTTATATGGTTGTTATAGAAATGTTAATCATTGTTTCTAGGGCCATTTCCTAGCATTTATCATAAAATATTATTTTGTGGACTGAGATATGATAGGGTTATTTTCTACGCTTTATGTGAAGATACCCTTTACCTTGATAGCATTGTCCCCCTCTTATTTATGGATATACTCTTTTAATTATATGATGATTCGCTATGAGGTATATGATTTAATAACCCAGAGAGGTAGAGAACACAATATAATTGTCCCAAATCTTAGTTCTAAAGTTGTGGTCAACTAAAAATCTCCTATTTAAGCCTCTAATATTATCCCTCCTCAAATTTTAATTCATGCACCTAAACCTTATGATGTAGTGAACCAATTAAAAAATACACAAGCCAAGATATCCCACCAATCTCCATTGTATCATATCTTAAGAAATAAATTATTTTCAAAGATATATTATGTGATTCTTTGTGTGATGCTACCTTACTAAGAAACATTGTGCCTAGTTATTTTTCTTATCTTGTCAAAATTTTATAAAATGATAATCATCTCATCTAGTTTGATATATAGGATTTACCTTCTAATGATAATTTGATCAAAACCTTCCCTTTTATATTCAACTTAAAATTGATTATCCAAGGATCAAGAGGGTTACCATACATAATAGTTTACAATTGAAAATATATAGTGATGCCTTCCTTAATACACTTAAAATTTATTGAAAATATATTAAGTCATCTAATATGATCATCAAATTATTTTAAAATCAAGCATGAAGCCCTTTAAGAATAATTATATTAAACATAGTTGTTGGTACTAGGACTTTAGTTACAAAATTTTAAGTAATATTTAATGATGTTAGATATAAAATTTTATTTGGTATACCTTAGATTCATGTTATTAATATTATCCCATTTATATTTCAGTATGATTTAAATTTTTACATGAGGTTTACATTTACACTTTTCCTACGGATGATGTCCCCTTCTGGTAGTGAAAGCATGCCAAACCCAAAAAAATTATCATCCCACATCTCAACATACCTAAACCAAATATCATATCACATTAACATTTTATTTTTAAGGATAAAATAAATGCATATGATGTGGGAAAATCTAGTGAAACCAATAAATATACCCATGCTCAATATGAGAACAAATATGATGATTATGAATATGATAACATAGATGAGCATTTGACAAGTTAAATTTTACACCATGTGGTCTTGGTGAATATAGAGATGACATGAATGCATTTGGTATTTCCATGTTATATTTTACTTCTTAATATTATGGGCAACATTTCCCAACTTTCATGCTTAAATGCAAGCCAACTCTCATGAATAAGGGTACACAACCTATGATTAATAATTTATTCAATACTAATCAAACTAACCAAATTAGTGATACATCCAAAAATTATTTAGATAAATATGGAAAAATTTTACACTTAAAAAAATAATGTGGGATATAAAGGTAGTGTATTAGGGTTAAATTGACAAGGTATTACCGAGCTAATAATCTCCACTCTTCATTAGTTCAAACTAGGTATTGGATATAGTATGTGCACTAAAACTAAAGATAAACCCTTCCCACGGGTTGGTGGGACTAATAATTCTTATGATAAATATTATGCTTCAATGTACATACCTTTACATACTTTTTTAATTCTATTACATCTCATGTGAATGAATTTTTTTATGTTACATATTTAGAGCTTATATATCTTTAACTGATTCATGAAGATTCTTCTCCTGAGCTACCTACACTTGATAATTTTGTTCATGATGAAGCTATTCAATAATATGTTTGATATTATGTTGATTTAGTATATTTTTATAATTAAAAAAAACCCTCATAAGCTTAGTCATCTTTCTTACTTCGAGTGTGATCCTACTCATATCGATAATGAAATATAATTAGGTGGTCTAGATTCCTTACATAATACACCATACATTGAGGACCAATTCACATTAATTAACAAAGAGACAATTTATTTCCACTATGGCACCAACAGAGATCCTAAATTTATATTACTTAGTGCATTGTTGACTCTATAGGAAGATAAAGACCATAAAGAACTTTTGACAATTTTCCATGAATTATTTGTTTGGGCTTACTTTGACATGCCTGGTATTTATATTTCATAATATGGGAGTCAACTTAGATGGTAAAATAGTTAATAAAAAGATTCAAAAGATGCATCATAACATTTTTTTATTGGTTAAAGATGATATCTAATGGATACTAAATGCATGGTTTATTTGACCCATTGATTATTCACATTGGATGTCCAACATAATTCTAGTTGAAAAACTTGATAGGTGCATACAAATTTTAAATGAATTTATAAATTTGAATAAATATTATCCCAAGGATGACTTTCTCTTACCCAATATTGATATGATTTTTTATTCTACTACTAGGTATGAGATGTTCTCCTTCATAGACGGATTTGTTAGATATAATTAAACTAAGGTAAATCCCATTAAGCAGTATAAGATTGATTTTACTACCCCATGGGGCACATTTTTTTATGATTTAATTCCTTTAAAACTTAAAAATGCATGAAATCATTGATTATTATGTTGATTATATTTTTTGAAATTAAAAGTGTAAAGACCATGCTAAAGACTTGTGAAGAATATTTGAACAATTGCTAACATATAACATCTTCTAAGTTAAATCCTAAGAAGTGTGTCTTCGATGTCACATGTAAAAACTTATTGGTTTTTATTATCTTTAAATGTTTTATCAAAGTTGATCCTAAGAAATTAAAAGATATTGTTGATGTGCCTCAACCTACAGGGTTGAAAGAACTAAGTATACAAGGAAAATTGTAGACCATTTGATAGTTTATAGCTCGGTCAGCTCACAAAACCAAACCATTTTATAGATTTTTATGTAAAGGCACAAAATTTTAATTGGATAAATAATATTAAAAGGCTTTTGATGAAATAAAATACTATTTAGATAATCCACTAGTCATGATGTCACTTATCAATGAAAAACCATTATTATTAACTATATATATATATATATATAACTCAACATGCTTTGGGGGATCTATTAGCAAAATATGATGAAAAACATAGAGAATGAGTAATTCATAACATCATACATACATTGGTCAATTGTGAAAATAAATACAACTCAATGGAAAATTTGTACCTAGTTATTATGTTCACTAAACAAAAACTTATACATTACATGTTTAATACTAAGATTCACGTTATTTCAAATATTGATCCTTTGAGGTATATATTGTCTAAGCCTTACCTATCTAGATGAATAACTAAGTGGGTCATGAGAATCATGGAGTTTTACCTTAAATTTATACCATAAAATCTGATAAAAGGGTAAGTTATTATTGATCAACACATTGCATCTCCTTTATTAGAAAACACTCCAATAAATGACTCTTTTCCAGATGAGTTTGTTATGTATACAAATGTGAACAATACATGGACAACATAATTTGATGGTTCCAAATGTGCTTCAGTTTTTGGGACTAGTATTGTATTAGTGACACCCCAAGGGAAAACTATACCATTGGCATATTTTTTTAACCTTCAATGTACCAAAAATATAGTGGAATACAAAGCTTTGATTATATTTTTACATGTTGCTCATTATTTAAAGATAAAAACCATAAAATTGTATGACAATGCTTAGATTCGCATTAATCAAGTCATAGGTGTTTACCAAACAAAAGAAGAAAAATTAATGCCATATTAAGATCTAGTACATACTTTGATTCGCTGCTTTGATGACATTTAGATTGGAAACATTCTCAGAATAGATAATTGCCATACTAATGCTATGGTTAGTGCTACTTCACTTGTTCTTATTTATATTATGAATGACCATGCTATAGTTACTATTAAGAGGTCATAACAAATAATTGTTTTAATATCAATATTAGATTATTTAGATTTATTTTTCCATTGATAGTAACTCCAACATTTCAAAATGGTATGTTAATATTTAAAAAAAATTATCAAATGAGATTGTTCCATAAAATATTTCAAAAAATGAAAAAAGGAAATTGAGAAGAGATGTTATTTGATATGTTATCATTATCAATGTTCTTTACAATAGGTCCTTCAACTGTCAATTATTTATATGCCTTGGGTGTGAAAAAGTTAAAATTTCCATAGAGGAGGTTCATGATAGCAATTGTAAGGAATTTTAAAAGGAAAATAAATATACTATAAGTAATTATAGATAGGTTACTATTTTCCTTAAATGAAACATGATTGTGAATAATATGCAAGTGTGAGTAATAACAACAACATAGTAATTTAGCACATACGCCATATCAAGACTTACAAATCATTGTATAACCTTGGCCATTTTCTATTTATGATTTTAATCTAATTGTAAATCTTAATCTAACATCATCATAATGTCACAATTTTATCATTACAGCTACTAAGTATTTTACCAAATAGTTTGAGGCCATTTATTTATAAACTATCATGGGTGATGACATCAGTAGATTTATCATGGTACCTATTATATCTTGATTTGATATCCCATCTATGATTATTATAGATAGTAGTTCCTATTTCAAGAATGGTATAATAAATAATTTTTGTGTTAAATATAATATTTGACATGCATTTTCTACTCCTTATTACTCCATAGGGAATGGTCAAGTCAAAGCTATAAATAAGAAAATTGTGAACATCTTAAGTAAGATTGTTTAAATTATGGAGAATCTTGGCATAATCATATTATTATTTACTTATGTGATTATTATAAAAGTGTTAGGAAAACTATAGGGTGGCCATTTATTCTATGGTTTATGGTGCAAAATTATTTCTTTTCCTTGAGCTTGATATTCTTTACACATATCTCCAAAAGGTATTATCAATGATGAGAAATATAGAAGAAATGATTACATCAGTTGTAAATGATTGATGAATAATATATACATGTTGTTAAACACTTAATATTTAATCACAAAAATTCCTAAAAAAAATCTTACAATAAAAATATTTAATCAAGAGAATTACACATTAGTGATTTGGCACTACAATAGAATCAAAAGAATACAAATGTGGTTAAAGAACACAAATAAAAATTTAAACCAAATTGGCTGGGTCCTTTCATTATTACAGAGAAATTTGGTTTAGGGGCCTACCACCTAGCTATATTATAAGGTATATCCTTAAATAATATGATGAACATCATACACTTGTGTCATTTATATACATGAACATCGATTATACCTTCGTGTGAATCATACCCTTGTGATCCTCAATTGTTATTCATTTATCATATCTTATGTTAATAATGACTTTTGTTCCATGTTACATTAGTTTCCTTTTACTTATGGGGGCATCATATCCACATGCATTATCTATGATCCTTATTGATACATATCTTCTATATATGGATACTATCACACCCATGTTATTGGCAATGTTACACTAATTAAATATATAAAGACATGGCATTATCTTTCATACATATAGTTAACATGGTGGTCTCTACATTTGGTACATCTATTTGACATATTAATTTATATTAAATCATTTAGTTTACATCAGGACATATCTTTCATCCTTACCTTACTTTGGTTATGAGGGCATCATACCATTTATTGTCTCCTTGAGCTTATTCTCATATTTGGTGCATATGGAGCTTACACTGGTGTATCACTTTATTCCCCATCACTTGAAAATGTCTAGGCATATAATTTCCTCATGTTATCTCATATTCATATGAGGATGAGTACAACTATCAAGTTTTAATTTCACATGGACACATTACTTTTCTATCTCTCCTACTAGTCCTATAGTGGGGCATGCAGTTTCCCCCTCACTATCTCATCCTCATAGGTGGATACACACACCTATCTATAATTAAAATATTTTACCCATTATATATGATTAAAAATTGATATGGCATTGATTCATCTTACCACTTATGATGGGACATAGAATTTTCCCTCACTTTCACACACTCTTACTCCCTAGATTTATATTTCACTATTGATCTTTATATGATGATATTTTATAATGGTATATACATGTGCTTATACAAAATTTAAAGATGGTTTTTAAAGCTTTGAATATGTAATTTTATGGCAAATGATGTTTTTAACTATTTATTTTGAGATGAGTGACCACAGGAGCGGGTTTTAAAAATCCATCACCTTAAAAGGGGGCATATATCTAGATATTTTATGTAGATATTTTCAATAATTTTTAACATGAAACAAAATTGAGAAAAATATTTTTAAATATGGAATGAAACAAAGATGAATTGATCAAAGTAAATATATCAAATATGACTAGAAAAAAATTATCCACTCCTCATTATCAAGAAGTGGATTGGGTTGTTATAACTCCTTGAGAAGTATTAGCTATGTATAAGACTTGTTTAAAAATCGGAGTTAAAATAAACAAAATGAAAAAAAATAGATTTTTGTTTTCAATTTATGGAAGCATGGTTCAAGTACTACTATTTGTAGTCATTCCTATGCTTATTTTTTATATTTTTATTTTTTAAAGTACTATATTCTCATTGAATTAATATGACATTAACTACTTGTTTAAAAATGGTCATTATTGATAGGTATACTAGAGTTTGGAGAAAAACTTAAAATGTGAATGGACACATGAAAAAATATTCCTTATTCCCTTAGGTAAGTCAAGTTACATGTTTCAATCATGCATTATTTTAATTTGACACATGCATGCAATCACTCACATATGCACATCGAAGTAGGGTCTTTATGTAGACACCTAATTTTGGTACAAAACTTATATTGTAATGTTTTAGTGTCTCTTTATTCATTTAGATATTTAGTTTAAATTAGGATTTAATTGGAAATTTTTTTCCTTTTCCTCTCTCATCTTCATATTGTCCCTTTTCTTTCTCTTTCTGTTGTTTATGTATTTTATCTATATATTTTTTTGTGTGGAGGCCTCCTATTTTCATATTTTATTATTTTCTCTATTGGGATAGCTTTGAAATATCATGGAATGTTCCTTGGGAATATTTTATGGCTCATTGGTTATGTCCATTTTTCTTTTATTAGCCTTACTTCCATATTTTTATCCTCTTTGATGTTTGGACCCATGGTTGTTGCTTGTTTCTTGTTTTCTTGGTTTCCTAGAACACCAATAGATTCCTAATTTCAAACTTATAATGTATATCATTAAAAATATTCTAGACACATTTTAATAATAATGATAAATGAGGACTCCAATGGAATTCATGTCTAGGCACACTCTACATTGTTAAATTTATGCTTAAGGACTTGTATCAAGGGTTTTAGCTACATCTTATACCAAAATGAGGACTATGAAAATGTCATGTGAATTGCACTTATGGGGATAAGACAAATATTTCTCTCACACTTCCATTCACACTACACTAAAAATACATTAGGTATGATTCTAGTATGCAAGGTATGTAGTTGAAACTCCCTTGAGGTTTCCAAACCAATTAACCCTTTCTTTTTTCCTCTTGTAAACATCTATGGAAAATTATGTCAAAAGACAAAGAATATTAAATTAGATATAATGTACATGATAAAAAAAGGGAAAATGACATAATAATGTACAATATATGATAGCACATTGACATAAAAAAATGGATCCAAAATAATGCATATTATAGATTTGACACAACACAACATATTTAGTGTAGAGATAAATAGGGTTCATTCAGTGGTCAAATCTACACCATGAAATATTCTACAGTAGGAAAAAACACCAAATATGTCCTTTATGAATGAGACTTCAAAATTTCACATAGATATACATATTCACTTTCACAACCTAGATTATGTCTTAGTATCCTAAGATTCTGCCAAGGTTTTTTCATTTCACCACTTTCACTATTTTTATTAGTCTATTTCAAAGTTGAATTATTTCATTGATCCTATTTTATTATTTTCAATATTTGAGGAAATTTAGGATTTTTAAAATTACTTTATTAGATTTTATCATCGTTTTGCATTTAGTTTTCTCATGTTATCAAGGTTAAATCATCTTGGTAGGTTAAAAATATAAAATAATATTTTAAATATAAATGTCTTCACTTGAGGTTGTATAATTTTTTGTATAGGAAGAACTTTAGGTATTACTTCATGTTTTTATTGTATGGGTGGCTCATAAGATGTGACTTGAATAGTAAACACTTTGTTATCATGAAAAAACTTAATACATTGGTGTAATATGCATGAGATATCTCTCATTTGATTTAGCCATAGGTGTCTAAATAATAGATCATATGTCTCATTATCTAAAAATACATGAAACCATACTAAAATAATATAATCACATATAGATACTAAAATCTAGTCTTCAATAATTGATAATGACAAGCATGACACACATTTGCCATGCATGACTTGAGCACTCAAATAAAGTTCTAATTCATCATCCTCTCATACTTAAAAGTTATATTATGAGTCAAATCTTACATTATAAAGTTATACACATAAAATAGCCTCACTATTTTTTCCAAACCTATTAAATATCTGAAAAAAACATCTCTAGACTTTCATATTAGTCCACCCATATACAAGTTTGTTCTACCAGTTATGGTTATTATTACTTGTCGATAATGACCTGATCTAGTAAAAAAAAAACATTCATAGAACTGGATATTTATTAGAAAAACCTACTCTTAGGTTCAACCCATTTTCATATAATTTTAATGGCATGATGAATTATTCAATTGGATCCCTATATAAATAAATCAAGGTCTCATTCAAAAGGGACTTGGCACTGATCAAATATATATTTATACACTATTGCACACTAAGAAAATATTCCATATTCTTCCCAATTTGAAAATGTATCACTAGAAGTAATCAAAATACAAGTCTAAAGCACTCAAAATCCAAGTCAAATAAAGCATTTTTGGTTACCAAATCTAATCATTAGTTGCATACACATGGTTTATGAGCATAATTTCATAATCATGCCAGGTGGGAGAACTAGATGTGGTTTTATTTCCCTCCTTGGAGTATTCAATACATAGGAAATGACTTATCATTAGGCAGGGTGATTGGGGTTAGCTCAACCCATTACACTTTCCCCATTTTTCTACGTGTCTAGTGCATCATCAAGGTTTAGGGTTTATGCAAATGAAGTTGATTTTTTAATCTATGCACATCATTAGGGTTCAAGTTTGTAAACACAAATCCAACAAAGATAATTGTAGGTGAATATAAAATCATTATGATGTACTTTTACATATATCAATACCAACCATTAGGTTAGTATCAAATGGTGATACTTACACAATCCTATAGAGCTGACCCACATAGATAATAGATTAGTTCCAGAACCAAACAAACCACAAGCCTACATATCCTTGATTTTAACTTCAAGATTACATTTAAAATCAGATATTTAATTAGAAAAATAACTTATCTTGATCTCTTTAGTACTTTCCATATTTAACATATGCTCTTATCAAATCATAAAAATCAATCTCAGTCTTTTACATTCATATGTATGCTTGAATGTCATATTTATTGATCTAAATTATATTTCAAAGTTCTATCTTAATTAGATTAATCTAAGTAAATAATCCAAATTAATGTAATATAAAACATTCGATATTAGATAACTTGATATTCCTAAGAGGTTGTCGTGTGATACTTGTTATCCAAAATTGGGTACCATAGGTAAGGGCAATTCAAAATTTTGTTTCTAATCTTATCTAGCCTTGTTAATGATCTTTTGAGAGTTTGGTCTTGGTCTATTGGTCAAACCTTATCATGAAAAGGTGTCTTATCAAGTGATTGGTCATTGTTTAGGTCTCTTGTAAGGTCTAAGAAAGTGATTCAAGAGTTTGTCTTATCATTTATCCCATACATGAAGGTCTTATTTATGTTTTGGAGAAGTTAAGGTATCTTAGCAAAGTTTAAGGTTATTTTGAAAAGGTTAAGGTATGTTGACCCATGGTGAAGTATTGGTGCATTGACATTCCAAGGTGGAATGATGTATTATGGTGTATGAGATATTATATAGACATGATATGGTAAGATGAAAACATTATTATTTCATGTTTAGCAAAATTTAAGGTAAATTTAGAGATATTAAGGTAGTAGTTGCCTTTGTTAACTGGAAGAATAAAGTACATTTTGAAGCCACTAATGTGTTTCCAAGATACATCAAGGTTATTTATCCTTAACATATGTCCACCTAGGTCAATTCAATGTGAAAAGAGTGGTGGGACCCTCCAAAGATCAAGAAGATGAGATATAACATAAAAATACACTTGCCAAGGGCTTGCAAAGTAATTTTTCAACATGTATATGGTTAGTTCATGACAAAATGGATGTTATAAAGTATTTTTGATGTGTTTAGGTTAAAATCAAGATTTTGGAAAAGTTTTTAGGTCCAAATAAGACCAAAAACATTGCATCTCCTCCATCGACCTCTTTGAAAGCTGGTGAAGACCATTTTCAAGTGTTCATTACATGAAGAGGAAAGAGGCTTGGATCAAGTTATATTTGGGGTAGATATGGACCCATATTACCTTGAAATTTTATGCATTTTTTTGAGGATTTAACATGTATGCTTTATTAATAATTGTTAACAAGATAAACAACCCAAAACCATCCTAAAACCCCACAGGCAAGGTTTTTTCTGGTTCTAGAAATTTTACAAGCTAATAAATGCACATGGTTTATTTTTTGATCTCTTAAAGGTATAAATATCCCTCTCACATCCTTTTCCATCATCATTTGGCATGTGTGAGCAACTAAAGTGATAAAAACATTATGTTTTTATTATTTTGGGAGGTGGCAGACATGGGTTTTCAATTTATAACATCCTTGATCATAGAATAAGTTGTGTTTGGATTTAAAAAAATATAATAACCCCTAAAAATATTCATAAACAATATTCATATTTTATACAAGTACCAAATATGAGTTCAAGGTCATTTACAAATAGATGGTGTAGGTTGTAAACCTATATAAGATGATTTTAAGCATAATTTAAGTTGGTTTTGAGTGTTTAAATTCTTAAATTGACTTAAATAAACTACCATAAAACTCCCACATCCATTTTATCACTTCCTAAGGTATACTTCCACTTTATAAAAGGTTATTTTTCACTCAAATGAACTCATAGCCATCTTCAAGACACTCCAATAGGTCATTAACAAAACATTGGAATGAACCCTCTAAGAATCTTGTGATATTTTTTTTATTGTGTAATATACAATAATTATATGATTTCATCATCAATTATATATCATCCAAGGATAAATAACAATCATGAGAGAAAGGAGAAGGTGTCAAGACTAGCACAATCACCTATAGGTCTGCCTGTAGGTTGGGATAAACCAAACGAGGTTTGAAATAAAAATGAGTTTGATAAGCCTCTTAGGTTTTAAGATACATAATCAGAATTATTGATAATTTTTAAGTTCCATGAGAATGATATGGAGCATTATAATATGCATATACAATCTAAATGTGCATCTACAGCCTTCAAGGGCAAGAAATAAGGTTTAATGAGCAGTCATTTTTGAGGTTTTGAATGATAACATAAGTGAAATTTGAATTGAAATACCTCAAGGTGGAATTATGAAACTCTTAAATATATATATCAACAAACCAAACCTATAAATCCATCCTTGAGGTGTATTAGTAGGGCACATACCTAAAGAACACCAATTTATTGTTTGCTAACAAAAATTAGGTATTTGAAAGCATTTAAGGGACTCCAAAGTGGTTTATTGAGATTTAAAGCTAATATAAAAGTTAAATAAGGAAGATACAAGGATATGAAGACCAAAAACATGTCATTAATTGGTTTAACTAAGGGAAATGTAGACCTACAATTATGTATACCTGTAGGTCCACATTTCAAGAAAGAGAAGCAAACAGTGCCTGAATTATGGAGTTTGAAAGTAAATGTAGAGTAAGAACCATGATGAGACGTTGGGAAGTTTTATGGGACATATATAAATTAGTATCACTGATAAATTACCTTGATTTTAACCTCAATAAGTGTCAAAACCAAAGATCATCTTTAAGCCTACTAAAGTACTCCTTTTGCAAGCATGTTTGAAAGATTCATGACAATATGCAATGGTTTGTTTTGAGTTTGGTGATTGTAATAAAGTGGTAAAGTGTTATGGAGACATAAGATACCATGGAAGGTGAAAAAAATGTTTATAATCTGGTCTAAAAGAGCACCTACATCCATGACACAGTCCTCTTTTGCATACAAAATTCCACTTTTTTGCTCGGTAGGAGCTCATTAAGGCTAATCATGCATAACCAATTTTTTGAGGAGCTGATCAAAGATGGGGAAGACCTAATATAGGTATTATTTTGTCTTGAATTCCCCCAAAACTAAAAATATACATTTTTATTTTCTCTCATCCTACTTAGGCCTATGCTTTTGTAAAATAGGGCTAGAAACTTGAAATCTGGCATAACTTGAGTTCTAACCCATGTAATTGATTAAAAATTTGTCATATGACCTAACTTGATTTTACAAAAAATATTTTTTAGGTTTTAGATAAGTATTTTACATTCTTGTATAGTCTCTAGTACTATAGGCTTGTTTTAGGCCTAATTAGGCCTAATTGGAAAGGATGAGTGTTGAGAAAGTGAGTCTACATTAGGAGTTGAGACCAAAAATTTTGGGTGATTTTGGAAGGGGATAAAGGGTAATAAAATATTATTTTAGTCTCCCTAGTAGTTTTCTTTATATTTTAAATCTGGGAACTTTATATCAAAGTATGGTTACAAGGAATATGCCTCCAAGAGAGCAAATGTGATAACTATGAATGAAATGGTAGAAAAAGGTGGAAAGATGATTGGAAGTAGGTCTTCAATAAGTGTAAAAGGTAGTTAGACTCTAAGAAGATGACTAGTCATTTCGTAATCAATCTTAATGGGTAGTTCCAATATCTCAAGGGTGAGTCATCAAGTTAAACATAACTCCTACACCACCTTGAGAAGATAACCATCAAATGGAATGTACAAATATTAAGGAAAGACTTTATAACTATATTTTGGTAGGTTTTCTTGCTTGTAACTTACTTCATGAGTGCTTGGTATGCATGATTTTGTCATTGTAGAGGATCCTTTTATTAGATATGGCATAGCCCTATCCAAATAAACACTTGTACTTTGCCTCTAAAATAAATGAAACTAAATTATATCCTTCTATTATGCTTTCAATTAGTATATGTTTCATGTTAGTTGATGAATGCTAGTGATGGTGTATGCAACCTCCTCTCATTTGTCCTATCTTCTTATCTACTTACAGGTTTTAGTCATCCTTGCATGTTACATAGAGTGATTCTAATATCCTTACATGGATCAAAAGTGGAAGCATCTACTAGTGTCTTTTAGCCCTCTTAATCAACTCCCTTAGTCTATGCATCATGTTATAGCCTCCATGTGAAATACTCATGCTTGGAGACTCTATTTGAGTTGTGAAATTTGTTTTAGTCATATTTCATATTCTTAGTTAATAATAGGTAGGTAGAGGAGAAAATTTTGGTGCATCACCTCCCTAATTTAGTTTAATTTTAGTTTCCTTTCCCTTTTCCATTGCAAGCAATAGGCATAGTTTGTAGTTCTAGGTGAGAGAATCAAGGGAACTAGGCCTAATCTAGATGTTCTCTTTGGCTATAAGATCACCCACAACCTTTTAAGAGTTACCATTCTATTACTTGAGTGAGGAGGATTGAACACCCTCCTCAAGGGTTCAAGTTTTGTTGATAATAGTTTTGGAATGCCCGATGGGATAAGGATTCTCATCTATTGAAGAGTTCTTGATGGTTCTATTCAACAAATCAATATTTGGAGGCATGAACACAAACATCAATGATGACTCCCAGTGAATCACACTTAGTATAAGCAGTGTAAGTGTTTGAAAATCATAAGTTGGTATGTATTTTCATCATTCTTTTGGTCAAGATGCATACTCTATGTCTTCATATTCTTCATATCATACTGATGGTATTCATGGATTCACCCCAAGTCACTCTCAAATAGCAGCATGCCAACCTTATCAAGGTTATCAGTAGATTTATATACCCTCTCCCACTCCAACTCAACCTCTTTATTAGCCTACTTATCCATCTATTCAACATTGTCAAAGTCATATTACTTCTACTCTAGCCTTTTTAGACTTTAAATAAACCCTTGTAAGCCTTAAAATGAAAATGAGGGAGCTTGATAAAGAGAATGAACTTGGTCTTATTATCCATAACCCTTATATTCATAATGAAAACATTCAAATGATGAGAGATTTAGTGCATTCACTTAAGTCTGGGTGGGTAGATATTGAGAGAAGGAATCATCATATGCTAATTGATGAGGTGATAGATATAAGAAGTTTGGTTCAATGTCTAGATAATAGATTAATACTTGAAGAGAGGGAAAAAATGCAATACATTCAATCTTGTATGTTTTCTCATACTCCAAGTCAACCTAATTTTGCTTTAAATCCATAAAAAATTATAATATGCCATCAAGAAAGGCCCATGACAATGCAACTACCACTCACTCTTCCTTGATAATCTCAAACCATTCCACCATGGAGACCTTATTGGACTAAGACCCCTAATTTTATCATATAAACCCATTGAAAAAGAGCCTTCTCTCATGGAGGTCAAGTCAAGAGAACTCCCAAGTCCCTCAAGTCCTTCACCTATCCTTCAAGTTGCATCTATCCATGAAGTTCAAGATACATCAAAGTTTGATAGAGTGATTGAAAAGTGGAAGGAGAGTAATGCAACCTCCTCAACACAATTCCCTTCTCCATCTCTCCAAAAATACTACAAACAACCTAGCACTCATAAAATATTAAGTTGAAAGGACACTATATCAAGTTTCAAGCAAGCTAATGAAGTTTTTTACCTTCCCACCCCTTATTTTTTTAAAGGATAATATGTTGCATTGAGGGTAGAATATGGGTATTCAGTTGAAAAGGAAATCTTTTCAAAACTATGTGATAAAGTGGCAATCCTTGAAAGGCTTGATGAAGTTGTAGTTGTAAGTGAACCTCAATAAGGATTTGAGGAGAGTGATTCTAGTGTATATGATGAAGATATCCTTCTTGGTATGCCCCCTTATCAAGAGGAAGGCAAATAAATTTTTATAGATGAGGATAGACCTATGATTTATAGTCAATAGTTGATAAGCCTTCAAGATGTCACAAATGATCAAGTAGATTAGTCTAGTTGGTATGGCTTTAATTTTGATCAAGAAGAGGATGAATCAGGTTTGACACAAAAGAAACATGATGAACTAGACCTTATATGGGTAGATGAGCTTCCATTCTTCATCGATGACAAAGAAGATCAATCTAGTTGTCATGGATTGAGTCTTCATGAAGGGGTTCAAGATGACCATGCATTAGTTGATCAAGTTGCAGCTGAGTGTGAGAGAAACCTTCTAGAAGACACATTGGTTAGTAGTTTTGTTGATACTCATGAGCAAAATATAGAGCTTGAAGAATCAAATTTGAAGCTATGTCATGAGTCTATTAAAAAGTTTGAAGTGTTTAACCAACCTGCTATCCATAAATAGAATGACAAGAATGGAATTGACTATAGCATGCTCTCAAGTGACCAATAAGAAGCTTCCTTTTGGGAGGAACTAAATAAATTATACTCGAGTTTGGATAGCAAATCTATAGCCCATGAGGATAATTCTAAGATGATTGTTTAGGCCAATGAACATGGTAAAGACATGCATGAGAAGGATCTTGAAGAGAACACCATGGTTGATGATCTTGTTGAATCTCATGAACAAGTTCAAAGAGGTCTTGATAACATGTGGTAGTCCTATTTGGACATGTTCAAATAATTTAAAGAATTTGGTAGGTTTACACCTATAAAATGATAATATGAATTTGTTGATGAGAAGTTCAAATATCTTAGCAAGCTAATAAGTCTTATAAGTTACCATCGAGAGGTTCAAGTTCATGATGTATCAAGCTATGATGAAGATGATTCTCTTCAAGGTGAGCAAGAGATGGATTTCAAAGAACCAAAAAAAGCTATGGCTATCACTGCCTTTATGAATAAAACCATGGTCACATTGGAGGTCTCTCACATTACCAAGGATGTAGAGTAGCATGAGGTAAGACTTGAAGATCAAGATGAATTTATGCTCATTGGGGACATGTTTGTTGTTGTTAGTCCATTTAAAGTCAAGCTAAAGATAGTCATGGTCAAGAAAGGAGCTGCCAAAGCAAGAACAAAGTTTAAAAAATAGCTTGTACATCATTAGTGTTCATCATATGAATAATACCCGTGGAGTTTTCATTTTGATCCAAGAGGATCAGTTCTTAAAGGTTAGTTCTACATAGTAATTGCTTATTTTGTCTTCCCCAAGTGCTTCTTAGCACAATGTGTGTTTTATTTGTTTTCTTGTCTTGTTGGTGTGTTTTTTTCTTGTCTTATTGTGTGTTTTGAAGGTAGTTAGTTTTTTCATTCTTCTCAAGAGGTTTGTGGGTCAGTTTCAAGGTCTATTTTAGGTTGTATTGAGCATAGGTGAATCCATATCCCAATCGAGGCAATAAGGCTACTGGTCTAGATGCAGATCAATCATGCAATCCTACGATTTCACCAAAGATGTTAGTCAAAATTGGCTACCATAGATAATGGTAATTCAAAACATTGCTTCTAGTCTTGGCTAGCCTTGTTAATGGTATTTTGAGAATTTGGTCTTGGTCTATTAGTCAAACCTTGTCATGAAAAGGTGTTTTTTCAAGTGATTGGTCATTTTGAGGTCTCTTTCAAGGTCTAATAAAGTGAGTCAAGAGTCTATCTTGTCATTTATCCCATACATGAAGGTATTGTTTATGTTTTGGAGAAGTTAAGGTATCTTAGCAAAGTTTAAGGTTACTTTGCAAAGATTAAGGTATGTTGACCCATAGTGAAGTATTAGTTCATTAACCTTCCAAGGTGGCATGATGTCTTATGGTATATGAGATCTTATAGATACATTATTTGGTAAGGTGAAGGTATTATTATTTCATGTTTATCAAAAGTTAAGGTAAATTTTGAGATATTAAAGTAATAGTTGCCTTTGTTAATTTTGAGATATTAAAGTAATAGTTGCCTTTGTTAAATTTTAAATCCAATAATGTGTTTCCAAGTTATGTAAATGTTATTTCTCCTTAACACATGTCTACCTAGGTTATTTCAATGCGAAAGGAGTGGTGGGACCATCCAAAGATCAATAAGACAAGATATCATGTAGAAATACACTTGCCAAAGAATAGCAAAGCTATTTTTAAACATGGAGATGGCTAGTTCATGTCATAAATGGATGTTTTCATGTCTCTCTAAATTTTTCAAGGTAAAATTAGGCTTGTGTTAGCATTGGTAGGTCTAAATAATCCCAAAAGTGTTTCATCTCCTTTGTTGACCTCTTTACAAGCTAGTGCAGGCCATTTTCAAGTATTCATTCCATGAAGAGGAAAGAGAGTTTAATAAAGTGATATTTTGGGTGGATAGATGTCATTATTCCATTGAAATTATAGGTATTTATTTGGGTATTGAATTCCTATGATTTATGACTAATCATTAACAAGATAGGTAACCCAAAACCCTCCTAAAACCCCACATGCAAGTTTTTTTGGTTCTAGCAAGTTTTTAGGCCAATGGATGCACATGTTTGATATTTTAATCTCCTAAATGGTATTAACATATTTCTCACATCATTTTACATCATTATTTGGCACGTGTGAGCAACCAAAGTGACAAAAATGCTGTATTTTATTTTTTATTTTTTAGAGGTGACATGCAGGGTTTTTCATGTTATGTCATCCTTGAGCATATAATAAGTTGTGTTTGGAGTGAAAAAACTATAATAACCCATAAAAATCTTAATCAATCATATTCAATCCTTATAAAATTACTAAAAAGGTCCAAATATGAGTTCAAGGTCATTTACAAGTAGATGGTGGAGGTTGTAGACCTATATAAGATGACTGTAGGCATGGTTTGAGTTGGTTTTGAGTGTTTTAATTCTAAAATGGCCTTAAATAAACTCTCATAAAACTCACATAGTCATTATATCAATTCATCAAGTCTGCTTCCACTTTCTAAAAGGTTCTTTTGCACTCAAATGAACTCATAGCCATCTTCAAGATACTCCAACAAGGCATTAGCAAAAGATTGGAATGAAACTTATAACCACCTTGTGATATTGGTTTTCTTGTGTAATATCAAATTATGATATTATTTTTTCATCCATAGGAGATCATACAAGGATAAATACCAATCATGAGAGAAAGGAGATGATGTCAAGACTAACACAGTCACCTACAGGTCTGCTTGTAGGTTGGGATAAACCAAACAGGTTTTGAAATAAAAATGAGTTTGAGAACCCTATTATGTTTTAAGATACCTCATTATAAGTTTTTATATGGTTGAATTTCCATGAGAATTATATGGATCACTAAAATATGCATATACAATTTAAATGTGCGTCTGCAACCATCAAGGGCAAGAAAGAAGGTCTAATGAGCAGTCATTTTTTTTGGTTTTGAGTGATAGAATAGGTGAAATTTGAATTTAAATACATAAATTTGGAAATATGAAACTATCATAGATATCCACAAATGGACCAAACCTCTAAATCCATCCTTGAGTTGAATTAGCAGGCCACAAACCTAAAGAACACTAGTTTACTATTTGCCAACAAAAATTAGGTGTTTGAAAGAACTTGAAGGACTCCAAAGTGGTTTATTGAGAATTAAAACCAATATAAAATTTAAATAAGGAATATACATGGATATTGATACCATAAACATTTCATTAAGTGCTTGAACTAAGTGAAATGTAGACATACAGGTCTGCAGAGTTGTAGGTCCACATTTTCAAGAAAGAGAGGCAAACATTACATGAATTATGAAGTTTGGAGAGTAAATGCAGATTAAGAACCATGATTATATGTTGGGAAGGTATGTGGTAAGTATAAAAATTAGGATCATTGATTAAATATCTTTATTTAAACCTCAATAAGTGTCAAACCTAAATATCATCTTCAAGCATGTTAAAGTACTCCTTTTACAAGCTTGTTTTCAAGATTCATGAGAATATGCAATGGTTTGTTTTGAGTTTGGTAATTATAAAAATTGGTGAAGTGTGATGGAGAAATGAGAGACCATTTAGTGTGCCAAACATGTTTATAATCTGATAAAAATCCACAAGAGAAACTACAACCATGACACAATCCTCTTTTACATATAGAATTCCACCTTTTTCTTGGTAGGAGCTTGTTAAGGCTAATCATGCATAACAAATTTTTGAAAAAGATGAGAAAATATGGGGAAAACCTAATCTAGGTGTTAATTTGTCTTGAAGAGACCCAAAACTCAAAATATGTATTTTTCTTTGCTCTCAGCTTGCTCAGGCTTGTGCTTTTGCAAACTAGGGCTAAAAACATGAAATTTGACATAACTTGAGTTATAACCCATGGAATTTCTTAAAAATTTGTCATTTAACTTAATTTTATGTGTCAAATAATATTTTATAGGTTTTAGTCAATATTGTATGGTCTTGTAAGGTCCCCATTACTATAGGCTTGTTTTAGGCCTAATTAGGAAGGATGAGTGTTAAGAAAGTGAGTCTACATTGGGAATTTTACCCCAAAATTTTGGGTGAATATGGAAAGGGATAAAGGGTAATAAATTATTCTTTAAATTTCCCTATAATTTTTGTGGATATTTGAAACCTTGGAGTTTTGTATCAAAGTAGGGCTACAAAGAATAGGCCTCCAAGAGAGCAAATGTGAGAACTATGAAGGAAATGGTAGAACAAAGGTGGAAAGATGATGGGATGTATGTATTAAAAATGTGTAAAATATAGTTAGACTCAAATAATATGACTTATCATTTACTAATCACTCTTAATGGGTAGTTTCAAGAGTTCAAGGTTGAGTCATCAAGCCAAACATAACTCATGCGCCACCTTGAGAAGATCATCATTAAATGGAATGTACACATGTTAAGGAAAGACTTAATAACTATCCTTTGTCAAGTTATCTTTCTTTTAACTTGATTCATGAGTGTTTGGCATCCATCATTAGTTCTTGACACCTCTCTTCTCTCTCTCTTCTTCCTTCTCCTATATGTATGCTTGATTTTGGCATGGTAGAGGATCATTTTGTTAGATATGGCCTAGCCCTGCCCATATAAACACTTTTACTTTAAATTTGAAATGAATGAAACTAAATTTTAGCCTTATCTTATGCTTGAAACTAGTATATGTTTCATGTTAGTTGATGAATGTTAGTGATGGTGTATGCAACCTCCTCTCATTTGTCCTATCTTCTTATCCACTTGTAGGTTTTAGTCATCCTTGCAAGCTACATAGAGTGATTCCAATAGCTTTGGGTGGATAAAAATTGGAAGCATTAATTAGTGTCTTTTATCCTTCTTGATCAGGTCCATTAGTATATGCATCATGTTATAGCCTCTATGTGAAATACTCATGCTTGGAGACTCTATTTGAGTTGTGCGATTAGTTTCAGTCATAGTTCATATTCTTAGTGCATAATAGGTAGGTGGAGGAGACACATTTGGTGCATCACCTCTCTATTTTAGTTTGATTTCAATTCTTTCTCCCTTTTTCCCTTAAAATCAATAGGCTTAGTTTGTAGCTCTAGATAAGAGCATCAAGGGAGCTAGCCCTAATCTATAGGTTCTATTCAGCTATAAGGTCACCCAAAGACTTTGAAGAGTTCCTATGATATCACTTAAGTGATGAGGCTTGAACACCCTCCTCAAAGGTGTAACTTTTTTTGATAACAAGACCATCATAAGATTTAATAACCATGGTTTACCAAGTAATTATTGTTGAGTGTAACATCTACTAGTGAGAAATGACATTATACATATGTTTAAGCTTAAACAACTGGAAAATATAATATCATGTGTAATATTATGATGTGAATCAATAAAACACATATTAATAATATATCATTATTATAATTATCTATTTAAATATCATGGTAAAAAAAAAATAGATGGAACTTATTTTTGTGCACGTGATGACACCTATGAAACCATAATATGAGCATTTTAAACTATTGGTTGTTGTGTACTCCTTGTCATGTGAAATTATATTACTTTTTGATGGTATGGTTTGCTAATGGATTAGTAAATACCTTCAAATGTTGATTCGATGGAGCAGCTAATTTATTCAATGTAATATTGCATCCTTCCACTTGAATAACATTACTATTAATTAATCTTGAATCTTATGTCTCAATGCAAAAAAAATATCGGTAGAATGTCCTAAATATCTTTGATAATCACAATATGCATTCATATCATAATGTTTAGGTGAAATCCAAGATGTGTCCAACTCACACTATGTTAATAAATCATATTGCATTCAATAAATGATTTAAGCACATGGTGAGGACTATTATATAACCTTATAAATATTATATGCTCTTGAGAAGGAAGGCTAAGCTTACCAGGTGGTTTTGATACCATGTTTACTACATTTTGACCTCATTATTAGCTTAAAAATTAGTAGTATCATTAGATTTTTATTCTTAAATGTTGATTTTCCTTGATATTCGAGTCACTATAAGTAGGGACACTAGACCCATATTTAAGCATATTGGACTCTAAGAGTTTGATCTCATGTTTGTAAACCATATGGAAAATCTCATCAAAATATGGATGTGTTAAATATTATTATTTATTTGATAGGTTGAAGTAGATTTTAAATAAAATACTTTATAAATCACTCGTAGGTAGTTGGTGAGAAAATTTTATAAACACAATTTTCAATTTAAACACGTACTCATGAATAGGCTCATTCATACTTGTTTAAGTTGTGAAAACATGACCTTTTGGATAATGTTTATCAAAAAATAGATAATAAATTATGAATTTAAGTAATTAAATAATGTATGGAGCCCATGGAAGGGCATAAAACCAATCCAAGGCATAGTTCTTGAGACTTATAGGAAAGAACTTAATCAATTATCGATCATTTTACACAAAGTTAAAAAAATAAACCATAATATGATCTAATATGACTTTGTAGATAATAAAATATGGTATTAAGTACTTGAAAAAAAAATTTTGACATACATTCACCATGCATGAATTGCACACACAAATATGGTCCTAACCTAGCATTTTCTCACACCCACATGCTACTTTATAAGTTTAATCATTTCTTTCTACTATTACACACCTATTGGAACATCAATGTCTATTTCAAATGTGTTTAATATCTTCCATACACATAGTTATACATTCATTTTAGTTCTCTTATATACAGGTTAATAACATCAAATTGGGTTAGTATCACCAATCAATATTAAATTGAGCCTAATGGTATCAAACTATCTCAATAATGGCTACTTTCTAAAATCAAATATTTCCTTAAGGTCAACCCATCTTCCTAGCATGTTAGTGGCATGATAGATTACCCATTTGGACTAAAATATATAAAAATTGAGGCCTCGATTTATTTTGGACTTGGCACTTATTTGGTACATATCTATACACTACTGCGCATTGAGAAAATATTCCCTTTTCTTCCCAAATTGTGAATTGTTGGTGTTTTTTTGTCTCTTTAGTTTTGTGACTCGCCCAACAAGAAGTGGTATAAACTCACCAATAACTAGAGAAATCACACTAGAGATGTTGATTCTCCTTTGCATTTTAGAGGGTCAGTGCACTTGTAAGATATGGGTATTTTGGGATTTTTATGTACTTTTAACCCGAAAGCAAAAAAGGAAACAAAAATGTAAAATAGAAGGATAATGGAAGATAAACCCACAATGGAATAAAATTAGATAACTACCAAAATAACTCAAGAATAAATTAAAGAAATGGAAATCATTATCCTCACACAAAAATGAACATAGGACTAACAGTTATATTAGGAACAAAAGGGATGATTGGAAGCACAAAATCTCATCACAAATAGGATTACACACACTTGATACAAAGATTTTTTGAGATCAAACACACATGAAATGTATAGGAATCAAAAGAAACTCATACAAGGGGTTTTCAAAACAAATTTTGGAAACACTATAAGTTGCACATAATCAAGAAAGTGCAAAATTTTAATGGAGTCTTCATCTACGAATAAAAATACAAAATTCATAAACAAAAAACATCAGAATCTACAAAATCCAATAAAAATCTCACCCACTTACTTCTATTTCATTGCTTCAATATATAAATTACATAGCCCACACAAACTTGCATCCAACTCTCTCCAAGAGCTTGCAAGAAAAAATAACCCTTCACCAAATCTAAATTTTTCATTTTGTACTATATTTTCCTCCGCCAAGGAAGTTGAAATTCCACTCATTAGCCCATATTTTTGATTTTATTAGTTTGTAAAATTTACAATATTAAATGTGCTTTTCACTTTTCATTTAGAAAATAATATTAATTCTAAAACTAATTAATTCACTAAATGATTGAAAATACATAGTCATTTAACGACTTTAATTAATATTAATTAATTATAAAATAATTAATAATTTAATTAACTTAGTAATTCTATTTGAGCCCACAACATCAAATTTACAACTTTCTACATGTGGGATAGTCAAAAATGTTACCTTGTCCATTGGGCTATGGTGTCCCATAAAATATCACAAAAAATAGGACAATATGTAAAATGATGGGAAAGTGATAAAAATAGAGTAATGAAATTTGGATGGCCAAATTTTAGTATAACATGAATCAATCACTAGAAATAGTCATAAGCCAAGTTTGAAGCATACTTAAGCCAAATAAAAGTAAGCATTTTCAAATATCAAAGCCAAATCATTAGTTATATTCATATAGCAAAGGAACATAACTGCATAATCACACTAGGTGGGAAAACAATGTGTGGATAGATTTCTCTCCTTGGAGTATCAAATGTGTAGGTAATAGTCAATCATCAAAGAGGGTGATTGGGGTCAACTTAGTCCATTACACTTTTCTAAGTTTTTTTAGGTTTATATCCCTCATAGGCACACATAGGGTTTCAAGATGAAGGAGATTGATTTTTCGAGTGACATACATCATCAATGTTTAACATCACAAATACAAATATTTCATTTACAGATGAAGGTGACTATATGGTCACAAACCCATATTTTATCATAGGTCACTATAAACCACTTAGGTTAGTATCAATAATCGATACTGACCCAGATCCGACTTAACCAACCTTGCACAGATATAAACATAGTTCCTAAAATAGATGAATCACAAGCTTGCTTCAATTTATTTTCCACTATTAAAACATAATCAAATTCATACAATTATTCAAAAAATATAAGTACCCATCCCTTTGTTTTACTTACTATATTTAGCACATTCCACTAGTGAAATCATTGCAATCTATTTCAATCTTTTACATTCAGATTCATGCTTAAATGTCACATTTAATAATCTAAATTACATACTAGTTCTATCCTAATAAGGTTTCTAAATCCAAATTAGGGTAAAATAGATGTAAAAGGTCACCCTTTTTTTCTTAAATTATAAAATTTTAGGCATAATAAAACCAATAGGTAACAAGTAAATAAGTACCTTGTGATCCAATGAGTGGTGTAATATATCATGAGAAGTAATAATGTGGTTATATCTTTGATATCCCTGAGAAATTTATTGAGTTTATATTTGCATACCTTGAAGATCTCATTGAATAAATATAATATGAGATGTAGTAACATATGTAGATTCCAAATTAGAATTAGTGTAAGTAAGAATAAACCCTTTAGTGTTTTGTGAGATACCATGACCAAAATATGTAGCTTGAGAAACATGTCGAGAAGTTCCATAAATAGTAGGAGGTAAGAAAGAAGTAATATATCATGAAGTAATAATCATATTAACCTAAGTATAAATATTATAATGAGGCACAAAGTTAATAGAAATAGAAGTGTTGACCAAATTTGACCTTGCAGGTCAAATTGGGACCCCTATAGGTAAAAACTTGATTTTTTAGATGTTTTAGGGGTCTAATATTATGTCATAGGGTGTATTATAAGTATTTAAATTTAATTTAATGTCAATTTATCCTTTTTCATGATATAATTAGTTTATGTGTCATTTTGAATCATTTAATAGCCATTTAGGGGTCATAAATGCAAGTGACAATAGTTTTTGGCACGCCCAATGTTATTATTAGTCCAAGAAGTTGAAATATTTTTGGTGTTGTCTTTCAACACATTAGCCTTTGGAGGCATCTATCCAAGAATCAATGGTGACTCTAAAGTTACATCAGTTGGTCAAGCAGCCCAGGTTTTCCTTTTGAAGATTATAGGTAATGTTTTCTTTGTATTCTTGTTTCCCAATAAAGTTTCATGGATAATTTTGGTGTTGAGTATTATTTCACATAAATTAGTGAGGTATTTAAATATTATGGAATTCATAATCATCCTTTATATTATCCTTACCATCCTTTTCATGATCCTTACCAGCTCCAATATGAACCTTATCAACCTTTTCATGAGTTGTATCAATCCTATAACCAGCCTTCTCAATACCTTACTCCTCCTAGTCAACCTAGTCACTTCTCTAATCAGTCCATTTCCACTTTCAAGAAAAATCTCTTGGGCTATGAGAAGTACATGATAGAGCTTGATAAACTAAGGGGACATGGTCAAGATGTTCCTAGTCATCTCATTAATAAGGTGAGAGATGCATTAGAGCTAGTTAAAAGAGAGTGGGCACCTATTAAGAGAGCCAATTGGCAAAGGCTCACAAGTGAGATGCTAGATGTGAGTGGCTTTATTTCATCCTTAGAATATAGGATAATAATTCATGAAGATTAGCCTCACCAAATCTATCAGCCCTCATATCCACTTCCCCAAGATTGTTATTAGTCCTATATGATTCCTACTCATAAACCCAATCAAGCTTGTCAAAGTTATCTTTTTCCCACTCAGCTAGAAGAGAGAGTTGGAAAAACAAGCCTTATTTTTTAATTAACTATTGATAGGTATATTAAGTTAGCTAATAATAAAATTCCTCAATCTATATCATTAGTAAAGGAAGTGGAATTTAATCCCTCATTTCCCTCTCCCATTACATCCCCACTTCAAGAAGAGACCTCTAGATAAAAAATCCCAAGTTGGAGACAAGGTGGATAACCCAAGCCTAAGGAGATTCCAAGTTCCTTGCACACTTCATCCAATCATCAAATTGCATCACTAACTCAAGAAGAGAATCCTAATTCCAACATCCTAAGTTAGAATAAGATAGTGGAGGCATGGGGAAAGAAAGAGGTTAAAGGCCTAACTGAAGAGTGTGAAGTTGAGAAAGAGTTTGATCCTATGCAAGACCCTCCTACCCTTCCTCAAGAGACCTCTTATCTTCCATGTCAGTCCTTTTATACTCCTTATCCTCATGATGATTCCTATCAACTTCAAGAGAGACTCTTCCAAGATAACCTAGCTAAGCAAATTGAAGAGTTAGAGTTGAGAATTAAATTGTTAAGTCAAGGTGTGATGGAAGGTTTAGAACCAAAAGAAGAGCATATGCCTAAACACACCCCATCTAAACTTCCTCAATAGAGTATTCAAGTTAAATCATATGTAAATGAAGTGATTTTCCAATGGAAAGAATAAAACTAAGCTATTTTAGCCCAAGGTCTACCTCCCCTTCCTTAAGAACTCCCAAAATAATCCCCTAAAATTCATTCTCAATCTGATTTTGAGTCCTATGTTCCACCTCCACCAAATAGTTCATCTTATCCTCACCTTATCACCCTTTGCCTTGATGGACCTATGGTATAGGACCCTAAAGATGAGTATTTGGTTGAGAAAAATTTAGAACTCTTGCTTGAAGAAAATATAGCTCCTTGGTAGCCTCATTGGACTAAGTCACATGATTACAAGATGCCTAGTCTTGGCATCACCAAGAAGGAGAAACAAATGGATGATATTGTAATCTTTGAGAAGAAAATTCATGTTATGACAGTTGAGATGCAACTTGAGAGCCCTCAAGAGGTCTTAAATGCTAAAGAATAAGTGTTTTATTATGTTGAAACTTTTGATTGGGTTGATATGGAAGAATGTTTTCCTTTTGCCAAAGAAGAAGAAATCATCATTGGCTCTTCCATCACGGTCCAAGACATCATATATGGGTAAGAAAAAGTCTCTAATCAACCTTTAGATGACTTATTTTTAGTCATTGGAGCAGGTTATACTCTTTTTCAAGGAGGCTATGATCTAGTCAAAAATGGAGAAGGCAGCCTTGATACTCAAGTGAGTATGCAAAGAAAATGTGATTTTTCAAATCTATCCTTTCAAGAGGCATATGCATCCCATGATGACATGTTTGAAATCATCAAGATGGGTTATAATCCTCTCAGCTAGTTGGGAGAAACACATCAACTCTTGAAGGATGGAACAAGCTTCTATTGGCCTCAATCTTCTAAGGAACAATAAACTACTCCTCTTGAAGCCATGCCTACTAGGAAGATACAAGTTGATCATGAAATGAAGAGTGGGAAATAGTATGATGTACATTTACAAATTCAAGAGGAATACATTTATATTGGAGACCTATTTAAGGATGATCAACTTGAGATCAGATCAAGTGAAGTTCTAAGGAATAGGTTTGATCTACCAAGCATCCAATCCAAGGAGCAACATTCTTGGCACTATGACTCATCTCATGAAGAATAAGATTCAAGGAACTTTCCTTTTGATCCTAGAAAATAGGTATGCTTAGTTTCTAGTTGTGCATAGTTGTTTGTTTTCTATTTTCCTAAGTGATTTGAGCACATGTGTGTGTCTTGTTAGTGTGTTTAATTTGTTTTGTGTGTGTCTTTTGTTTTGTGTGGTTGAGGTAATTAGTTATTTTGTCTTGGTCAAAGCATTATTGTCAAGTGTCAGGTCTTCTTGTTTGTCTCAGACTTTATTGACTCCCTTATCCTAATTAACTGATAAGACTACTGATCCTTAGTATACCAGGCATACTACCCCTATGAGTCACCAATTTGTTGACCAAATTTGACCTTGCAGGTCAAATTAGGACCCCTATAGGTAAAAAATTGATTTTTAGATGTTTTCAAAATCTAATATTATGTCATAGGGTGTATTATAAGTCTTTTGATGTAATTTAATATCAATTTAGCCTTGGTCATGGTTTAATTAGTTTATGTGTCATTTTGAATCATTTAATAGCCATTTAGGGGTCATAAATGCAAGTGACAATAAGAATCATTAGCCTCACAACCTAATGTAGAAGGAGAAACTCTATTAGGTGAAATAGAAATATTCAAAGATTTATTTATAACATGTTCATTCTCAAGTGTGGATTCCTTAATTAAATTCAACTTATTTTTTTCATCTCTTAAAAATTAAATCATAGCATCAATTTATTTAAGAACTATTAAAAGATAATTATCAAATCAAACTAATTCATGTTTACCCATAGTAGTGATTTTCAAAATATAATCATCATTAGAAGAATTGGTATCATAAACACTAACATTATCATCATAAGTGTTGGCATCGTAAGCATTATCATGTTCAACATATTCATTTTCCTCATTAAAATAATGTGCTTTATCATCATCAATATAAGGAGTAGGAATATCATCAATGTTAACCATTTTATTTTTTAAACAAGCATGAGTACCAAGCAAAGGAATTTGAATCAAATATATATTTACATCACTCAATCTAGCACTTCACCTAGTAGGTATTGTAGTTATAGCTTTATTTTTTTAATTAGTAAAATGGGTTTTTATTAAGTCCCGCACCCATTAAAATTTCAAGAGCATAGACAATAGGATAATCAAAGGGAGGAAAGGAAGAGGGAAGAGATTGGAGAGAGAGGGAAAAATATTATGCCTATAAGCAAGCCATAAAAGAAAGCATCAAGAACAAGTTATAATAATTACTAAAATCTAAACACACAAATATTAAAAAAAAAAAATCAATGACCCATTAATAGGTCATATATAGAACCCAAGTGAATCAAAATTACAAAGAAATTACCCTGTCTAGAAGGCTTCTAGTAGAGGGAAGTTTTGACCTAATCAATGTCCAACAAATCCATTCATGCTTCAATAATATTTTTTCATGGATCACAACTTCATCTTTTAGGAATAAGTGTTGTAGGATTTTTTATTCTTAAATTCCATCCACCCTTGATCATAAATATACATCATAGCTTCATGAAAAATAGGCTACAAAGGGAACTCAAATATTGACATGTTTGAATACAATACCATTGCTATAGGAAGAGGGGGAGCTTCAACTTCACGATTCATAAGTTGGAAGGAATATTCAACTACCATGGATGGGGTATGATTTTATAAAAATGACACATGAGAAATAATAAAGTCCTCTGAGCTTTTGGAAGCAAAGTTTTCAGCATTAGGACAAGTCATAGTATCTTAATAAAGCGGAGAAATAAGTGTATTTTGCTTCCCATGGAGGAGAAGATTTGTGACCGAGTTGGGTAGTGAATAGGGACAAACTAAATGATGGTTATTCTCAACACCATTCCACCATGTGGGAAGAGGTTTCTTGCTCTTCTTTTTCACACCAATCAGGTTGAAAGTGTTGGCCATAATCCTCTTAGCAAAAATTGCAATAAGGTGCCCATCAAAGAATCAAGTGCAGTGGTGAAAGACCACATGTTCATAGTCCAAATTTTGAATCCAAGATTGGTCCTTAAGTTTGATCTAGATCTATTTAAGGAGGCAATTTTCAAAATCAAACTCAAAAAAATACAAGTATAGGTAGTAAACAACTTATTGGTTGTTTTATGAGAATATAAATGATATAGACCCGAAGCAATCCCAATAGAAGAGAAAGTAGAGGAAGAGTTGAAAATCTCACCCAAATTGGAGTGGAGGAGATAATTTTTATATAATTTTAGTAAACACAAATTTAAAATGTAGTTATGGGTAAGTTTTATGATCCTAGTAATGAAAAACATGAAGTTTAAGATTCTAACAAGGTGCTCACATCACCAAGAATTTTTTTTTCCTTGAACTATCTTGCCAAAGAAACCAAAATTCTATTTTATTATCAAACTGTGATAATTATTACTAGTATATTTAAAAATTAAAATATTTTGTAAAATCCTCTCTTTCTCATATATTATTATGAAATTTAAATATTAATTAAATTTGATTTTATTATTAAAATTTGATAAGGCTTAATTAAATGTATATAAATAAATATATTGCATTCTGACGTAAAACTACTTTCCCATAATTGAGAAATATGCAAGTTAACTAATTTAATGGTGATACTATTTTATGGCCCAACCAATGTCATAATATCAGAAGAGCATAGATAAGTACATAGATAAACATTACTTTTGTGTGTATGCAGTCATTTACATTGTTTTAGAATCAGAATAGACAACATATAAAAGAATACTTAAATACACAGATAAACAGAAATCCCTTAATATAGGAAATTAATTGTGTTTTTTTTTCAAATGGGAGAAAGGAATAAAATAATTATCAAAGAACCATCTAAAATGGTGAGGACATGAATAGTGGATTCAAAAGAATAATTAATATGGGAGACTTTGTATAAGATTAAAATAATTATGTTTTTATTAGATAAATTTTTTAGAAGACTATTAAATAAATTTATATTATTATATTTTTATGAATTTTGATTATTTATTTGTTTAATTATTAAAAATAAAATTGGTTAAAATATGGTTTAAAAAAATTACGTATAAGTCATTGTTTTAGGAGGAGAGATGGAAGATCATCTTTGAGAAGCACTGTTTAAGCGAATGATTTTTCGTCAAAAAAATTTAAAATATTTTAACTATCCAAAAAATTATCATAAATAATAATAAACCAACCATCAATCAATTATATAAAAACAATTAATATAATATAAAACATTATAATAATTATTAACAATATTGATATTTTTATTTAAATTTGACTCCTTTCTCTATTAATCATGATAAATAATAAATTAAATTTGATATATACATTTTTATCTCACCATCATATCACACCATAACATTAAAGTTAGCAGTGACAATAAATTTTATTTAATAGAATTCAATATCCTACAAAAACTAGATACATTTGTAAGAAGGATTTTTTTTTTTAAAATGGCAAAACCATTAAAATCATATAGTTAAATAAATTGTTGCATAAATTGACATTCTTTTACAATGACTATATGATATTTTTGACTTATTCAATATTAGGCTCAAGGCCACAAAAATATATAATAATTATAACAAATCAATTGATCATAAATAAGTAGGCCCAAACTTTGACCCAAATTAAAATTCAAATACAATTAAATGCTTTCCCATAGGTACATTAATAATTATAACAATTATAACAAATCAATTTATCACAATGGTTTTGTCAAGTTTTGTTAAGTTCATCATAATAGGAGTTTGAGAGGTTTTTATCATGCAAAAGATCAATCTTACATATATTTAATATATAAATTGAATGAAAATCTGATTTTTTTTCAGTAAATCTATTTTTTACAAGTGTTTTTTATAATTTAATTGAAAATTTTATTTTGTAGATGTTATGTTTATTTATTAAGATTGAATTATGTAGTTATATTATATAGAATTTTAAAAACCTAAATTTTATATAAGACTCTTTTTCATAATATTTTATCTTCAATTTACTATATTTGACATATTTTTATATATTTATATAATTCTAAGACTTTTCCAATCTCACATTGGTCTCCTTTTATCCCTTGAATCTTAAAAACATATCTAATACTTCCCAGAATATATTTATTAACATTTTTGGATTAAATTTTATATTTTATGCTATTTATCGAGATCTAAGGATGTATTCATTTCAGGGCAAACTCACACCTTTCGTGAGTCTACGTTGGGTAGACACACCCTGCGTGAGTCTATCCCATTTACCTTTATAGGTCCTTTTGCTTGTCGTTATTGATCTTTCACCTTTAACTTAACACCTTGTAATTTCTAAAGTCAACCTACATGCACAACTTAAACTACTCTGTGTGTGTGTGTGTGTGTGTGTGTGTGTGTGTGTGTGTGTGTGTGTGTGTGTGTGTGTGAGAGAGAGAGAGAGAGAGAGAGAGAGAGAGTGAGTGTGTGTGTGTACACACATACATACATACATACATACATACATACATACATACATACATACATACATATATATATATATATATATATATATATATATATATATATATATATATATATACATATATATACATATATACATACATATATGCATACATATATAAATATATATACACACATACATATATACATATACATATACATATACATATACATATACATATATATATATATATATGCACATATATATATACATACATACATATATGCATGCACAACTTAAACTACAATATGTGTGTGTGTGTGTGTGTGTGTGTGTGTGTGTGTGTGTGTGTATGTGTATATGTGTATGTGTGTGTGTGTATACAACTTAAACATATATATATATATATATATATATATATATATATATATATATATATATATATATATATATATATATATATATATATATATATATATATATATATATATATATATATATATATATATATAAGTTATCTTAAACCATTTAAGTAGTCTTAAGAGATCATAAAAAATAATAGATAAAATTTATTATTAAGGTCAAGACCTATAGCAGAGCTAAGTATCAAATATATTCTTTCCTCCTACTTTAATTTTAGTTTCATGGAGTCATATCTTAAATATTTTTTATGGAATTATTTATTTTAGTCTCTCATCACCTTCTTGTATGAAATAAAGGTATTAGGATGTATATAGATGTATCATCACTTCTAGGAAAGAGGAGGTTCATAATCCTTGCTCGAGTTATTCCATTTTCACACACTTATAACTACATGGAGACCTAAGTCTAATATGTGGAATACATAATTTGTGTATACACTTATATATTTTAGGCACTAGTGATCTCTTTTGTAAGATTTGTTGACGCATCAATCTCTCAGGGTGCACATCCTAAGAAGTACACTAAGAAATGGGCAGGGTCAGTTCATTGTGTTTTGCGAGAGATGTTCATATCATTATGTTATAACTACTTATTATCACCATCATGCCCTTAGCTCTATTAGCCTTTTTCATGTCTCTTTTCCCTTTATTCCTCTCATTATGCTTAATATCTCAACTTTTTCTTATTAGATTGATCTGGATCAATTTAGTTATGTATTATCCCATATATTTCCTACTAGATGATCTTGATTGATCTAGTCTATTTTCCTACTTTTGATGTTTTCCTACTAAATTGATCTTGATCAATTTAGTTATTTTATTATTTGTATTAGATTGGTATGGTCAGCCCACTATTGTGTCATTCCTAATTCATTATATTGAATCGATTTGTATCGATTTCATTGACATTTGAGCTCGATCCTTTTAGGACTTTGCTTAGTTTAAGTTAAAGGAGGGGTATTCTTTACAAAAATAAATCTTCTAGAGTGGTGAACGTCTCCTTTTAATATAACACAATATGATGTCTAATCTAATGGATACATTATTAATGATTATTTATATTTTATTAATAAAAATGATTAAGAAAAAGCCCTAATACACATGCACTCTATGTGAGATACCCTTGCGACCCCCATCCCCACCTATATGAGCCCTACCACATAAAACATGTTAATATTTCATCTATGAAACACATGGATTTATGCCACATTTTTGAAAAATCAATGATTATGCTACAAATCCATTCGGGTGTATTGTCGAAGTTATAAATTTTTGGTTTTCTCTATTAGTATCCTCATTTTTGTTGTCATTTAGTTGGTGTAAAAATAAATAACAATGTCCCTATGTAATTATTTTAGAATGGTGGGTGTAAAATTGTCATGTGTTGCCTCTTAAACATGTCATTATTTATTGAAACATAATTTGAGCTTTCTTATTTGAGTTATATAACACCAATTATCATATAAACTATACTAAAATATAAAACATTGAGATTATCTAAAAAGTGACGAAACCAAACTAACTGACATGTAGGTAGGAAAACATATTATCTTGATATCTTTCAATGAAATCTCTTCACATGTTATTCACATTATTGTTTTTTTATAATGTTTATTTAATTTTCTTATTTCAATTTCAAGATATTTTGGTAACTTGTAATGAAATAATTATGTTACTTTTGAATGAAGGATTATTTTTTTTAAGAAGACTTGTTTGAAGGAGTGATAGATATATAGTGAGAGATTTAAGTAACCTCCACTACCTCAAACAATCCTCTATTAGACCCAAAGATCAAAAACCATATGTCATGAATTTTGAGAAGAAGATACCCACTTTTTACAATGCATTTTCCTTTAACAATGATAGACATAAACCATCTTGATTTTGAATTTATTAATTTTAATTTTTAAAAAACTACACCCTTGCTAATAACTTGTGAATTCTAATGTACCAAGGTGTGAGGATTGTAACTCATGGCTTGCACTCTGGATGCATGTCTAGTATCATATAAAGATTAATGGATTCAATTTTTTTTGCTCTTGATATCTTGGGGATTAATGATGAACTAATATGGACCCTAACATAGAACTGTTAACCTCTAATTATGAAGTACATTAAGCTCAATAACGATAGGGCTGGAACAAACCTTGACATAATATAATGCAACATACCTTGAACACTTCTAGAGTATTAAAAATGACCACCTTAGATGATGCTTGTTAGTAAAGCACAACCAACACTGACAACATTAGCATATATGTACTTTCTCAACTTTATATATAGGGGCTTTACACCCTGGAGGCAATTGATATAAAATTATCATATCTAAAGAAGCTTGTGAGGAAATTCAAATGAAGCAAAACTATAAATGGTCAAATGTGAATGGAAAGTGTGCCTAAAAGATCCTAAAGTAATCAATTGAATCAATTGTACCAAGGTGCCAAAGATGTCACAATTAAATGAGTTGTACCAAAATTATGTGTCTACAACTTTGTGTTTAGTGAACATTCCCTTTGTTTTCTATATTTATTGTGTTTGATATGATGTGTCTGCAACTTATTTAGAGTGCTTAATCTGTGTTTAGTGTCCCTTGTTTTCTTTATCTATTTCTTTTTGGCATGTTTTTTATGTGTTTGGCATGCTTCCAATGTCTAAAATGTTCATTATGTGTTTGATCACATATGTGACATATTGTTTGTTTTAGTTTTCCTTACCATGTGTTTGTTGTGTTTTAGGGTGTCATGACTTATATCATGCACACTCCTATTATTGATTTCATATGTGGCCATGATCCATATTATACATCTATGTAGGGCAAGCATGCATACTAATGTCTTACATTGATATATTTTATACTACTAATATTACATTGTTTATATCTTATTTTGATAAAGGGCATCCCTACTTGATCTTTTACTACTTATATCTTTCATTCATGTGAGGCATTTTACTATGATGTTATATTATATATATTTTTAAGGAACATTGGAGTTTGTTGGAGGAGCTTCATGAGATAGAAAATCTTGTATCTATTTTTGTCTATTTTACTTTGATATTTATGTGCTCATATACATCCAAGTGGCGCATTATGTAGACACTTAAAAATGGTCCCTAGGAATTTAATAGTTATAAATTTATGTTTTTGTATGGTACTTATGTGGTTTTTGGTTATTGATCTAAATTAAGCTTTATTGGCATATTTTTGGCATTTTGATAAGTTATGTCGTGCCTTCCCTCTTTATTTATCCTCCTTTATCTCTCCTCTCCCCTTATTTTCTTTTGTTTCTAGCATGTGGGCCTTTTTTACAGATTGGGGTCCCTTGAGAGTTTTGGTCTTGACTTTTTGGATTTTTCATCCATTTTTTATTGTTTTGTGCACCAACATGGTCCTAATTTAAATTCAATGGGTCTATAAATTCACACATGTATTTGTGCATTAGGACATTAATTAATAGAAAAAATCAATGTAAGGATATAAAGAATGCAACCAAGAATATAATGAAATCTGAAAGAGCGCCTAGAATTTATTGTTGTTGCATTTTATTTGGCATTCTAGAGGAAATCAAGCCTTCATTAGCATTGAAGATCATTGCAACAGCATGTTTGCATTAAACTGGACTACTTGGTTGAATTGACACATTGCTTGGTATGTTTCCCTTGATATTGTGTACTGTTGATGGACCTAATAAGTCGTCGATGCTTAAAAACCTCGTTGACCTTCAACATCGAACCCAAAAATATTTTTCTTATTTTATTAAGGTTCCAATACCTTATTAAGATTTGAAGAAGAAAAACAATTTCTTAGTGATTGGTGTAAATATTCATGATGTTGAGTGAGGTTTTCAGAGTACCAAACTTGTTGAACACTATTGTAAAGTTAGATTATCCATGTTTACAATTAATGCAAAACATGTTTTCTATGGTTTTTATATCTACAAACTTGGAGTATACAATTATAAGTGTTATAATTCTAGTAACCAAAAACATGAAATATATGATTCTAGTGACGTACTCTCACATCACCAAGATTTTTTTTCTTAAAGCCCTTAAACTGTTCTATCAAAGAAAATGAAATTCTATTGTTAAACTATGACAATTATTACCAATATATCTAAAAATCAAAATATTTTGTAAAATTCTCTCTCTCATATATTATTATGAATATTAAATATTAATTTCATTTATAAAAATTTGTTGTGTATAAATATTTGTTATTGCATTTTATCGTAAAACCACTTTCCCATAATTGAGAAATATGCAATTTAACTAATGTAATGGTGATAATGTTTTGTGGCCCAACCAATTTCATAATATCAGAAGAGCTTTTCGATTGCTTTGTTCCCTCCATTTGGAAGAAAGGAATAAAATAATACTTAAGTACACAGATAAACATAAGTCCCTTAATACAAGAAACTAATTGTGTTTTTTTTCAAATAGAAGAAAGGAATAAAATAATTACCAAAGAACCATCTAAAATGGTGAGGACATGAATAGTGGATTCAAAAGAATAAATTAATATGGAAGACTTGTATAAAATAAAATAATTATGTCTTTATTAATATGGGAGATTTGGTATAAGAATAAAATAATTATTTTTATCATATGAATTTTTTAGAAGATTATCAAATAAATTTACATTATTTCATTTTTATGAATTTTGATTATTTATTTAATTATTGATAGTAAAATTGGTTAAAGTACAGTTTAAAAATTATGCATAAGTCATTGTTTTAAGAGATAGAGGAAGAGGATCATTCTTAAAAAGAATTGTCTAAACAGATGATACTTTATCAAGAATCTCTAAAACATTCTAACTATCTGAAAAATCATCATAAATAATGATAAATCAATCATTAATCAATTATATAGAAACAATTTATATAATATAAAATATTCCAATAATTATTAACAATATTAATATTTTTATTTAAATTGGACTCATTTCCCTATCAATCATAATAAATAATAAATTAAATTGGACTCTATAGACTTTTATCTCACCAACCTATGATACTATAACATTAAAATTAACGGTGACACTATATTTTATTTAATAGAATTTACTATTCTCTAAAACTAGATGCATTTATGAGAAAAAAAAAATTCTGGACAAAACCATTAAAATCATATAATTAAATAAATTGTTGCATAAATTGACATTCTTTTCACATGACTATATTCAATGTTAGGGTCAAGGCCACAAAAATATAACTATAGCAAATCAATTGATCATAAATAAGTATGCCCAAACTTGACCCACACTAAAATTCAAATACACAAATAGAATTAAATGTTTTCTCATATGTATATTAAGATTAATTTAATATCATTACACATGGTTTTGTTAAGTTTATCATTATAAGAGGTTGAGAGGTTTTTATCATATAAAAGATCAATTTTATATATATTTAACATATAAATTGAATATAAATTTAGATTTAGATTTGATTAATAAATTTATTTTTAGTAAATATTTTAGTGTAATTTAATTGAAAATTTTGAATAATTTATAAATATTATATTTTTTCATCAAAATTGAATTATGTAATTATATTATAGAAACTTAAATTTCATACAAGACTCTTTTCTATAATATCTTATCTTTAATTTATAATATTTGATATATTTTTATATATTTACATAATTCTAAGATTTCTCCAACTTAACATTGGTCTTTATTTCTCCCTTCCCAGAATATATTCATTAACATCTTTAAACTAAATTTCATATGTTATACTCTTTATCAAGATCTAAGGCTCTATTCATTTCAAGTTAAACTCACACCTTATGTGAGTATGCCTTGGACAAACACACCCTGCATGAGTCTATCCCATTTATTTTTATGGGTCCTTTACTTGTTGCCATTGATCTTGTAGCTTTAACTTAGCTCCTTGTAATTTCTAAAGTCAATCTACATGCACAACTTGAATTAGATTACCTTATATATATACAAGTTATTCTAAACCACTTAAGTAACTTATTAAGGGATCATAAAAAATAATAAATAAAATTTATTATTAAGGTCAAGATCGTGAGGAGAGCTAAGCATCAAATATCATTATTCCTCCTGCTTCAAGTTGAGTTTCATAGAGTCATATCTTACACATTTACTATAAAATTATTTATTTTAGTCTCTCATCACCCTCTTGTATGAAATAAAGATATTAGGATGCATATAGATGTATCATCACTTTTAGAGAAGAGGAGGTTTATAATCCTTGAACTATTCCATTTACACACACTTATAACTACTTGGAGACCTAATTCTAACATGTGGGATACATAGTTTGTGTATATACCTATATCTTTTAGGTTTCGATGATCTTTTTTACAAGACTCGTTGGTGCATCAATCTATCAGAGTGCATATCTTAAGAAGTGCAATGAGAAATGGGTGGGGTCAGTTCATATTATTTTGTGAGAGATATCCATATTACTCTATTATACCTACTTATCATCACCATCATGCCTTTAGCTCTGTTAACCTCCTTTGGGTCTCTTTTCCCTTTATTCCTCTCATTATGCTTAATATCTTGACTTTTTCCTATTAGATTGATCTAGTTTGATTTAGTTTTGTATTATCCCCTATATTTCCTACTAGATTGATCTTGATTGATCTAGTCTATTTTCCTACATGTGATGTTTTCCTACTAAATTGATCTTGATCAATTTAGTTATTTTCTTATTTGTACTAGATCAGCATGGTCGTCCCAATATTGTGTCATTTCCAATTCATTATATTGAAATCAATTTGTATCGATTTCATTGACATTTGAGCTCGATCCTTTTAGAACTTTGCTTAGTTTAAGTTAAAGGAGGGGTATTCTTTAAAAAAATAAATCTTCTAGAGTGGTGAACTCCTCCTTTTAATATAACACAATATGAAGTCTAATATAATGGATACATTAATAATGATTATTTATATTTTATTAATAAATGATAAAGAAAAAGCCCTAATACAAATGCACTCTATGTGAGATGCCCCTGCAACCTCCATCCCCACCTATATGAGCCCTACCATATAAAGTATGTTAATAGTTTGGATTTGTGCCACATTTTGTAAAAATCAATGATTATGCAATGAATCAATTCGGGTGTATTGTCAAATTTATAAAATTGTGGTTTTCTCTATTAGTATCCTCTTTTTTTAATTATCGTTTAGTTGGTGTAATAATTTAACAAGATCCCTTTGTGATTATTTTAGAATCGGGGGTGTAAAATTTCCATGTGTTGCCTCTTTAAGATGTCATTATTTATTAAAACATAATTTAAGCTTTCTTATTTGAGTTATATAACACCATTTATCGTTTTAAAATATAAAACATCGATATTGTTTAAAAGGTGACACAAACCAATCTAATCGACATGTAGGCAAGAAAACAAATTATTTTGGTATCTTTTAATGAAATCTCTTCACATGTTATTCACATTATTACTTCTTAAGAATGTTTACTCAAATTTTTTATTTCAATTATAAAATATTTTGGTAATTTGTAATGAAAGAATTATATATTAATTTTGAATGAAATATATATATTTTAAGAAGACTTGTTTGAGGGAGTCATAGATATATAACAAGACATTTGAATAACCACCACCACCTCAAAAAATCATCTATTAGACACCAAAATCAAAAACCATATGTCATGAAGTTTGAGAAGAAGATATCGACTTTTTACAATGCATTTTCCTTTAACAATGATAAACATAAATCCTCTTTACTCTGAATTTATTTATTTTATTTATTTTTAAAATTACACTCCTGCTAATAACTTGTGAATTCTAATGTATCGAGGTGTGAGGATTGTAATTCATGGCTTGCACTTTATATGTATGTTTAGTATCATATAAAGATTAGTGGATTAAAACTTTTTTTGTTCTTGATATTTTGGGGACTAATGATGAACTAATATGGACTCTAACAATGAATTATCAACCTCCAATTATGAAGTACATCAAGTTCAGTGATGACAGGGCCAACAAACCTTGACAAAGTATAATGCAACATACCTTGAAGACTACTGGAATATAAACAATCACCACTTTTGATAATGCTCACTAGTAAATCACACCAACACTATTTACAGAGTATAATATAACATATCTTGAAGACTAATGAGATATAAACAATCACCACCTTTGATGATGTTTGTTTATAAAGCACAATTTTTAGAGACAACATTAACATATATGTACTTTTTCAACTTTATATATAAAGACTTTACACCATGGAGGTAATTGCTAGTTAACTCTCTAGTGCACCATTTTTAATTCTACATGTAATGATCACCACTAAATAAAAATGAGATAGATTAAGATGGATTACCGTTTAAATCAATGAGATAGATAAGGTAGAATATGGTCAATATGCAAGCTCCTTGAAAAGTGTGCAATAATTAAAACCAATGTGTGGCTCAATCATTTAACATATAAGATATGATAAGTGGCTTAGGGTATATGTGTATATATAGACTCATTTGAATTCACATCAAGATACATTCACACATAGGCTAACCATGGAAATGAGTGAAAGTTGATAATCAAGCCATGAGAAATCATGGAATGGTGGCATAAAGGACCACAAGACATGTGACCATTTTTGGACTAGCTTTTAAAGTGGTCAAGTTAATTTTGGGATGAATCCAAAAAAGGTCAAGGTATAAAAAGATAATGAAATGGAAATCAATCAGAATTGTTGGGTGACTAAAGGGATCCCATAGTAGAAAAGTTCATATCTAAAGAAACTCATGAGAAAATGTAGATGAAGCAAGACTATAAAAGGTCAAATGTTAATGAAAAGTGTACCTAAAAAATATTAAATTAATCAAATGAACCAAATGTATCAAAGTGCCAAAGATGTCATAATTAAATGAGTTGTACCAAATTTATATGTGAGTTGTACCAAAATTATATGTCTACAACTTTGTGTTTAGTGAACATTCCCCTTGTTTTCTATATTTATTGTGTTTGATGTGTCTACAACCTATTTAGAGTGCTTACTCTAAGTTGAGTGTTCCTTCCTTTTTTTTTAAAAAAAAAAATTGGCATGTTTTATATGTGTTTGGCATGCTTCCAATGTCTAAAGTATTTGTTATGTGCTTGATCACATATGTGACATATTACTTATTTTAGTTTTTCTTACCATGTGTTTTTAATGTTTTAGGGTGCCATTACCTATATCATGCACACTCCTATTATTGATTTCATATGTTTCCATGATCCATATCATGCATCTATCTAGGGCGAGCATACATACTCATGTTTTACATTGATATATTTTATACTACTAGTATTACATTGTTTATATCTTATTTTGATAAAGGGCATCCCTTATTGATCTTACAGTACTTATATCTTTCATTCATGTGAGGCATTTGACTACAATTTTATATTATTTATGCTTTTCCCATGGGCATATCAACTTATGCTTACATCATAAACTCATGTGCTTCCAAGATGATATCTCTCTATGTTATACATTAATAATTTTATATATTATCTTGCACATGATGTGTGTAATCTATTTATTTTGAGATATGTGTTTCACAAGTTTATTTTACATCTCAAAAGGGGGGCATATATTCCATATTTTATCCATAATCCCGACTCTATAATCTAGACTCCAAGCTCTAGGCAGTTGGGTGTTACTTTTTCTCCTATAGAAAGAGGCATTTATATTTTTACTTACTTCTAGATGTACCTAATACATGGCACCTATTTCCACCATAGGATATACTTAGGATAATTCTCAAGATTGACCATTTAGTACATATATTATTACTTTGGCCTTCATTTTTTATCACTAAAAATTACACTCATAAATGCATGTCATATTTAGTACATATTCATGGGTATGAGACTCTACAAGGGCATCTTCGCATCTTTGGAGAAAACCAAGTGCATCGTTTTGAAAAATTCCTTTATATATTTCATCAAATTATTTTTATAAGCACTTATCTACATGTAAATGTCCTTGCAAGCTTCACAAGAGCATTGGAGTTTGTTGGAGGAACTTCATGAGATAGAAAATATTGTATCCATCCTTTGCCTATTTTACTTTCATAGGTATGCACTCATATACATTCAAATGAGGTATTATGTAGACACTTGAAAATGACCCCTAGAAATTTAATAGTTATAAATTCATATTTTTGGTATGGTACTTATGTGTTTTTCAATTATTGGTCTAAATTAGGCTTTATTGGCATAGTTTATCATTTTGATAATTTATTACTTGCCTTCCCTCTTTATTTATCCTCCTTTCTCTCTCCTTTCCCCTTTTTTTCCTTTGTTTCTAGGGCATGGGCCTTGTTTACATATTGGGGTCTCTTGAGAGTTTTGGTCTTGGCTTGTTAGTTTTTTCATCTATTTTTTATCGTTTTGTGCGTCAATAAGGTCCTAATTTAAATTCAATGGGTCTATAAATTTAGACAAGTATTAATGCATTAGGACATCAATTAATAAATAAAATCAATGTAATCATATAAAGAATGCAACCAAGAATATAATGAAATCTAAAAGAGCATCTAACATTTATTGTTGTTGCATTCTATTGGGCATTCTAGAGGAAATCAAGCCTTCATTACAGTATTGAAGATCATTGCAATGACATGTTTGCATTATACTGGATTACTTGGTTGAATTGATACATTGTTTGGTATGTTGCCCTTGATATTGTGTAATGTTGATGGGTCTGATAAGTCATCGATGCTTTAAAACCCCATTGACCTTCAACAGCGGACCCAAAAAATATTTTTCTTGTTCTTTTAAGGGTCAAATACCTTATTAAGATTTGAAAAAGAAAAATAATTTCTTAGTGATCAGTATAAGATTCATGATATTGAGTGAGGTTTTGAGAGTAACAAACTTGATGAACACTACTGTAAAATTAGATTATCCATGTTTACAATTAATGCAAAACATGTTTTCTATGGTTTTAATAACTAAAAACTTGGAGTGTACAATTATAAGTTTATGATTCTGGTAACTAAAAATATGAAATATATGATCCTAGTGAGGTGCTCTCACATCATCAATTTTTATTTTAAGCCCTTGAATTGTTTTGGCAAAAAAACCGAAATTCTATTATTAAACTGTAACAATTACTATCAATATACCTAAAAATCAAAATACTTTATAAAATAATTTCTTAGTGATCAGTATAAGATTCATGATATTGAGTGAGGTTTTGAGAGTAACAAACTTGATGAACACTACTGTAAAATTAGATTATCCATGTTTACAATTAATGCAAAACATGTTTTCTATGGTTTTAATAACTAAAAACTTGGAGTGTACAATTATAAGTTTATGATTCTGGTAACTAAAAATATGAAATATATGATCCTAGTGAGGTGCTCTCACATCATCAATTTTTATTTTAAGCCCTTGAATTGTTTTGGCAAAAAAACCGAAATTCTATTATTAAACTGTAACAATTACTATCAATATACCTAAAAATCAAAATACTTTATAAAAGCCTTTCTTTCTCATATATTACTACGAAACTTAAATATTAATTAAATTAAATTTCATTTATTAATATTTGCTCAAACCTAATTAAATGTGTATAAATAAATGTATTGCAATTAAATGTGAATAAATAAATATATTGTATTTTGACGTAAAACCACTTTCCCATAATTGAGAAATATGCAATTTAACTAATTTAACGATGATAATATTTTGTGGCCCAGCGAATTTTGTAATATCAAAAGAGCTTTTTGATTGCTTTGGCCCCTCCATTTGCATTGCAACATAAATAAACAAAGTAAAATAATTGTGTTTTTTTTCATATGGAAGAAAGGAATAAAATAATTATCAAAGAACCATCTAAAATGGTGGGACATGAATAGTGGATTTACAAGAATAAATTAATATGGGAGACTTGGTATAAGAATAAAATAATTATGTCCATATTAATATGGGAAATTTGGTATAAGAATAATTGTCTTTATTAGATGAATTTTTTAGAAGACTATCAAACAAATTTATATTATTTTATTTTTATGAATCTTGATTATTTATTTGTCTAATTATTGATAATAAAATTGGTCAAAGTATGGTTCAAAAAAAATTCATAAGTCGTTGTCCTAAGAGGTGGAGACGGAGGACCATCTTTGGGAAGTACCTTCCAAGCGAAGGAATTTTCATTAGATATTTCTAAAACATTTTTATCATCTAAAAAATCACCATAAATAATGGTAGGCTAACAATCAATCGACTATACAAAAATGACTAATATAATATGAAGCGTTCCAATAATTATTAACAATATTGATGTTTTTATTTAAGTTAGACTCCTTTCCCTATCAATCATAATAAATAATAAATTAAATTTGACTATACACACTTTTATCTCACCAACACATGATACCATAACATTAAAGTTAATGGTAATAATAAATTTTATTTAATAGAATTTGATATCCGACAAAACTAAATGCATTTGTAAGAAGAATTTTTTTTTCTTTTTTACAAAACCATCAAAATCATATAGTTAAACAAATCGCTGCATAAAATTAACATTCTTTTACATGACTAAATGATACTTTTTGACTTATTCAATGGTTAGGCTCAAGGCCACAAAAAGATACAATTAAGACTATAACAAATCAATTGATGATAAATAAGCAGGCCCAAACTTGACCGTCACTAAAATTCAAATACACAAATATAATAAAATGGTTTCCTATAGATACATTAAGACTAATTTACTTTCACGAATGGTTTTGTTAAGTTCATCATGTTAGTAAATTTATTTTCAATAAGTATTTTGGTGTAATTTAATTGAAAATTTTGTGCAATTTGTAAATGTTATGTTTTTTTATTGAGATTGAATTATGTAGTTATATTATATAAAATTGTAGAAATCTAAATTTTATATAAAACTTTTTTCCATAATATTTTATCTTCAATCTACCATATTTATGTATATAATTCTAAGACTTCTCCAACCTTGCATTGGTCTCCATTTATCCCTTGAACCTTAAAAACACATCTAACACTTCCCAAAATATATTCATTAACATCTTTGGACTAAATTTCATATGTTATGCTCTTTATCAAGATCTAAGACTCTATTCATTTCAAGGCAAACTCACACCTTACATGAGTCTATCTTGGGTAGACACACCCTACGTGAGTCTATCTCATTCACCTTTGTGGGTCCTTTTGCTTGATGACGTTGATCTTGCACCTTTAACTTAACTCCTTATAATTTCTAAAGTCAATCTACATGCACAATAGAGTTTCATAGAGTCACATATATATATATATATATATATATATATATATATATATATATATATATATATATATATATATATATATATATATATATATATATATATATATATCCTAAACCATTTAAGGAGTATTAAGATATCATAAAAAATAATAGATAAAATTTATTATTAAGGTCAAGACCTAGAGTAAAGCTAAGCATCAAATATATTCATTCCTCCTACTTCAATTTGAGTTTCATAGAGTCATATCTTACACACTTGTTATGGAATTATTTATTTTAGTCTCTCATCACCTTCTTGTATCAGATAAAGGTATTAGGATGTATATAGATGTATCATCACTTCTAGAAAAGAGGAGGTTCATAATCCTTATTCAAGTTATTCTATTTACACACACTTATAACTACACGGAGATTTAATTCTAACATATGGAATACATAATTTGTGTATACACTTATATCTTTTAGGCACTGGTGATCTCTTTTGTAAGACTTGTTGACGCATCAATCTCTTAGGGTGCACATCCTAAGTAGTACACTGAGAAATGGGAAGGGTCAATTCGTGGTGTTTTGTGAGAGATGTTCATATCATTCTGTTATAACTACTTATTATCACCATCGTGCCCTTAGCTCTATTAGCCTCTTTAATGTCTCTTTTTCCTTTATTCCTCTCATTATGCTTAATATATTGACTTTTTCTTATTAGATTGATTTGGATCGATTTAGTTATGTATTATCCCCTATATTGTCTACTAGATTATCTTGATCGATCTAGTCTATTTTCCTACCTTTGATGTTTTCCTACTAAATTGATCTCGATCGATTTAGTTATTATTTTTATTTGTATTAGATTGGTATGGTCAGCGTAATACTGTGTCATTCCTAATTCATTATATTGAATCAATTTGTGTTGATTTCATTGACATTTGAGCTCGGTCCTTTTAGGACTTTGCTTAGTTTATGTTAAAGGAGGGGTATTCTTTAAAAAAATAAATCTTCTAGAGTGGTGAATGTCTCCTTTTAATATAACACAATATGATGCCTAATCAAATGGATACATTATTAATGATTATTATATTTTATTAATAAAAATGATCAAGAAAAAGCCCTAATACACATGCACTCTATGTGAGATACCCCTATGACCCCCATCCCCACCTATATGAGCTCTACCACATAAAACATGTTAATAGTTCATACATGAAATACATGGATTTGTGCCACGTTTTTGAAAAATCAATGATTATGCTACAAATCCATTTGGATGTATTGTCGAATTTATAAATATTTTATTTTCTCTATTAGTATCCTCTTTTTTGTTGTCATTTAGTTGGTGTAACAATTTAACAAGGTCCCTTTGTGATTATTTTATAATGGTGGGCATAAAATTGTCATGTGTTGCCTCTTTAACATGTCATTATTTATTGAAACATAATTTGAGATTTCTTATTTGAGTTACATAACACCATTTATCGTATTAATTGTACTAAAATATAAAAATCAAGATTATCTAAAAGGTGATGAAACTAATCTAAGTGACATGTAGGTAGGAAGACACATTATTTTGGTATCTTTTAATGAAATTTCTTCATATGTTATTCACATTATTGTTTCTTTATATTGTTTATTTAATTTTATTATTTCAATTTCAAGCTATCTTGGTAACTTATAATGAAAAAATTATATATTACTTTTGAATGAAGGATTAATTTTTTTAAGAAGACTTGTTTGAGGGAGTGATAGATATATAGTGAAAGATTTGAGTAACCTCCACTACCTCAAAAAATCATCTATTAGACCCCAAGATCAAAAACCATATGTCATGAATTTTGAGAAGAAGATACCCACTTTTTATAATGCATTTTCCTTTAACAATGATAGACATAAACCCTCTTGATTTTGAATTTGTTGATTTTTTTTTTAAACTACAACCTTGCTAATAACTTGTGAATGCTAATCTTCCAAGGTGTGAGGATTGTAACTCATGGCTTGCACTTTGGATGCATGTCTAGCATCATACAAAGATTAGTGGATTCAATTTTTTTTTGCTCTTGATATCTTGGGGACTAATGATGAACTAATATGGACCCTAACATAGAACTGTCAACCTCCAATTATGAAGTACATTAAGCTCAATGACGACAGGGTTGGAATAAACCTTGGCATAATATAATGCAACATCTAATGAAGACTATTGGAGTATTAACAATGACCACCTTAGATGATGCTCATTAGTAAAGCATAATCGACACCAACAACATTAACATATATGTACTTTCTCAACTTTATATATATGGACTTTAGACCCTAGTGGTAATTGCTATAAAATTATCGTATCTAAAGAAGCTTGTGAGGAAATGCAGATGAAGCAAGACTATAAAGGGTCAAATGTGAATGGAAAGTGTGCATAAAAGATCCTAAAGTAATCAAATGAATCAATAATACCAAGGTGCCAAAGATGTCACAATTAAATGAGTTGTACCAAAATTATGTGTCTACAACTTTGTGTTTAGTGAACATTCTCCTTGTTTTCTATATTTATTGTGTTTGATGTGTCTACAACATGTTTAGAGTGCTTACTCAATGTCTAGTGTTCCTTCCTTGTTTTCTTTGTCTATTTCTTTTTGGCATGTTTTTAATGTGTTTGGCATACTTCCAATGTCTAAAGTGTTTGTTATGTGTTTGATCGCATATGTGACATATTGCTTGTTTTAGTTTTCTTTACCATGTGTTTGTTGTATTTTAGGGTGCCATGACTTATATCATGCACACTCCTATTATTGCTTTCATAAGTGGCCATGATCCATATTATACAGCTATCTAGGGCAAGCATGCATACTCATGTCTTACATTGATATATTGTATACTACTAATATTACATTGTTTATATCTTATTTTGATAAAGGGCATCCCTACTTGATCTTTTAATACTTCTATCTTTCATTCATGTGAGGCATTTTACTGCAATGTTATATTATTTATGTTTTTCCCATGGGCATATCAACTTTTGCTTACATCATAAACTCATGTAGAAAAATATATTTATGATATGCATGCTTCCAAGATGATATCTCTCTAGGTTATACATTAATAATCTTATATATTTTCTTGCACGTGATGCATGTAATCCATTTCTTTCGAGATATGTGTTTCACAAATTTATTTTACATCTCAAAAGGGGGGCATATATTGCACATTTTATCTATAATCCTGACTCCATACTCTAGACTCCAAGCTTCAGGATGTTAGGTGCTATTTTTTCTGCTATAGAAAGGGGCATTTATATTTTTACTTACTTCTAGACATATTCAATACATGGCACCTATTGCCATCATGGGATATACTTAGGATAATTCTTAGGATTGACTATTTAGTACATATATTATTACTTTGGCCTTCATTTTTTGTCAGTAAAAATTATACTCATAAATGCATGTCATATTTAACACATAATTTTGGGTATGAGACTCTACAAGGGCATCCTCACATATTTGGAGAAAACTAGGTGCATCGTTTTAAATTTTTCCTTTATATATTTCAACAAATTATTTTTATAAGCACCTGTCCACATGTAAATGTCCTTGCAGGTTTCATAAGAGCATTGGAGTTTTTTGGAGGAGCTTCATGAGACAAAAAATATTGTACCTATCATTTGCCTATTTTATTTTGATATGTTTGCACTCATATACATCCAAGTGGGGCATTTAGACACTTAAAAATGGTCCTTAGGAATTTAATAGTTATAAATTTACGTTTTTGTATAGTACTTGTGTGGTTTTTTATTGTTAATCTAAATTAGGCTTTGCTGACATATTTTCATCATTTTTATAAGTTATGCCATGCCCTCCCTCTTTATTTATCCTCCTTTATCTCTCCTCTCCCCTTATTTTCTTTTGTTTCTAGCATGTGGGCCTTTTTTTACTCATTGGGGTCCCTTGAGAGTTTTGGTCTTGAATTGTTGGTTTTTTCATCCATTTTTTATTGTTTTGTGTGTCAGTAGGGTCCTAATTTAAATTCAATGGGTCTATAAATTCACACATGCATTAGTGCATTAGGACATCAATTAATAGAGAAAATCAATGTAAGCATATAAAGAATGCAACCAAGAGTATAATGAAATTTAAAAGAGCATCTAACATTTATTGTTGTTGCATTTTATTGGGCATTCTAATGGAAACCAAGCCTTCATTATAACATTGAATATCATTGCAACGACATGTTTGCATTACACTAGACTACTTGGTTGAATTGACACATTGCTTGGTATGTTGCCCTTGATATTGTGTACTGTTGATGGACTTGATAAGTCATCGATGCTTAAAAACCCTGTTGACCTTCAACATCAAAGCCAAAAAATATTTTCCTTGTCCTTTAAAGGGTCGGATACCTTATTAAGATTTGAAGAAGAAAAGCAATTTCTTAGTGATCGGTGTAAATATTCATGATACTGAGTGAGCTTTTCATAGTACCAAATTTGATGAACACTTTTGTAAAATTAGATTATCCATGTTTGCAATTAATGAGAAACATGTTTTATATGATTTTAATAAACACAAACTTAAAATGTAGTTATGGATAGGTGTTATAGTCCTAATAATGAAAAATATGAAGTCTAAAATTCTAACAAGGTGCTTATATCACCAAGAGTTTTTTTAGATCCTTGAATTGTCTTGCTAAAAAAACCAAAATTTTATTTTATCGTCAAATTATGACAATTATTACTAATATATCTAAAAATTAAAATACTTTATAAAATCTTGTCTTTCTTATATATTATTATGGAACTTTAATATTAATTAAATTTGCTTTCATTTATTAAAATTTGATAAGGCTTGTATAAATAAATGTATTGCATTTTTACATAAAACCACTTTCCTATAATTGAGAAATATGCAATTTAACTAATTTAATGGTGATAATGTTTCGTGGCTCAACCAATTTCATAATATCAGAAGAGCTTTTCAGTTTTGCCCCCTCCATTTGCATTGCAACATTTATATGAAGCTCCCTTTTTTATTTGGAAGAAAATAATACATAGATAAACAGAAATCCCTTAATACAACAAACTAATTGTGTTTTTTTCAAATGGAAGAAAGGAATAAAATAATTATCAAAGAACCATTTAAAATGGTGAGAACATGAATAGTGGACTTAAAAGTATAAATTAATATGGGAGACTTGGTATAAGAATAAAATAATTATGTCTTTATCAATAAGGGAGATTTGGTATAAGAATAAAATAATTATGTTTTTATTGCATGGTTTTTTTTAAGAAGATTATCAAACAAATTTATATTATTTTATTTTTATGAATCTTGATTATTTATTTGTTTAATTATTGACAATAAAATTAGTTAAAGTATAGTTAAAAAATTATACATAAGTCGTTGTTTTAGGAGATGGATTTAGAGGATTATTTTTAGGAAGTACCGTTTAAATGAACGCCTCTTCATCAAAAATTTCCGAAACAATCTAACCATCTAAAAAATCATCATAAATAATAATAAGCCAACCATCAATCAACTATACAAAAACAAATAATATAATACAAAATGTTTCAATAATTATTAATAATATTAATATTTTTATTTTTTTTAACTCCTTTCCCTTTCAATCATAATAAATAATGAATTAAATTTAACTATATATACTTTTATCTTATATACACTTTTATCTCACCAACATGCGATACCATAACATTTATATTTTATTTAATAGAATTTAATATCCTTACAAAACTAGATGCATTTGTAAGAAGGATTTTTTTTTTCTTTTCCAAAACCATTAAAATCATATAGTTGAATAAATTGTTGCATAAATTGACATTCTTTTACCATGACTATATGAGACTATTGGTTTATTCAATGTAGGCTCACGACACACAAAAAAAATACAATAATTATAGCAAATCAATTGATCATAAATAAGTAGAATTTTTTTAAAATGGCAAAACCATTAAAATCATATAGTTAAATAAATTGTTGCATAAATTGACATTCTTTTACGATGACTATATGATATTGTTGACTTATTCAATGTTAGGCTCAAGGCCACAAAAATATATAATAATTATAACAAATCAATTGATCATAAATAAGTAGAGGCCCAAACTTGACCTTGACTAAAATTCAAATACAATTAAATGTTTTCCAAATTACGAATGGTTTTGTTAAGTTCATCGTTATAGGAGGTTGGGAGGTTTTTATCATGTAAAATATATTTTACATATATCTAATATATGAATTGAATATAAATTTAGATTTTATTAATAAATTTATTTTTAATAAGTGTTTTAATGTAATTTAATTGAAAATTTTATATAATTTATAGATGTTATATTTTTTTATCAAAATTGAATTATGTAGTTATATTATATAGAATCGTAGAAACTTAAATTTTATGCAAGACTCTTTTCCATAGTATCTTATTTTCAATCTACCATATTTGATATACTTTTATATATTTATATAATTTTAGGACTTCTCCAACCTCACATTGGTCTCTATTTATCCCTTGAGTCTTAAAAACACATCTAACACTTCCCAGAATATATTCGTTAACATCTTTGGACTAAATTTCATATGTTATAAGATTTAAGGTTCTATTCATTTCAGGGCAAACTCACACCTTACATGAGTCTGCCTTGGACAAACACATCCTACATGAGTTTATTGCATTCACTTTTGTGGGTCCTTTTGCTTGTTGTTATTGAACTTGCACCTTTAACTTAACTCCTTATAATTTCTAAAGTCAACCTACATAAACAACTTGAACTAGATCACCTTATTATATATACAAGTTATCTTAAACCATTTAAGTAGTATTGAGGAATTATAAAAAATAATAGTGAAAGATCCCAAACTAAATTTGGAGACACAAAATATATAGGTTCTTACAAAACAAAGATATAAATCTGATTATTTGCCTTTAGAGAATGCTGATACAAAAATATATTGCCCAGATTTGCTTCAACAGTGAATAATAATAAAAATTACAGTACACAGCTATATTATAGAGGGTATAATGAAGCCCAAATAAGCAAGAACCTGGAAGTATGCACAGATCTGGACGCTGTGTGAAAACACAGTCGCCGACGTCGGTTCTTCTGTCGACGTCGGTCGATACACTGCCGCCGTCGGTTGTCTGGTGGCAATCTCTGCCTGTTGGTGACTCTGCCTATGGCTCCCTGACTGTCAATGTCGGTTGCTGATCGGCCGATGTCGGTCTATCTGTCGATGCCAGTCACTTATCTGCCGATGTCGGCCTCTGTAATACCCTGCGGCCTGCAACTGTGAACTGTGCCCTTCCCTTTTCTGAATCCGCTGGTACGCCTGGTACCAATATGTACAGATTTCGTACCAAACCTGATCTGAAGATATAAATATATAAATCTTAAATCAAATCTAATGAATAAATACCTGGAAACCTCTGCATATGCTGAACCCCTGATCTACCCAGTGAATGTCCTCTGAAGCTCCAGATCTGATCAATATGCACAACCTGAATTCCGTCACGAATCCACCCCTGAAAAGTGCTGGGTTTTCGTCCAACTCTTCTCCAATCTGCTGAAGGTTTGCGTCCTCAGAGATTTTAGCTGAATCACAGATTCAAGCTTCACAATACTCAGAATATTTTAGCAACCAAAGATATTCCAATTGCTTTGCCCTCAACTTATTTTAAAGGCTCCCAGGAAACTTCTAGAAGAAGTCAACTTTATTTTATTATGCTATTTTATTTATTTCCGTAATAATTAAATTAATTAATTAAAGTTATCCTTTTGAAGCAATCTTATTTTTTGGACAACTTAAATTAATTAAATTAATTAAACCATTTTAACAAAAATTTGGGGACATTACAGTCCTCCCTTCCTGGAGATTGCTTGTCCTCAAGCAATGCGCTCCTGATACCCAACACCAACTTCCTGGATCCCATATTATTCTCAAAAATTTGCAAACTCTTCTATCAGAAACACCATGCTGGAAAATATCTGTGACTACATTCTCCTTATTTCTCCTAGAGAGGAGTGTGATAATCTTCAATATGTATTTAGCAAATTCACCATCACATACCTTAGACTTAGAAAAGGGCCGATGCGCTACTCTGATTATCAAACTCTCACAATCCCCATAAGGATGTTGACTTATAATTGGAAAGGAAAATGCCCTGCAACAAATAGAATTATTTACCACATCACCTATAAAATGAGACTCCATCCTGTGAGATGACCCCTCCTTAGGTCCTCCATCTTGTGCTGCCTTCAAGATAATCTTCCTTCCCCCAGAAAGGAATTCTAACTGCATACGGTGGTGATCAATAATGTAGCGCCCAATACCCTGTAACTACTGCATGCCCAAGACCACATCCTAATCCTCTAAAGGAAACACATAAAAATCATCGGTCAGAGTGTAATCCCCCATCTGAATGCTAAGCTGTGGAATCCGTTTGGTACAACCCAAAACTGCACCATCTGCCACCTTTACCCCAAAACCACCAAACTTCTCATACCGTAATCCACGCCTTCCCACTAACTTCCAGTCAATGAAGTTATGTGTAGCACCTGTATCTACCAAGCTCACGACCCACTTACCCTTAAGTGTACCTTTCAACCGAAAGGCATGAAAGTTAGGATAACTGGAGAGGGTAGCCATAATGGCTTTGGCTGATGCCAAAGGCTCCGGGGTGTCTAACTCCAACTGTGTCTGAACCTGCTCAATATTATCCTCAATGTCCGTATCAGGAACCTCCTCATCTCCACACTCAGAAGTTACCTCAATCAAATGAACCTTTCCTTTACCCATGCAACGGTGTCCTGGTTCCCATGGATCTTTGCAGGAAAAACATAACTTTTTCCTCCTCAAGTCATTCCTAGTCTCCTGATTCATCCAAGGATTTATAAAGGATGACCCTTCTTTATTTTGTGGTGCGTTGGCCTTCTGTATAGGCCGAGAGTCCGTGGCTATTTTCTTATCACCCTGATAAGAAGTGGGAACAGTATCCAGTCTCAATGTCACATCAATGGCATCCTTAAGAGTGGCTGGTTGGAAAGCACATACCAGTCCCTTAAGTCTATCATGTAATCCTTCAATAAATAACATCACACTCCGTCTCTGAGGCATATCAAGTACCATAACCGCAATACGCTGAAACTCATTAATATAAGTTTCTGTGTGACCACTCTGTCTAAGATGAGCCAACTCCCTGTAGTAAAGTTATGTATCCTTACGGTCAAACCGTGCAATAAGTCTCTCAGTGAACTCAGCATAGGAGTGAACTAAGGCGTGATCCTGGGTGACCAATCCATGGTGCCACCAATCATATGCAATCCCCTCTAAATGCAACACCGCAAACTGAATGGCCTCACGCTCAGGCATGGGCCTCAAAGAAAGATATATGTCCAGCTTGTGGACCCAAGCTCTTGCACTAGTCTCTCCAGAGCCATTATATGAAGCCAATGTAATCTTCCCCATAGCTCTATTGAGGTCATGATTATGCTGCTGCTGTGGTGGTCTATTACCCCGATCTCCCTTGAATCTGGCTGTGTCTCTACGCTGTGCACAATACTGGGGAAAAGGAAAAACCTCCCTAACCTCTGGGGGTAAAGCTCTCCACTCTGCTGTGGCTGCCAAAAAAGACTCTTGGAACCCCATCTCTGTGGGATCCACCTATACTGGTTGTCCACCTGGTACAAACTGAGGCAGTAATGGTCTATTTGGAGTAGGTGTATGATGATGATTTCGCCTAGAGGAATGACGGGAGCTCCCCACTGAAGAATGGGAATGGTGACTATGCTGACTGGACTGATGGGTATGATGACTGCCTGTCACTGAAACTGATCTATTCCTTCTACCTCTGTGTCTATCCACCTGTAAACGCTCCATGGTATCCTGTAATCGGTCTAGAGCCTGAACAATCCTGCACTGGGTAGTGATGAGGGTCCTCATCATCTCTCTTTCTACCTCATCCTAGTTTCTATGGGCATTCCTCTGTTCTTCGGCCATGATAGGTTCATGTCCTAAACCCAACTCTTGCTCGTACTGAGCTCTACTATGTGTAAAATATCTATGGCTTCTATCAAATCTTCCAGGATGCATAGAAATAAAATATATTTACCCCTACAGGCTGGCAAGATGCATGGCTCTGATACCACTGAAAGATCCCAAACTAAATTTGGAGACACAAAATATATAGGTTCTTACAAAACAAAGATATAAATCTGATTATTTGCCTTTAGAGAATGCTGATACAAAAATATATTGCCCAGATTTGCTTCAACAATGAATAATAATAAAAATTACAGTACACAGCTATATTATAGAGGGTATAATGAAGCCCAAATAAGCAAGAACCTGGAAGTATGCACAGATCTGGACGCTGTGTGAAAACACAGTCGCCGACATCGGTTCTTCTGCCGACGTCGGTCGATACACTGCCGCCGTCGATTGTCTGGTGGCGATCTCTGCCTACTGGTGACTCTGCCTGTGACTGCCTGACTGTCGATGTCGGTTGCTGATCGGCCGATGTCAGTCTATCTGCCGATGCCGGTCACTTATCTGTCGATGTCGGCCTCTGTAATACCCTGCGACCTGCAACTGTGAACTGTGCCCTTCCCTTTTCTGAATCTGCTGGTACGGCCTGGTACCGATCTGTACGGATTCCGTACCAAACCTGATCTGAAGATATAAATATATAAATCTTAAATCAAATCTAATGAATAAATACCTGAAAACCTCTGCATATGCTGAACCCCTGATCTACCCAGTGAATGTCCTCTGAAGCCCCAGATCTGATCAATATGCACAACCTGAATTTCGTCACGAATCCACCCCTGAAAAGTGCTGGGTTTTCTTCCAACTCTTTTCCAATCTGCTAAAGGTTTGCGTCATCAGAGATTTAGCTGAATCACAGATTCAAGCTTCACAATACTCAGAATATTTTAGCAACCAAAGATATTCCAATTGCTTTGCCCTCAACTTATTTTAAAGGCTCCCAGGAAACTTCTAGAAGAAGTCAACTTTATTTTATTATGCTATTTTATTTATTTCCATAATAATTAAATTAATTAATTAAAGTTATCATTTTGAAGCAATCTTATTTTTTGGACAACTTAAATTAATTAAATTAATTAAACCATTTATACACACTTATAACTACATGGAGACCTAATTCTAGCATGTGGAATGCATGGTTTGTGTGTACACCTATATCTTTTAGGCATTAATGATCTCTTTTGCAGGACTCTTTAAAGCATTAATCTCTCGGAGTGCACATTTTAAGGAGTGCACTGAGATATGGGTGGGGTTAGTTTGTGGTGTTTTGAGAGAGATGTCCATATTATTTTGTTGTGCCTACTTATCATCACCCTCATGACCTTAGCTCTATTAGCCTCCTTTGGGTCACTTTTCCCTTTATTACTTTCATTGTGCTTAACATCTTGACTTTTTCCTATTAGATTGATTTAGTTTTTGTATTTGTCTCATATATTTCCTACTAGAGTGATCTTGATTGATCTAGTCTATTTTCCTACCTGTGATGTTTTCTTACTAAATTGATCTTGATCAATTTAGTTATTTTATTATTTGTACTAGATTGGTATCGTCAGCCCAATACCGTGTCATCCCTGATTCATTATATTAAATTAATTTGTATCAATTTCATTGACATTTGAGCTCAGTCCTTTTAGGACTTTGCTTAATTTAAGTTAAAGGAGGGGTATTCTTTAAAAAGATAAATCTTCTGGAGTGGTGAACGTCTCCTTTTCATATAACACAATATGATGTCTAATCCAATGGATATATTATTAATGATTATTTATATTTTATTAATAAAAATGATCAAGAAAGAGCCCTAATACACATGCACTCTATGTGAAATGCCCTTGCAACCCCCATCTTATCTATATGAGCCTTTTTACATAAAGCATGCTAATAGTTCATCCGTGAAACACATGGATTTGTGCCACGTTTTTGAAAAATCAACGATCATGCTACGAATCCATTTGGGTGTATTGTTGAATTTATAATTTTTTTTTTTAGTGAAACCTTGCTTTTATACAGATTAGGTGTACAAAATGCTTCTTCGGCTTAGTGCCAAAGATTGAAGGGTATTTTTTTTTTTGGTTTTCTTTGTTCGTATCCTCTTTTTTATTGTCATTTAGTTGGTGTAACAATTTAATAAGGTCCTTTTGCGATTCTTTTATAATGGGGGGTGTAAAATTGCTACGTGTTGCTTTTTTAACATGTCATTATTTGTTGAAACATAATTTGAGTTTTCTTATTTGAGTTATATAACACCGTTTAGCGTATTAATTGTATTAAAATATAAAACATTATGATTATCTAAAAGGTGGCCAAACCAATTTCACTGAATTATTTTGGTATCTTTTGATAAAATTTCTTCACATATTATTCACATTATTGCATTTCTCTAATATTTATTTAAATTTCTTATTGCAATTACAAAATATTTTGGTGACTTATAATGAAACAATTATTTATTAATTTTGAATGAAGAATTCATTTTTTCTAAGAAAACTTGTTTGAGGGAGTGATAGATATATAATGAGAAATTTGAATAACCTCCACTACCTCAAAAAATCATCTATTAGATCCCAAGATAAAAAACCATGTCATGAATTTTGAGAAGAAGATATCCATTGTTTACAATGCATTTTCCTTTAACAATGATAGACATAAATCTTTTTGATTATGAATTGATTAATTTCAGTGTTTTTTAAACTACACCTTTGCTAATAACTTGTAACGTATGAAAATTGTAACTCATGGCTTGCATTTTGGATGCATATTTAATATTATACATAGATTAGTGGATTCAATTTTTTTTGTGTTTTTGATATTTTGGGGACCGATGATGAATTAATATGGATTTTAATCGAGCATTGTCAACTTTTAATTATGAAGTATATCAAACTTAGTGACGACAGGGTCAACAAGCCTTCACAGAGTATAACACAACATACCTTGAAGACTATCAAAATATAAATAATCACCACCTTCGATGATATCTGTAAGTAAAGCACAACCGACACTAACAACATTGACATTGACATATATATATGTACCTTTTCAACTTTATACATAAAGACTTTACACTCTGAGGGCAATTCCTAGTTAACACTTCACTCCACAATTTTTAATTCTACAGTGACGATCACCATTCAATAAAAATGAGATAGATTAAGATGGATTACCGTTTAAATGTTGCCATGAATGCATAGGGATACAAAATATACAAAAACAATAAATGCTAAGACCTAAAATAAATAGGCAAGACCTTAACAGGAAAGGACCCCCCCCCGAAAAAAACAGCAGCCCAACAATCGCCATCATAGTGGGTGGTCGCATTGAAATTAGCTCCCATGTGCCCCACATTATTATTCCCGTTTCCTTACCACATTTATTTCAGTACGATCCTTTTCCCGTTGTTTCCTGGCAATTTTCCAAGCTTCAAATCCCTTTTCAATCATTGTCTGGCTCATTATTTTTCGCTCACCCAAATCTAACTAAATCAACGCGACGCCCATAGAATTCGAAGCCGTATGTTTGTCTGAAAATGCAGCATCCATTCATGCTCGTAAAAACACATTGATTGGATTGTAGGTTTTTTAGCCTAAAATAATTGGAATTTGTATTTTTAGCGGCGACCGGACTTACAACAGCATTGGATTGTGGATTTTACTAGCCTACAAGAACTGGAATTTGTATTTTTAGCAGCGACCGGATTTACAACGATAAATGCTGATTTCGAGGGTTTTGAAGTCTTGGGCTCAGCAAATTGTTGCCTGTATGGGGTGCGTATTCTATTAATTTGTTTTTTAATGGTACTTTTTGTGTTTGGAATGGATTTGTTCTTTCTCAGGTTGTTCTGTGTTTGTGATGGTCGTTTCTGTGAGGTTCTAGACTCGAACCCTTGCCCAGTCTGTATTTTTTCTCTGCCCATCTTTCTAAGTAAATTTCTGTGCAAAAATGTGACTTTTGAACTGTACGGTTAGGCCACTGTCTTGACGATTTTTTTATTTTTATGAACAGCTGTAATTATTTTCTTCTCGAAGTAATATAAGGTCAACTTGAGTTACAAAAAAAGGATAGGCAAAGGGTTCGATGTGTTAGGCTCCATGTCAAAATCAAGGGTTGAGAAGAACCATATCTGGGGCAAACTTATGGACGACTTTTTAAGCTTGGACTACATTCTTATGATCTGTAAACATGGCTCATGTCCATATCATTGTTACACTATAACCTCACGCATTTGAATTTGAGTTATGGGTCGCCTTAATTGTGGTGAGGGGATTTGTACCGGTGTGACGCTCTTATGATTGAGCCTCAATACCATTACACCTCACCCCATGGGAGTTGAATTGAACAACATTGAAGATTACAGAACATGCCCATCTAAGTTGAGTGGTAGTTATTAAACTTGGGATTTGGAAATTAGGGTTTGAATGTGTATTAGTATTGTTTGGAGAATTGAGGGTTTCTTTATTTTTCAGGGTAGAATTGGAGACGCAAGTTATGTGATGGGCTGATTGCCTTATTGTGGTGAGGGGGTTTGAACCTGTGTCACACTTTTTATGACTGCATCTTAATATCATTACATCCCAACCCCTGGGAGTTGAATTGAACAAAATTAAAGATTGCAGAATGTCCAAATTAGTTTTGGATCTAGATCATTATACAAAAGTGAACCTTATTAGCCATGGAATTTGCAAATTAGGGTTTGATGCATATTGGTATTGTTTGGCGAATTGAGGGTTTCTTGTTAGGGTAGAAATGGAGAAGAAAGTTATGTGATGGATGTTAGGGTGTTGTAGTTTGTAGACTATCACAGGTCCTAAAAGATTTCTAAATTTTATTTTTTGCAATCTTGTGCCACTGCAAATGAGTTTTCAACTGGAAGAGATTATTCCTTTAACCACACACCTAGAATCTGTCATTTTTGAAGTATAAATGACTTTCAACCCCTGTTGCAAGAAATGCAACGCTCCTTCGAGGCTTCGCGTTATAACGCACTGAAATGGTCACGTGATGGGAACAACATTTTTTACGGTCTTTTTCCCGTCACTCAGATGTTTGATCCGTCACGCAGCCAAAATGACATTTTTGACGGTTTTTGGTCTTTTTCCCGTCACTCGGATGTTTGACCGGCCACGCAGCCAAAATGACGTTTTTGACGGTTTTTCACCCGTCATACAGGTGTCAGGCCTGTCACACAGCCGGCCACTGCACCGTCATGGCAAATACAATGAAAAATTCAATTCAATTCATCAAATGATCTTTGGTGGGATCTTAGTGCCTGGCCATTCACAGAAAATCAGTCCTTTTGGTGATTTATTTGCATGCTAAATAAAACAGCAGCATGTTTTAAAAAAAACAGCATCTCAAAAATCATAGTATAGGTTTTTTTTTTAATTAAAATATTTTTAATATTAAAAATTTGTATAATACTTTTTTTCATATTTATTATATATATATAAATATAAATTTAAATATATTGTGTATTTTCAATAAAATTTTAATTTAAAATATTAAATATTTTATTTATTTAAGATGAAATTAAAAGAAATAATTAGAATATTTAGATGAAATTTAATTTTATATAAAAATATTGTACTCATTAGATCATAAATAAAATAATGATGAAAATATTTAATGTAAATTATTTTTTTTTAAATTATATAAATTATTTATAATTTTAATACAAATTTAAATATTTTAGTTATGTTCATAGTTGATTTTTTTTTGATTTTATAGATAAAAATTTAATATATATGCCAAAATTCGTTTCTTATGCGCAATCTCTCCCAATCCCATTTCTCATCATGTTTCTGTTTCCGTCACGTTTCTTCGTTTCTCGTTTCTTGCAACATAGCTTTCAACTATTAAGCTTCTTGGACTTTGGACCTGTGTATTGCCTTTTGTGAGTGCAGTATTTCAAAATTATATACTTATTTCGTGCATTTCATTGTGCATTTAATGTTCAAAATTTGACTCCATTTATGAACAGTAAAGACTTTTAAAATAAGTTTATAGGGATTAGGTGCACTACTTGGAAAAGTCTCTGTCTGGTTGTGAACTTTCATTTAGAGAAAAAAAATTGAATTGATAATGACCCACTCTGTCGGAACAAGCAAACATTTTATTTGTACCACCGAAAAACATAGTTATAGGAGAGCCTGCCATGTGGCAACCTTGTATATTTTCTTTTAGAAATGTTTTATAAAAATATGGCCTTCAACAATGATGTTTTGTTCAAAAAGGTTACTGCTTGAACTAAAAAAATTCTCAATCTGTTTGCCATACTCAAATGTTACAGAGCTTGAACAGGTTCTTGTATCTCTTTACGTACTGCTAAAAAAATTTGAAGAATACCAATGATGTGGAAAACACGAGGCTTTTTTCATCTCTCTATTGTTCTTCTGCTCCAAACATTTGTATATCTGATTTTGGATTGATCATTCAATCTAGAAGAGAGAGACAGTTTAATTTCATGTTTAATAACTGCATATGCACAAGGAGACTGGTCTGTCACACATAATGACATCAAGTGCTTGTGTGGTACAGTACTGTCATTCATGGCGAAATTGTGCCTTACATGGCATTATCATCAACACACTTGCTTTCCTTTTGTTAGAGCATTACTCTCCTTCAATGGTGGCACCCACAGATATTTTTTAACACCTTTAATAGATATTTTAAAAACTGCAACTGCAACAGAGAGTTGAGCTGTCACATCTATCAGCTATATTTTATTATTTTGTGAACAATAAATCTTGAATCAAAGTGATCAACATACACAAACAAAGCAATGTACTTTTGGTTGGTTGGCATGGAGCTCATTGAACTAGCCAGCCTGTAGCATTGTTGGGCAGATTTGTGAGACCATTTCACATCATATTTGTATGTTCAATTCAAAATTATAGTGGTTTCCCAACCTGAATACATATCTTTGTGATAACTTTGTCAGAAGATGCATGAAGTAAATGAAATGTGCCCTCCAGATATCCCTGGGGTAATAATCTGTCAGTTTCAACTTTCTAACACTTGGCCACTCTGCAGTTCCTCGGTCCCTCAATTTGTTCCTTCAGAATTAATAAAAATACCCCTGAACGCCCTACGATCTACTCTTTGAAACCAGTGGGGTGGACGCTACTGATTCTAGAGTGGGTTATTGGGAGCAGCATTTATTGGTGACCTTATTTGGGTAGAGCCCCCCTATATCATAGAGTAGTCAGAGTTACTAGAAACATCCATTTTTTTTTATTAGAGTTAAAATGGTGTTGTAATCTATTTCTCGGTACCTGTTAATTGGTTTTACAGTTACCATCTCTAGCTTTGCTTTCATTGGTTTAATGCTTTAGTTTTTAGTCACTTTCAGCTTCGACAGTTCTTTTTTCACCCTAGGAGTAGTACCACTCTATTGTAATTGGGGGTTCTTACATAACTACTATGGTCACTCATGGACATTAAAATATTTTCTTTCTTTCTTTCTTGTTATAACGGAGAAATACATGTCATTTTTCTTGTGAGTAAATGCTGGATCTTGATCAATCAAATTAAGCTGGGCTCTATTAGGGGACAAACTTTTAGATACTTGTGATTTATTTCAACCTTCATTTGACCGAACACAATGTTATTTTTATCCATTATGGGATATTATATTTAGCTATTTTGTGACATGTTTCCTTTATCTCCCATTTTTGGTCCCGGTGAAACAACGTGGCTATTGTTTTTTTTCAGGATGCTTTCTACCAATTCCACGTTTCAAATCTGTTTCCTACTCCCTTGCCTGTTGCTTCCTCAGACTGTATAACCAAAAACTTTAATCAAAATGGGACCCTAGCTGTCCCATCTTTTAGAAACCCTATTTAATTTAAGTTTCCAAGGTGCAGCATTAGGTTTATTTATATATTTAATATTGCGGTTGTCACAGTGGATGAGTTTTACAGGTGATATGTGCACTGTGATAAAGCTAATTCCCTTGTTAAATTACTAATTTGTGGTCAATTACTGTTTATTTATTAATGTGTCTATGATTAACAGCGAGAACGGGCATTAAGATTGGAGTTTTGCAGTCTTATTTTAATCTGTTTCAAATTTACCAACGGCATAATGGAAATCATGCAATTTGTGCTCACCAATCTTAATTTTCAAGAAGTTTTTCTGGTGTCTACCAATATTTTCTGTATTCTTTTTTGTATGTGTATGAATTCTTATCCCGCCTTAACTCTCTGAGTCTCCTGATATCAATATTCTAATCTTATTTGCTGGTCTTTTATAAAACCTACTTTGCAACAGAGCAGTGGCTGTCTTGGAGGCTGTGCAAGACCAACACCAATTATTGCTGTGGATGAGCCCTCAAAGAGATTGAAAATTCAGGGACAAAGTGTGAAGGGACCTAATTTCTCTGAAGACTTCTGGAGTACAAGCACCAACGAGATGGACAATAGCACAGCACCATCACAGAGAAGCGTGTCATCGATAAGTGCATCAAACCAGAATGCTGATTTGCGGGGAGCAAATTCTAATGCAAATAACACTGAGTTTGTCAACCATGGTAAATGTTTTCCTTTTTACTGTTTATTTTAATTATCGTAGCTGATTGTCTGTCTTCTCAACTAGTTTTGTGTCTGTGGATAACATACAAAAACAATAATTTTATTTTTTGTATTTGTCCTGATCTGATATTAGCTTTCAACTTGTGGAATGAAATGAGACGACAATGGGTTGGAGATCGACCTCGGAATCAGCCTAGGCAGCCACGTGAGCCTGTTCTAAGGTATCCATTTTATAATCCTTGTAGAGGTTGATGACAATTATATCTCCATTTTTCAGAAGTGGAAAAGTTCTTCATCTCTGTCGTGGTTGGGTTTCTAGAATAGGCATTTAGTCTTTCCTCTTCTTCCATCTTAATGTTTTTGCTAATGTGGCCTATACAATGATGTTTCTAGCTGGAATGCAACTTATGACAGTTTACTTGGAAGCCATAGGCCATTCCCACAAGTTATCCCTCTGTCGGTAAGTTTATTCAGATTCAGTTTTCTTTTGCCAAATGCTTTTAGATGTTATTAGGTAGGTGATCTAACTCCACCTTTTTTGTTGCAGGAAATGGTTGACTTTCTTGTAGATGTTTGGGAGGAAGAAGGGTTGTACGATTAAGGGCAAGTCCCTGGAAACTTGAAATGCACAGAGTTATTTTCGTATTTCTGTTTAAGAAGTTATGCCAGGTAGTGGGCTTTTTAGGTCACTACCATTCATGATCTGTACATGTCAGATCAATGGTATGCAGATTACAGAGTAATCTTGTCTGCATTATCTTAAGGGTGAAGCTTGTTATCAAGACTTTCTTCATGTGCTTTTTAACTCTTGGACAAGAGTGTAAACTAATTAGCGACCATTGCTGATTGTAGTTTTCTTACAGTCAAAAGAACTGTAAGAATCAGGTTACTAAAGTGTGAAGGAAATGATGGCTGTATTGTAAACTAGTTCAAAAGCCAATGTTGACAGATGCTTCGAGTTTGAAGGGTGTGTTCCAAGATTTTGATATTGTAACCTGAATTCATGAAATAGATTTTCTGTCTGTTTCAATTAGATTGGAGTATAAATAGAATTACTAATCCGGTGCTCTTCTACATGTAATATGCAGTGTGGTATTTTGTGGCATATATTGTTGCAAAGGAAAAGGGTAGAATTTTTAAAAATAAATGCCTACCATTTTTCCAAATGCGTGGCACACTAATACTGATTTATTTGTTTATTTATGGTTAGAGAAGTCTTTGAAGTTTCAGTGAGTTTTTTATTTTATTTTATTTGGACACGTCTTTTGTGCTTTGGATATGGGACCTATACAGGTGTGCGATGAAGGGATTTGAATTTATATGGTGTTTCTTCTTTTTTAAAAGAAGAAAAATCTAACCGTCATTTAATGGGAAAGATAGTTTTGATCCATAGAAAATGATATGTTTTTTGCAGCGCTGTAAATTTGAAACTGTGAGGCATAATCGACCAGAAGTCAATGGTTTTCTTGGCTTTTGGGTTTATATTTGCATATATATTTATCAGGGGTAGACACAGTTGTATTAGTGAGAAAGGTAGGAACCTTTAGAGTAGTCAAGCATCTTCTTCAAATAATTAACCAACATAGAGTTGGGTTGAGTTCACATTACCTACAAATAGTTAAAGGGTCTGATATTACCATTATATCATGGTTGGTTAGAAACAACGTATTTAGTGATTCTCAAGCATCACTTAATCAGAGTTTTGATGTTTTCACAGTCCATAAAAATATAAATATGATGTTTTTATAACTGTGTAGCAAGTATTTGTAGTGATTATTTATAGTGTTTCGGATCACTATCCGTGATTCATCATTCGGAAAATCTTATGACATAAGATTTTCTGGATGATGAATCACGGTAGTGATTCGAAACATGTCGAGAAAATAATTTCTACACAATTATAACTCAAAAATCTTATTTATACTTCACTAAATGTTTTCCAAGCCATTTTAGGCACCGCTTGGGTTGATGAGTTAGCAAAAGATAGTTAAAGGATGTAACAATACCATTATTTTATAGGTAGTGCAAAACAATGTATTTAGTGATTCTCAAGCCCCTCATAACGTTCACCAAATAATATGGGTATGTTATTATTATATTAAATGTTTGGAATTGAGGGGATGTTAGATAATAGGCATCCATGTGACACTTAAATGGTCCCATATCAGCACTTGAAATTTATCTAAAGTTAATTTTGCATGTGTTTAAAATATATTTTTAGTTGAGAGTGTTAAATGGAGGGAAAGTCACATTTTAAATAGATTTAAAATAGAAAATTTGAAATACACAACAAAATAGGTTGATACTAAACATGTTCATTGAGTATCATTGGATACAACTTCTACAATAATGTGTAAATTGTGCAACTATTTTTCATTTAAATTTGTTCAAACATTAGATATTCCCTCTTGTACTATCACAAATATTGGTACATGTCCAAGTGGTGGCGTCTCTCCCCTAATAGTGCAACAAATAGGTTTTACATCAAAATGCAATATATCTATTCACATATATTTAGTTAAGCTTAATTAGATGTAAAATAACAAATCAAACCATATTAAATTAATCCAAATCCAGGGCAATAAACGATTAGGAGAGGGTTAAGAGAAGTATATTGACTTTTGGGTAATTTGGAAATGATTCTCAAGGTATGACAACAAAAGTTACAATTATGTTGAGATAGAGGACTCTGAAAGCAATACTCAACATCTTTGCACCTTAGCACTGTAGACAACATGTTTCTTCGTGAATGACAAGGAGGTAATTTTTTTTTTTACCACTATGTTCTTTGGGTTTGGGGCTTCAAAATTTTTGCTCAGTATTGTAAAACTTTGTGCCAATCATTGGAAAATGCAATTCTTCTCTAAACCCTAATATGACAGTTGAACTTGCAAAATATAAGGAAAAAGATTTGTTTTGGGACATATGCGTAAGGTTCTTAAGCACTAACTATTAGGAGTTAAATTTACAATCGATTGTGTTCGTTAGGTATTTTTTTATAATGGCCATTCATTCAACAAATGTCCTTCAAAAGTTAGAACAATTCATAAATAAAAAGGGAAACAGTAAAACACTAAATATATATTTACTATAAACTATACTAATATACCTATAATCCTTCAAAAAAATTGGCTTTCAACAAAAAAAATCCCCTATCAATAAGTACAATCTTTGAATAATTCAACTATATTTTGTGGCTAAAACATTGAAAAATGTTCATATGGCCATCAAATTTAAACCCTGCCAACTAATTTAAACACTGAAGACATACTTAACACGAAGTAAATATAGCAACTTTGTAACCAAACATATAGATAAATAATTAAGACATTAATATAACAAGCATCACAGGGATATGAATGTATATGAAAGCATAAAACATTTGGACAAATCCAATAGACAATTTACCACAAAGAATATAGGATCAAATAAAATCCTAATATGATAAAAGATAATAAATAAATATAAAACTTGAAATGTTACAAGATGTCCCCATAGTTCCCCAAAAGTTTCCCCTGAGTAAAAATAGGATATAGCCTCAATTTATTGTGAATACACAATCATATACATATACATGTTGCATAACAATCTTGCATCTATCTCGACAATATTATCAGTAGCTTGTATATAAACAATAGTTGCAGTATAACCTCTTTATATAGGCAGATAATCATGGGCATATTGTGTGCAATCTAACATTGTCATAATATACTAACTTTTACAAATCATCACTTAACAAAATAAATAAAAACGAATTTCAAAAGACATGTAACAATAAACACAATTAGAAAATCACATAAATAAACATTTAAAAAAAAGAAGAAAGGGAAAAGTAAAAGAGGATCCCTAATGACTCAAAACTCCCATTAGAATTGTTGCATGTACATGCATGTTTCCAAAATAAATGTGCTATAATCGTCTGGAAGTTAGCCTCGACTTTTGAGATGGGAAAAAATGAGCAAAAGTCAAGGTGACAAACAATAAAAAGGCAAAAGAAGAGGCAACCAGAGAATAAATAAGAGAATGAATGCAAAAAACAAAAGAGTTAAAGCATAAGAGGACAAAAAGAAAAAATAAATGATAATGAAAGCAAGATAACGGAAAAAAATAATGTAAAGTAAGTCGGAAAAAAGGCAATAAAGCATATCAAAACTTGAAAGCAAGTGAAAAGAAGTGGCTCTACAATCATATGAAATCTGAAGCAAAAGCAAGAACAAGACAATACTAGAAGCATGATGAAACCAATGAAACATTGGAATCAAGCAATAAGAGAGCAAAAAATGACCTAGTGGGTGGAATAAGTACATAGAAGGAAGGTAAGGAAGAAGAAACAATTTTAAAAAGCCACACACTAGACATGTGAATAGGGAAGAAAACAAAGAGAAAAAGGGGAGGAACATGCAAGTAGAGAAAAAATAAGCCAAAGGCAAAATATATAAGGAAATAGAGAAAGTACTTCATTTTCAAACATAAGTAGTTAGTTTGGAAAAGCTAATCAATAATATGATCATAACTAAGCAAGTTATTATCATCATCATAAGACATGTAAGTTGAAGCACATTACCGAGGCACCCATTAATCTAAGAAAGAGAAAAAAATGTGCACGTTCAATTCCATCATCTAACTATTATACTTTCTTGCATAATAATATGATCCTTTGTGTGATCAACTTCAAAAATCAAGGTTTTGTGGCAAGACCAAAAGAACTTTAAAAACTTGTCGTGACAGGATAACCTCTCTAAACCATATGCTCCATATTTCTAGGCCCTAAAACTATAAACAAGTTTTTGGTAAATGACAAGTAGTTAGAAACTATTTTGAAGGCTACATTCCTCATGTTTGAGGCTAAAAAAAATCACTTAGTATTTTAAAAATTTGCACTTATCACTGGTAAATTTTAATTCTCCAAACCCTAATAAGGCATTTGAGCCTGTAAATGATAAGGAAAAGGATTTTTTTTGGTGCCTATGCTCAAGGTTGTCTTATGTGGAGAGAAAAAGGTGTTCAAAACACCACACCAACCACACAAAAAAGAGGGGAATAACAAATATGATTTAAATGTGGTAAATAAAGAGATGGTAATCCACCAGTTGTTAAAATTGATGATTCCATTGAAGCTAATCTGAATTTTGTTAGAGTGTGTGTATGGATAGGTCTCATGAAAAACAAAGGGTCTAAAGATAAATAACAATTGAGATCTAAAATAATGGGCCTTTGGCTCTGTAAAGAGACATGTAGGTAGAAATAACTAGACTAGGCAAAGGAAGGACAAAACAAAAGAGAAACTAGTCTAATAAAATGATACTATTTTTCCCAAAGGTGGTTATAATCAACACTAAAAGCAAAACAGAGGTTCAAACTCATTTATGGCTAGAGTAATAATTTGCCCATAGGTGGTTATAATCAGTAACAAGATTATTTAAACAAAGTAGAACAATTTCAAACTATGGTTAAGAGATAGTAATGATTTGCCCAATTGGTTGATTTGTTCAAACCTCTGCACCATTCTATTCAAATCTTATCCTCCCATGCAGTGTGGTCTTAATTTTTTAATTTTGAAGGTCTTTTGTCTAGATGCTTCAAATGTAATCAAAGTGATCATAAGATTCTTGCTTGTCCTGAGAAGGGTTGTAAAAGATCCCAATCAACAATTCTTAAGAAATTGGTCAGAAAGGTTGGTTGCCCAAATCGCGATTTGGTTCATAGTTTGCAATTTTCAGCTAAACTCAAATTTGTTGAGGTCCCTTCTTCAAAAGCCTCTCAGGAAGTTCAGAATATTCCTCAAAAGAGTGGGGTACCGGAGGTAGCAGAGGAACTGATTGATTTGGTGTCAAGGCAACCTTCTTCTTCCAAGCTGGTAAAAGAAGCATATGATTTGAAATCTGGGCCAGCAGATTTAGACAAAGTTTCTCCAATAGTGGATAGTCCCCAACAGATGGAGGTCTCAGAAGAGGAAGGGGAGGGATGGGAGGAAGAAGAAAAACTAGAAATTAGGGATTTTTGTCTATTGCTTAGAGTTCATGTGATTTGAAGTCTCCTAACTATAGTAAGAACGAGAAAAGAGGCAGGAAAATGCAAGCATAAAGATTACAGTTGGATGCTCAGGTTTTATTATCGACATCACTCAATGGGCTATGGAATCTTTGTTGTCCAGTAGGAGTAGATGATTACAAGTAGCAAAAGGGTGATTATAAGGCTGGGCTCGTTGTGTTGCTCTAGTTTTTTTTTCTGCTTTGTTGTTTTCTTAGGTGTTTAAATTAAATTTGGAACTAAATTTTTATCTTTGGATCCTCATTGATTTGATGGGATTCTAAAGGTTTAATAAATACACTCTATTTTTTGGTTTTAATTTTTTGGGAGACTGGACCTCCTCTTGTGTTCCAGAATCGATATAGGCTCCGGTCAAAAGCTGAAATCAAGCTAAAAAAGATACGGTAATCTACATAAAGAAGGGAAGATGAATGAAAGTACCTTGAAATAAAAATCAAGAAGATAAATAGTTAGATATATACCTGATTTTGACTTGCATGAGTTTTGACAGAGATTGAAAATTAAAAAATATATATGAAGTAGTGCAAAAGAGCATCTAGAAAGCAAATAGTGATTTAAGATGGTGACCAGAATTGTATAAGCCAACAAAGGCAAGACTGAAAATCGAATGCCCTGAAAGTAGAAGTTTTCTTGAAAGTGATCATATTATTTTAAAAATGACTGTGCATATCCTTTTGCTCTCAATTTTTTTTTGAAACCCACTGTCAAAAGATTAACCCTGGAAACCTCTCTTCGATAAGCAGAATGATGCACACAAATTTTATAATTCATCCTCCTTCACTTGAGATCAAGCTCACACTAACAAGACATAAAAAAATGGTGTTTTGGTCGAGGGGAATACCTTAGTTGGTCAGCGTTATTCCCTTTAAAATAAGTTTATAGTTTGCAACTTAGAACTCAGGCATCTCAAAAAAAAAAAAAAAAACATGTATATCTAACTCCCACCCTTGGTGAGACACAGATTCATAAAATAAAATTGTATTCTCTTTCATTAATTAAACCTTATTTTGGTACAAGTATACAACCACAAGACTTCAATAGATTTAGAAAGGAGTGAGGGAAGAATATGCAAGATTCTTGATAAGTTTTGGTCAATGTGCATGATGTGTAGACTTGATACTTTATGTAAATAGATTAGGGTACTTGTGTGTGTATGTATTTAAATTTAAATTTACACGCTAGCTAACCATAGAAAACATGAAATTTGAAAATCATGGCACGTGGAAACATGGGAAAATGATACAAACGACCCACAACTAACATGACTAGAATTTTATGGAACGAGAATAGTCATGACCAATTTCATACCATATAATAAAAATAAAGGTGAAAAAATCTCAAAAATGGGGATCAATAAGCTTTTAGGAGTAATAATGAGCATCTTGAGGCAAAAACATTATATATCCAAAAGTGTTTATGAGAAAATGATGGTAAGAAAAGACTTTGAATGGTCTAATGTGAATATGAATGTACCAATAAGATCCTAATCTAAACCAATCATTCAAATACACAAAAATATGATAAAAGCAATGCAACTACATGACTTGTACCAATATTAGATGTCTACATAATGCCCCACTTTAATGTGCATTTGTGCATTGAATATTAAAGTAAAATAAACAATGGATATGGTTATTGTTGCACTCACCTTGCTACCTGTAAGCTATGCTCGAAAGTTAGTTTTTAATCTGAAAGTGATCTAAAATTCAAAAGGAGGAGAGATATTACTTTCTATCATAATCTAACTCCAACAACTTGTAAAACAAAAAAATCTGTCTTCATTATTTACATGATTATCTCGAAAGCCACTAAGAATATGTGAATTCTCCAATGTCAACATCTTGATGTACGTACAAGAAAATGAGAATGGGTACAAGTAAGTCAATGTTTGTTGGTGTAGAATTTTATCCTACGGGTTTTGTCTACACGGTTCATTATGCTTGCTTAGGGTCTTAGAGGCCATTTGGGTTATTTGGAAAGATTAGTCCCACATTCATTTGAATGTGGGGTTTCACTTTCTCTCCCACCTATATATGTACCTATCTCCCTTTGTATTGATCATCCAAAGTTAAAGAGGAATAACATTTTATGCTCTTTGATTTTTGGTAATCTCTCTCACCTAAACCATAGCTTTCATGTGTGTATTCGATCTTGTTGAGAGGTCTTGGAGAAATTCAACATGGTATCCCACACAGACTTCCATGGCCCACACAACTTTTAACGGCCTGCTCTTACGCTGTACAACCTATAAATTTGTTGTTAACTAGCTTCCATAGTCTCTAGTAGAGTTCATGCCTTTGTTACACAAACACAACGACCTTTCGGTGTTTGTATTAAAACCATAGGTGCCAGCTTTGCATTGAAAATTGGGAAAAATACTATTCGGAATGGAATAAGAGAAGCAAAGGCCATTGGGCCAATCCAAGGGGTTCATATCACTTAATGAGTCTATTTTGTAAATGGTCGTATAATGGGAAAACCCAACCAATGTAGTTCGACGACCTCCATGATCCTACTATCTATCCTCTCAACCTCTCTAACCATTCAAGCCTACTCTCTATACACATAGTCTCTTCTTAGATGAGCCACTACTCGTATGCCTCCCTCCACACTCAAATCCACACTCTGCATACTAGTTTTACCAAACCACTCATTGTTTAATCAAAATGCAAATTGCCTTTTGCTTTCATCTGTGATTTGTCTTTCTCATGGAATACCACCCACTCGACTACCCTATGGTGGAAAACCTCCTAAGCACCATCTACGCATTTTGAGAACCTTTTGAGAAACTGCCTTTGGTCAACCACCTTTTGTGTAATCACCTACACATTGCAAAATTTGGTCAACCACCTTTTGAGCACCATCTACACATTTTTTAGTTAATACCACATTTTTTCCCAAATCTATTGGTGTTTAGAATAAAATGAGAAGCTTACTTTACATTGTTTAATGTCATTCATTGATTGACATTATTACTTTTGATTAAAAGCTTGACAATTGTAATATGGTGCAAAAAGTTGTTGTTTAGTGGTGAAAATGGGTGGGGTATTTTTTTACTTTGTTATCTTGAAGAGGTTTGGCGTTCAATCCCAGTTTCAATGAATGGTTGGAAGGCTACCTTTACCTAAATTTGGTTGAGATTTTCAAATTTTTAAGTTCAAGTTCATTAAATAGGCCATTACTGATAGAAAATGTATTTTGCTATAACTTTTGATTGGTAACTCAGAATTGAGTGCCACTTTTTTTAAAAGTGCATGTTTTTTGTCCTCTTTCCATTGGTCTAATTTTTTTAAACACACTAAAGTTATATAGTATCATATTCAGAGGGGTTACCTATGCTATGAGCCCTACTACTTTCTACATTGTACTTAGTGCACCTATTACTCACACATGGATGTATTTTTAACTATGTTTGACATCCTCATTTTGACTGTGTATTATCCCTTATCACTCCAGCCCTGATTGCTCACTTGGACATATTCTCAATTGTGCCCAACGTCCCATTCATGAGCATGCTTCAGGATTTTATTGTAGTTTATTGTGCAATCTTCCACTTCTTTGGTGTCTTCTCTAGGTCATGATGACTCCATTTGAGAGACTCCAGAGGAGGGTTGAGTCTATGCTAGTGGTCCTTCTTGGGAAGACTACTTATGTTTCATGACATGTGTACATGAAACATTCACTGATAGATCATGACCTTATTCCATTCTTATATGGACAGATTATCATTTTTATTGACCCAGGTCAATACAATGATTGGGCCAGCTCTTGTGACTATGTCTATGATCATTTGTCGTTGCATATTTTATTGGATCTACACCACCATGTTGAGCACACAGAGTGTCCCTCAACTATTTGGAGCACTCTTCAAAGTCTTTTTGAAGATCCTACTATGACTTACATGACACCTCCTTTGTTTCTTATTGTCTCTTTTGAGACTATTGTACTCTCTCCTCATGATTTTATTTCTTGTGATGATATATCCATGGTGGATAGTTCTCTTCCTTTTGTTGAGCCCCCACTATAAGATGAGATTCTATCAAATCTTAGTTGTTTCATTATATATTTTACATCTATTCCTATGTAGATTGTTGCTCTTCCAAAGCCTTCACAGCCTTGCATTTTTTATGACTTTATTGATTCCAGTGAGAGTATACACATTGAGAACATCAATGACTCATATGTTCCTATGGACATTCATCCTACAGATTTGAGTTCTTCATTTGTAGACTAGTCTTCAGTTTTGATGGTTGTTGAGCATTGCTCTCCTCTTCCCATGGACATTCTTTTAGTGAATGTTCCATATCTATCTTCTTCTTTGGATGTTCTCTCCCTTTCATTTTATGCTTCTTCATTGCCATATTCTAAATTTAGTCTTGTGATACCTAATTAGACTTTGGCACATTCTAGCATTAGCAGGGATATTTTTGAGCATTTTCTAGAGATATACATCTTGATTCCTACACACATTCCACTTGAGTAGGAATTCAGTAGTTTGACAGCTTGGGGTTTCTTTCTTCTGAAAGAAAGAGACAACATTTTTTTGTAGAGGGATCTACTACAAAATTCATAATGTGACATTCTGCACTTACCTTCTCTTTTTTTTTTGAAGGCATATATCTTTCATGTTTTGTAGGATACTAGGATTATCGCTATGTACTTGGGTACCTCATCAAGCCTTATTTTTTGGACCCAATCCTCTACCCCACCTAAGCTATGCTTAAAGGGGGTATTGGTGTATATTTTTATCCTGCATGTTTTGTCTACATGGTTCATTATGCTTGTTTAGGGTCTTAGAGGCCACTTGGGTCATTTGAGAAGTTTAGTCCCACATTCACATGAATGTGGGGTTTCACTCTCTCCCACCTATATATGTACCTCTTTCCCTTTGTATTGATCATCCAGAGTTAATGAGGAATATCATTTTATGCTCTTTTTTTTGGGTAATCTCTATCACCTACTCCATAGATTTTGTGTGTGCATTCGATCTTTTTGAGAGGTCTTGGAGAAATCCAATAATGTCTTGATAAATTGATAAAATGCAACCAAATGAAATAAGATAAGAATTTAAAATGAGCAAAGGAATAAAAACACCTTGTGGTATGTAAACCATATTGCCATATCTGAAAACATGTTGGGAGTAGAATAGGGTTACCAAATCATAAAGTGTAATTGATGGACATGTGTGTAACTTGCACTATTTTATCTTCTGCATATCTTTTTGTATGTACCTGACCTTTGTGAGCATAACAATAGACTTAAAAATACAAAGAGTCCTTCTTTTGGACATAGTGAATGGCAAAAATATGAAGTGACAATGCTTTGTAAAACTCTATATATACCACTCAATTATATTTGGATATGATTCTAATGTGATTGAGATTAATATATTGTTCTTAAATGCTTTTCCTATGTTTCTTCTATCATTGTTCTGTGCATAGTGAATACTATATTTTCTTAATTCTATTAATCATATAGTTTATATCAACTGTTATGATTCTAATAAGTCTATGTTTCTTAGCATAAAAATCTCTAATTTGTTTATTAATAAATATATTTTGGTTAAATTTCTATATGTTGTTTACTTTTGTCATTTCTTGCACAAGCTATTCTTGTATTAACATGTTCTGAAGGGTTTTCCAAGAACCTCTACTAACATTGGTGCAATGAGAGTGGAACCTTTTATTGAAACATGTTAAGATGGATAGATGAAAGAATCTATAATTTTGCAAAAGAAGAAATGGAAATTGGGAAGACTATGACATAAGTTATTCTGAAGCATATCTAAGGAGAAATTTATGAAATATTTTGGTGTGAATTACTTGGGTTATTAGCTATGTGGTTATCTAAATTGGAGTATTAATATTTTTAGCCAATAAAGATATAATTTACAGCTTGGTTTAAAGAAAAGTTAGACAGCCTACGAAATCTAGATGTTGATTGGACCAAGACTACCATCGATGGTTACATCAAAAAAATTATTATAAAAGTATATTTAGATTTTAAATCTATTTAGGACCTATTTATCAGAGGAATTCGTATAAAATTCCTTTAGCAATTACATACTTTGATTAAGATGTTGGTTGTATAAAATGCCATGGTGCCTAACCCTACCAACATGGAGTAGTCACTTCAAGTGTTATGGGGATGCATGTTATGTAGGATTGAATGATGTAGAGTTGAGTAGAGGAACTTGAACTTGAACTCAAAATATGAAAAATGTAGAGAGCTAGAGTGAGAATAAAATTCTAGGATTGGCAAGATAACTACGGCAACAAAGAATATGGAATAAGTTAAATAATATAAATTTAAAAACAAATAGGAATATGATTAAACTAGAGGATGTTAAAGAGAGGAGTGTCCATAGAGGCTACATAAGATGATGGAATTGGATAATGTGGAGAATATGTAAAGGGTAAGTGCATGGATTTGGGGGACAAATATATGGACATTTACCATAATAAATACACGTTATATATAGTACGAGTATGCGTAATATCCATAACACGTACATGCTATTTAAAAATAGGCTAAAAAATATTAAACCTAAACATGTATGCATTATAATGCATATGTGTTATGTCTATTGAAAATAACATGTATACATTATAGCATGCATGAGTTATGTTTAGTTAAAATAATGCATATGTGTTATAGTGCATATGTGTTATCTTCACATTGCATAAAGAAAGCATAAAATATATATTGGAATGGGAAAATTGTTTACTAAAATAAATGTTAAGTATAAGGAATATTTTAATAAATATAATAAATTAGGGTCACTCTACATATGATAGAGTTGGTCTCACAATTACATGCCTTACGATGTGGAAGATAGTTTTTAAAAACCCATTCTGGTCAGTACTTAGGCATTTTTAGGGTCTCAGTATTAAACCTAAATATTTTAGGACATAAATTTTGATTTGATGTCCATTTTTGGTAAACATATAGTCATTTTCAGGTTTTTATGCCTTCTGAATTACTTCCTAACATTTCTAAGAGTCCTAGGTTTGTCAAAATCAAAGTTTACAAACCAATCACTTTGATCTCAAGCCAAAGTTGTTTGCTTTGGGTAGCATAGGTCACATTGATGACTTTCACACTTCAAACAACCATTTTATGTTAATTTCACTTTCTCATCATCCCTCCCTCATCCTTAATCACTTCCTCATCATCCCTTATCATGCCTATCATTCTTTCCTCATTCGTCATTGTCCCTAATCACTACCTCATTGACCCTTACCATCTCTTACCATCTATAATTACTCCCTTATCATCCTTAATCAATCTAGAATTTATCTTCATCATATTTCATCATTCCTAATCACTTCTTCTTTATCCGTCATCATCCATAAACACTCCATCCTCATCCCTCATTATCCCTAATCACTCCCTCATTCATCCTCACCATACCTCATCATCTATACTGACTCCCTCATCATCCCTAATCACTCCCTCATTGACATTGACCATACCTCATCATCATTGATCACTCCCTCACCATCCCTAATCACTCCTTAATTGACCCTCACAATCCCTTATCATCCTTAATCACTCTTTCCTCATCCCTCATCTCCCTTAATCACTCCCTCATTAACTCTCACCATCCCTCATCACCCTAATGAATCCCTCAATTCCCCTTATCATATCAACTCACTCTCTCCTCATCCCTCATCATCCTTAATCAATCCATATAATACCTTGATGGTGGGTGTAGTAACTTCTCACTTGTGCCTGATTGGCTTATTTTTTAATTCCAAATTTTACTCACTTAAATAAGGCCCAAATAAACTATTATTTCACTAATATAAAGAACTCAGAGATATCATCTGACTATCTGATGGCATTCAAAAATTTGTATCTTGATCCATGCCCATACCATGGATAGAGTGTGTATCCATAACCCTAGACTAGAATAAATAGGAAAGAAATCAAGCAAAGGGTGGGATGAAATTGTATTACTTATATATATATATATATATATATATATATATATATATATATATATAGGTTGGGATTTGGGAATATAATAATCCTAATCTTAGAGTTGAGAATCCAAATTTATATCTATATAGATAGTGGCAATTGGATACTAGTTGAGAATTCCAATCCCAACCCCATAGTTGACAGTATATCCATAATATATTCATAGTAGACAAAATTTCCAGATAGATAGATAGGTGGTAACTAATCTGGTAGAGTGTGTTCCAATCCAATAGCTGATAGAGTTTATTTTCTAACCCAACTCGATCTATACCCAAATTGATAAATAAAGGGAATGAAGGGCATATGCCTTAATCCAGTGTATCGAGGAGGGGCCACTAAGATCTTGGGCATGGCTCGATGGACCTTAAAGGCCAAACTAGGGCCTTGTCATACTCTAAGTATTACTTGGTCCCTACTATAATATATCAAAGGATAGCATATGAATGGAGGCCTTGTCATAGATATATAGGGGGCACTATTCTAAAGGCCCTACCTCGATCTCAAACTTTCCTTACACATAAAGGCAAGGAAATTTTTCCCTACCTACTTTGTCTATGCTAAGGAGGAAGGCAAGGGAAGCTTTCCTTTTTGATAACTAACTTTGATTCACCTAATAAAATATCAAGGGAAGATTTCCTTCTCAATGGATAACAAGTAAGGCACAATTATCAAGGTAAGTTTGCTTTCCTAGTATCTAGCTTTGATTTACTTTTGGATTAGGGCATAACTATCAAGGGATGCTTAATTTATGATAGATAGATTTGTTTTTATCTAACCTACTTAGCTATGTCCAACTTGATAAGGCAAGGGAAGCTTCCTTCCTGATATATAAAATTATTCTTTTCATACTTACTTTCACTTTATAGAATAGATTCTTAGCTATCAATGGAAGCTTAATTCCCGATCTATAGCTTGCATATATTCTTTCCTTACCTACTTATCTATGACCTACCTAATTAGCTTATATTGTTGGAAATGGAAGCTTGCATCCTAATAAATAGAATGAGAAATGAAGTTTTGAATCATGTTATATATGTAATATATTTATACCATTAAGTATGACCAACATACTTTACCTACTTGAGTATGCCCTAACTACTTTACCTAATTGAGTATTCCCTACCCAATTAAATATCTGAGCCATATCTTGATCTTGAGTATGACCTAACTAAATACCTGAGTGTTGGATCGTTTTCCTTAACTTTGCATAACTATTAGTTGCATTATTTATATAAAGAAGATGCCCACAAGATTTTGAACTAGCATATCACACAAGGAGTAATCTCACACGCTCACTTTAGGCATGTAGCTTGGACCAGTCCCCTTAAATTATGACATGCAATGGTGATTAGACAATTCATACTTAGGCACTTTAAGTTACTATGTTTAGTCATTATTACTACCATCTTTAGTCTAGATCCAATCATTCAATGAATTCATATATTGCATATCACTGGTATGATAAAGCAAAACTAACACTAAATAGATTCATCACACTAAGGTTCATAGAATATTAGTTCCATTAATTAAATTTATAAGATTACACATGTACATCATTTACTACATGCTCTTTAGATCTTTGCCTTTACAATAACAACACAATTATATTCAACATCAACAACTACTACATAACAAAAACAACTACAATAACCCAACAACAACTCCTAAACAAAGACAATGGGGTATTTATACATCAATGAACCCCTTTAACGAGTCATAACATTAATACATAAAATATGACAAGCCAACAACTATTTCAAAGAAAGAAGTCACGATGAGCCATTACAATTGAATTCATTTTGAACTAGGCCCAACATCCCCTATATACCCACTCTATGTTATATCTTCATGTTCATGTTCCTCTTCATTCAAAGACTAGTTCTAAATTTATGCTCTCATTAATCTTTGTTGCTTCTATGAACTATTTTGTAACCACTTTCGTTCCCTACACTCTTGTCCTAGTCTTATGCTTCTCTAAGTTCTATGTCTTCCATTCATTCTCCACTTCCTTGTCTTTCACAACTCACCCTTCCACAACAAGGCCTTATATTATATTCCCTTATACTTCTCTCTATCATGTCATGGTATTTCACACCTGCTCTTACACCTTTTCTCTTTTGTGCTTATGGCTAAAAAATACTTAGAATATGTTTATTATAAAATTTTCGTTCAACACTGAGCCAAATATTGATATTGACTATGCCCTACCTACCTTCTTGTATTTGAGTATGCCCTACCTACCTATCCTTCTTTCCCTACCTACTTGAGTATGCCCTACCTACTTACTTGTACTTGAGTATGCCTTGCCTACCTATCCTTAATCCCAAACCTACTTGAGTATTTCATACCCAATAAAATATGCAAGCCATATATTAATCTTGAACACTCATATGTAATCCTATCTGTATATATATTACCTGACTATATAGTTAATACTTTATACCTAATTGAATACCCAAGGCATATCTTTAAAGGAGAGAGGTAATTATAACCTATTTAGAGAAAAGAGTGACTAGAGATGATTAGGCACATGCATAAATCTACTACATCCACCATAAATGTATTAGAGGGAGTGATTATGGATAATAAGGGATGAGAAAAGATTGATTAGGGATGACGAGGGATGATAAAGATAAATGAGGGAGTGATTAGGGATGATAAGGGATGAGGAGGGAGTGATTAGAGATGATGATGGATGAATATAATAGAATATGAGATTTTATATAGAGGAGTAGGTCACTACTAGTATATGGATATAGATAGCCAAGTGATCAATTCCTCACCTTGGTATTCTAACTAGAACTATATATATATATATATATATATATATTCGATCAATCCCTATCTATCATTCAAATCCCAATCACTCATAGTGGGTCCATCTATCTCGATTAGTAGTCTCCCTCTCCCAGTCCTTGTCTAGATAAAGGAAAATAAAGGAAAGGAAAGGGGAGGGAGAGGTCCCAACTATATCCTCGTAGTTGGTCAGTCCCAATCAATTCCAATCAATAGGCTCCCCATCCCCATCTAGTTAAAGGAAAGGAAAGGGGAGGGAGAGAGACTAATAATAGGAAATAGAATGGCTAGTCTTGTCTATTGTGTTTAAATAAGTATGCTTCACATTCCCATCCCTATATAGATAAAGGAAAGGAAGTGGGAGGGAGAGGTCCCAATAAATAATATTATATTATCTAAGTCATAAGAGTGTAGGTTCCCCTATCTATATATGGGTATAATAAAAAGAAAAGTCCTCAATGACATTTACCTTGCCCGTTAGGTAATTTTTGTTTTAGGACTAAGTTCCCCATATATCAATCATATGTGATCTAGGGTTCACTCCATGAAATGAATGGAGACAACCAAAGAAGATATTCCAATATTCCTTGATCCCCTAATTCCAAGACTTATCCCCAAACACTAGTCGAGCTTTATTAACCCCAAAACTGGGTTAATAGTTTTTTAGGTTCTCAGCCCTAGAAGAGGATCGAAGGAGAACTATCAATGCTGGACCCAAAGGAACTATGGGTTAATCAACCATGTGCATTAACCTCAAGAATGAAGGTACTTACCCAAAGGGCCTGAGGGGGAGAGGGGGAGGAGGAAGAGATTACCATAATGACTAGATTGACATGCCCACTCTCCCTTTTGGGTAAGGAGGGCCATATAGAGTAGAGTTTAATTGGATCTATCTTTAGGGAGGAGGGCCTAATCACCACCTACCCATCCCCTAATATAATACTCAATAACCTAGTCACCCCTTATCTGTAGACATGTCCCAACCATCTGTATATACATTGTGTAGGCACTATCCCCTATAAAATATTATAGTTGATAGACCAAAGTAATACTCTACCCATGTAGTTCAAGTTGGCCTGACTAGGACTAGTGATGTAGGTAGGGTCAAACAAATAGGCATCGTTAGAAAAATAGGCATGGTTGGGTTGAAAAAATAGATACTCTATATAGATTAGATGGGGACCTAAACAATTAAATTAGACTTTAATTAAATTAGACAAAGAGATATCATGTATATAATAGAATATGAGATTCTATATGGAGGAGTAGGTCACTAGTAGTATAGGGATATATATATCCAAGCAATCAATTCCCTACCTCAATATTCCATATAGTCTCATCCTCATAGTGGGTCAATTACACTATATGCTATCCCACTCTATAATTATATCATCTCATCTCATCTACTATGTTTCATAGTCAACTATATATAGCCTCATAACTGTCCAATCCAAATTGATACCAGTCAGTCTATCTCTCTTAATCCTAATTAAACATATTTATCTATATTTATCCTATATTTGATCAGGTCAATATTTATCAATCCAAATTGGTAGGGTCCCCATCCCCATCCTGATCTAGATAAAGGAAAGGAAATAAAATAAAGTAAAAAGGGGGAAGAGGACCTAATCAAGAATAATTGGTCAAATCCAAGGGACTATATGTATGATCAATCAATCCTAGATGCTCATAGTTGGTCTTGTCTCTAATGAGCAATCGGTATTCTTATCATTAATATCCGGTCATATATGAGGGACTATCTATATGCTCAATCCCATATATATATATATATATATATATATAGACACACACACACACACACACAAAGATAATGTATAATTATCTAGATAGAAAAAGAACTCTATCTATCTGGAAAGCTAATATCCTAGATAGATAGACAAGACCTCTAGAGGCTGAGGGGGGATCGATATAGAGATCCACAAGGAAGGGAGGGACCCAAGGCTTGAATAATGGGAGAGGATGTATATGCTTTATGCCATATAGCTATATGTCTATATATACAAAAATATAATGTATACTTATTTAGATAGAAAGATAACTCTGTCTATTTGGAAGGCTAATATCCTAGATAGATAGAAAGGACCTCTAGAGGATAGGGGAATCAATACAGAGAATCCACAAAGAAGGGAGGGACCTAATGATTGAACAATGGGAGAGGTGAGTCTATTGTACAAAGGGGAGGCAAAAAACCCCTATTCACTTGGCCACTTGGGCCTAAGGAACATGCCTTAACTACCATAGATAGGAGAAAGGCCCATGCCCCTTTAAAACCTCAAACCCTCACCCATTATGGATAGGGTTGAATAGACCAAATTTATATTCTATCTATCTATATAGATGTCATGTCAGTCACATCTATATTCATAGTTAGCACTCGGACAATGCCCTATCCATCCATTATAGATCTTGAGCCTATAGCAGGGATCAAATAACCTGGTTGAAAACTAACCTAAAAACTTGAGGGGATGCAAAAAACTGACTGGCAGAAGAAAACAAGTCAAACAATGAGTCCTACACTCATGTTATATATATATATATATATATATATATATATATATATATATATATATATTCACATATATCGTATCTAGTTACTCATGTTTCCCATCCTATATAATCATGTTACATATATATTTAATTTACTCATGTTACCCACCCCATAGAGTCACCCCTATAGTGACTCATGTTACCCATCCCATATAGTCATGTTACCAATAGAGTCATGTCACTAGTTGGTCTATAATGTGACTATAGCTTTACGCATTTAATCCAATCATGTTACATGAAAATGGTGGCCCAAAGGGCAAGGTGAAATATAAAATAGAATTAAGTCTACCCAAAGGGTGAGGAGTTGAGGAGGGTAGAGAGAAAACACCTTATATTGATTTGGAATTTACTACCTTGAGGATACATAAGACTGAATGTCAATCCCTTGATTGTGTCCAAGTGATTTATTAATAGGGGTGAACATTTTTTTAAAAAATTGATAAACTAGAGAATTATCCCCTATAGAATATTGCAATTGATAGATCAGAGTGCTACCTTACCCATGTAGTTCAAGTTGGACTGACTGGGACTAGTGATGTAGGTAGGGTCAGAAAGATAGGCATGGTCAGACATGTGGGCATGGTTGGGTTCAAAAAATAGATACTCTATATAGATTGGATGGGGATATGGATAATTAAATTAGACATAGTTGTCTTGGTCAATTAGGGATAATGAAGCAATGATTATAAATGATGAGGGTCAATAAGGGCATGATTAAGGACAATAAAAGAGTGATTAGAGATGATGAGGGATGATAAGGGTCATTGAGGGAGTGATTAGAGATGATGAGGGACAGGGAGGGAGTGATTAATGATGTTGAAGGATTATCAAGTAGTGATTAAGGATGATGAGGGATGGTGGAGGCTAATGAGGGAGTGAGTAGGGATGATGAGGGAGTGATTAGAGATGGTGAGGGTAAATGAGGGAGTGATAAGGGATTTTAAGGGATTAAGGGGGAATGATTAGGGATGATGAGGGATGATGAATGAGTGATTATGGATGGTGAGGGCTAATGAGGGAGTGATGAGGGATGATAAGGGAGTGATTATGGATGATGAGGGATGGTGAGGGTCTATAAGGGAATGATTAGGGATGATGATGGAGTGATTAGGTATTATTAGGGATGAGGAGGGAGTGATTAGGGATGATGAGGGATGATGAGAGATGGTGAGGGTTAATAAAGGAGTGATTAGGGACAATGAAGGAGTGATTAGAGATGATGAATAATAGTGAGGGTCAATGAGGGAGTGATTAGGGATGAGGAATGAGGAGAGAGTGATTATGAGTGATGATATGTGAGGGAAGGATGATGAATAAGTGAAATTAACACAAAGTGGTCATTTAATGTGCACAAGTCATTAATGTGAATTATTCTACCCCAATCACATCACTTTAACTTGAGTTCAAAGTGATTGGTTTGTAAAGTTCAATTTTGATAAACCTATGACTCAAAAATGCCAGGAAAAAATCTGAAAGACACAAAAACTTAAAAAATGACTATATGTTTACCAAAAATAGACATCAATTGCAAAATTTATGCTATGAAATCCCTAGGTTCAATATTAAGATCTTGAAAATGCCAAAGTAATGACCAGATTGAATTTTAAAAAACTATATTCCACATTGTAAGATGTGTAGCTATGAGACCAACTCTATCAGGTTTAGAGTGACCCTAATTTCTTATAATTACTAAAATAAATTTAAAGTGTAGTTTTACATTTATATTGTATTTTATAAGTAAATGTAAAATTATACTTAACATTTATTTCAGTAAACCACTTGTCCCTTCCAATTAAACCATCTGACCCTCCTAATATATATTATATCATTATTGTGCAATGTGAAAGGAACTCATATGCATTATAGTGTGTACGCATTCCTTTCACATTACATGAATAAAAGCAAACAACTCTTCAATAGATATTTTTTGATTTTTAGTGAAATGTCAAAGGAATGCATACACGCTATAATGCATACATGTTATAATGTGTACATGTTATTTCTATGTTGAATTTAAAAAACCAAGCCTTTTAGATCGAAAATGGCTTGGATTCTTGAGTCAAAGGCTTGGACCTATCAACACATAGCCGATTATGAGAGTTTTGATAGAAAAAAACAAAATTCAACTTCCATCACCAAATACACTATGAATTTTAATGATAAAATTAATAAAATTATTACCATGATGATGAGCATGCTCTCATCTTTTCAAATATATGATTTTTATAATTTTTAGTCTATTTTAAGGTTTCAATCAATGTTGATTTCTAACTATAGATTTTTTAAACCACTACATGCCTCAAATATACATGCCTATATATACCTGTGTATCTTTTTCTCATTGATCTAAATGCAAAAAAATATATATGGTTATAAATTATTCCTAATTCTACATGCATTTAAAAAAACTAGCTTTTATTTTTTTTGAGGTAGTTATGGGGACGCATGGTCAGCTATGCATTTTTTGTCAGTTTTTAGGATCTATTTACTTGTAAAATTAATTAAAAAATTATTCATCAAAAAATTATAAAAAAATATAGATTACAAACTATATGATCTTATCTAAAGTTTCACCAAATTATTTTAAATAGTATTAAATAATGCTTAAAAATATGAGGGGTCGCATGATCGGCTATCTACTTTTTTTCCTTACAAAAATGAGTACCTATTGAAAATTTATATGTTTGACCCAGTTAAACTTAACCATTTTAAAAAACTTTAGTTATTTTAAAAGTAGACTCAAAATGCTACTATTTATGTTCTCACACCATCCTTGAATTTTGAGTATAGCCATCTCAAATTATCTACAAAAGTTTAGATTTTTCAAATTTTTAAGAAAAACATGTCCACAGGTAGGCCACTTTTTGTCCCTCAACTTTGTGCACTTACCCTAGAGAAAGGAAGATAAGGTACTAAGAAGGAATAATAAATAAATGGAGATAGAAAGGACATGGATCAAAGTGAAGGGGAAGAGGAAAGTAAGATAACAGTAGAGTAGTTAGAGGATAGGAGTAGATCACATTTAAGAGGAAAGATATTGTTTGGACTAGGGAAAGAATATTTTATAGAGGAAATTATGCATAATCATAAAAGTATCATAGGTTCAAGACCAAAAACAAAATAATTTGAAGATATAGATCATTCATTTCTTGAGTACGCATCCCCCAAGCTTAAATTGTCATCAGAAAGAAGAAAACAACTTGTAGAGTAAGGGAAAGGTAGGACCTAGTTTGAATCATTCATGGATAGAATTGGTAAACCTATCATAAAGACTAAAAAATCAATAGATAAGAAGAGGTTAGAAAACATCATATTCACTTTTGAGACTAGTTTTAAGACACATAAAAATTAGTGTGAAGAACCCTATAGTAGCAGTTACTAGTGTTCATAAGCCTATAGTAGTAGTTACTAGTACACAGAAACCTGTAGTAGTAGTTACTAGTACGTAGAAGATGATAGTAGTAGTTTCAAATGTGTAAAATATGGCATTAAATGAAAGCATGCTTATTTATTTGACATAACATGATGGGTCTACAAACCCTAAATAATATTTGTTAACCTATGACATGAAATGGTAAGTTAAGGGAGCTCTAAATAATTAAAGAATTATGGACTCATAAAATCCTTAGCAGGTCAATCTTTGGAGTTAATTTGTAAAAGGGATGTTAATGCCATAAATATTCAACAAGTTAAATAATAACTAATTACATAATTTAAGATGAAGAAGTGCTCAAATTAGACCATTTAAGATCTGAAAGAGATTTGATGATAAAGTAGAGAATTAGTATGGGACTATGATCATATATTTTTAGAAATGATGAACAATATTGATTTTATCATGGAGGATAAGGACAAGGCCTCTTGGTTTGTATAAGGGCTGCAATCCAGAATTAGATTTTGCATTGTGTAGTCTCAATTCTTTACTAAGGCTAATGCTCGAATAACTACCCTATGAATTGAACAAATTGAGGACTATGGAGATGCTCTAGTAGTTGGATCCAAAGTTGAAGTTGAAATAGATGATTTTATCAATCAAATGGATGAGATACATGAAAGTGATAGACTTAATTAGGTTTATGGTGTATAGAATGTGATCAAGAAGGGCATCATAGATATGATTTTCCTAAACTCAAAACAACATTTTATGAGATATGTAGAGTAGTAGGACTTGAAACATCAAATTTCCATCTATTAAAATAGTGCATTCAAAAATATAAGAGTTTATACTATATTTTTTGTAAATAGACTAATCATAATGAGAATAGTTATCAAGCTCTGTAGGAAATAAAGGAAGGTATCACCAAAAATGTCTTCACAGTCACAATGCAATAGTTACCTACTATGAAGTAGATAATTCTAGGCTTGGAGGTGAAAATGACTACTGTGACACACAATGTTCTTGGGTGGATGCCTTTTTCACCTTAATATTAACCCCATGTTGTGACTAGCTAGACATTGTCATCTTCGTAGTATCAGTATTAGTTCTCATGGAACAATCTAAGTCCTCAACATCAATAATCAAATTGGGATATGACATCACCTCAATGATAGTATGGTGGATATGATGTGCAACAAACATAGCATGGAGGATTTGTTGGGAAATAATTGCAAGGTTAGGGCTTTCAACAAAATAGAGGAGGGTACCAGGATGGATATAATGGAGGTCACAAAAATGATAATTAGAAAGTTCACCAGCCCATTCAATGTTATTTGTGTGGTGAATATTATCACTTCACATGAACTTTCCCCACTAATCCTTCAAGATATATTTACTATGTTTATTGTATATTTGAGGGATAACATCATACTAAAGATTGTTCATTATTAGAAAAGCATATGAAAGAAAAACATGTGTGAAATGTAAATATGATAAATGTGTAACCTCAGTAAAATGCATTCATGTAAGCAATCACAAGATAACAATGCATGGAATAAGGGTTGCTTCTATTAGAAATGCCTCAAGAAGGTGCAATGGTTTAAATATAGTGATCGTAATATAGAAAGGATATTGATGTATTAAGATATGGAGTCTCTTTAGGATATACAATAGTAGACTACATTAGAAGGAGATGTCACAACTATTGATGCGTAAATGTATGGACAAATTATGTGAATTATTAGATGAGAAGGTGTTATGACTACTTTGATGGATTTGTTGAAACTAATCAGTACTCTATGTAATGAATACATCTCATAGAATATTACCAATCTCTTGCATAATCTTTTGTAGTGTACTCAACTAGGACAACATCATGCCCACAAGGTTGTTTGGTATGTCAAAAATAAGAAACCCTAGGATCTTGACTCATGTATGGACATTAAAATCAAAGGGTATGAGATTCATAATGTAATATTTGATTTTAGAAGTACTATCAACATGATTATTGGATCTACTTGGAAGGCTATTGATCGGCCAACATTGAGTTATAGTAATTTTAGTCTTAGTCTTGTAGACTATGGGAGAGTAGAGCCTATTGGTCGCTTGGAAAATGTGAATATTAAAGTTGTTGAGTTGAGTCTGGGAAGAGATTTTGAGGTCATTAACATGAAAACAAATGAGACCCATTACCCTACCTTGATTGGTAATAAATGGTCTTATGGTGTCCAAATGACTATCGATACAGTGTGAAATCAATTGGAGACACACCAAGGGGATAGGATAGTTGTTATACCACAATAAATTATAGCATTAGCCCTATGTTATTGTAAATAACCAGAGTCACATTATGCATATGATGATAATAGTTGGTTAAAAATTAGTGAAGATACAAATCAAAATGCTTTGTGAGCTATATAATATCAGTTCTTTAAACCATAGCTTGAGAAACACATATAGTTGTATATAATAAAGTAGACATTTTATAAGTTAGTGGTAACAAAGTCTCCAACTCATCAATTTCAAATTAAAGGATGTACCTCTCCATCTGTGTGATATCCAACCAAATCAAAAGTATAATTATTATATAATATAGGTGCAAAATCAATGGATTACATAGATCCTACTCATGAATACATTCTACCTTGGGATGCATCATCTTGTATCAATGGTGACTCAGACACACATATGTTGAATTAGATTTGAAGAGATCATGAGGCATAACCTGTGTAAATGGTATTATCCATATAACACCAATTTCCATAGTATTTTGTGATAGAGGATATCAATCAGTTTATCTCTAGGTTGGAGAACCATGTACTGGATATAGATCAGAGAGTCAATGAACTCAATTATGCCTTGAAAATAACTATTGAGACATGGTGGGCAGTTCATAGAAAACTAGAGTTATAATGGGACAAAGCGTGTAAATTTTTGTGAGCACAATTTGAGCTACCAATCACTGTTAGAATAGAGTGGTCATTATTTAAATAAGGCCATGTATAGAGCTACATATTGATAAATGCATAGACATATGGTCTATGTAAGGTGTTGATCCAAGATATTGGGTGCATATTTTTAGCCACACTCTAATACCACTTTCAATCATGTGGTATATGTATTGGGAGTGCATGAGGGAAACTAAACATTAAGCATATGTACAATAAGATTTTATCTAAACTTTTGTTTTTGAAGATGAAAATCCAATAGTGCATAATACATTGAAAAAATTGAAAACTTTTCTATGTTACGACTAGGTAGAATATTTGGGAACTAAGACATACTCATCATTACAGTAAGAAACAACTTGAGATATGAATCTAGCAAATCATAACTATAAGGTTAGTAAATAGGATTAGTCTCTTCTTAAACCTTGTACTAGAATCACATATGAGCTGACAAAATCTAGTGATAATGATGGGGATTTGGATCTAGAAGGCTTCTTTGATCTAGAGTGAGAAGTAGAGCCAACAAAAGTTCAAAGTGCAGAACAAGACGATGAAGAAAGACTACAAAATGTAAACAATATTGAACAAGAAAGATAATTTTTTTGAGAGACTCATTATCTAGTGGATCTAACATAGTTTATCAAGAACAATTGAAGAACATTGAGTAAAATATTGGAATAGATTCCATGCCCAAATTGACAACTATGGGATATTACTAAACTCATAATGAGATTTTAGAGGCATTATAACTATTAAGATATTATTAGGATGTATTTTCGACTAAGTTAACATAAGTTAAAGGTGTATATCCATCATTGGTGGAGATTCACATTGAATTGAAAGAGTGCACCAGACCAATTAAAAATTATCCATATAGATTGAATCCCAACATGAATTTGAAAGTGAAGGTTGAGTTGGATCACACGCAGGAAGCAGGGATCATCTATCAAGTAAAAAAGATAGATTGGGTTAGTCCCATGGTAGTGTAGTTGAATAATATTGGTAAGATTTAGGTATGTGGGTATCATGCACTGAATGATACTTTCATGAATGATCCATTTCCCATACCCTTCAAAAATAAGGTTCTTTTATTAGTCATAGGCCACAAGATATATTCATTCATAGATGGATTTAATGGATCATCACATTCTTATTGCAGAGGAAGACCAGTCTAAAACAACTTTCGCAATAGAATGGGGTTCATTTACATATAAAATAATGCCATTTGGTCTTAATAATATTCCAAAAGTATTTTCTTAGGTTATGGTAACTACGTTTAATGATTTTATTCATGATTTTCTATAGGTCCCTTTAGATAATTGGGTTGTCTTCTCTTTGTTTAGAGATCATTTGTCTAAATTATGTCTAATGCTAGAATTTTGTTGAACGCTATGAATTATGTCAAATCTAAATAAATACTTATTTTTCACACCTTTCAGTATTTTGTTAAGTCACATCATATGTAGTGACAAAATTCTAGTTGATTAGGTTAACATTACGTTTATAGTAGGGATGCCAACTCCAATAAGTTTTATAGAGGTGAAAACCTTTTTAGGTGACACAGGGTATTAAAGAAGGTTCATCAAGTGATACATAACCATCTCTACACCATTTTAGAATTTATTATAGAAAGATACAAAGTTCAAATAGACAGAGGAATGTCAAACAATATTTATTGAACTCAAACAAAGGTTAGTGACATCTCCTATCTCAGTTTTTATAGAATGGAAGACGTCATTCCATGTAAATTTGGATGCTTCAGGTATCACATTAGGAGTAGTATTAGCACATCCAGGGGAAGGTGGGTTAGATCATCCTATACATCTCATAATAAGTAAATTTTTAGTCATAGATAAAATTGACATGACCATAGAGAAATAAGCCCTAATAATAGTGTTTGCTCTATAGAAATTTAGGCATTATCTTTTGGCCACACCATTTGAGTTTTTTACAAATCATTAGGCCTTGTGATACCTAGTTAACAAACCTATGCTAGGTGGAAGGATCTCCAAGTGGTTGATGATTTTTTGAGAATTTCAATTCAAGATCAATGTGAAGGTAGGAAGAGAGAATTTGGGACTTGATCATTTGAGTAGGATATGAAATAGAGAAGTAGGATGAATCCCTAAAGACACATTTGTTAAAATCCTCTATGATCCATTATAATATGGATGACATTTCAAACTTTTTATAACAAGGAAATTTTCTTATGCACTATGTTTAAAGAGATAATAATCAAATGGTTACATGAGAAATTCTTTATATCTTCATCAATGGATTTTTGTATAAGATCAATAAATATGATGTACTAATTAGAGTATCCTTAGACTATCATTGACAACAACTCCTTTATGAATCACTTCAAAGAATCCTAGGAGGCCATTTCATAGGAGAAACCACTATGAGAAAGATATTGCATAGTAGTCTTTGGTGGAAAATTTATTTCATGATGCTCACATGGTGGCAAAACACTATGATGTTTGACAAAGAATGGGAAAACCTAATCACTAAGATGAGGCCCTTGGTTCCAATGCTATTAGATCAACCTTTTGAATAGTGGGGCATTAATTTTGTAGGGCCTATAACTCCTCCAAGTAAATGCAATCATACAAGATATATCATTACTATGATAGATTATTTCATGAAATGGGTGAAAACTACTATCACACAAAGTTGTAGTGTGAAGGATGCCACCAAGTTTTTGTATGATAATATCATTATAAGATTTGGATGTCTAATTAAATTGGTTAGTTATAGAGGAACTCACTTCTTCAACAACATAATCAAGACTCTTACCAATGATTTCATGATATTGCACTATAAAAGCATGACCTATCATCCACAGGCTAATAGACAAGCTAAGGATTTAAACAAAATATTGGGTAAGATGCTAAAAAATATATGTAATGTTCAAAGGGATGATTAATAGGATCACATTCATGTGATTATTTTGTCATATTAGATAAATTATAAATGTGCAACAGGGTTCACTCATCTTTTTCTGGTTTATGGTCTTGTCAAAATTATGCCTATGTAATATATTGTTCCTAATTTATGAATTGTAATGATTATGGAGGCTAGGAGATTAGGACTCACTAAAAGTCATATTAATGGATTTAAACAAGATGGAGGAAAATAGACAGATCATAATGGACACATGAAATTAACAAGTTGAGTTAGAAAGTATGGCATGATTTCAACTTACGATCTAAGGAATTTTATCCATATCAAGTGGTATTACTATATGATATCATATTTAAAGCATATTTAGGCAAGTTTTGAATTAGATGGAAGGGACCCTTTATCATTCATGATGTTTCACAGTAGGGAACAATTATTTTAAAAGATCTTCAGGAAACCATTCTACCATGACATGTAAATGTTTGTAGGATTAAGCCTTATAGTCATTAATATTTATCATTCATCATTGATAAATAGAAGGAACATTGAGTAATGCCATGTAGTTAGGATTTTTGTTTAATGTTGTTTTTTTCATGTTTTTCTTTTAGGGTTGTGTGTGTTTGTACAGTGTGAACTTTGTGTCATAACACATCAAAACAAAACTTGGTCAATCAAAATCATAGAGTGTGAATATATATATATATATATATATATATATATATATATATATATATATATATATATAACTTGAACTAAAGATGGCTAGCAATATATACCTAGGGTTCATCAATTAAGTCAAATAATGAGGTTTTGATAAGATAGGCAGGAAGAAAGGATGGTTAGTGGTCATTCAAAACCATTAATGATGATGCACTTGAGATATTGCATCTTTCCCAAAGTAGATAGAATGATATAATGATAGGATGTTTTATAAAAGAAAGTGGATAGATGAAAATATGCCATCTCACATTAGATACTTACCATTGGACGGATACAGGGGTTTAGATTTAGAATAGTAACTATCATATCAAACAACAATTGGTTAATATTAATTCTGGAGGTAAACTCATGCAAAACTAGTTCATCACATTTAAAATCATCAACCAAATGGATTTGAGCATAAAACACTATATGAAAAAGGGCATGAAAAACACAAAGACATTACACTCTAATATAAAAAAGAGAACTCTATGATTTGCATCTAAATCAACTACTTGTGCACATATTTCTCAACATCATTGGATCAATCAAAGAAATCACTCAATTCAGTCCATAGAAACAAACATGGATCAGACACAATTATTGATTTCACTCACCAATGTGCAAAAGAAGGAAATGGTTATTAGCCTTAGACTCAAGAAAACTATATGTTATGATCTAGATCCTTTTTATTTTATTGATGCATTAGAATCTACTTTGTTTATCCTTGACCAACAAGAAGCAACACAAGTAGGAACATTGGTGATTCAATATCCTTTATGAGGCTTTGATGCTGAGTGACTTATCAAACTACCTAATTTCAAGAAATTATATGAGGTAATGATTAATTTTTTGAGTAGATATAATAAGGGTGTCATTCATCTATCTCAATATGTTACAATATTGATCAACCCTATGACCATGATAAGAGTAATGGGGCTTCCATCTCAGGGTAAATCCCTTTTGCCTTATAATTCTATGGCTTCACCTATCCACTTAGACACGAGATAAAAATATACAAGGTCAAGTAGGGGAAACCCCATCAATTATTTGGAAGATGGTTTGACGTACATTTTTTTTGAATGCATCACCAAGTAGTTCTGGCAGATAACCAAACATGTAAATTAGGAAACCAAAACATTATGGAAATTATATATAATATGATATGCTTGCATGAGGATTTTAATTGGCCTAATTTTATGGCCTTATAAATCTTTAAAAACATTGATAAGGTTATCATCAGTACATCACATGCATTTTAGTATTAATTTTTAGTCTTACTCTATTTTACATAATGGAAGTCACTAAAGGGACCAATCAACCTAGTTGGAGATTTTTGACCTACTACTGCATTCACCAACATTACTTAGAATAATAAAATAAATATTATGAATTTTTGGGGAGATTGAATACAAGGTGGTTTGATATCTAATACATAATCATTTCACACCCCAAGGTACCTCAGGATGTTATGCAATATCTAGGACATCATGCATTGATCACAAAGTTAGACAATGGCATTTAGATCAAAGTGCAGAGCTGCCCAAAGTAACTATAGATCTACTACCCATTTTCATCACTATGTTAGATGCTTAGGTAGAATATTTATGGTATAAATCCATAGCTTCTAGGTTGGTACAACCTTTGTGCTTCATACCTCTAGGTTTTAAACAACCCATGCCTACATAGGCACAAGATCAACTACAAGCACCACCATAAACAACAGTGACTCCATTGTAGTCCAACAAGGTAAGAGGAAGGCACTAATGTGATGAGGTTCACCACCACAACCTAATAATAGTACATTCTATACAAATTCATGGATACTTAATAAACATGTTCCAAATATAGTGTCAGAGTGTGACCTGGTAGAGCTAAGAGTTGAGGAATATGAATTTATGTATTCCTTACTCACAAAAATTGATAATGATGTTTATGAGTAAGAAGAAGAAAAATAATTCTTTTTCTAGAAGGCAATACATACTAACTAGGTGCATAATTAGGTGAGGCAAGATCTATGGGTTGATATCAACCAAACTCCTCATTCTAGGATAGTCAATATTGTGGATCAAGAAGTAGCTCAACAATAGTTTTAGATGGAAATTTTTTAGATGGGTCCAGCTATAGGATCCTTCATTATATTGGAAGTAGACCTATTTATTCAATAAAGTCCACCTCTATCCCTAGTGTGTAGACCAAGGACCTATGCTACAACCAAATCATCCTAAATAATCAAATATAGGATGGTGTTTTTTATAGATCTAATAGAGGGGAGTGGAGCACAATAAGCATAATAATCCCATCAATAGCCTCAGGTCTAGACTATGAAGAGGACAAAATAAGAGCCTCACCTCATCACCAACTTATAAAAATAAGATGTCCATACAAAGAGGTATTTTTATGGAATTATCCTCTTCATAATATTCACAATTAGTTACAATACTTAACTCACCAACTCCAATGGATTAGTTTAAAGAGATAAGTTTACCATAGTCTGAACCACAACAACAAGCTATGCATGAGCAATAAGATCTATAAAAGGCACAAAAGAAGGCTGAGAGAATGGAGAAGGAAGAGAAAAATAAAAATTAAAAATATGCAAAGTGTATGGAACTGAGGAAGAGGAGTAATACAAACAACATGATGTAAAGGAGGAACATAACAAAAATTTTAGAAAGCAAAGGCTCAAAATAAAAGAACCAAAGAAGTGGAGGTGAAGAATAAATAATTAGAAGAAATAATAATTAAAAACCAAGAAGTACAGGATGCACAATAAAAAGAAGATGAGGTAGTGGCACTTGCAAGGGCTCAGGAGGAATAAAATTCAAGAGAAGATCTGTGCACCCAAGAGGAGCAAGCTAAATGAGAGGTTGAGGAGAAGGAATCCAAAGCCAAAACCAAGGTGACAAATAAATCCAAAGTTAAGGTAGATGAACATGCCAAGGCCAAGGTTGATGCTGATGTGAAATCCAAGGTTGAGGCAAAAATTAAGGCCAAGGCTAAAGCAAAAGCTAAAGCTAGATATGAGGTAGACGCAAAATCCAAGGAAAAAGTAGATTACACAATTCAACAAGATGTTGAGACACAAAAATTGGCAATGAACACCAAGGTGGTCCAAATAACTGAGAACTAGGAAACATTAACCCCACCTTTAGGCTCAGAAGCTACTCTGAGAAGTACATAGGAGGAGGTCTCTCAACCAAGACCTCAAATAACTAGCCCATGGATATGGGATATTCCTGCATCATCCACCCAATGAAAAACCTTTTCTCTTTCATTGGCACAAATCATGAAGGCCCCTGTAGCAACTAGGATGTCACCTATGGCTTTAGATATGATAGTGCATGAAACATATTTAGATGTTTCCTAGCTACCAGTTACTAAATAGATTGAAGGTGCAACTAATTTTCAATAATTAATAGAATATAAATATTTGGCCTTTGAAAAAGAAGTATTGAAGATACAAGAGGATAATGTAGATCAACACCTTTGGTTCACCAATTTGTGCTAGCTCATTGATATAAACTACATTTCATTGGTCACCCTAGTCTTAGGTGACCAAGTCATGTTTAAAGAAAAGTAGTTCTCAGCCATATTTTCAAATCTAACAAAAAGATTGGATGGATGTGCATAAGCTGAAATCACTTTGAGCTCAAGTGTAAAAGATCAAAGTAGAAATGAAGGAAATATGTGAGCTCTTAGAATAATATGAAAAAGTTTTGGATACAATTGCATTTCAAGTCAAATAGATCACACAAGGCATGATGAATTGGATGCAACAACTTACCAACTCATTATATGAAGCTAATCCAAACTTTTATAGGATAGATAAAGCTAAAAATATGATGGAAGATCATTCAGTTACCTTTAAATCAATGGACAATACACTCAAGTAGCTGTTTGATTCATAGGATAATGTCAAATAGAAACTATAGACCTAGTGAAATGAGATTTTATGTAGTTTGTTTGTTGGCATTTAAACATAAAGGCATGCATATCAGTTGGAGGAGTTGTCCTAGGACATCTAAGTTAAAGGGGAAAATTATAGGGAACTCATCACCATTATAAAAGATGAGGATATTCAGAATATGCTGGTGATTCAAGTCCCATCATGAACATTGCTCACTATGGTACAAAAAGTGTTTACTAACTATAAAATGTTTAATAAATATTTATCCTAGCTTGATCACTCCATCGTATAACTTGTTACCAAGGCTAAATTAATTCCTCCATAATATTTCTATTAGGTTCTCTAGTAGAGGAAGACTTCCACAAGTTTACAACTAGTAATTCAATAACCAACACACCCTCTACCACCAAATTCTACAAAACTAAATTTTTCATCCACAACTCAAGAAAAACCATCATCACCATAACTTTATACATATCCAACTCAAATCATGCCACCACCTACTTAGTAGGTACTGAGCACTTCAAATTTTGTAGTTTTCACAATTTTTTATACAATCCTATAGGATGGTCTTAAGCATTAAGAATAGGACTAGACTAGTTGAAAACTTGTAAAGGATGGCCACCTAGTTAGACTAGTCTATTAAAAACTTGTGAGGGTAGTAAGTTAGTACACTAATTAGTTAAAAAAATTGAAAGGGTGGCTAAGTAGTGCCAAAAGGGTGAAAACTAGTAAACATAACCTGGAGCGATAATCACAACTCTTGTTTTTGGTTCAGTTCCTTAGCTCAATAAAAATTGTCAAGCTTTAGATCATGATACCTTGCTATGACTTTGTCTTGGGATGAGAGAAATATTTAATTCCAAGAAAGTGTTAGGAGTAGAATAGGTCTACCAAAATTTTAGAGTGTAATTTATGGACACTTGTGAAACTTGCACTATTTTGTCTTTTGCATATCTTTTTGTATGTATTTGAACTTCATGAGAATATCAATAGACTTAAGAATGTGAAGAGTCCTTCCTTTGGGCATAGTGAAAGGCTAGAATAGGAAGTGAGATCACTTTTTAAAACTCTATATATAACACTCAATTATTTTTGGATATGGTTTCTATGTGATAGAGATTAATATACCATTCTGAAATGGTTTCCTATATTTGTTTTATCATTACTCTATGTGTAGTGAATACTTTGTTTGCTAAAATTTATTAATCATATAGTTTGTATCGATTGTACTAATTTTAATGTGTGTTTCTTAGCATAATAATATATACTTTTTAATAAATGAATAGATTCAATCTGAATTACCATATATTATTTACTTTTGTCATTTTTTATGAAAGTTATTCTTATATTAGCATATTCTGATGGGGTTTCCAGAAACCTCTGCTAACAAAATGTATGAAACTATTATGGGCCTAAATTTCCCTAGCTATGTGGTGAAAGATATAAAATCAATATCTTACTAACTACATCATGTGGAAAAACATTCTTCCAATTGAAGAAGAAAACTTCTCAAATCTCTCTGTAATCATTTTATATAACTCTATAACCTCTTAAAATCTTTAAACCACTCGAAAGTTTTAATTGAAGATAAAATAATTGAACTATATTCCCCCTTTTGAGGTGAGGGATGTTCCTGCATATCAATCATCTCAAAATAAAATTATTAAACACACCATGTGTAACATATAAATAATTTAAAAGTTTTGATAATCTTTAAATCATATTTATAAACATGTGTATGTAATTATAAAAACATATCATCATCAAAACTCATTGATGATCCAATATTAATATGTGTAAGCCAAATAAATATATTGAAGGGAATATAAATGGAGGGGTAAGTGATATAACTTAATGTAACCTTGAAAGGAGGGATAAGTTATATTCCCCATTATACCAATAAAATTGAGACAAATGTGATATTCTAATGTAACAATATGCCTCAATATGGATAAAATATAACAATGAAGCACACAATAATAATATTACCCAATAGATTCATGGTAGAAACTATGACAACATAAGCAACAAATATAGATTACCAAAATTAATAGCTTGCATAATATAGATCATGGAGCCAAGCATATAGTAACACATAATATAGTCAACCAAAGTAAATGCACATAATCATGTAACCATGTAGAAGAAGATCAATCAAAAGTGGAAAAAAATGAATCATAAAAGAGTGACACAAACTAAATAACTAGAGTATATTATATAGACAAGACAAGACAATACATGCTAATAAACACACATAAACACATAAAATAACTATCATGCACATGCAAACATTCTGATAGTCATAGGGAAAAAAAGAGAACATGATATAAAAATCATGTAAGTAAAAAGAATGTATATATATATAACCAAATATGAAATATATAAGCTAGTAAAATATATGTGTAAGAAATTATATAAAGCTCAATATGATAATTTTAAATACTAAATATATATCCTAAACCACACTAAAAAATTCCTTTATATATATTCATGCTTCTAATGTAAGTACCCCCCATATGTAGGCATGATGAAGCTACAAAACAAATGTAAGTCCATGGTCATATGTAGCATGTATATCTTACATCTAACTTATATAACACCATGAGCAACACATACATAAAAAATATGTATTTAAACATGAGAAACATGTGTAAATAATGTATATGTAAACATCTAACACTACATAGATAAACATGATACATAACCATGTGTAACTATATAATTGACAAATATAAAGGTATTGTAATTTTATATGGATATAACTAAGACAGACACAAGGTAAGAGGTGAAAAGTAAAATAAATCAAGAAACAATCCAAGATACAAAATCAAGAGGAAAAAAGAAATAAAAAATAATCAAACAAGACACAAACCAAGGGGTGAAAATGAGAATAAGAATGAAGAGGAATATCCCTACTAACCAACAACTTCCCTCAAAACTCATTTCATACTAGGGTGGAAGGCCTTTGATATGTATATGTGATGTCATCATTGGGAGGTCCACACAAGCTTTTGGGATGGGAATCAAAATCTAAAGGGAAAAGGCCAAATAAATAATGCAAGCAACACAAACCAAAGGGATAGAAGAATGACATAGTAAACTAAAGATATGAATGAATAATGTAGCTTCAAAATTCAAAAAATATAGAAGAATTGAGAGGCATCAAACAAGTCAAGAGATGATAGGGTGAAAGGCCATAAATAAGTACGATGAATCCAAAATCCTTGCACGACACTAGAGATAGAAAGCAAGCATTGGAGAGACATGTAAGAAATTATGATAGCTAAAATAATGAATAGCAATTGGAAGGCACACTATGAACTTCATGTGCATCATTCATTTATTAATGCCATAAACAAGTTATAAATAGTTAAGGTGGTTGATAGTTACATTCGTTAAAATTTAATTAATATAGGATTAGTTAAGTCTCATTAATTATTTAAAAAATATATTTAAAAACCCCTCTTAATGACTAAACCAAAAACAACACCAATTTTGTCTTGAAATTTTACAAATAGAATAGGACCAAGATGTTTAGTCATTAAATTAGTAGGCTACTTTATAAAAGCATAAAAGTGAAGATAAATATCACTAGAATCAACCAGCTATTGAATACAATGATTGTGGATCTCAATATGTTGGTGCATGCATGAAAGATGAGATTATTAACTAAAATTAATACATATTGATTATCATAAAAAATTATAGTAAGTGTAGATGAAGGAAGTTACAAATCAACTAGAGCCTAACATAGCCAAACTAATTCACAATTGACACTAATTATTGATTTGAATTCTGATTCAATAGAATAAATAGCTATAATATGTTGAATCTTACTCTACTATGAAATAAATCCTGAACCAAAATAAAATATATACCTCGTGTTATATCTTTGAGTGTTTACTGATCCTCCCCAATCAAACTATGTATAACCTACCAATTTGAAATATTTTTCTCTCTGATATAGGATGCCAAAGTTAAGAGTTCCTTTGACATATCTCAAAACACATTTTACTACTATCTAATGGATGAGCTTCAGTTGAGATAAAAATTGAGAAAGATAGCTAGTAAAATAACTTAAATCTATCTGTGTGGACATAATATATATCAGGTTGCCCACCAAATGTCTATAGAGTGATTCATTGACCAATTTGAATCATCATAGGTTGATAAATTTATCTCAACCTCTATAGGTGTAGAAGTAGGATTACAATCCATCATTATAAACTTATATAAAAGAGTTGTGGCATACTTGACTTGAGATATGAAAATGAGATGGTGATGTTGTTGAAATTATACACCTAAGCAATAATGTAGGATGCCTAGATTAGTAATATGAAAAGTAGCACATAAATATGATTCCACTCACTGAATTGTAGTGGATCCACTACCTATGATGGAAATATCATCAACATAGATAATGAGTATCATAATGTCATCACCATTGATTTTGACATAAAGATTCAAATCAGAAAAACTTCTTCTAAATCTATAATATTATAGATTTTGATTAGTTTTGATATACCAAGCTCGTGGAGCTTGATTAAGCCCGTATAGAGACTTAACCAACGAAAACTAGATGATCAATACAAGGCACCCTAAAGGCTTTAGACTTCACCATGTGGAAATCCTCATCCAAGTCTCCATTTAGGAAATAAATTTTGACATCCATCTAAAATGCTTTCTATCCAAACTAAGTTTCTATAGAGAGAATCAACCAAAATGTGATTATATTTATAGTGGGAGAAAAAGTCTCCTCATAGTCTATTCCCTCATGTTTGGAAAAATCTTTTGCATCAAGACAAACCTTGTACTTATCTAAAGCACCATAAATCTTTCACTTTACACTATACATCCTTTTATCCAATGGGTTTTTTTACCTAAAGGTAACTCCATCAATTTATAAGTATGGTATTCCATCAAGGCATCATATTCTAATTACATAGCAGTCTACAATTTAGATTTGACATTTCAAAATATTTTTGTTGTTTTAATATCATAAAAATATCATAATCATTCAAGGCCATGTATATGATTGAGGAATTTCATCCTTGCACACATCCTATAGATTGATAAAATCTCTTAGACATATGATGCAATGAGGAGTCCTATATTTAATAAATAGTAGCTTGAGTGTTAGCTAACAAAGGTTGGTGTCACTGATATACTAGTGGAGTATGTGAAATATCAGTTATGGGTTATTACATTAGAATGTATTATGGATTACTTAAAGATATAAATTACTTAGCTTTCAAAGGAATGAAAACACTAGATTTAGGTACCTTAGGTAGCTCAGAGAGTGTTTGTTGATTACAACAAATAAGGATTCTATCTCCTTCACATCAACATCTTGAATAAAAATGATCTTGTTAGTGGAAACATTAATAAGTCTATAGGCCTTAGATTGGTCACTATAACCAACACAAAAATATTTAGCACTCTTAGAATATAGTTTACTCCTATTTTTATCAATAACTAAAGTATATGCAACATAACCAAATTCATGAAAAAATGTATTACCTCAGGTTTGAATCTAAACCAAGATTATTTAGGTTTGATGTCTTGAAAATATTTGTAGGGAATCATATATAGGATGTATACTATTATGTTCATTTTTCTCCCCAATAGTTGTATGACATGCCCTTATTGTGCACCATAGACCAAACCATCTCTGTGATAGTGAAATTATACCTCTCAACCATCCCATTATGATGTGGAGTGTATGGGACTATCAACTATCAATGAATTCATTCCTTGTTTCAATAATTTATAAACATATTGGAATTAAATCACCTCCATTTTAGGATCTAAGAGTCTTGATCCACTAGATTGTTTGGTTTTACACCAATGATTTAAACCTCAAAAATTCAACAAAATAGTCAAACTTAGTTTTCAAGTACACCCACATTTTATTTGATAAATCATCCACCAAAAATAGAAAAAACCTCACTATGAGAACTGTAGATGATTTCTATGATGGATCAAAAAGCTATGCATGAACAATATATAAGAGCCATTTTTATCACTAGACACCTTTAGTGGGAAATGGTTTCTACTTTTTTTTGAACCCAAACATCTTGCACATATATCATGTTTTTCTTAGATAGAAAAAAACCAAGAATAGTATTTGCTCTTCTAAGTTTGGCTAAATATTGAAGGTTTAGATGTCCAATCTCTCATGCCACTCAATATCAGTATTATCCTCCATAATTAATGCATGTAAATTGATTGTGATAGGATCAAAAATCTAATACAAACCTTTTGTCCTAATGCTTAAAGCTATTACTCTACCAAGTTTTGCATTAGACACAATACATTTCTTCCTAGCTAAATTTATTGAAATGTGAGGATTTTTAGTTAACTAACTAATAAGTAAGAAATATTTATTCATTTTAAGGACATACCTAACATTTTTATATGACTTTTGTAAAATTATTCAATATAATGTGTATATCATATCCTTTCCACAATATTTGATCTACAAACACCTAATGAAATAGAATAATAAAAACTTGATTTTACATTAAAGTTAACATATTGATCCTTATGACACATGAAATGTTTGGATACACCAAAATCAAATAACCGAAACTCATCTTCCATGAGAGCATATTATTCTTCAAACTCATCTTCAAATTTTAGCACATTGGCTTGTCCCTTTGAATTTTTGTTATGTGAAAGATCATACTATCATTTTCAAAAATATCTCTTGACATGCCCAGTCTTATGAAATTATAACATTTCACCTTAGATTTGGAAGTAGATGTAAATGATTTGGGATTAATTACCCTCTTCCCCTTCAACTAAGTATAAATAACACTTGTGTTTGGCCAAAGATGGAC